>OX467716.1:12233490-12913415 GCA_950111635.1 Agelastica alni
ATCGGCTTTTCTAGAGAAAAGACATGCTTGTGTTTTGTTTGCATTGAATTCTACCAAGTTATTGGATCCCCATTCGAGAATTGTTGCTAAGTCCATATTTATATTGTTAACATTTCTTCCTCGTTCATTTCTGGTTTTATGCGCTGATATAGGGGCCCTGGAAGAGAAAGCGGTATGGAGGGTACTATCATTGGCAAAGCTGTGTACGGGACATGAAGTTGCTTTCAATAGGTCGTTGATGTGAAGTAAAAATAGTGTTGGTGCTAGAATGGATCCTTGCGGAACACCAGCATTTATGAGTAGAGTGTCAGATGAAACTCCATCGACCACTACATGGAGAGACCTGTTTAAGAGAAAACTAGCAAGCAGAGAACACAGCTGAGGGGGCAAGCCATAAGATGGAAGCTTGGCGAGGAGTCCCTGGTGCCAAACTCGATCGAACGCCTTGGAGATATCTAATGCCACAGCTAAAGTTTCTCCATACTTTTCAATAAATAGCTGCCATATATGTGAGACGTATGCGAGCAGGTCACCAGTTGATCTCTGATGGCGGAAGCCATATTGCCTATCATTGATAATTCCTGAGTCTTCCAGATATTTCATGAGCTCGATGTTGATGGCTTTTTCCATGACCTTTGATATAATAGATAGCAGTGCGATAGGTCTGTAGTTGCTAGGTAGGGTCTTTTTGCCTTTTTTAGGGACTGGCTGTACTCTTGCAATTTTCCAATTGGACGGAAATACTCCCAAATTGTAAGAGTGGTTGAACAACTTACAAAGAACAGGTGTTAGTTCGGGGGCAAATTTTTTGAGAACAATCGGCGGGATTCCGTCAGATCCACAGGCTTTGTTGGTGTTGAGACCCAGCAAAATCTTTCTGATAGTACGTTGGCAAAAGGTGATCTCGGGCATGTGACTGTCAATAGGTGTAATGTTCGAGGATTGTTTTCCCGAAGAATCCAGAGTGGAATTTCCAGCAAATAGGTGCGCAAAGATATTGTCTTTTCCTGGGCAGTCGTTGCTAGTGTTCCATCTTCATTGATTAGGGGAGGAAAAGAGCTGGAAGTGAAGTTTCTTCCCACAGCTTTGGCGAAAGACCAAAATGAACGGAATCCGTTAGGACATTTAACAAGTTTTGATCTTATTTTGGCATTATGAGCATCTTTTGAACATTCTATTGTCTCTTTGCATATGCCTCTAGCCTCATCATATGCTGCTCTGGTCTCAGGTCCCGGATTTTTTTGCCATCGATGGTATGCTGCCTGTTTGGAAGCCACAGCTCTAGAGCAGTTTCTGTTAAACCAGGTCTTATCGGATGATGTTCTTCTTTCGGTATTCGGTATGTAAGTTTGCATCCCCAACATGATGATTTCAGAAATTGTCTCAGCACATCGTGTTGGATCTACTGAGGAGAAACAAACTCTCTTCCATGGAAACGCTGAGAAAAACATACGAAGACCCTCCCAGTCGGCCGAATTGTAATGCCACATGAGACGGGGTGGTATTGTGCTGCTCGATGGTAAATGAAAAGAGCATGTTGTGGAGATGAGGGTGTGATCAGAGTTTCCAAGTGGGGCACAAACTTCTATTCTATACGGGTCAGGATTGGTGGTGAGGAAAAGATCTAGTGTATTGGCAGCCTCGTTGTTGACATCAGGGATGCGGGTTGGTAGCTCGACCAGTTGTTCTAGACCATGAGTGATGGCGAAGGCCTCAGCTTTACGACCTGCATCATCAGTTTTGTTAGAGAATTTGAGCCGGGCAGCGTTATGTACATTAAAGTCCCCCATGATTATGGTTTCAGCTGTTGGATGGTTCTCCTGAATGTAGTCCAAATTGAGTGATAAAAACTCAAAGAGGTTGTTATATGAAGGTTCATTAGGTGATAGGTAAAGGCAGAAGAGGAACTTAGTCACTTTGGTATCAGATAGCTTAAACCACATTACATCAAAGTCTTTCGGTTCCAAACTCTCTTCACGCTGGCATGAAAGGTGAGCTTTAGCGTAAAGGCAGACTCCACCTTTGAACCTGAGTCGAGAATGGAGTTCGTAACCAGGACAAATCATATGGACCTTGTTGGTGGACGAGTTTACTTGTGTTTCTGTTAGAGCCAGAATATCCGGTTTTTTCGTCTGTAGGTGATGGTGGACGTCATTGATGTTCTTGTTGAGTCCACGGATGTTGCAAAAATTAATCTTTAATGTTGAGTCCCCTCGAGTACCTCTCGCCCGGAAATCCGAATGGAGAGGTATTTTGCTTCCGGAGTGTTTTACTCTAGGAGATTCATCATTATTACTATTACCTGAAAATAAAGGAGGAATTGTGGAAAAGGAAAGAGGGAGACCGGAAAGTATCGACCGAACACTGAAACATAGAATGATCCATTTCACAGCACACAAAGTCGATATGGTGGTATTTCACCGGGCGATGAGACCATCTTCCACCTACAATACAATACAATACAATACAATACAATACAATACAGATACAATATTAAAAACTTTTCAAACCAAACTTTTTAAAACAATCCTTTTAAAAATCAACTCAACTATTTCGCGAAACCGCGTTACGTAAAAAGATATTATTAATCGTTCCAGAAAGAACGTTTTTATTTGGGAAATTATCACGAATGTTTTAATATCAGCGCTGGTCTCCAATTACCGTCCGCGGCTATTATTATCTCTAATAGACCACAATCCGTAACAATTTAAGTTGCAATTTAAGAAAGAAAAAACACTTTTTGTGTGTTGAATAGTCAGTATTGCCACCACTATCCTTAATACAAACACGAATTTGATGAATTTCTGCTTGAAATAAATTTTTACATTCCTTCAAAACTAACGTGTTTTTATACTTCTTTCTATAAGTGTTTTATTGGATTTGAATCAGTTAAAGCACTAGACAACTTTGAATAACTCACTTTCTCACTTTTCGTTTCAAAAATATTAGTGGAAACTCTGCGTAAATAAAAATATTTTAACCAAAAGCGACTCAGTGGAGGTGTAATTATTAGGTGGTTGAGAAATTATACAGTCTAACTCCACCAAAAAATATTTTTTCATAAACGATGTGGCCCGAAGCCTTACATAAAAAACTGGACATGTTTCGAAGGAAGGGATTACAAGTAAATCTATAGAGAAGTAAAAGTGTGACAATAAGAAGAAGCAAAAATTATGCAAAAATAACCTAGATAAGTACCAATTTATGGTGAAAAAAATAAAATTTTACATCACTGTAAATAACATCAAAACTTGAGAAAAAAAAACAGTATTATGTCTGCATTAAAAGCGGTTCCACTAATTTTAGAGAACATACGACATTGTGGTATATCACCAAAGGTTTTTAAAAAATTTAAATAATTAATTTTTTTTGAATAGTTTTTATTAATAATAACAACTGTAGCTTGCAAAAGTTATCTCTGATATGTGAGCTAATCATTAGTCCTGAAGTGATGTGGTAACTTTTTCGCGACTTTTACTTATCTTAAAATCTTAAGTACGTTTTCAAAACAATTCTTTGTCCAACTTTTCTTTGTAACATTCCCTGCTCTACAACAAATATTTATATCAACTTTGTTTGAAAATAACTGTTATTATTATTAAACACATCGAACTTTTGTTTGCATTTTTTAATTCAAAAAAAAAAAAACTAAATACTAAATACTAAATGATTTCAATATTAGGTTGTATGAATTTTTATAGACGCAAAAACAAATCAAAATTCATCGGAAAAAAACATTTCTGACTATACTACGTTCGCTTGGCGAGTATAGCACATTATCGAGAAAATTTAATTTTAACAGAGTGGCACCACCTAAAATATACTTAAGTGCAAAAAAACCGAACCACTTTCATATTTTCACTCAACAAGAAAATGTTCCAAATTTAACTTTTAAAAAGGTATTAAGAGCAAGCCAAAACATTGAATAACAATGAATAAACGGTTGTCAACATGAAAATTTATTTTGTTCGGTTAAAATAAAGTGTTTGCAAAAGGATGAAAATTGTACTGCTTAATTCACGCATAAAATTAAGGGAAAAATCAGAATAAAAAGATACAAACATACATACATAAAGTCACGCCTTTTTCCCATGGGGGTAGGCAGAGACCACTTCCTTCCACTTGCTACGGTTCTTACACACCTCTTTTGCTTCCTCTACTTTCATCAGTGCTCTCATACATGCTCTTCAGTTGTTGGTACTCTTGACCTGGCCTTTCTTCAAAACAATGTTGATCTGATCGAGATATGTTCTCCGAGGTCGACCTCTACCGACTTGTCCATTCACACTCGCCTTATAAATTTGTTTCGTCAATCTTCCTTTATCCATCCTTTCTACGTTTTCAAACCATCTAAGCATTTCTTTATCTATCTTTGTAACCACATCTTTTTTTACACCACAGCGTTTTCTTATCTCACTATTCTTAACTTTATCCAACCGAGTCACTCCGGCTATACTTCTCAGACTACTCATCTCCACAGCATTAATCCTATTTTCATGCTTCTTCTGCCAAACCCAACATTTACTACCATACATAAGTGTAGGAACCAACACACCTCTATGCAACGCCAGACGTGCCTTTTTTGACACTTTCTGGCTATTCATAAAGCTTTACAGTGCCCAATTCATTTATTTTCCTGCCAACACCCTTCGCTCAATATCACTGTCATACTTTCCATCTCTAGTAAATTTTGAACCCAAGTACACAAATTCATTAAGTTATTCCACTCTTTCTCCCTCAATCGAAACTCCACAGTTTGTCATGCTTTCTTAAATAAAAAGATGAGATTCATTAAAATGAATTAACATCGACATCAAATTAACTCATAGAAATTATATTGTATACGACATGTATATTAGTTGTTCTGATTGTAAATCAACAAAAGTTAGAAAAAAAATTAAACCATTCATTGCCAAAATATATTTATCTCTATACATAATTGATCCATCCGCCTTTATCAGCACGAAGAATCTTTCACAATATAATTAGATTTTAAGACTAATACACAATTCAAGGTCTTTAATAATAGTCGGGAGAAGTATTTTTTTTTTGACACAGGTAATGCAAATTTGGAAACGGCACAGTTCTTTGAACTTCATAAGGCAAGTGGACATCAAAAAAATTATATAATTTTTTTTTATGAGTTTCTATTTCAAACTATGCTGATTAATGAAGGAGGCTTAAGACTTTATGTAATTTTTTTTGTTTCATCGTAGCAAATTGGTGTTCATATTTTTTATTACAGGAGTTGTTATTCATTAAAATCTTGACTTTGTAAAAATTCTTTTACCTCATTTTTAACAATTTCTCTTTCGTTTACTAATTTCTGAAGTTTCCAAGTAAATATTTTAATTTTTCAGATTAAGTACTGATTTTTGAAATCTACCCATAGTTTTTTTAACATTATGGATGTAGGGATGGTTTAATTATTTTTTTTTTATTTCTTTTAACTTTTTTAGTTGCGTGATTGCGCTTAGAAATATTGTATGAAAGCAAACACAAAATAAATGTCATTGCACGAGCTTACAGTGGTTTAAACTTAATTACCAAGGTGGGGTTGATACTCCTTAAGCGTACAGCGGTTAAATAAAGTAGTTAGAAAGTAGGACTGATACCGCTTTTCTCAGAAAGAACACAAAACTGAAAAAAAGACCGTTAATGTAAAATTACATGCTTAATTCTTCGAGTGTTAATTTTTAAAAAGGTACGTTTTTACCACACACTGTGTTGAAAAAACTCATTATCAAGTACCGATAATTACTGTGGTAAAAATAGCACTTGCCCGTTGTGTCAACATGCTTCGCGTTAATTTTTTAGTTTTATTAATCTTATTTTAATCCGACCAGCATACTTCCATTTTACTTCGGCTGGAAAAGAAATTGTTTGATGTTAGTTAGTCCAATAATGTCAGTTCAGCACGTTGCAACAGAAACACTTATTTACGTTTTACGAAAACTCAAATATTTGAAAAGGTATAAACGGCCACAATGAAAAACAAATAAATCTTTGTTAATAAAAGTCCTGGATTCGATGAAAAACTTCAAACTTGAGTGATTAAACTTCCGTAATTACCGCAAACGCAAAATTTCATCTGAAAAAGAATATTTACAAATTAAAAGTAAAATAAAGAAAGATTAGCGAGGTGTTTATTATTCCTTTTTGGTTCCCTGATGATATTTACCACGCAAATTACGTTTTATAAGTATATATCCGTTATTTTAGTAGCACTGCCTAAAGGAATAATAATAATAATTTTAGAAACCGCCATCATTAATCAAGCGAAAACGGATAAAAACAGGGGCGTGGTGCGCCGTAATGGGGATGGGGAGAAAATTTTTCCCTGGGGTGAGTTATAACTTCATTTATCATTGGGAGTTAAGATACTGGGGTTGAATGCAGATTACATTCTTCCACAAAAAGCAATTGTTTTACACATTTCTTAAGACCGTTAAGCCGAATTTGAGTAAAAAGTTTATTGATATTACTACATTTTTTGGATTTTAAAATCATAAATTGTAATTATATTTTAATGTTATATTAATTCTAATTGAAATTATCCAACGAAAAATTATCTTTTGGTAACTACCTACTAAACTTATCTTTACCAAAAAATGTACATAATATCTGGGAAAAATAGCCAACCAACACGCGCTTGGTGTGACGTTATAGTATATGACAACAATCAAACAAGTAGAAAGGTTAGATTGAAGATTATTAAAAAAGTATTGTGATTTGCTTATTTTAATTTATGTATTTATACTTATTTTGTAAGTAACAAAAAAACGTTACCCTGTGTATAATTCATCAAAAAACAAAACTCATGACTAATTTGGTACTTGGTGGAATTATATCTCTAGAGGACAAAATCATTGAAGTGGTTGACAAATACAAATATCTAGGTCACGAAACTGGAATAACTTGTTTCACTGAAACGAAAACTGAAGTAGCCATTTTAATTGACGCACAAGGTATAAGTGACGACACAACAATCAGCACGAGGCGCACAGGTTTTGACATTAATATTTATTCTTTGGGTATTCTTTAAGTTGCAAAGTGCATGCGCATCACATCCTGCTACTATTTGAGATCACCCTTTCACCTGGGTACTGGACAATAGACATTGAGTAACATTTTTCGTAACGAAAGACGTTTCATTTCTTAACAACGTTAATAAAGGAATCGATTTTTTAAATAGTTAGGAAAAGACTTCTTTCGTCATCCGTAGCAGTTTGTCACTTTATATTTCAAAATTATAAAATTACATTTTCCACTTTTAAACCAACCCAATTATGAACGCCTAAGTAACAGCCCTTAAAAATGATTTATTACTCCATACCATTTTGAAATAGAATATAAGCGCAAAATCAAATACTGGTTTACCAATTTGTAACGTGTTCATACACAACTGAAATTTAAATTCGATTATACAGAACCGCTTGTTATAATCGTCAATTTTATTTTACACTTGTTTTTGATAATAGAACACTTTTTTACAGTATTGCCAAAAAATCACCACTATTCGGAACATAAAATCGTGTAAATTTATAAATTTTATAGAGAGACTTAAAATGTAACGTAAAATAATTTTGCAGCAATAAAACACAATATGTTGTTGTAACCACATCTACTGGTAAAATATATCGAACTAAAAAAAATCTATAATTACTAACCACGTAAGTGGGCCAAGGGATTTTATTAAAAATCACAAAAAGAGGATTAACCCCAAACAAATCCAATCGTATTATTTTAAATAAGTACCTTAAAATGAGCTAACTTATCGTCGTATTTAGGCTTCAAGGCTGTGGAAAGCTTTGTTCTTATATCTCAGAAACAATTAAAAAAACTTAATTTGTACTTACAGGTTTATTAAAATTAAAAAAAAAAATCTGAAAGAGATACAAAATATAAATTTAAATAGTAATAGTAATATTGAAAAATAAAAAAGATAATACAATTCTCCTCTTAAAGAAAATAAAATAAAATCAATTAAAGTTTTTTTTTTGACTGCAGGAATTGAGCCACTAGTAAAAATTTTTAGTTTAATATCATAAATCCCATGTGTTGTACAGCGTATTTAACGCCAGTCGACGAACAAAATTTTCGTTGATAGCCGGTAACCATAAACAAACAACAAAAAACCGGCTAACAGAGAATAGGTAGAGGCATGGAAGCCATCGGCAGCAGCTAAAAACATCCGACAGAAAAAACGGCCGACAGGAAGAACGACCAGTCATGCAGGAAAAATCATCCAGGAACAAAATTGCATTCAGCAAAAAGTCTTCAGTATAAAGCCTCCAGTAAAAAAGGCCTCCAGTGAAAACGTCTCTAAAGAAAAAAAGGTCGATTACTAAAAAAAGATGTAACTAAGAATGATTTTTGGCTATAAGATCTAACAAAAATAAAACTTTTTTTACCATTTAAATTGCATACATAGAACTTCAAGTATATAATAAAAATTTACTCGACAGTTTTAACTTCTAAATGAAAAAATTCAACTGACGATAGTTCTTTTAATATTTCATTCTTATCAGCGCTAGTACAGAACAATAAAATTAAGAGGAAAAGTTCCCGTTACAGCAGCAAAACCGACAGTCCGTTTGTTGATTCAGATCTATTTTTCCGAGGTGGTATCTTAGAAGACAATGTCCTGTTAGTAGTTCCGTCAGAATTCACAGATCATTCCTACCACATTCCAGGAACAGCTTGGTTGTGTGTAACGAACTACTTTCGAAGAAAATAGTTGTTTTTCTTTTAGAAAAAAATAAGTTAATATTCAATATAAGTAAAAAACTAAACTACGATAGGGCACTAAGTGATTTTAACTTAAAATCACTAAAAGAGAATGAATTATTTAACCTCGAACGATTGACGCGAACAATATCAAAGTAAAAAACATCATAAAATACAGTAAGGTTTGTTAAATATACGATATATTATTAAACCAATTTAAAAATATTTATTTAAAAATAAATTATATTCATGTGATTGTGTTTATTATTGGTGCACTGTGTCTATTTAAAAAGATACGGGTTGTTCTAAAATTCGATACTACTACAGATTTTTTATATGTGAAACCTTTGGGTTTTTCTTTGTTGTGTTCAATGATTTTTCTTTGCAAGACTCGATTATTTATTTTATTAAGACTTAAATAAAACTATTGGACCAACAAAACGTTTATTTAATGCAGCTTATTTAATTATTGACAATAAAATATAAAATAGTAACAGTTAGGTACATATTAAACATACCAAAATTTATCAGAAGCTGTTATTAAAAAGTCTGAGCATAATTAATAAGTAAGAAGCTTGAGCAAATCTTATTACCTTTATACAAATTGTCTCTTAAAAAAACCCATTTCCTAACTTTTGTCTTTTTTTTTTATTTCTTTTTCAGGTTAAAATCCATTACTGGAGATTTAGGTCGGGGTTATTATTATCTTCTTTTATATTTTATTGTGACAATGCTTTTAAAGATATTTTTTTTTTATAAAATATTGCATTTGCATTTTTTGTTTAATGTGAACAAATATAAGTGTAAGTGTGTCTGTAACAGTATTTACATAGGTAATTAAAAATGTGTAGAGAAGTTTCTAAACTAGAGAGGGATGGAATGGAACTCCGGAGTGGATTTTACCTTTTTATTACAAAAGCCTTAAATCTTACGGATCATGATTATTTACAATGAGTTTTACGTTTTACTTATAAATTAATTAACATTTAAAATATTTATGATCAATAGAATCACAATAATAATGACTAAATAAATGGTCAATAATGAATGGTATAGAATGAATGGTCTTTTTGGTACAGTTAGGAGCGTATATACTTAGCAGAGTACTGCTGTTCCACCTGAACGTGCTTTTTCTATTAAGCACACATCAAGCTTTTTTAAATAATTTTTTTCAAGTTTAAGTTTAAGTCTATATTATTTTAAATATTCGTGTTTGTAAGTTTTTTTATTTCGACGTGATAAGAGTAATGTGCAATAATATCGAAGGTTTATCATTATAGTGGATTAACCCAAATTTATATTGTGTTGTGTTAGCGACCCGTGTTTATGGCACTAAAAATGGACTATTTACAGTGTAAAAAGATTTTAGGTTTGTTGGGTAAAATTCAAATATAATGGACTGTATTTACTAATGAGAGATGCAAAAAATTAACGGTTTAAACGTCAATGGCAAAGCTGAAATGGCACACATAAAAAATCTTGTACTTACCTCGGTTTAGCCGAAGTTTCTTTTTTATTTTTTTTTACACTGATGAACTTACTGCCTCTTCGGGATACAAAAATATATCGGCTTTTACCGGTTACTTTAGAAAAACTTTACTTATTCTCCGTTTGAAAGCGGTATTTTTTGTGACTTTCTTGTAAATACAAATTGTATAAAATGAATCTCTTTATAAAGTGTAATTACTTTTTATTAAGATTTTATTAAAGCTACAATAATAATGAACTTGCTTAATTAAAGGGCAAAAAAAATTATTGTTGACATTCGCTTAAACGTTTTACAGACGTTCTCTTGGATGGATGTTGACGTATTGTAATTTCATCTGTCATTTATATGCAGTCACGTTCCGTAGTTTTATCAGATACCATCTTTACTTTTCACAGCTTTTGGAAATTTTCGTACCAAGACCTTGTCACGTCTTGTTCGTTCTCTATGGAGTACTCTGCCAGTGGTCTCTCTACTGGCAAATTATGCCCAAGCTCAGCCGTAGAGGGTAGAAGAAAAAAATATATAAAAGTGAGCCGCGCCACCGACTTAGACGGTTCAAGCCGGGAACCCCTAGGTCTTATAGGCACTAGCAGAGCCACACGATAAACAACTGAGATTATGGTGAACTAAATAAATGAAATTATAGCTAAAATATATTAGATACTTTACTTCTACAATAAATCAAAGTACACAGTTCAATAATAAAATTATAACAAATATAGTCAAATTAACAGCTATGGTAAATTTTTTTTCGCTAAAACAAACCAAAAATTTAAAATTTACAATTTTATAAAAAAACCAAAACAAAAGTAAGAGTAACAGACTTTACCAAGTTACCAAAAAAAAAACGTATATAAGTCAACTCTTTAATAATACTAAATCAAACGTTCACATAAAGCTGCTAATTTACTCATGTTTTTACCATTTACATAAAGATTTACACTGCCAAAACAATCGAGTTTATTTAAAAATATATTTACAATGGTTGTCTTTTAAAATATCAATATTGTAGGATATTTACAAATAAGTATGAAGAAAATATTTTACTTGGACATAAAGAATTATTGAGAAGATTATTTTAATTAAAGTTTAGTTTTGGCATATTATCTAATGCAATAAATAGTTTTTAATAATGTATTATATTAATAAATTAAAACAAAACTTTATTGTGGTGTCAAAAATAAGTCACGTCGTTAAATATTCAAAAATAAATCACTTGTAACCTTTGGGTAAACGCATATTGTAGATCAAATATAAAAAAAAAATAACTTGAACACCTTAATACGGAATTCCTGCTAAAAACACCAAGCAAGTCTTTATAACACTGCAATTTATCGTCGATATGGATGATACGAATGCACTACTCCTGTGGCCGGTTTGGTTATGGAACGGCACCTGCTAATTAACAATGGCTTCCCTCAAATAAATCCCGCATGCGGTCATTTTAACTCGTCACCAAAATCCAAAATATCAACAACGGAGGTAAGATAGAATGGTCAAGTTAAAAATTTAATGGTTTTTCTTCAAAATCCAATTAAGATGGCCCAAATACAGCCAGATATGAAAGGAAAACCGTAGAGGTTTTGCACACTTGTTAATATCACACCGCCCCAAAAATTCTCACCACACGACTCCCAAGACTCTCACCACACGACTCCGACTACTTCCCAAGCCGGATATCAAGAAATGACACCGAATTGACGTCAACCAAGAATATTCGCAAGTCTATGTTCCACACTAAGAATCGCGTTCGTCCGTGTTGATAGCTAGCCTTATCTACACAGAAATGTAAACCAAACAATAATATAATCGATAATACACAATAATCGAGGCTAAAAACTAAAGCAAAATCTAATAATGAAAATACCTTACTTAATCTCCAGTGATCAACAAAAATGCCATAGCCATTAACAATTGAATCTTATCACAATAAGGTATGCAACACTATTTACAACGAATGATATATTTATGTTACAACAAAATACGGTACGCGACACTATTTACGAGTACTTGATGAATATAAAATTATCAGAGATATAATTATAATGGAACTGTAGAAGGGAAAAAAAGGCACGTTACAACCTGCCATTGGTTTGCGCAAATTTGGAGATGAAATGTAATTTAAAAATCAACTACATACTGGGCGAAAAAAATTAACTGGTACCGAAAATTAAATTGTTGCTATTATCCTAAACATGGCTTATAATTATTTTAAATATTAAAATAAATGTATAAATTTGTCAAGGAAATGGCTTCTTAACTTTCCTCATCATTTACGGTTAGTTTTAGGGGTTACATTTTTTACAAAATTACTTGTGGTCTTTACTGACATTTTTTAAAAAGAAAAGTTAGATGATTAAATGATGTTTAAAAAAAAATACCTACAATGCAAAAAAATACGATGAATGTGTTTATTAATAACAACTATTTATAAAAATAGTGAGTGGCCTTTATTGTTTTCTTTAAATCTGCATTAAAAAAAAATTGATGAAAGCTTTTCAAAAATTTTCTTTTTTAATGCCAAGGTCTTAAAAGCAACGGCAGATTCCTGATAAGATTAAAATTGCTGTTAAAGGTAGTTGTTACGTGAATCAATTAAGTAAATATTTGTAAGAAAACTTGTATTAATTGTCCTTTAATTGGAACGAAGTTTCTTATCGCAAGTTGCGAAAACCGGGGCTAGCCAGAAAAAACTGTTCGTAACAAGAGTATGTAATAAGAATGTTAAGAATGCGTTAGTCACTATCTGCCTTCATCAAAATGTCTAAGCTCTTCAAAAGTCATAATCTCAAATTAGATATAAAAGTAAAACTCCTGCGCTGCTATGTATACTCCATATTGTACTATGGCATGGAATCCTGTACATTGACCAAAGCAACACAAAAGAAGCTTCGAAGCCTTCGAGATGTGGCTATACAGAAGGATCCTTAGAATATCATGGGTAGATAAAGTGACCAACGAAACAATACTGGAAAGAATGGGAAAGAAAAAAGAATTGATGAAAACGATTAAGAGAAGGAAACTGGAATATCTCGGACATATAATGAGAAATTACAACAAATACAAACTCTTAAAATCCATCCTCCAAGAAAAAGTGTTTGGAAAGAGAAGGGCCGGAAGAAGAAGGATATCATGGCTTAAGAACCTAAGGACATGGTATTCAAAAATAACCACAAAACTGTTTAAAGCAGCAGTCAACAAGGTCATTATAGCCAGGATGGTCGCAAATGTTCGAAACGAATAGGCACTAGAAGAAGAATAGCCACTATCTCTCTTCCTACACACTTACTGCCTAAAGAAAGAGCAAGAAAGAAAATGTAATCCGACTGAACCAAACATAAAAATAAAATAAAGCTTTAAATAAATGGCAAGAAAAATTTATAGCATGTGATTGGTTTGAATACTCGAAATCTAATAAAAAAAATAAAATTATATTTTTTTGCTATTCTTGATCCTTTGACATCTACAAGTTTACAGTGACGTTTATTGCTTATTGGGCAAAACACAACTTTATGCGACACTAGTGGCCATGACGTAAACTTCCCGGAACGCGTATCGTTTTTTTTGTTTTGTTTTGTCCATTGTGTATTTATATTGGTAATGTAACGCGTTTCGGGATCAACTATCGGTAAATATTTGGCCCAATAAAAACGTAAATGGCTATAAACATTGTTAAGCTTTTAAGGTAGTTGTCGTGGTGTAAGCATACCATTAAAAAATTCTGAATTTTTTTATATTTATTAAGGACATGTTAATACAATTATTTTTAAAATTTAAAGTTAATTGCACTCCTCTAACCCGAGAAAAACTCAATAAACAATTGGATAATAAACATGGAGAGTATACGCTCTCTGTAGTTCTGTACCAGTTGATTGGATATAGAAAAAAAACTAATTATCAGAAATTTTCAAAAATCTAACAGTCTTTTTATGCTTTTGTTTTAATGTTAAACAAAATTATTAACCAGCTAGTTGGTAATAAATAACCATGTAAAGTTCAACAATTTATAAAAAAGTATAATTAAAATTATACATACTAGCGAGTTGGACAACAATTTGGCAACTCTGTACGCGAGTATAGATAATACTTGCGCGGTAAATTCAACTGGAAAAATTAATATTTAAAATTATATTTAGTAGAACATACAGGGTGGCCAACCGAAAACGAAACAGAGACATTCGACGGCACTCGTCAACGATTCTTTAATGCAAATCTTCCAACGATGCTGGTTAGGTTTTATGGATTTTAATTTTCAGATGTCTCCACAAAAACAAATCGAGGGGCGATAAATCTGTCGATCGTGGAGGCCATTCAATGCTGCCTCTTCTCCAAATCCAATGCCGTGGAAGACGTTGATATAAATACTGACGAATTATTGTTGCATAATGCGAAGGAACACCGTTCTGTTGAAAATAAAAATTGACACACGCACGACATCTGAAAAGTAAAATATATAAAACACAACCAGCGTAGTTGGAAGATTTTCGTCAACGAATCGTTGCTGTCGAATTACTTCGGAAATTCTTCGGAATATGCGTGAACGTTTTTAACAAAATCTTTATTATTGTATGAAAGCGGGTGGTCATCAGTTTAAACATTTAATTAATTGAATTAGCAACTAAAATAATTAAATTTTTAACATGTAATTTGGGAAGAAATTTAAAGACTATTGTAAAGAGAATTGTCAGAGCTTTTAAAATACATAATAATGCCATTTAAAAATTTTGGCGTAACTCTTACCCTCGCTTGGGGTCAAAAGTAGTGAAAATAAAAATACCGGAAAATAGTGTCCCCCTTTAATAAAAAATCAAAGGGTCTGAGCGTTTTTCTAAAATGTCAACGAGGTTTCTGCAAATGGCTCTGTTTCGTTTTCGGTTGGCCACCCTGTATATATTTATTACGGGTAGAAAATTTCAAATATACAATATTTTTTATTAAATATAAAGTAAACACAGCATAAATTTTTAGAATCATTTGAAATTTAAGCTAATAACTTGTTAATATTAATAGTAAACAATATAAATTTTACGTGACTTATAAATATTTTCTTTAATCACATAAATTTTCGTATTTTAATAAGTGTAGGTATGCGCATCGAAACGCTTAATTCTCGTGACTTCTTATAAACAAAAAAGAATAAATATGAAATAGAATTTTACGTAAAGCCAAATATGCAGGCATAAAATTTTTGGTAACACAAAAAATAATATTATAATAATCTTTATATTAAATATAAATTAAACACAACATAAAAAAACGGAAATTTTTGAAACTCAGACATATAAATGTGAATAAAGAACGATCTATACTGTACATCAATTCTTGTCCAAAATATCTACTAGAGGGGCATAAACGACGTTGACGGGTTAGATCTTTTAAAACTCTTAGATACTATTAGTGTATGCATACAAATCGGGTAATGTCTTCACGGGTACAGTTTTGCATAAAAATTATGACTTAATTTGCTAAAAGTTTGTATAATTTTAACGCGCGTATAATCTAAAATTTTCTGACAATATTGTACCACGACAACCTCGTTAAATGGGTCTTGAGAGGTGATTGGGGTTTACAAAAGTAATTTGAATTAGTGTATAACAAGATGCGGTAAGTTTGTAATATATTTAAATATTAAAACTTAAAATTAATATTATTTATCATGCATATATTTGCTATTTTTTCAAATGAAATGTGTTTAACTTGCAGTTTTACTAAATAAAATTTTATTTTAGGTCGTATAGGAAGTGGACCCCAACTTCGTTTTTTTAAATGGGACACCCTGTATATTATTTAAGTTGTAGATTTTACGCATAATTCTGAACATGTTTCATAATGTATAATGTCCTATACCCAAGTCTAACCGTTTTTGGAATATTGAAATTCGAGTTGAAAATTGCGTTTGCAGACTGAAAAATATTTTTTCGTTATAACTACCTGAAGACACTTTATTTACGGCGCACCGAAAGTGGGCTTTTTCAGGGCGGGTGCAAGAAAAATTTTACGGTGCACGAGTGTCATCAGCTGCCTAACTGCATGATAAAATAAAATAATGTTATTGACAGTTCTCTAGAAATCGCAAAGTTTTCTGTTTATTTTCTAAGCAACGGGGTAAATAACGCTTGTTTTTTGACAATATTTTGATATTATTAGTGATAATAAATTTCTTAACAATTTGTGGTTTTCATGATGATATAATGAAAAGTATCGTTCTTTACACGTCCATAAATGTTTTTTCCGTCCTTGCCTTTTTTCTCGACTCCTAATATACTATTTTTTATTTCTGGACATAATCATTTATTTTTGAAAACTATAAAAACATTCCAACTGCTGTTACAAAAATTTAGATAATTAAATTCTTAAACAATTCAAATAAAAGAGAACAATTAACGATATTAAGAGGTATACAAAAATTATTTGGTCAGTAAATATTTGAATTGACGCCCTTCAACTTCCAGACATTATTCAAATCTCACTAATATTCTTGATGTGTCGTCGGTTTTCGTATCGAATCTAGGCTGATATTCTGAATTGAATTCTTCAATCGTTGTATACAATCTTCTATGGTAGTCAATTGAGTTTCATAGACTTGATTTTTAATTGTACCCCAAAGGAAAAAATCGAGCACTGATAAATCTGTAGAGCGGAGTGGTCAAAGAAATAGTCTATTGTTGGCTACCCACTGGTCATAAAATAATTCTTGTAAAGGAGTATTGACTAAGAGACCATTATGCGGAGGTACCCTTCATGTTAATAAAATAGGTTTCTATGCTCAGAGATTGGCAAAGTGCCCAAGTACTTATTTTCGAAATTACGCAAAATATTCAAATATCCTTCACCTGCAAAAAAAAGGTACATCACATTTTATTCTTGTTTTGAAATTGACATCTGTTTTACTTCCTCTTTAAGTTTTCTTGATAAAAATGCAGTGCCATGACTCTATCACTTCTTATCGCACAATAAAAATTAAACTTACAAGGCTCTTACAAATTCAGTTCCCTGAATACATGTTTATTTAAGTCACTCCAATAATGGCAATTATATCGGTTAAAGACACCATTCTTTGTAAATTTAGCTTCGTCTGTCCATATGATATCCAAAAATAATTTGTCCCCTTGCGACCAAGTAAAAATGAATTTACAAAATCTCACTTTTCGTGGAAAATTTGTTTCTTTTAGGTGCTGAACTATGGAGAACTTATATGGGTGAAATTTATATTTACGCAGTATTTTGTGTACTGAGTTTCCTGATTCTCTTGCAACTTGTCTCAAAGATATTGTAATTTTTTGTAAAGGTCGACGAAAAAAATATTTTTCGGTCTACAAACGTAATTTTCAACTGAAAATTTGAATATTTCCAAAAAGGTTAAACTTGAGTATAAGAAATTATACATGAAACATGTTCAGAATTATTCGTAATATCTAAAACTTTGATAATATATAGGGAATCCTATTTAAAAAACGAAGTTGCGATCCACTTCTGGTACAACCGGAAGTGTCACATTCTTGAAAATATTTTAGCCAAATAGCACTTATTAACAATTATTATTAACTTTCAAATTTTCAAATTCGGCCTACCTATAGTTTTCTATATATTGATCGATGCAGTTTCCGGAGGGACACAGTGTATAGTCAGTGTGTAAACACAACAACGCTATTATATTTTTCATTTAGTAGGCATCATTTTGGTATTAGTTAGCATTTTTTACTACTTTGTACATTATTTAAAAATATAGAAAAAGAACAGAAATGGTGATGGATGATTGCGTAAAATTATCAATGAGCACGTAGGTAGAAATTGAAGTACTATTCGTATATTATAACCAATGCAATAATTGTTTGTTGCTTATGCATATAATGCATACATTTTTTAAATTTTAGTATAAAAAAATTCCTGCACAGTGCAAAAAGCAATAGCGACAGCAGATGAAAAATAAAAAAAAATACCTAAGCACATTAAAAATGTATACGATATTATCTTTTTTTGCAAAATATCTTGTTTAAAATTTATAAATAAAAAAAATATTTGTCGAATAACATAAGGAACTTCGTTCCTATCAGGTGTTCAATTACATCACATCTTGTTCATTATTCAGTTGATAGATTTACGCGTTAATTTTTTTGTTTAAAACAAAAACGGAATGGACGAACTAAATGAAAATTTGTTATGTTATAAAAACCGAAATTATAAACCACCAAAAATTTAAAATTGTGGGATAATAGTAATTAATTTAAAAAAAACAATAAATAAATATTTTTTTAATAAATTCAGAACATTGTTTATGTCATGTCTTAAAAAAAATGTTAAAAATATAAATTCAAGCATATTTAAGGTAACATTAATTGTTGTATTTTAGTGACTATCTTGAATTTATTAAATTAGTGACTTTATTTATTATTTATTAACATTATATTTAGTTTTTTAATTTAAAATAATTTTGTAAAATTTTTATTTTGTATACTTTTAAAATGCAGAAGCGAAACTGAGTTCACAAACATAGCTTGATCCCGATATGACAACGTAAGTTTTATTTATTTAATTCCTTGCCTTATCTCTTTTAAATTCATCGTTTACAAGACCAGAATCAGTTTTTGGAGTTGCTACAAGTGCTAACAAAACCATTATTTTGAACTGGGCGGAGAGAAAAAGATTCTTGCACTGGTCTAATCTATCAGGGTTAACACATTCGAAGGCTTTTTTATCATCGAGAAACACAACCAAGCAGTTCCTGGAATGTGGTAGAAATGACCCGACAATTTTGACGAAGCTACACACAGGATATTGTCGTCTAAGATACCACCTCGGAAGGATAGGTCTGAACCAACAAACGGACTGTCGGTTTTGCTGCGTGGAAGACGAAACTGCTAAACACATACTATTTTTAACTAAACATGAACTTCGCGAGAGAACTGGATGGAGCGGTGAACTGTTACCTCCAGGGCTGAGTCACAATAGACCCATTAAGGGTCACAGTGGAGGGGCACTACTAAGCCCCACTCACATAATACCTAACCTTACCTATCTCTCCAAATTATATTAAATTGTGTTGTTAAATTCTGCATTATTCATTCATAGTAGAAATGTCATCTGAAGAGGAGTTGCAGACGATGGTAGATAATATGCATGATGCTCTAAAAATCAAAGAGATGAAAGTAAATGTAAGCAAAATAAAAGTAAGGGTATTTAAAATGAAAAAAATTATAACAAAAAAGGCACGTCTGGCTGTGCTGATTCCTACACTTATGTAGTAGGAAATGTGTTTGGCAAAAGAAATATGAAAATAATATGAATGCTGCGGAGATGAGTGATCTAAAAAGTATAGTCGAAGTGAATCGGGTGGACAAAGTGAAGAGGTCAGAAGTACCAACAACCGGCGAGCATGTATGAGAGCACTAATGAAAGTAGAAGAAGCGAAAGATGTGTGTAATAACCATAGCAAGTGAAAGAAATTGGTCTCTGTCTACCCCTACGGGAAAAAGTTGTGACTATATGTATGTATGTATTTATTAGTTAACTGGTCAAGCGCAACACTTTACTCGTAGCTGTAGATATATTGTTCCTTAGTCCTTATACTTCATAACCATGTCGGTGACGCAAACCCATAGAATTTTTTGTATCAAAAATCGTCCAACGCACCTAAAAAAGTTTTTTCTTTAAAAAGAAATTTTGAAAATATACTTTTTCACAAATACATTATTATACTTATTCGAAATCTTGAAAGAGCCAATCATTTGATTAAGGCTTAAGTGAAATATTTTGAAATAATTTAAAAATTGTTTTTTTTATTTGACAGAACAAAGATTGAAAATATATTTGAAATCCATCTATAAAATGTTCCTTACATTTAATAGTAGCAGATTAAAAATATTGCTCGGCGCAACCGAAACGGCGCGACGCTTAATTAATCCAATCTGACGTATTCTTTTCGGTGATATGTTTGGCGTTTAATTGCTTTTGATAGGCCAAAGAGAACAAAGAATGATAAGCCATTGGCAGAATGCCCGAAATTCCCTTTACTCACACATTTTAGCGATAATTGTTGGTGTTACATTCCCGCATGTCGTGATCAGGTCAGGGCTCAGGATGTGTACAATTAGGATTTTACGAAGTGAATTTACAACTTTTTATTTTTGTTATTTAATTTTATAAAACCACTTTTAATCCAACACATTTTTGTTAATAGTAATACAATTGTATAGAAAACGTTTACATATTTAATTTATATTAATCATAGTTTAATAATTTTATTTAAAACTATTTCCAACTTCTCATCTTTTTGTTTTTTAATACATCTAAACATGGTGTTCCAAAAAAATTGGGCATAAATAATATCACATATTCTGGGGTCAAAAATAGATTGGTTAAACCTCATTTACCTATATACAAAAGTGCACACACAAAAAGTGTGATTTAGTTAAGACTTTAAATTAATTTTTTTTACATTGCTTTTTAACGTTAATTTGTGAGAATGTATACGAAATACTAGTAAACTTTAACCAATAAATTGAAAATAAGTAGTCACATTTAATTATTTGTATTTATTACCGATTTTTAGAGGGGATCAATACCTCCAATTTTTTAGGGTTATAATTTAACAAAATATGTAATTCCATTGGAATCAAACGTCTATTTGTTAACTTTTTTGTTTTTTTTGTATTTCTTGGTAAAGATTTTAGTTTTGCAATCCCTTTAAATGTCAACTTAAAAATATGGAATATTTAAACTCTACATTTTCACAAATATTGAAAACATCCCTATTATTAAATGAATACAAGCAATAAATACAGCAAATACATTCTCCGTGTTCAAATATAGTAGGATACCGATTTTTATAGGGATCGGTTAACCGTTATAGAAGATGGTATGCTACAGCACCACCTGGTAAGAGCTGCAACAAAGTGGATAACGAAAACCAATAATTCACGAAAAAATACATATACTAGCCAATTTTCAAGGTAATTGGTTGAACAGTGCAGAATTTGATATGCTCCAGCGCCACCTGGTGGGGAGCTGCAACCAAGAGGATAGCACGAAAACCTTCACAAAAAAATACATAAATATGCCAATTTTCATAGTGATCGGTTCAACGGTGTTGGAGTGAAATGATAACATACATACATATATACAGTGTGTCCACGGATGGGGTTTACAGGAGGAGAAACTTTTTTATTTTTAGTTTAAACGAAAAATGTTATTCCTGATAAAAAGTGTTAATTGTTCTAAAATCCCAAAAAACTAAATAAAATTTATATTTTACTAAACCTGCTTTATTTATAATCAATTTTATGTAAAACCACATAAACTTTTGCAGTTCGAAAATGTAACAATAATGTAGTACATGACGTTTCTGTCAATAAAGTAGTGGTTGACGTTTATGGAAGCAATGATATTTAAATTCTGTTTCAAGAATGCTAACTCTTTACCAATTAATATATCTAGTAAAGTGCTATGGTATTGGGAATGTTTCGTAAGAGTATGCAATTCAAATATTTAATGAAAAATATTAAAATATAAACATTTTCTGTAATGGAATTAAAAAAAATAATAAATAAATTCGATGAGACAGCATCGATTGTAGACAAAAAAAAATTAAAAAATCATACCGTAAAGACGATGATGCGGCTACTGTTTTGGTTATGAATTCAGTTAGTGAAAATCCCAAGCTGAGTTTACGAAAAAGAGCAAAGGAGGTTGGTTTCGGCAAGAGCCACATACAGAAAATATTCAAGGATAGCAAAATTCATCCGTTTACCTTAAAAGTTTGTAATTATGACAGAAGGCTCGACTTTTGTTTAATGATTGGTAAAAAACTTATGACTAACCAATTCTTTCACTACAATATTTTATTTTCTAATGAAGCAACGTACACGACAAATGAAACTATTCATCCCAAAACTGTTGATATTGGGCTAGTGAAAATTCTTATTATAGGATTTAATGTAAAAGTCAATTTGCTAAAAAAGTTAATGTTTGGTGTGTTGTATTATTAGACGGAATAATCAGACCGTATTTTTTGGAGGAATCATTAGAGGAAGTATATTTGTATTTACCGGACGGTGGATAGGACGGTATGGACCGATATTTTTTCCACCCCGATCACGCGACCTAACAATTTTGGATTGTTTTATGGGGCTACCCAAAACAAAAAGGATACCAAACAAATTTAAACCACAATATTAAAGATCTTAAGCAAACAGTAATTAATGCAGTCAATGAAATCACCCCAGACATGCTAAGAAACGCCTACTAAGAATCTAGAAATGAAATGGAGAAATGTTTTGGAGTTGATGGAGTTGATGTCGAATAAGTTTTTCTTTTAATGTTAGTTTTTTTTAATAGTTATTTTTGTTATTGATTATAATTAAAAGTTACTGTTGCATGACAATTTGAAATGTTATTGCCTTGTTAATGACATTAACTTCACTTACTAGATTATTGTTACATTTTCGAACTTGGTGCAAAAGTTGATATGGTTTTGGATAAAATTAACTATAAAATAAAGCAGGTTTACTAAAACAGGAATTTTATTTGGTATTTTTGCGACTTTTTATTAGGAATGAAATTTTTTTGGTAAAACTAAAAATAAAAAATTTTCTCCACTTGTGGAACCCCATTTGTGAACACACTTTACAAACATTTATTTTTATTTATATAAAGATTATCATAATTGGCTTAGAGGGATAAATTTATGCAAAAAATATTTTTTTGAAACAAACGCAATTAAAAATTTTGGATTCTCGGAAGGAAATTATTATTAAAAAGATCCACATGTACACAAGACAAGAAGAATACCAGATAAGTATGATTGATTTTGTGATGGTGGATGAAAGATTAAAAAAAAGTGATGAAAACTCGGGCTTTGAGCTGCAGGCATTAACACAGACTACTTGTTGGTAATGATCCGAATGAGAGAACTCTTTAAGCGGTGGCGGTATCGTGTGTAGTAATAAATTGGTATTATACTAGAGCGTATAACAGTTAAAAATTTGCAAGAAGGTGTTAAAGATAAGTTTGTTAGTAAATTAAAAGATAAATTTGACAGTTTGGATAAAGCAGGTGTGGTTGAAGAATTATAAAGGCCATTCAAGGAAGGAATCGTAGATGTTGCTATTAAAGTGTGAGTGTTGTAAGTTAAAGAAGAAAGTGCGTAGAGGTTCAAAAAAAATTGTTAAAGAAACAGAAAGCCTGGTTGGTTTGGCTCGCTACAAAAGCCAATCAAAGAACGCAAAAGACAACGGATTAAGGATGTTAACAAGGCAAGAAATGAGTTTAAAAGGTTAGAAGGTGTGGCAAAAGAAAATTTGGCAAAAAAAAAGAAGAATAATAAAGATGAATTTGATAGAAGGTTATCTGATGACATTAAAAACATTAAATTCTTCTTTTACTACCGATGCATTAGTTTACATAGCAAACTGTATGCAAAAGTATTGGTTAAAATATATGATATGTGCAAGCAGGATTAAGAAGGGAAAGAAAATGTATGGATCAGGTCTTTTTATTACGAGGCATAGTCGAAATATTTTTGGCTATAGGTCAAAAGGTCTACTGAGCTTTCGTAGACATGAAAAGACTATGACAGAGTGGTGAGAATTGTGAATTGTGGTCGACATTGTCTATGTGTGGTGGGAGCGGTAGTTTAATACTAAAATAACTTTACGAGGATTCCAAGGCTTTTCTCAGGATTGGTTCTGACACAGATTGGTTTTTAAGAAATTGTTCGTACGTTAATAATTAGACATTGTTAAAAAGCAGCTTATTTTTTTTATTTAAAAGTTTTGGAATTTATTTATTTTTCAATAGTTAAAAGGATAAAGTAATAATTTTGGTTTGGTTTTTGAGTTGTTTTATTAACGGACCTGCATTTCTGCGTAAAGTATAACCTCTCTTTGCTTTCCATTTTCACTCGATTGCACGTTATCCATGTGGAAATACCAGTTATTTGCCGCCAGAGTTCATTAAAAAGTGTGCTTTAGTTTGCTGTCAAGTATTTGATGCTTTTAGCTATTTCTGTAAAATTTTGTTTTGCTCTTTTAAAATGAAAACGAGTATATCCCGACGGAATTGAACTGGCAATGTGATTGTTTAACGTCAATACCAGCTTGAAAAAAATCAGCATAGACTTCGGTTTTGCAATCACGCTAAAAAATCTGATAGTTTTAGACGCGCTTTTGTTATCGAGAAATGAAAACTGAAAAGAGCGACAGCGTGGACGTATCGCTAACGCCAAATAACTAGCCACTGAACTTGATGTTGATCAATAGAATCAAAACACTTTTTTTTATTTTAAATTAAAAATGCCACGATGTGTTAAAAAAAGAGCACTAACAAAAACACATTACAGAAATTTACTCTATAGATGAATGGAAAAAAATAATTGGAAAATGCTCGTTTTATTAAATACACAGTGTAAAAAAAAGACAAAATATTTAAGTGCAGTAACGGTCCTATGACTATGACTACAATTTTTTACTACAAATACAATAAATAAACGGTTTTATAGATATCAAACAATAAATCAATTTTTTAAAATAAATGCAGACATTAAAATAATATAAACAAACAAAAGTAAGGTTCATCACCACTGATGGGAGTCAGTTTGTCACAAGTCGAAACGGAGCATGGTCTGCATCCAAGCTTACGGCAGGTAATTCTAGAACACGTTGCAGTTAATTAATCCCAAAACGTTACCGATAGATCATATTAAATACACGATAGTGACCCGGCTAATCTCAGACGGGACAAGCGCGTGATCCGGATCTTACTCTCATTGGCTGGGAAACAAATGAATATGGCACTGCATAACTTTAAAAGCATCAGAACGTCGATGATCAAGTCATATTAGCGTCATCTGAAGAGGAGTTGCAGGCGATCGTTAATGTTATGCGTGATGCCCTGAAAATAAAAGGGATGAAAATAAATGTAAGCAAAACGAAAATAATGATTTATTTTTAAAAGAGAGGAAAACATGACAAACTGTAAAGTTCTGATTTAAGGAAGAAAGAGTGGAACAAGTAAATAAATTTGTGTAGGTACTCGGGTTCAAAGTTTACGAGAGATGGAAAATATGACAGTGACATTGAGCTAAGGGTGTTGGCAGGGAAACAAATGAATGGGATACTGCATAGCTTTATGAGCTTTATGAAAGTGTCAAAAAAGGCACGACTAGTTGTGCATAGAGAAGTGCTGGTTCCTTTACTTATGTATGGTAGTGAATGTTGTGGGTGGCAAAAGAAGCATAAAAGTAAGATCAATGCTGCGGAAATGAGTAGTCTGAGTAGCCCAAGAAGTATAACTGGAATTACTCAATAGAATAAAGTAAAAAAAATTTAATACAAAACGGTGTGGAGTGAAAAAAGGTGTAGTATAAAAGATATGAAGAGATGGTTGCGACAGGTAGGGAGGATGAATAAAAGATTTATAAGGTAAATGAGAATGGGCAAGTCGGTGAATGTCGACCTAGGCGAACGTATCTCGACCAGATGAAAGTAAAAGAAGTAAAATACGTATGTAAGAACCGTAGTAAGTAGAAATAAGTGGTCTCTGTATACCACTACTGGAAAAAAGCGTGACTATATGTATTTATTTCAAATTATATGAATGTGTTTAGTTTTTAATATATTTTGTTTACTGCTGAATTATAATATGCGAATTAAATAATTTTCACCGATTTATTAATAAGGTCCGCTTAAATACGAATTTTTATTGTTTTACAAATTTTGGCCAAAAAAAACACGTACTTTTCATTACGAATTTTTGGCATAAAGAAACATTAGAAACATGCACTTTGGACTAATCAAGTAGGTAGGATGTTTCCACATATTTGACATTCAATTTCTATCGACATTTACTAACAACGCGTAAAAGTATTAAAGTGTAAACATGTTAAGTACCTAGTGATAAAGAATTATTTTGTACACCACCACAAATTTCGCAAAAAGCAAAAACTGTCTGTAAAAATTTAGTGCAACGAATTAAAAAAAATGTAGGACAAAATTATTATACACAATTCATGGTTTGGAGAATTACGAAAGATATTTTATTTATTTCGGAAATTGTATTGTTAGTTTATTTTGAAGAACTATCAAAGAAACTCAAATCTTTAGGTTTATGGACACATTATTTTATATTAAAACTGATGTTTAAAATAAACCATGAAAGTGACATATTTAAATACGCATGGCTACATGCTTTTTTAAAGCGGAAATCTGAAGAATACATTAGAAAGAACTCCAAAACATTCCAACCAAAAGAGCATAGTAAATTTATATATGAAGCTCCAGATGACGGTAACCTAATAAGAAATGTGAGCAAATTTTTATTTTCCAATTTTTTCAAAAAGTTCTTAGTTTATTCTTGCTAACCACAAATAAGTATAACAACAACGTCCTATCCTAAAAACATATAAGTCCGTTACTTAGTTGGTAGCGCGAGCGGTAATATAACAAGCACAATGAGTGACTGCGTTTCAAATCCAAAACGAGTTAACTTTTGTCTTATTATATGTTTTTTTTTTAAATATTAATTATATTATAATTTTTTCTTTCATTGAAATTAAGTACCATGATTTTTTTAAAGGTTGCGTTTATTATGGGAGTTATGGGAGCTTGCAGAAGAAATGAGTTACATAGTTCAAAATGTGAGAATGTGAAGGATCTGGATGAAACACATCTTGTAAATATTCCTTGTAAAAAAACAAAAATATAAAGAAATTTTACAGGAAAGTACTATTATATTTGCTATAGTACATGAATCTACGGCCAAAAGATTGCAGTTCACCATCTTTCTTTCTCAACTGCTACAAGGGTAAATTGACAGTACAAAATATTGGAATAAATAAATTTGGTTTAATACAACTTGAGGTATGCAAATGATACTGTTCTTCTTGCAGATACAGCTGAGGGTCTCCAAAAGTAAATAGAGAAAGTAGCTGAGATGTGCGAAAAATATAATATGCGATTAAACACAAACAAAACAAAGGTAATGATAATAAGAAAACAAGCCGCTCGGAACGTAGTTTCACGTCAGAAATTTCTCCATTGAGACAGTCTCAACCATTAACTATCTAGGAGTGCAACTAAATAAAGATTGGGACCAAATAAAAGGGATAAAGATACGAATTGAGAAAGCAGGATCTTACTTCAATCGCATGAAAACTCTCCTGTGTAATATGAAACTTAATTTAAATCTAAGGACCCGTTTATTAAAATGTTACATATTTTCAATATTAATGTATGGTGTTAAATCATGGACATTGACGGATGCAGCTTGCAAAAGACTTGAGGCGTTTGAGATGTAGTGCTTCCTACGCATGTTGAGAATATCTTGGACTCATCACGTAAATAATGAAGCTGTCTTGCAACGTATGCAAAAAGAAAAAGAAATAATGAAGAACATTAAAGAAAAAAAACTTGCATACTTAGAACACAAAATTCGTAACCAAAAATATGAAATACTTTCGCTAAAAATGCAAGGTAAAATGAATGGCAAGAGAGGTCCTGGAAGACGCTGAATATCATGGCTACATAATCTGGATTGGAAAAACTTCAGCAGAGCTATTTCGAGCTGCCGTCAACAAAGTTATGTGGAACAGAATAATCGCCAACGTCCATAAAGATAAAAAAAAAGGGAAGATTCGAATTATTTGTCATGTTTGTTTCTTATAAGTTATTAGTAAAAATATAGAGCGAGGTTCAAAGTTAATTAAAATAAAAATAATATAACAAGAGAGTTTTTACACAGTTAACTAATATAACCCTACATAACAGGTTTTGCGCTCTAAGAGTTTCAATTAAACTTTGGTTTTTTCAATAACATTACATTATGTGGTACTTGGCTAACTTGCACCAATTATTGCAATTTTAAATTATTCCCTTTGATCCAACCCATGAGGATGTACTCCAGGATTTACTTCTAGTTTATCAACACACAAAATAGTAATTACCCAACCATCACATCTAAATGTTTGAGCAATTCTGTTTTCCTATTTACGTCACCGTTATAAGTGAAGCAAATCAGTAGCAAACAAGTCACAGAAAGTGTTTGAATACGTTTAGAAAAATTATACTGGGTGTCTCGTTTAAAATTCCCCCTCAAATATTTTTCATGAAAAATCTTTTATCTTTTATCAGTTATTGGCGTGGTTATTTAAGCTAATAGAGGTAAAATTGTTTATTTTATTTTTAAAGTAACATTTTAAAAGCCCTTTTACACAAAAAATAAATTACTTACAACAATTAAAAATAATTGGGACTAAAACTGGTGCAAGATCGTTATCGTGCCGCTTTGCAAGGGAAAAGTTTCGCAGAAGGACTGTAAGAACTACCGAGGTATTAGTTTACTCAGCATAGTCGGCAAACTGTATGCAAAGATATTGATCAAAAGAGTAACGAATGAAACTGAGAAGATGATATGGGATGTGCAAGTAGGATTTACAAGAGGAAGGAGATGTATGGATCAGGTCTTTTCCTTACGAGGTATAGTCGAAAAATTCTTGGCTAGAAGTCAGGTCTATTGCGCTTTTATAGACTTGGAAAAGGCCTATGACAGAGTGTTCGCAGGAAAACAAATGAATGGGGCACTGCATAGCTTTATAAATAGCCAGAAAGTGTCAAAAAAGGCACGTCTGGCGGTGCATAGAGGTGTGTTCGTTCCTACACTTATGTATGGTAGTGAATGTTGGATTTGGCAGAAGAAGCATGAAAATAGGATTAATGCTTCGGAGATGAGTAGTCTGAGAATTATAGCCGGAGTGACTCGGTTGGATAAAGTTAAGAATAGTGAGATAAGAAAACGCTGTGGTGTAAAAGAAGATGTGGTCACAAAGATAGATAAAGGAATGCTTAGATGGTTTGGACACGTAGAAAGGATGGATGAAGGAAGATTGACGAAACAAATTTATAAGGCGAGTGTGAATGGGCAAATCGGTAGAGGTCGACCTCGGAGAACATATCTCGATCAGATCAACATTGTTTTGAAGAAAGGCCAGGTCAAGAGTACCAACAACCGAAGAGCATGTATGAGAGCACTGATGAAAGTAGAAGAAGAAGATGTGTATATAAACCGTAGCAAGTGGAAGGAAGTGGTCTCTACCTACCCCTATGGGAAAGAGGCGTGACTTTATGTATGTATGTATGTATGGGACTAAAACTAGAAAAAGCCAAATTGGTGATTTATTTAAACTCTAAGAAATCTCATTTCACCACATCACCTTTATTTATTTATTTTTAATAACTGCTTTAATTCTTCTTAGCTTAGTATTTACACTACTCTGAAATGAAATTATCCAACATATTCTGGAGCCTGTGCTTGAGTTCTGGCACAGTTCTGCCAGAATTGGCTCCTATCCGCTTTTTTATTTTATGCCACAAAGTCTTGATTGGCGAAAGTTTCGGAATAGAGAAAGCTTATTTTAGGAGTAGTATATCATGATCTAAAAGCCATATTATGGATTTTTTGGAAGTGTGACATGCAGCACCGTCCTGCAGAAAGATTCCAGAAATAATATAAATATTTTTTATTTTTTTGCTAAAAGCGTAATGCTTGGTTCAATTTTTTACTACATAATTGTTTTTAAAACCAATCAGATCACTTATTGAGCAAAGAATAATTATTATGTACCTACGTTTTCAAAGTTTCACTTGGCATGGCAGACAAATAGAATATTTTTAATAACATTTCGAAATTCCATTTTATTTATCTAAGATAAAGCTGTTAAAGTATTATTAACTGATAAGTTTTCCCCGTTGAAATTGGATAATTAGACAGCGGAATTCTGAGAACTCGTTACCGTTATTAAAGTAGTTTTACAAAATGGGGGATTTTAATCGGCTCAAAGGGGAAGGAATTAACGCCCTCGAAAAGCTTTATTAGTTAAGAGTAAACATGCAAACTGCTTATTAACACTTTAATGCTGTGCCTGAAAACGTTTTTAATTTTTCATTTAATAATTTTCCAGGTAATAATAGTTTACGATATTTCTATAAACACATATAACAATGTATACTGATCTCTCGTAACAGATATTTAGCAAATTAAAAGGTAGGAATTATGTCTCATCCTCCGTATAGTTCTCACTTAAGTCCTAATGATGTTTTACACTTTTAAAAATTAAAAAAATTTGTTCGCAGTTATCTTTTTTATCATCACATGCAAGAAAAGAATTGAAAATAACATTTTTAGTGAATCAAATGACAACAAATAATTTGAGTAAATAAATAATTAAAACTCTATCTTTGGTTTTATTTTAATAATAAGTAATAATTTGAGTAAATTTATAATCCAAACATTATCTTTAGTTTTATTTTTAACTAGCTAACTATTTACAGTACTTGGCCTCACCCATTTAAAAAAGGTTTTTAATAGTCCACAACGTTCCAGAACATTCCATGACATTCGAGTGTATTTAGGAATGTTCCACAATGATCTGGGATATTTTAGGATGTTCCACAACATTACAGAATGTTTCGGGATGTTCTGGAATATTGTGGAATGCTCTTAAATACTCTCGAATGTTCTGGATTGTTCTACAAATTTTTAAAGGAACTTCTAGCACTTATTTTTAAAAGCAAGCACTTAAGGTAAAAACGGGAACCTTCTTTATGGATAGGGGATAGAGGGCTATCATACCATATAACTCACTTGATCGTACCGGAACTCCTTTCTGAATTTAAGCGCCACGTTTACTTTTATAATATACAGAGTGGGTCAAAGAAAACAGTCCACCCCGATATTTGGCAGTATTCATAAAAATTAAAGGAAATGCTGCAACATGTCGATTTTTGTTCCAAGAGGGACATTTTTACGATACAGATATCTGTAATTTCTCAACCCATTTTCTTTCACTTCCGCAACTCCTTAATTAAAAATGTGGAATGTACCATGTGTCACAAACCATTAAGAAGGTATTTAGATAGAGTATTTAGGCATATTTACAAAAAAGGTCTTAATTTATTTAAAGTGCAACCTCTTAAAAATAAAGCGCAACGCCTATAATTTAACAATGTATTTATTTTTTTGGTCACATTAAAAGTACAATAAAACGAATTTTGTAAGAACAAGAGGAAACTTATTAAATGTAAAGTAACTAAAATTTACTAAATTATAAATTATGATACACACTATTTACTCAAATTAATAATGAATTAATCAATTAGATATTAAAAATGGTGTCCATCGACTTTCGTACAATTTTAGAGTATCTGTTTAAAATTAAGTCGAACGTATTGAAGCATTTCAGGGGTTATTAAACTGCATTCATGTACTATTCGTCCTCTTAGTTCTTCCAACGAAGCGAAACGAAACGAAGCGAAATCCAGAGGCTTTAAATCGGGGGATCTTGCAGGCCATTTAATGGAGCCTCTTCTTCCAATCCATTGTCTAGGAAATCGTTCATTCAGATATTGCCTTGCAGCTCCACTATAATGCGGGGGTGCGCCGTCTGGTCTTTTCTAATACGTCCCCGCTTTTTCAATTTCTTCTCTATAGCCAACGGCTAAACCGATTTTGATGAAATTTTTAGCAAATCTTTAGATTAGCCCGGCAAATAATCTTGTAAAGTTTGGTAGCAACCCCGCATTTTCAATTTTTTTCTATAGTTACCAAGTTCTTTACCAGGTACTGGTGGTGTTAGGATAGAACGTTAGGTTAGGTTAGGCTTATTTTTTTACTTTTTCTTCCTTAATTAATACCAATTATTATTAACCTTACCCGACCTAACGTCCCAACCTAACACCAACAGTACCTGGTGAAGAATTTTAAAAAACAAATGTTTTCATATCAAAACACCTAATAAAAGAGTACCCACAATATATATTAATGTTATCATTATTGTTAAATTTGACGAATCGATTAAATAAGTTAGATTCACCTTCAGATCGAAATGCGGTGTTAAAAATGCTACCTTTATTACACAGACGCAGACTCCCACATCTACTTCCGCAATGATTGAAGTTTCTTGATATACGTAGCAACATTACTAATGCTCTTAAATTTCTTTGGTTTTTAATTAAAGTAGCTTTCAACATGAAATACTGGGTTCGCAACATTAATGCATGTGCGAGATGAATCGTTTAGGCTGTAATTTTTTAGGTAATAATTTATAACAATAAATTTTTTTATTAATTAACGTATAATGAGAGTTTTCCAAGGTTAGATAACGAGCCACTTACCTAAATATTTCTTGAAATTATACTGTTTAAAAATAAAAAAGAAATTTGGCCTTTATGAAAACGAAACAATGCCATTGCTGCCTAATATATTGTGTTTCCAATATAATCTTATTACTCAGCCTTTCTGCTACCGCTATGTATTTATAAAGTGCATAAAAGGTAAAGGGTACTTACGCTCTTGATGCATAAATTAATATTTTTTCGTTATCGGTAATGTATTTTTATACACATTGTTTATATTAAAAATTCTAAGCTTTACACTTGTGAACAATTAAAACTCACATTGGTGTTTTCTCTCTATTTTCAGCAGCGAAACCAAAAATGAAAAGCCACTATCGCGGACACAAGATGGCGGTTTGGCTGAACCTCATTCCGCAGCTTCACCAACCGGGCGATGACGATGTCACCATGAGACACCACCATTTTCATGAACGTGAGCCGCATTATTATGCAGGTTAGACTCTTTTTGTAATACAAATTTAATTACAGAGGTCCAGTCGGCAGGTAGTTTACGTGGGAAAAAATTGCAAAGGTAATGAAAAGTTTACACAATGTTTGTATGGTGTTAATGGTGTAAATCCAAGTTTCTGAACTTTTAAAGCTTAAGTTAAGATCATAGGGGCCGAAAAACCACGAAATTTTTTACCTTTCTTCGGTTTTGGTCTATTACTTTTTTTCCTTGCATTTAACAGCTGAAGACAATAAATACTTTTTAAAATAAAATAAAATTTCCTACAATTTTCACTGGTTAAACTTATTTTTTTACTAATAAGTTACAAAAATGCATCGCTTGAAAGAAAAGGCAACCTTTTCAAATTGGTCAAAAATGGCTAAAAATGCAGGTTTTTACTCACTTTTTACTAAATTACTTATTAAAAACACCATCTCTAATTGTATAATGACAGGATATTTACAAAATCCATGGCACGCTTATCGTCATCGTCCTCCTAAAAGTTTATAAATTGTAGATTTATTACAGATTGTTAAAAGAAAAGTACTATATATGAGCAACATTATTTTAATTTTGCATCAAGTTCAACGGTAAGAGTAATTACCTGTAATAAAATAATATTTATAATAATAAAATACCATAAGAAAACATACTGCTTAAAAAAATATGTACATAACTTAAAATTAAGCCCGTGACGCCCACCGTCAGCTTCATCTTTCTCTGCCATACCTAAGTCCTTCATCCTTCTCCTCTACCGCAATTATTCCTTTAATTAGGTCCGTCTTCATCATTTAAGTCAGTCTCTGGGGCATTCTTACTGGCGATCCTCGAGCAATTATTGCAAATTGCACAGCATCGGAGACCAGATGTTTTGCATCTGTCTTGCATTTGCAAAAAAGAGTTTTAAGAATACCGTCGTGATTGGTACCATTCCCATCTGGTTAAAGTCCAGCCCCAAACTAAAGAAAGTTTATCTAAACCTAGCCAGGTTTGCAATTGGTTTTACGTGCGGAGGAAATGGTACCTGGCTGCATCACTGGTAAGTCGAGCGAGGTGGCACTTTGGTTTTGCCGCGTACGTAGTGGCTATGCTACCACAAACTTCTCCCCAGCTTCAGCCATTTGATGTGCAGTGGCATCCGGCTGCTTAATAATTGTGGCAAGCGCTTAAAGGGACGGGTTCTTTACGTATGTACTGCACACCTTCGTCATACCAATGCGGATGGGGATCGATGTAGTGTCACACCCACTGATTGCATGGAGAAAGAGGATGTCCTGGTGATCGAATTTGCATAAAGAATCCACACTTGAGGAAGATGGAGAGGGGGGTTATGCATTTCTTAAAGGCAACCCCTACCCATTATTATAAAATTAGAAATAGTGTTTTAGATAAGTTAGTAAATATTAAGTAAAAACTTTTTTTAACCATTTTCTTTCAACAATTTTATAAAGTTACTTTTTTTCAAGCGCCAAATGTCGGTAAATATTTGGTTTAAAAATAAGTTAAGCTATTAAAAATTGTAGAAAATTTAATTTTGTTTTAAAAAGTACTTAAAAACTTTAGCTATAATATGTAAGGGAAACAAGTTATAGACCAAAAACCAAAAAAAGGTCAAACATTTCATGGCTTTTTTGCCCTTCCTGATCTTAGCTCGAGTTTCACAAGATGAGAAACTTGGATTAAACACCATTAATACCTTACAAACATTGTGTAAAAGTTTCATTTACTTCGCAATTATAATTTAAATTATTAAAAGAGATTTAGCTGTTTACAGAACATTATTATATATTCTCATTACCGAACAAAGCAAAAATGTATTTGTTTGAATTGGTCTAGATTGTAAAATACACTTTTATTAGACCTGTTTTAACAAACTAACTCACACATTTAGACACAAGATTAATTTGGTTGAAGTAGGTTACTTTTTTGAATAAAATGCTCGTTTTGTTTTAAAACATTTCACCCTTTACTTACGTCGAAATTAGTTCAGAGCTTTGGGTAAAAAGTCAACTGGAAATTGTACTAATGAGGTAACAAAAGCTGCCAGGAATGTTTGTTTGCACTTACGAGAATCCATAGGCGTCGATTATATTCATTACAGAGGGATACGTTTTTTATGATTATAAATAGTTAAAATCAATGAAACCATGTAGTAAACTAATTAATTGTATTTATAAATATAAAATGTGGTGCTGCCATTTATTTTAATTAAGGAATTATTAATAAAGTTGACAAAATTAAGGAAAGTTTCCGCACAAAACTGTCGTATTATTTTTAGGAGTTTTTGTCAATGCTTTTGAAAAGTTAAGGAGTTTTTTCGATTAAGGTGGGTGTTCAGATCAGTCCTTAATGTCAAAAGAGACAGTTCAAAAAAAAATAATAGGACAGTATGGTTTATTTGTATAATTTCCTATATATTTTTACGAGAATACGCCGATGTCAGCGGTATTATCAAAAAATCAGCAGAGTCTAGCAGAAACGTTGTTTACTTTCTGTAAACCAAAAGGAAATGTTTAGCGAACTTTGGTAATTACATTGGGACGACAAGCTTAAAATTTATTGGAAAACTTTCACATACATATGGACAAAGTTTTTAAAGTGAGTTTCATTAGCGTTTAACGTGTTGCTAAAAATGACGCATTCGTTGTTGACTTGTTGACAAATTTAAAAAAAAAATTGAAAATAGTTTTATGCTATTACCGTTAAGAGCTTTTTTTACCAAACTATAAGTGAATAATGAAGTGAATTAGTGAATAAAATAAACCAAAAAATTATGATAACGTCGGTAAATCTACATATTATCTATTATTTTACCGTTAAATATAAACCATTGGATGTATATGAATACAATAATACAACCTATAAATAAATCTACAATTTTTAAAATGTTATGGAACCACGTTGAAAGCAAACAGATTTTAACTGCAAAACATTACACTAAATATTCTATTATTTTGTGATTGTGACTTACTGCACTTACTTCCTGAAACCTGAATTAAATATAACGCAGTGGCGTAATAAACAAGGAAAATGGTTAATCTTAAGAATTTTTTCAAGCGACTAAAAATATTCTGATAAAATTAACGACAGTTGGAATTGGCCTGTAAGTAAGTAAATTACGTGAGGTCCATTGCCAAAAGTGCATCCCAAAAACTTGGTTTTTTGTTTCGTGCCAAGAGCTATTTCACCTCCAGTCAGCTGCTTATGATCTATAAGGCACAGATCCGACCTGTACTGGAGTACTGTTCCCATATTTGGAGTGCAGCACCTAAACATATCCTGAAGCTACTGGATTCTGTCCAAAAAAGGGCAATTCGTCTCGTCGGTGATGCCTCGCTTACAAACTCGCTCACTTGTCTGGAACACCGTAGAAAAGTTGGCGATTTGTCTCTATTTTATAGATATTTTCATTGGCGATGCTCTTCTGAAATATCAACAATCGTTCCTCCTTTGGCAGTCTCTTAAAGATTAACCCGTCAAGTTCAGTCTTCACACCCCTTCGTGGTCACTTTGGATACCTGCAGAACATCACTTTCCAAAGACTCATTCATCCAACGAATTGCGAGGCTTTGGAACTCATTGCCTAGGGAGGTGTTCCCCGAGGCATACAACCTCCAGAAATTTAAGAAGAACACCAACTCCTACCTTCTTTCCTTTGGTTCCCACGATGTTCTCTGAACATTACAGGATATCCCTTTTCGTGGGGACCAGAACATAAAAAAAAAAGATATTAATTAAATAGTAATTATATAATTAAAATTTTGACCTACAGATATGGATTAAAAATATCTTATTTATATATTTCTTTTGGTCTTGTGATAACATTTATACATACATAACGTATCGTCACGCCTTTTTTCAATAGAGGTAGGCAAATACCACTTCCTTTCACTTGCTACGGTTATTCTTTCATGGGTGCTCTCATACATACTCGTCGGTTGTTGGCACTCTTGACCTGGCCTTACTTCAAAACAATGTCGATCTTATCAAGATACGTTACCTAAACACATACATACACACTCGCCTTATAAATCTGTCTGGTTAATCTTTCTTTATCTATTGACTTTACGTGTTCAAACCATCTAAGCATTTCTTCATCTATCTTTGTAACCACAGCATTTCCTTATCAGTATTCTTCACTTTATCCAACCGAGTCACTCCGGCTATACTACTCAAAGTACTCATCTCCACAGCATTAATCACATTTTCATGCTTTTTGTGCCAAACCCAACAATCACTGCCATACATAAGTGTAGGGACTATAGACAGCCAGACGTGCCTTTTTTGACTTCTCATAAGCAACATGTTTTAATGAAGTTTTACTTTTTTATCGAAAGATGGGGTACATGATTTAACTTTTTTGTCTGTTTTGGTTATTTTGGAGTATAGAAAAAGCAATTAAAATTGCATACTTTGAATTCCCCATAGGAGTAAAATTTGTACTATTTATTTGTCAGAAAATTTTATTCGTAATAAACGTTAGTAAATTTGGACTAAAAATGATTTCCATTATTATCGTTTTTTTTTATGTACAAAGAATATCAGTAACTGATAAATATCTTAGTAGTCTTCCTTTTATTTTTACAATCAAATTTTTCAGTAAAATTTTATTTAATTTATTATTTTTTCCAATTATGGACGGTTGTTTAAAATGTTTATGATTTTTTAGTTTATTCAGTGCAAATTTGTTATTTTGTCCTGTTTATATGTACATAATAACTAACCTTACAAACCACCATTTAAATTAAATAATTTATTATAAGAAATCTATTATTTTACGGCCATTATAACTATACAATTGACAAACAAACAAACAAAAATCTTAAAAAATCTGAAAAAATATTTAATTTTTTAAATGTTTTCTTTTTCTTTCTATACGTTGAAAACCGTTATTGACATTTTATAAAAAAAGTCAAAATACTGGCACAATTCAATTATAGGAATTTTTGTGTAGGTGGCTGCGATTTTAAATGTAAACATTGTTTTACAGTCAAAACGATTTTTTTTACTCGTTTCTGTACACCGTTTAGAAAATTTGATATTGGCTAGGTAAGTTTTTCGCAATACTTCAAGTTTTTATACGAAAGCTAAACTCAGGAGACGTTTTCCTGTCACTTTACAACTGTGAATACAGCAAATACATTCTCCGTTTTCAAATATGGCAGAATACCAATTCTCATAGTTATCGGTTAACCGATATAGAAGTTGGTATGCTGCAGCACCGCCTCGTGAGGAGCTGCAACTAACTGGTTAATTAAAACGAATTCTCCACGAAAAAATACTCATAGATGCCAATTTTCGTATACAGATAAAACTTTCTGACAAATAAATAATAAAATATTTACCCAAAAGGTGCAGATTTTTTAAAATTTATAATAAATTGATGTTTTTTTAAATATACAAGCAATATCTTCTGGGATTATAAAAAAACTAGAAAAAGACATTTAGATAATGAAAATGACATACATATAGTCACGTCTCTTTCCCGTAAGGGTGGACAGAGACCACTTATTTTCACTTGCTACAGTTATTACACACGTCTTTCACTTCTTCTACTTTCATCAGCGCTTTCATACATGCTCGTCGGTTGCTGGAATAATTTCAATCTGATTGAATGTATGTTTAGCTAGGTCGACTTCTACCATTTACACTCGTCATATAAATCTTTTTCGTCTATCTTCTTTTAATCATCCTGTCTACGTGCCCAAACCATCTAAGCATTTCTTTGTTACCACTTCTTTTTTCACTCCACAGCGATCCCGTATCTCAGTATTCCTCACTCCGGCTATACTTCTCAGACTACTCATCTCCGCAGCGTTTATCCTACTTTTATGCTTCTTCCGCCAAGCCCAACATTCACTACCATACATAAGTGTAAGAAAAAGAACAACATTTATTTGCCACCATTAGGCACTCTTTTACAGGATCTTTTGTAAATTAAATTTTAATAAAAGTATTTAAGTATCTTAAAATAATATTTTCTTCTTCTTCTTCTTCTTCTCCGTCTGACTAGGATTGCTCCTGTTTGTCTGCCTCTTATTCTGTTTCTGTTGTTGTTGTTGTCAGTAGGTTGTCCTGCCATCTTTTTTTTGGCCTTCCTGTTGGTATTTTGCTCTAAGGTTTATTATTTTTGCAGATGTTAGCTAGTCTGTCAGGTGCCATTCTGTTAACATGACTATCCCAGTTTCTTTTCCTTGCTTTTACCCATTTTTTGATGCTCTGGATGTTACATTGTTCCCGTATACTCTTATTTGTTTGTCTGTTTCTAAGTGTTATGCCCTTTACTGTTGTTAGAGTCTTCATTTGTACGTTACTTATTATCTGTAGTGTTCTTTTTGCGTCGGCTCGAGTTTCTGCCTCAGAGGTTAGGATCGGTCTCACAGTTGTTTTGTATATTTTCATTTTGCTCTCTGTGGACATGTGCTTATTCGTCCATATGGTTCCTCTTAGGCATCCGCTAACTTTTGTTGCTTTCATTGCCTGTCTTTTTGTTTCTGCGGTTAAGTTTCTATCACTGGTGATGTCGATTCCTAGGTAAGTAAATGTCATAACCTGATCTATCCTTCTGCCGTCTACTTCCAACTTGCACCTTTGAGTATCTCTACTAGTCACCATGCATTTTGTTTTATGTTATAGGCTTTCACCGTGATGTTGAATGTGTGAAGTTGTCTTTGTAGTTCGTCTTCATTGTCCGCCACCACTAGTGCGTCGTCCGCATAGCATACTATATTGACTTTGTTAGGTCCCATTTTATATCCTTCTCGCCTCTTTACTTCGTTTATTACTTTATCCATTATTAAATTAAACAGTAGAGCACTAAGCAAGTCTCCCTGACGTATTCCTTCATTTACAAGTATTTTTCCCGTCATTATTATTTTGTTAAGCCCATTGCTTTTTTTATAGTGATTTATGCATGGTTTTTTTTTATTCTTTAATTCTTTAAGGTACAAATGAGAAGTAATGCAAATTAAATAAATTTTTGTAAAAAACTAAAAGAAAATTGAAGAATCAGTATTTGAGATTGTTCAACCATTCCGTTTTCAAAATATCGTTTATCGAAAATTGTAAATTTTGCAATGACTTATAAACTACGAATTGAGCATATTTGGGATATTTAGCCCTCAAAATTTACAAAGCAGTTATGCAAAATCCTTGAAATTTGGTACAAAAGTAGGTTGGTGTATAAATAATAATATATATGCAAATTTTCAACCATACCGTAAAAAAGTAAAAATTGTTTAAAAAAATCGTTTTAAGTCCAAAAGAACACGTTAGTGATCTTGACAACGTCGCTTCATCACGACTGACATCTTTGGTTATGTTGGGCTATGTAGAGAGCATAGACATATAAGACTAGACTGCGGGTTTATATGGCTTCCAAAGAGAAAGAGACAGTCGCTCGAAAGGTTGTCTCGTGCTTTTTCTAATGGGCGAGACTTACGCCCGATTTTCTAAACCGATCCCTTCACTTTGCTCGCCGGTACCCCCCAGGCCCAATAAAGAGGGCTCGAAACAACCTCTCGATTGACTGTCTCTTTCCCATCGGGAGCCAACTCTTAGCACGGGGACCCGCAGTCTACTCTCCTATGTCTATGGGGGAGAGAGATGTTACTGACAACCATAACCTCCTTTTTGGCACGCATGCACGCAGATAAATGAATCACACGGAGATACCCGTGAAGCAACGTTGTCACCATTAAATTTTTGGTAAAAGATGAATTTAAATTTATGGTCCTTAATATTCTCGGTAGTTTTTAGTTTCCTTTTTTTATTTATTTAAAATATTTATTGCTTTTTACCGTAAGTTTCTGGTTAGTTATATCAGCTCCAAAATTGGACATTTTTCATCCGCCACTGCTCAAACTATAAAATTCTCTGTCGATTTTCTTTCTTGTTTCACTTGAGTGCGAAAGAAGAAATCCGAAGTAAATTTTTAATGTTGCAATAACTCCGCTATTTTTGCTGACGTGGTATCTTTTACTGCGGTCGGTTGATATATAAGTAAACAAAGAAAACTTAAGAAATGTTTGCTCATGAAATATATAGACTGAATGAGATGAAGAAAATCCAGGTAGACGTAAAAAGTCAAGATTAAGGGGAATAATACAAATGACCTTTCTGTTTTTTTTTTTACTTTATTTGGTGAGAAATAATGCTTGCTTATTTGACCCTCTTTCATTGATATAAATAAATGAAAATATGAGATAAGAGATAAATTGTGAAAAATGTTCATCTCTACGATGCGATGGGCTACCTAATAAAAAAACGATCTTTGCAAGTTTAAATAAAGTGCCTCTTTTGAATTGAATTCGTCAACTCAAGAGATAATAAAATACTCTTAATTAAACTTTGTGTATTATAAGTAGTGACTTATTTATTAAAGCTAATTTTTTTAATCAAAATAGTCAAATACAATAGTCATATACAATTTTAAATTTTTTTTTAAAAAATATCAGAGCACATATCGGTATTTCCTATACCTACATCTAACCACTTTTAAAATATTTAATTACTTTAGTTAAAACATAACACCACTTTATTCTTTCAACATTAGTAAAGGGTAGGCCTTGGCTGTCAAAGATTTGCTAGTTAGAACGTTAATTGTTTATGTTGTTTTGACAGTTTTCTTTACCAATTTGGATTTTATAGTAAATAATGGCAAATGTAAAATTTACTGATGATGATTTTTTTAATTTTAATATTATTTACGGCGAGTGTAATAGAATTGTTGAACGGACGTGTTTTTGCAGAAAGATCCAAATCGACCAAATGCAACTGTTGATATTGTAAGTAGATTGATTAAAGACTGCCGTCATTTTCGTCAATTTACACAAAAATTAATAAAAATAAACCATGAGTGGAGAGTGACATAAACGAAATTAATGTTTTCGGTTATTTTACGGCCTCTTCAAAAGCATCCATTGGAGATAGTGAGAGGGATCTTACTTTGTCGACGAGAACAATTCATTGCATTTTAAAAAAACACAAATGAAAACCATTTTCATATCATTTGGTGCAACACTTACAATTAGGTGATCTTTCTCGAAGGGTAGAATTCTGTGAATAGTTTTTAACGAAGACCCAAGAGGATGAAAATTTCATAAAAAAGTTATATGGTGTGATGAAGCAAAATTTAGCAAAGTTTATTTTCCAAACCTGTTACGACAAAGAAAGATATGATTCAAAGAGTCGTACATGCTTTTAATTCTCTAACACCCGACCAAATTTCCAGAGTTAGTTATTTTTGTTTGTAAGTTATCTAATTAAATTAATACAAAATACCCAGTTAACGTTTTTAATAATATCCACAATTAATAATCGTTTTATGCTATTGGTTACTTTTCAGAATTAATAACTCATGAAAAAATAATAAAATATCACCTTAAATAATGAAAATCATGTCCTACCCTTTACTAATGTTGAAATAATTAATTGTTGTTATGTTTTAACTAAGATAATAAAATATCTCAAAAGTGGTTAAATTTAGGTATAGGGAATACCAATACCAAACGAATTGGCTTGGAAAATACAGCGGAAAATGTAATAAAATACAGGGTGTTCCATTTGAAGCAAGCATCTTATAAATGATTTAAATTGTGCATATTGGCGGCTAAATTTAAAACACCCTGTATGAAACATCAATGAGTTAGACATATGGAGTTAACAGGCAAGCGCTTGTTGTTTATTGGTTACAATTTCACGTCGATAGCTTTGTTTTTAATGGAGATATCGTTATTCAATGTGGACTAGGATTCTTTCAATATTTTGAAAAATTTGAAATATCCCGAATATACTTCATATTTGGCATAGGACATTGTGCACAAATTTTATCTAAAATTCAAAAATAAAATAAAAAATATTAGGTTCTATTTAAAATAAGAAAGTTGACGTCCACTTCCGGTACAATCGGAAGTGCCACATTCAAGACAACATTTTATTTGATCTCAGCGTCATCCAAAACCTACAGCTACAGTAATTTTAGATTTTTAACATAACTGTATCCGCCATTACTTTTAATCAAAACTTTTGGCGCCACACCCTGCTTATGACTAAATAACAGGTAGATGTTTATTGTTCAGAAGTCAGATCATGAATGTAAATATAAATTTTGAATGGTTGAAAAAGAAAAATTATGAGATCAAAATTATGTTTAACAAAGAGTGCAACAGAAAAATTTGAAAATCATCCAGAAGACAGATATTTATTAAAAATTTAAAAATTGTTGGTAGATCAATCGTAGAGGTGTGTTTTTTATAAATTAAAAAAAATTTAAAATAAAAGTTTGAGGATAAGTATATAAAATTATAAAATATAGTATTTGGATAGCTATTAAAATTTTTGACTTGGACATTTTAAAAAAAAAATATTCAGTGGAGAGAAGAAAAAGATAGAAGGAAGAGAGTGTTGAGAAAAAAGGGGCCCCAATTAATTGGTGACTACGCGGAGGAGACCGGATAGACGTGGAAGAGGGGAAAGACAAGGTTGGACTATTAAATTTAGTATTTTAGGAAAATATTTGAATTTTTTTTAAAATATTGTAAAATTTTATTTTTTACCTTATAAAGATATTAATTTTAAAATTAAATTTGTAAATTCATATTGAATACATATTAAGAACATTGTCTCTACCGAAAAAAAAACAAATTTAGAACAATAATTAGTTAATTATTTTATAACTATTAGCTTAAATAATCAGTAATTTATTTTATTAAAATTTAAAAAAGATAAACATTGTTACAGTAAAAATATACTCTTGATGCGTAGCATATTATTTAATAAAGAATATATATCATGGTATTATATTTTATTTTTATCACTGAAACTATTGGTTCTAGAAAAAAACTTTGGGATTAAGTCATGTTTTTAAATACATGGGAATTTTAGGTAATATTTTTATTTTACAAAACTAAAAATTAAATCTTAATTTTATACACCACCTTTTAGGGGTGATATTTTGGAAGGGGAACAATACATATTTTATTTCTTTTACTTATTTAATCGGTTCTTTATTAATGTGAATATTAATTAAAATCAAGTCAATATGCAATAGGTTAAAGCTGGATGCAATGACTATCGCTTTGGTTTTATTTACGTTAAGTTTCAGTTTATTTACTTTTAAATCTTTTAAATCTTGCATATGTGCCAGTAAGTTATTTACGTTGTTAATGCAAGCTTCTTAATTATTGTCAGAATAAAATAATAGAGCATTGTTTGCAAATAAAATAAATGAGTGATACCAGGAACATAATAAATTTTATTTAAATATATAATAAATAAAAGCGGTCCCAACACGCTCTCTTGATATTATTCGATATTTTTTTAAAAACAATATAATTTTAATTTAAGTCATCTGCAAACTATTACTTAAAAATCTTTTAAACCAACCAAGCACATGGCTACTTATACCATAATATCTCAACTTATCTAACAATATCTCCCGGTCGATAGTCTCAAAAACTCTCTTAAAATCAAGATATACTGGAACAGTAAACTTGTTCTCATCTAAAGCCTTTTTTCAGCTTGTAACTGTATGTTAAAGTAATGTTTCACAATAATAACTTTTGCGGAAACCCAACTGAAGACCAAGAAAATGCAGCAATCTTAAGTGTTGTAAATAAGTACTTCCAACTGTACAATTTCTCTTTGAGAAATTTCTTGAATTTTAAATTTACTCAGTATGGCCCTGACGCTGACAAAAAAATCATACACGTGCAGTTTTGTGATCTACCATGTCTTGATCACGCCCTCATTACGTGAAAATAAGTATTCGGCTAGAAACAAAGGGTCTCGTGCAATTTAAAAATCAGCTTAAAAACACGTGCAGGCATTATTCCAACATTTCAAAATCGTCGCGCGCAATTTTAGTAACCAGCTATACGGTCACGTGACCATACAGTGACCAATCAAAAACGCTGAATTTAACGCGAGAAGAAACCACGTTTGAAACGGTTTCCGGCTTCTCGTCCTTTTTCGCATTACGGACGTCAAGCGATGCAGAGCACCGTCTCGCTCCCTTGTTAGCGTATCATCAGCCGAGGCATCACCGCTTTAAAACACTAGGTGATAAAATGCACATTAATATAATCAAATAAAATATATAAAATTCAAAGCTAATAACCAGTGAAATTATTCCGAAGATAGAGGAGACTTTAAACTGTAAGCTCCATGTATTAAAGTTTTACAATATATTCTCGATGACAAGTGTGTTGTTTCATTTACTGTGATAACAAAATTCACGGCGATAAAAGGCAGTAAACCCTTTAGCCTATGGTAGTAGAAAACAGATCAAGCCAGCTTTCCTGAGTTATCGAAGGATCCAAACATCTACGCAGCGAAAGACGTCGTCGAAGAGCAAGTAAGTCGGCAGGCAATAGAGGTTCCGATGGTGAAGCTGCCCACACCTCAGAGCGTTTCTACAGCTTACCAGGCTTAGTCTACTCCTTGTTGTTGGCGCCGGCGCACATTAAGAATTTCCTCAAATGTTGGTAGGGTATTGATTGGCCGAAAATTAACCAATTCTTTTGAGTTTTTCACCTTTGGAATTGGTGTTACAGTACCAATTTTAAACTGTTCGGGAAAGTACCCTTTTTAAGAGAGGTAGGTATTAATAAAAATCAACTAAACATGTCCGAAAATATTAAATATTTCTTTGAGAAACTAAACATTTATTATTTCAAGTTTACTGAACTTGTTTGAAGAAAATATAATTTTACGTAATTGCACCATTGTTATTAATTTAAAAGTACTTTATGAATTATTGTATACCAGATAGCTTTGACTTGACCATGTTTGATTTCAATTGCTACTATCTGCAATATCTTTGACACTGTTTATAAAATAATAATAGAATCTATTTACAAAATCCGATTTGAAGCCAACTAAAGTCTCCACATTTGTTTATGTTTATTTTTAAAAGCATTATAGTAATGGATTTTTTTTTGCTGTTAAGTAAATTTACATATTGATTTTTGACATATTTTAAAATTATTTATAAGCTTTAACTTTTTTTATTTGTTGTTCAATTTTTTGTTTTAGTAGATAAAAACATTCCTTCTAATCCCTATTTCGATGTTAAACCAGCTCGTGTAAGCTCCGTTTATTCTGACACAAGCAGTGTAGTCCTCGTAAACTGATTTCATTACTCTTATCAAACTACCGCTCACCCCATAACATAGACAATGTCGACCACAATTTATTCTTTACCATTCTGTCATAGGCCTTTTCCTATTCCTATTCTTATTCCTATTCTACAAAATTGGAATAAAGCTAAAACTAAATAAATAAAATTTTTAATTCGTTAAGTAAGTTATTTGATTCGTTTTTTTAAAAAATCCTTTGTTTTGTATATTTGTAAAATATTTTAATTTTCCAACATCATTTACAATATCAAATTATTTTATTTTTTGCCCCTGAACATGGATTTAAAAGTTACAACAACCTCATTTATATTTTACGGTTGTATTGCTAAGTAAACGGATATCAACCAACAACAACAAAAAAAGAAATAAATGGAGAACTTGAGAACTTATATCATCCTGTGTATTATTATTCAAATCCAATCATACTACCTATATTTTTTATTTTTAGTTAACAACTTTACGAGTGTTATTTAACGAAAATTCAACTGAATGAGATTACGATAATACGAGGCTTAATTTTTTGCAATGGACTTTTTTATTTCCAGACAAAAAGTGCTTTATTTCTTTTCAGTTTCGAGTTACTACTTCAAAAATTTACAGAGTTGTGTTTCTTGTTTATTTTGACCAAAGGTTGTCCCGTTGATATAAATCAAACGCATATGGTGCTTAAATTTTTATCACAATACAGATGCAGTGCTTACTCATCAAACAAACAAATTAAATATGGTGGTTACTAAGAAGTTTTTTAAAAGAGTTATTGCAAATGAGTTTTACTAAAAATTGGTTTAAAAAAGGCTGCCTTTACCAGATACCTACAGTCAACCAGCTGTTTACGCTGGTCATCGGAATGCGTTTGGTATACGTTTATAATCAGCTAAACGATCTCTTTGATGTTTTTGTTTCATTAAATTTTTGTCAGTTTTAAACAAATATAAATAATTTTATGAGTGATCCATTATTAGATGAAGTAAAACTAGATAATAGAAAATATGCATGTTTTTTTTTATTCGATAGTTTACATCGCTTTATAATAATAAAAACGCCAAAAAACTAATATAAAGCTATTAAAAAAAAAGGTAAAATACCCAACCAACACGGGAAATTTAAACGCCCGCCATTTTGGCACGCTTGGTGTGACGTAATAGTATGTGACAACAAACAAACAATTGGAAAGGTTAGGTTAAAGACTATTAAAGAAGTATGGTGGTTTGCTGAAAAGGTATGCAAGATTTAATAACCATTATAAATCATCATGAAAACATCCATTTTTGGCAAATAATTTTATTGCGCCTTTTCAAAACCACTTTTACTCATTTTCCAACGTTTTTCAAGTTATTTCTTACAAAACAAATGTTATTTTAATTCTAAATATGCAATAAAATCGTTATAAAACTGACTGAATCACAAACACTTTTAAGCAAATACCAAATAACTAACCTAACTACTCAGACTCACTTGATACTCGATGTTATTGGTATTTATTTATCCGTACTTTTACGTCACATTCGCTCTGCCCAATGACGTCGCTTTTCAAATGTTTAAATTTTCCACAGTATTTTCCCACTTTTTAAAAATTAATTTCTTTTTAAAAAAAAATTTTAATTAAAAATATTGATGGTGGCATAATTCTTAAGTAATAAAGTTACGTTGGCTGTCAACATATTTTGCGAACGGTCACCATTTTAAATTGTTTAATATATTTACTAAATTTAAAAGTAGAAAAAAATGACAGATATGGTCCGATTATACTGAAACGAACTATTTAGTACAAACAGATTATTTTATTAACGAAAGTCGGAAAATTCATAATCTCCTATACGGCTCAGTAGGTTTCATAAAATCGGTTTAATATAAATATTTACAAAATGTAAACAAGACGAAAGTAATGGTTTTTAAAAGAAAAAAAATATAATAAGTTTCGAGGTACTGATAAAAGGAAAAAGAGTGGAACAAGTGAATAAGTTTGTATACTTACGAGTATGATCAATGTTTTCGAGAGATGAAAAGTGTGACTGTGATGTTAAACGAAGGGTCTTGGCAGGAAAACAAATCAATGAGGCCCTACATAATTTTTTTTTAGCCAGAAGTTTCAAAAAGGCTCGAGAGGATGGATGAAACAAGAAACAAGACCAAACAGATTTATAAGACGAGTTGGTAGAGGTCGACCTAGGCGATCTAATCTTGATCAGATCGAAATTGTTTTGGAGAAAGGACAGGTCAAGAGTTCCAGAAACTGAGCATATACAAAAGGGCTGATAAAAATAGAATAATCAAAAGACGTGTGAAAGAACGGTAGCAAGTGAAAAAAAGAAGTGTTCTCTGCCTACCCCTGCGGAAATAAGGCGTGACCATACTCGTATGTATGTAAGTACCTAGGTATAAAAATTAGACACCAAAAACCACACTCAGGGTGATCTCGCAAATCTCAAACATTAACTTATATTGGATGTCTTAGACATATTGGGCGAGCGAGACAGAGACGGAGTTTTTATTAGCGTTTAAATTTTAAATTATTTAAAAATGTTCGGAAGAGAAATCAAAGCAATTTCTAATGTATCACTTACCTGCTACTACAGCGAAGCGATGTTTGTCTAGATGAAACACGGTGCCTTGGCACGTCGGGGGAAATGAAGACAGTGTTGAGATTTTAAGGTTATCTTGAGCACTATATAATTGCTGTTCTTTTTGTATCGCAATCAAAAGCCTTAAATTATATTAACCCTTCGGGACACGCGCGCGGTCTTTCAGTCCAGTAGAAATGGAAACTCGCTGTAACTTACCTATAATTTGCTGTAGGGTATGGTGCGCTTAAGTATGCCTCAAGCAGTGGATAGGGTGACGTAAGACAAGTGCGTATAAAAATCGTGAAATTTATACGTGATCTGTATTGTTTTGCGGTGTACTGGACCGCTGCGTGTTTTCTCTTCAAAATTATATCGAGAAATTATTTTTGTGTATAATTATAATTTTAATTATTAAAGTATGACATTGATATTGAGCGAAGGTTGTTGGCAGGAAAAAAATGAATGGAGCACTGCATGGCTTTATGAACATCCAGAAAGTGCCAAAAAGGCACGTCTGGCTGTGGCTGTGGTTGTATACAGTTGGATAAAAGACGAAACAAATTTATAAGGCGAGTGTGAATGGACAAACCGGTAGAGGTCGACCTCGGCGAACATATCTCGAATCAGATTAACATTATTGTTTAGAAAGGCCAGTTTAAGAGTACCAAGAACCGACAAGTATGTATGAAAGCACTGGTGAAAGTAGAGGAAGCAAAAGATGTGTGTAAGAACCGTAGCAAGTGGAAGAAAGAGGTCTCTGCCTACCGCTACGGGAACAAGGCGATACTATATGTATGTAATTATAACAGTAATGACGGGTTATGAGAAAGAAACTGCAAGACTTCAACGTCTCTTTGAAGAAGTGCAGATAGATGAGGAATATTTAGATAAAGAAGAACCTAAAAAATTGATCATATTTCGTATCATAAAGATTCCAGTGATACCGAGCAAAAGATAGATGTCCATGATTTGGAATCATCTACGATAGATTCAAACACCCTACTTTCTCGGAAAGGATGGCACAAAATGGGAAAAACAGAAAAGACTTTCTACTTCAACTGTCTATGGATTTGGTCACAGAGACTACATAAAAAAACGATTATTTTGGTCGTGTACGAAACCAAGAATAAGCGAGCTATGTGGAGTTCCTGCTACTGATTTATCAGAAACAAGAGAACTAGATGAGCATGGGCGTTATTTTTATAGCGACAGAAAAAAGAACAAGAAAATCCGATACTACTGTAAATGCTGCAGACATTTTTTGTGTATGGAACATTTTAATGTAGTTTGCATAGTGTTTTTACACTTATAAAATGTAATAATATTTTATTCGTTACATAAAAAAATTGTAAATTTAGTCAGTTAATCAAAATATGTTAAATTAAATAACAATATTATTAATTTACAAGTTATGGAATATTTTTAATTTTAACATAAAATAAAATTGTGGTAAAACATATTTATTATAACCCAAACAAATATTATTTGCGACTTTTAAGGCTCTTATACAATTATGGTCTATTAGACCGCTGCGTGTATTCAAGTTCATTTTTCTGAAGCGTATGCTAAAAGGTTAGATAAAAAAGGACAGTCACTTTTGTTTTTGTTTCAGCCAAAAAATATTTGTGTGTGTTAAACTAACCAAAACCAAGGAACGTTACTCAGATACTTTACAATATTAAAAATCCCCTTAACACACCCAGATATTGCCCACAATCTTTGCCTAACACTTATTTCTATTTGTTGTCTTTTGGGGTAGATTTTTTAATCTTTTTGACTTTATCTCGACAATCTCTCACTGACTTTGTTGCTTATCAGAATTCTAACTTAATTATAAGATAAATTTTTTCCTAAAAAGTGGTAAAATAGAAGTGTAAAAAATGTCATATCCAGAAGTGGACTGCTGTAAAGACTCTGCACTAACCCAGAGGATTCGCTTCTAAATCGTTAAAAAAATTTATATCACGTACAAAATAAGCATCAAAATAGCTTATTATCCACAATTCCTTTCAAAGTTCTATTATCCACGCCTTGATCTCGATTAACTTCGAAGGGGAGAAATTCTCCCTAAAAATACCAGGCAGGCCAAACTTACCTGTATTTCTTAATTAACAAAAATTGTTGCGACAGTCTGCAACGTAGGTTGCTTAAAGTTGTAAAATAATTTGAAAAACTACAAAAATGGCAGCGACGAATTATATTAGAAATTGATAAATAAAAAAAAAGCGTCAATTTAAATTAATACCCTATATAAAATTAAAAACCATTTATTTTGTTTTATTAAGTTATCTTGTTTTCTTCCTAAAAATTTAAAAAATATAAAAGTATACGAAAATTGGGCGTTGTAATTCCCCTTCTTTTGTACACGGAAGGAATAATAATCAACTTCGATAATAGTATTAATCATACGCTGGTTTTTTAAAAGTTTTTCTTTAACACTAAAATATGTCTTTCTTCAAAATACACTGATGCCACTAAGGAATTGCTGTTTTTACGTAAATTAACCCCTTTAAACTGAATAAATTTGAAGTAATAACAAACGCTAAATTATTTCAACTTCGTGGAAAAGGAAAGATTGACTTCTTTGATCGGAGAAATGAATGGAACGACCGCAACTCGGTCGTTGGTTGGTATTACTACAAACCAATAGAAAAAGCGATTGTTCGATCGCTGTGAAATAATTACTAAATTGTCGACCGTCTTGGTCTACAGTTGTATAGGAACTATTTTGAAAAATGCCGGTCAGGGGAACGAAAATTCTCTGTATCAGGCGTTTAAAACAAAACATGAACTGCCTGGAACGCTAAGGGACGGCTCAAGAATGATTTAAATGATAGCAACGAAAAGTTAATAGCGTTGAAAATCGACTGATTTCAACACTACCCAAAAAAACATTAAATTGCTGAATTGCGTATTTATTACCACCTAATTTTGCAACAATGACCTCTGTGCGACGGTCTGCAACGTGAGTTGCCTAAATTGTAAAATAATTTTAAAAATAACATAAATGGCTGCGGCGGTCTGCAACTTGGGTTGCCTATAGTCGTAAGTGTTTTTAAAAATAAGGTTAAAGTATTGTATATTAGTCGGGATGCAAAAGTGGTACCAGTTGTACTTATTGCTACAATTAGACCTGTGATGCCTTTAAAGTAATAAAATACCTGTCAATTTAATTCTGTAATTTGATTTAAAAATTGCGTTGTTTAGTGGTTAATTTGAATAATATTAATTTAAAAAATGTCTGATTTCGAGTGTTCTTTGACTCCACCGGAGTAGACGTAACAAAAGTAGCGTCACAAAAATTATTGCTTGCTAAATCGCGAAAAATTTACGAAATCGCATATTCAAGATTTAGGGAATGAAAGATGAAAAATACATGCATACTAGTGAGGCCCCAGCCTTAGTTTACGGCTACCTTATGGATCCGAAGATAATAAGATACCGAACTGATGCATGCTTTTCTCACTTGTCGTCTATGTGTTCCAAATTTTAGATACTACTTTTTGTTCAAAATTTTACGTTTTAATAATTAAATATGATAGTTGAACCATTGATAAGTTTAAATAGGTTAGTACATAATACATATCAATATCAACGTAATATATTAACGTCTCAATGCTTTTTCGGGCTAACCAGCCGACCTAAGCAAGTGCCAAGTACCACGCTGAATGCGACACGTATGTACTTTAATTCATTTATCTCCTAGACAAATGTAGATCCCATTTTGAAAATTTCTCGGTAAATTAAATATATTTTGTAATTTAAACGGTTGAAAGTATTAAAATTATGATTTAAAATGTTTACTTCCGTTTTTGTACAGTAATAAAAAAATGTATTTCATATCTGATTTGAAAATTAAGAAAACATTTAATTTTCTAAGTAAATCACCGCATTTAATGTTTTATTGCAAATTTATTTAATTCGGAAAACAGCTTTCAAAAAGTCTTTTCATTAAAAACGTCAATTTTTTAGAAGCCCTTAACGAACAAAAAAATGTCTTTTTAAAATTAAAAGGTTGATGTTTTGCAATCAACAAGAATATTTAAAATCTATAATCTGGGTTCAAATAAAAAAAAATGTTTCCGTTCAGAGCATGTAATTTAATTCTTTATTCTAAAGAATTTTCAATCAAATGTATATTTTTTTATATTTCAAGTTTGATTATTCATTTTCTTTCATAAAATTTTTTTAAAAAGTTATCCTTTGTAAAAATTATGTATTTTTATTACATATACATATAAAAAAAATATTTTTTTCACTCGAGCCATACTTACTTTTAAAACATAATAAGTTTAAAATACTTGACGAATGCTGAGAATATTAATTTTTTATTTAGGCATACATTTTTTCAAGACAGGTTTCTTAAAGAAATATTCTTTTAAACAAATTTTTAAATTAAAAAAAAAAATAATTTTCACAATGTTCACCCGTCTACTCGTCTTTGGTAGTTTATTAGAATCCAGTTTTATTAACCCTAAAATAATGACCATTTAATTTTAGCAAGCTAATATTTTACTTAGTGCTTATAATTGCCTGGTCCAAATTTAAAATGAGAATAGTTTTTAACAATTTGCGACAATCAGTATTGTTTTACATTTTGTATATAAGTTAAAATAATGGTAGCTAATAATTGAAATTTCGTATTTAAGCCAGTCGATTATAAAATAAGAATCAATTTTAATTTGACAGCTATCAGTCTGCAAGTATACAGTATGTATCCGTATATTGGAACCATATGGAAAACTTTTTTATTAATAACTTTAGGAAAAAAGTTATTCCTCACAAAAAGTTTAGCATGTTTTAAAATCTAAAATACAATTATTAGATATTTTTTTTTGGTTGTATACGAGGTTTGTCAAAAAATATGAATTCTGCACAAGAATAAAGTACCTTTATTTATTGGCAATATCATAAATTGTAAAAAAGGTAATCAGAACTAAAAACCACATTTAAATATGCAATTACATTTATTTACAATGAAAAATTAGGTTTTGTTATTTTTTACTAATTCTACTAAATCTTGAATAATTATTTAAAACATGATAACCTCTTCTTTCTTAATATTGTCTAACAATTTTGCAATTTAAACACGTAATGAATACATTATGCATTTATTTTGCAAATAAAAAATACATATAAATAATAAAGTGTGTAAATAACATAATATTAATACTAGAAATAATTAGAAATTTGATTTTTACTCATTCCACTAATGCTTTGACATATTCACCCTCTCGTTCAATACATTTCATAGTTCTAATGGCAAATTCCCGTAATACATTTTTTTTGTGGAAAAATTATCAAACGACCATTGCTGGTAATTTTTCTGTTTTAAATCACCCCATAAGAAGTAATCTAGAGGAGTTAAGTCAGGGGATCTAGCAGGCCAAAAATATCTAAATATATGTGCAAGATATTCCCCCTAACATTTAAAATACTGTGGCATGAGGCCTTCTTAAAATCAAATACATTGGCGTTTTTGTAAGTGTAGTTCGTCCATGAAGTCATTAATTTGATTTTGTAAAAATTGTATATAACATTCGGTATTTATGGATTGGCGAAAAAAATACAGTTAAATTAATCTGTTTTTGTACATACCACACTTGACGCTCGTTTTATATGAATATTGATCACGAGACTTTTTCCTCAGGCCACCAAATCGGAAAAAATTAAACGTGTCGGTAAAAAAGAGTCCTATTCTAACTATCCTTGGATGAGATAGCAAAATCAAAGCACCTATCATAATACCTTTCTTTTAATGTGTGAATGAGTTTTGGTTTGAATGGTCTGTAATTTCAAATTGTAAAAGGATTTCGCGGCCATCGTTTGAATAGTTTTTTGGGTTGTTCGGCCGTCATATTTTAGAGATAAGTATATTACGATCGCAGGTATTCTATGCACTTGTGGAAGTGTATACATTGGAATAACTACACGTTCCATTGACACCAGGATTAAAGAACACAAAGTCAACTGTCGTCTTAGACATACAGAAAAATCTGCCGTCGTGGAGCATACACATAATAATAATAATCACAGAATCAAGTTTTTGCACCACATCTGCATATTACCTGAGGCTCTATAGAGAAGCGTTTGTTTTAATTTTTTTGCCACTGTATCTTTATTTACATTTTTTTGTATCAACGACTTCCTTTTGCATAATGATATTTTTGGATGTTCTACAACAGTCAGCATTACTTCTAACTTCTGCGAGTTCTCATTGGCAACCAGTCCTAATAGTGCAAATAGTCCTAATGTTTTTAATATTTTTGTAACAGTTAAATGATTAATATTTTTATTGGGATGTTTATAAAAGTGGTCGTTAAAATTTAAATTTTTTCTGACGCCCAAAAAAATCTTTCTATTTTTCACAAAATTGCTTTTTATAAATGTTTCTCAAATTCTTCTACTTTAAAAGATATTTTGAAAAAATTACGATTTTATTAAAAATAAACTTCAATAGGCTTACGGTTCCAAAAAAAAATTCTTCGCATTTTTTTATCAAAAGGAAGGTTTTTTTGGGGCGTCGGGAAAAATTTAATTTTTAACCGACCACTCTAATGGATATTATTATAAATAATTGCTGCTTTTTTATACGTTTTTTAGTTTTCCCCCACAATCAAATTAATTTCAATTTTCTCTTCACAAGTCAATAACGCCATTTGTATGTGTTTTATAAATTCTAACGCGTTTTGATGTTCGCTGTCAAACATTTCTTGCTATTGTTGCGATATTTACTCTTGGGTTCGGTGATTTTTAAACACTCAGTACAATAAATAAACAATGTATTTTATAAATTATTACAATCACTTAGATACGAGGAAAGTTCACGAATTGTTGTCCCTAACATAATTAGCGTTGACTGACAAATGCAAATAAAGTGTCAGGCAAAAGCTAGTGTATGACATTAGTGTGTACCAATTAGCATTAATGCATTAGTTCATGTAAGTTAAATATTAATTTTTTCCATTAAGGTATACGTAATTTTATACAAAAATAGACAAAACTAAGATAATAGGTGCGATAAAGTACCTCTGTGAAAAGAGGTTATCACCGCAAGAAGTTAATAAGGACATGGAAAAAGTATTGAGTAACTCTGTCCTTTCGTACCAGCTAATCAAAAATTGGTCACGAGATTTCAAACTGGAAAGAGAGTCCAGTCAACATGCAAGGAGACCCCAAAACTGTGGTGAGCAAAGAAAATGTGAATTTAGTCCATGACATGTTATTAAATGACAAAAAAACCACATTCAAGGCTATAGCAGAGACATATAGGTTTTCTGTTGGAAGTCTCAAAAACTCTTTGCACGTTGGGTTCATAAATGCTGACGGCAGACCAGAAGCGTGTTTGCCAGGTTTTAGCGGAAACAAATTTCGAGATCATTACCAAAAATCCCGATAAATTTAAGCAAAAATTTCTTACGGTCGACAAAATATGGGTTTATCACTTTAATCCAGAATCCAAAAAACAAAGCATGGAATGACGGCATAGGGATTCACCTCCCCCTGGAAAATTTCGTGTTGCCCCATTAGCAGCTAAGATCATAACTACAGTTTTTTTTTGGGATTTTGCCTGTGTTATTTTCGTGGATTATTTACCGCATGGGCGCACCATAACAGATGAATATTATGCGAATTTAATAGCAAAAGTACGCAAAGCAATTGGAGAAATGAGAAGAGGCTTCCACCAAGACAACACTCCAGTCCACAAAAGATGTGTTGCAATGGCTGCCATTTACAATGCGGGATTTAAAATTTTTGAACAACCCCCTTATTCTCCTAGCGTCTACCATCTATTCCAAAAATTAAAAAAACATCTTGGTGGAATCCGCTTTGCTGATGATAACGAACTGATGTCGGCGGTAGATGAATGGCTGAAGACTTAAAGTTCTGAATTTTTTTGAAAAGGGTTTAGAACACTTTAACACCGACATACCAAGTTTATAAACGTTGCACATCAGTGGATTTAAACGATTAAGGTGGCCAGAATTATTTTATGCTATAAAATTGATAAAAAGACGAATTAATTTGTTTTTTGTGATAACTTCACTGTTAAAGTCTTACACCACTCTGGATAACATACTAAACCATGAAATCAATTGGGCAGCTAATTTTGTTTGCAAATAATTATTCTTTATAGCAATGTTAGTTCCGTACGTCATAAAAAATTATTATTTGCAAACAAAATTGACCACTAAGTGGACTAATGTGTTTTCCAGGGGGTTACAAGACTTTAGAAAACTAAGTGTATTTCGTCAAGTTTATTACTATTGTATTAAATTTAACCAAAAAACATTTTTAAAATTTCAAATTGTTTTAATAAAATAATTTAAAAATAACGAAATAAACAACCTTTTGCATTCCGAGAAATAGGAAAAATGAAGTAAAAAATATTTAAATATCAATAAAAGGCAACATATTATCTTCCTCCTTGCATTCCAAAATATATTAAACAGCATATAAAATTAAAGATATTTTTTTAAAACAAAATAATTCTTGGCTAACCTTCGAAATTCCCATGATACAAAACCGACAAGGCTGACCACGCAAATTATTTTTTGTTTTACATTAGATTTAAAAAAAGAAAAATTTTGTTTCAGTCTTTTGTTGTTGTGTTCTGTGTCCCCATAGCATGACTAAAAGTTGATTTTCCAAATACTCTAATTTTTCATATATTTTGACAAATTTGACAGTTGCATTTGCTCGAATAGATATAGACGGGTTACTTTTCTTACACCCAAGGTGCTCGATAAACCTACAAAAACCAAAAAACACTTTTTCCTTATTGAAAAAAAAAGTTCCATTTTACAAAATGTTGACAAAAAATTTTTGTAGTGCTCCATTTTAGAGATATGTGGGATTCTGTGCATAATTTGTTAAACGTTACGAAGTTAAAGCAACAAAGTACTAAATCCAACAAAACATGTTACGGGGACGAACGGAGAAATATAACAAAATAGTTTTTAAATACTAAAAACTCTATGAAATTTCTCTATGAAATACATTGTCTAACTTACTTAGAAAACAATATATCCACTTTAAAAGATTTGTTTATACTGACAGTGACAAGAACAGACTTGCTCACGAGATTGACAATGGAAGTTTAAATATTTATTTGACAATTTCCAGGCAACAACAAACAATGCGTTGGGTGACATATTGTTCTTGGGACTGTATACTTGAGTGGGAAATAATTTGTTTTGTTAATTGGTGTATTTTCGAAAGTTAACTTTTGGCCGCCTAAATCGTTCAAATCCACCTATGTGCGTTGCAGATGACTGTGTAAAAAATTAAATTTTTATTTTTTTTATATTTGCTTTTATGTTAGAGACAACAATTTGTAAATTATCCCCATAATTAAAATCTGTATACAATCTCTTTATAACACTTAATAAATTACTGACTTCAATAACTTAATTTCAAAACTAAACTAAAAACTCGTTCGGCGACATTCCTTTTTTATAGGTGAATTAATTGTTTAAGATAAAATGATATTTTTCTAGTAATCGTATCGAAATTGTTGGACAAAAATCAAACGTTTTTTTTTCATTGTGGTCGACGCGCTGTCGTAATACTATCAACAATTCATTTGTATGTCAGTGCATCCTATATTACATGTAACTACAGATAAATTTGCCTTTAAAAAAGTAGATAATTTTATAATGTAAATGAATGTAATTTCATATTAAACTTGTCTTTTAGTTCTGATCACTTTTTTTTAAAACAATTTTTGATATTGTTAAAAATAAAGGTACTTTAGTTTCGGGCAAAACTTATATTTTTTGACAAATAGCGTATACGCCTAAAAAATTTTTATATCTGATGATGGTATTTTAGAACATGCAGAACTTTTTATAAAAAATAATTTTTCTCCTAAACTTATTAATAAAAAAGTTTGTTTTGTGGTTCTTACGGAGACATAATGTTGAGCCAGCAGTGGTAATCGAAGATCTTAAAGTTTGAATTGTGAATAATCAAATTGTGACTCCGATAGTCCGGGAAGAATTATCTTTTCATCACGGTACCTATTATTAAGATTAAGATTGCAAGGAGAAAATTAATTTGTTTATCTTTTAGTTATCGTTTAATGAAAAGCGAAATCCAAATATAATTTGGGATTTAAAATTAATTAAAATTCTTATTTTTATTCGTGATTTTTAACTACATTTTTTTTTTAAAGAAAAATGTTTGAGCTTCTTTTTTAAATATTTATTTTGCAAATATTTCAGAATTTGTAATAAAAATTATTTTTTTCCATGTTCATCATTTTGATGCTATTTATTAAAAATAATATTTGGATCATTATAAACAATATTATTTAGAAATTGTATTTGCTTTCATATAAATACACAGGGTGTTTCTTAATTTATGCAAAATAATTTCTCTTAGAGGACATTGGTGTAAAAAAACACTGCATGTACAGTAAAAAGAGCACTAAGTTACTCCACCATTAAAAATCAAAATCCAACGAAATTATAAACGAGCCATAAGCCCTATGCTGTTAATTTTTATTTTTGTTTATTGTTCACTAATGTGCGGCACCTCGTATGCCTTCCTTACGCCAATGTTTAGGTCATATTAACATTATCTGAGGAAACCCGCAAAACCAAAGTGAAAAATAAAGTCATGCAAAATGTTGATTAAAAAAAAAAGAGTGAAACAAGTGAAAAAGTTTGTAAAATTGGGTTCAAAGTTTACGAAAGACGGAAGTATGTAACATTGAGCGAAGGGTGTTGGCAGAAAAACAAATGAATGGTGCACTGCGTAACTTAATAAGCAGCCGTAACCTGGTAAAAAAAGGGAACAGCATTTATGGTAATGAATGTTGAGGTTTAGCAGAAGAAGCATAAAAGTAAGATCAATGCTGCAGAGATGAGTAGTCTGAGAATTATAACTGGACAAAGTAAGGAATAGTGTAATTATGGAATGCTGTGGTGTAAAAGATGTAGTAGCAAAGATTTAAAAAAATGCTGCAATGGTTTGAGCGAAAAAATAAAGACAAAACAGTTTTATAAGGCGAGTGTGAATGGACAATTTGTTAGAGGTCGACCTGGGCAAACTTATTTTGATTATATCAAAATTGTTTTAAAGAAAGACTAGATCAAAAGTACCAACAGCCGAAGAACATGTATGAAAGCGCTGATGAAAGTAGAAGAAGCGAAAGACGTGTGGAATAACCGTAGCAAGTGGAAGAAAGTGGTCTCTGTCTACCCGTACGGGAAAAAGGCTTAACTATGTATGTAGGTATGTAAGTATTATCTAAAAATAACAAATAATTTGTTGTTAAGTTACCAGTTTGATTTATTCAGGTTAGTTGTAATGTGTTTTTATTTTGATTTGTTATCATCAGTTTTGTTCGTATTGCAAAGATTAAGTAATAACAGGTGACCTGGTAAATCACAATTCCATCCATCGTATTGTAAATCAAACCGGTAAGTATGTAAAAGGAAAAAAACAAGATAGAAAACGCTCAACCATTGCTAAAAATTATTGTTTTAAAACGTTGCAAAAACTGCGAATAAATGTCAAATAGGAGAAGCAAGATGTTCGTGGAACCACCATAAATAAGCAAACAGTAAGAAGAAGATTAAAAAGTTGTCTTAATTTATATGAGACACCTCCTTCCTTTTCTAAATCCTGCTTGCACATCCCATATCATCTCTTTCATTTAATTCGTCACACTTTTAGTTAATATCTTGCAACTTTCACTTTCTTTAAATAAGACCTGCGCTTGTATTATTCCCTTTTATAAATAAACTTTTGGAGTATTTCTTCCATCTCTTTAAAACGCACCTTTCACCATACTACCATCTTGATTTTTTTCCAGTTTCGAGGTAGTATTTTTACCTCTGGCTGTTGTTAAGGACTTCCAGAAGAGTTTTATGTTGTTCTGGAAATCTTCATCTTTATCATTCTCCTTCTTTCTTATCACAATCTCCTTTGCAATAACTTTTAACCTTTTATACTTATTTCGTGCACTGTTTACATCCTTAATCCTTTTTTTTTCTTTAAAACTGCTTTTTTAACCACGCATTTTCTTTAATTTGCATTTTTTCCTTCTTTAACTTGCACTTCACACTTCAATAGCAACATCAACGATTCCTTTCTTAAATAGCCTCCACAATTCTTCAACCTCACTTGCTTTATCCAAACTGTCTAATTTCTTGATTAATTTACTTACGAACTTCTCTTTTACTCCTTCTTCTTGCAACTTTCATAGGCTCTAGTACGCTACGTGATTCCTGCATGCCGCCACCGCTTAAAGAGACCTTCTATTTGGCTTATTACTAAGAAGTGGTAATAATACGTGTGGAGAAATCGGAGTTTGTAAATTCTTTTTTTCTATACGGAAGAAATTTTACTTAACAATAATTAGTGGACTGGAAATAATTACAATTTGCTGGTTTTTAAAGTTATCTTTAACACAAAAATAGTATTTTTTTCTTCAAACACAATGCACTTGTACTAATTAACAAATTACTGCAAGCAATGAATTCAATTCAAAACCGTGAAATAAATAAATAAGAATTAAAAACTTGGAGCAAAGGAAGACAAGCAATCTTTTTAAAGCCAAGAATAATTTGAGCTAAATGACTCGTCACCCTCGACGGTCGGAGCAATACTACTTAGACAGAAAACAAGCGATCTTTAATCATGTAAAAGAAGCTGATAACTTTCGCTCTAGACAGTTGGAGAAGTACTTACTTTTGCGTCGACTCGGGACAGCGCGTTTAAAGGGGATTAGTAGATTGTAGGGGGGTCGTTAAGGTCAAGCAGCCTCTTAAGCACCTTGATCTTTTGTGCATAAAACTTAATCTATTCAAAGCCCGGAATTTCGAGACTTTGTACAAAGTTTATCAATTTCCTGGAAGCTAACTTCCTGACATAGGAGGGCTTTAAGAAGGCCCCTTTCATAAACTTGGGCCTCTTGCAGAATAGCGCTGGGCACTCGCAAAGCAAATATTCTGCAGTTTTAGCGAAGTTCTCGCAGTAGGGACAGCTATTACTCTCTGTTTTGCCCATCTTTGTCAGGTCATACCTTAAAGGGCAATGTCCAGTGAGAAGTCCCGTCACCAGTTTCAAGTCTTTCCTATCAAACTCGAGAAGCTGTTTAGCTCTCCTTGGCGAAAGGTTTACTAGCCTTTTCGCTTGTCTTTGTCCTGACACTTTATGCCAGTGAGATTTTAATTCATCTGTTTCCCAGCGTCGAACTTCTTCTTTTAAGTGGGCCTTGGAGAGTCCACAGAATCACCTGATTCCAACAACGTGTTTAAAATGTTAGACACATTTAAAATTTTAACAGTAAAAGCAATAATTGCTTTGTGAAGCATTTAAATCTATTTTAATTAGGTAATTAAATATTAAAATAAAGAAATAAGCTACATTTACAGTTTAATAAGAGTCGTTCGTGTTTTAGTTTGTCCCAGTCTTTAATTAAGTTATTTGATTATAAATTTACTAACAAATAATTTTCGAAATAACAACACTACACACTACAACTAAATAGCCTTTTTGTAACATTTTATTCTCTGATGTTGCCCAATAAATTTTTGGCATGGAGTATAATATCTTATCAGATGTTACAAACTATCGGTTTTTATTGTTACCCTATTTTCTACTATCTCATAACATCTCCTAATTTCGGAACGGAATTTCCGCTAAAATTTTTATCTTCCAGAGCAATAAATAAACACACGAAAATAAAAACAGCGGCGTAAATCTAAAAAACAATGGAGATATACACGTGTAGTTTGTCCGCTTGCATTTTGATCAGATTCAGACATCTGTTGTTTATTACAGGAGCGGTGAGAGTGGAATCGTTTACGAGATTGCCGCCTCCCTTGCATCCCGCCTCCATGACGGATTCGCATGTTGCCTCCAGTGGCGAGGGTACGGAATGCATTCCGAACACGACCTCAGACGAAGACATTCAAATTGACAAAGTCGGTGAGTAGACAGAAATTGTAAGCATTTAAAGTTCTTGGAGTGAAAACATTTCATGGAAGTAAATTAATTAAACCAAACTATATTTATGGAAGCGAATGCAACAAAATAATAAGATGACATTACAACTGATTTTTTTAACTTTTAGTTTACAGTATTGATTACTACTTTAGGTACACCCTGTATGTCCGTACCAAAAGATATGTAAGAAACGTTTTCACGCAGTGGTTTACAATTGATAACTAAAAAATAATTAACTTTAAAAGTTTTCAAAACAAAAAAGTTATTTTTAGAAATAACGTCTAAAGCAGCTTTCCTTGTAAAAAAAAACAAATTTCCGGTTTCCATGCACAACACTCCTGATTGATAATATTGAATATTTCGTGACACATTTTTCCTATGTTCTTTTCCTTCCTTTTTATGTTCGAATATACTTAAAGTTTTGCAGTTTCCTCTATACTCGCGCAATGAAACCAATATGTTCTCGTACTTGACAACTATTCGACTTGCTACAGCTATCGATCATATTCTTTACCGGCTTTTGTGTTTCTTTTCGGAGAGTTTTCCATATTTTACAAAACATTGAGGTGAAACTTCCTGCAAGTTGTGCTATCCGTAGGGTGTTTCTAAAGGTATCTAAAATATTGTTGTGGGCGATTCATCATTTAATTTTAACACTAACAGTTCCTATAAACAAGTAAAAAAAGGTTTGTCTTTATTAAGATAAAGGATGTTGACTTTTTTATTATCTTAATAGAAATAATAACATTGTAATAATAGGTGTAAGCGCCGTGGTTAAAGGGTTGTTAGATAATTCTTAAGAGTTGTAAAACGAAGAATTACATAACCACTGATATTAAGCGTGTACTGTATATTTGAGAATAGGGGTGCACTTAGCGCAAATCGACTAGCAAGAATATACCCGACTACAACAAAAAGGGACGTATCATAAGATGAATGCTTGTTCGTTCCAATGCAAGTAATAGGAATCCCTACCGTGAGTATCCAAGTATGAACTCCTGCCCTTTTGGATGTGACATGAAGTCAATTGCAAATGTCATTCATTAATATCTTTGCGAATACAAGACTATAGTTTGAGAGTAAACAGAATTATGGTATTGAAAAATCGTACAGTGGTTTAACAACAACAAAATCAGTTTTTCCAGAGAACTATGACCTGCAACTTTTTAAAAAGAGTGTCCACAATCATTTCCTTTCTATAATCCCTTCCCATTCTAATAGTCGCAGTGCGGGCCGTCCGCGGCCCAAACGATAGGTCTACCCTTTTTGCGACTATTTTCATATAAAAAAAAAAAACTTAATTACGAAGATGGGACTGATACCCAAAGTGTACAGTGATGTATAATCAGATTTATAATTCGTAAATGGGCGAATCTTTAATGGCTTTTGCATTTCGTAATCGATTTTTTCATTGAAAACAAGATTCTGTATTTGTGCATGCAGTTTTAAGGCTCTCAATGTCTCCATGTTATTTAACTATTTGGCCAAACTTTAACACTCAATATCAAACTCTGTTTTCGCCAAAAGATTTTTTTAAATGTTATTTAACTAACTTATCAATGGCTTATCCGATGAAGGTGAAACATATTAATCCCAAAGTCACCTTTTTTAATATTGTTGTCGGATGTGAGACTAAAAGAAGTTTAAAAGTTACATCTGAAAAGTTTTAATTAGTCGAATTTTCTTCAATACAGTAATTTTGGTCTTTATCTTTCGGTGTTTTTAATGTGTTGCTACTTTGTACTTGATTTAATACTTCTTTTTCTTAAGGTGCCGTCTTTAATGAAGATTTGCGATAACCTTAGCAAAATCGTTTTTGTCTCTGACAATTCTTATTAACGTTTGAGATTCTAGGCCGGTCCACTCACGAATATTCTTTACCCAGGTAGCCTGCCGTCTGCCGGTGCCACGTTTTCTATTGGCTTTTCCTTTAAACAGAAGTTGCAAAAGTCTTTATTTATCATTCCTATATATGTGTCCCAGATACGAGGTTTTTCGGATTTTTATTATTTTTATTAGTTCTCTGTCGGTGCCTATTCTTTCTAGAACTTCTTCGTTCCTGATATGAGTGGTCCAGGGAATTGTCAGTTTCCCTTAACAGATTCACATTTCAAAACTTTCTAAACGCCTGAGTAGGTTTACGTTTAAAGTCCAAGCATCCATTTCATAATAAAGTGCTGTACACATAACATTTGTTTTTCTTTAATAACTTTGCAAACACAGGAATATAGTTTGTGAGTAAACAAAATTATGTAATTGATTTTAAACAGTTGTATTATTTTCAGGATTTTGTTTTCTGAATGAATGAACGAATGTAAACCACGGTACCTTAGTATTATAAATATCGTTTGTAGAGGCTCCTGATTTTTTAGAATTATTTATTTTTTTAATTTCCTAATAATAGGCAGATCTAATATTTTTTATTTATGAGCTAATTCACGAACACCAAAACCGTTTAAACCCATTTCATTGCCAATGTATTTTAAATCTTCGTCTCTTACATTTCTGTCCTTGTAAGTTTCGGAATTTATTTTTCATAAACATTTCGCATCGCGGTACAATTAAACAAATTGCATTGTTTGTGGAACGTTTATTTTGTACAACGACATTACGCTTACGTAACAAAAATTTAATATTTTTCCATATAATCAATAAAAAAGATATATAAATATACATATCTCGTTTAAAACCAAATAATTAAAAAAAAAGTCGTTCGCACAATCAAAGTTTTACGACAAATCTATTTTTAGTCATAAACGACTTCCGCTACCACGACCGCCAGTTTACACTTAGTAATAATAACGACGAACTGGTCTAACAGTAGTTTTCTCGCCCATTTCACGACTCCGTGTAAACCCGGCTTAAGACATAAAAAAGAAAAAAATATTTTTAACACAAATCGCATTTTTGTTTTTTTAAATAGATGAAGCGGACGAAGATAATGAAGAATTCCTTCAACGATTAGCCACGCGGCACTACTACAGCTACACTGCAGCTCTGGGTGTTACAGTAGGTGTTGGCTGCCTCTTACTGGTGCTAAATATGCTCATTTTTGCCGGAATCTACTACCAACGAGAAAGGGATCGTCGTCGACAGAACCAACCGAGGTACTACTAAGCTCTTATTAACAAGAAGTTTTTATTAAAAAATCTTTCTCAATAACTCCATAATGAAGGAATGGAACATCTTGTTGTCATATCAACTTTTTTTAACCAATATCAGATGTTTATTAAGAGACTATTTTTCAGTTTAAAGAAAACTTCTTGAAGCATATCTCAGTACTTTACAGAATTAACATAACCATTAAAAAATAGTGCCCGATTAGCCCACCTTGTAACATTCCTACCCATACTTTCACATCGGAAGCGTTAACTGTTTCTCCAAAGGCCACATGGGGACTTGTAAAATTCCAGTAGACGCAGTTGTGATTGTTTACTCTGCCATTTACCTTAAAATACTTATTCTTGCTCCCAAGTATATGTTAGGTAAGGTATTATGTAAGTGGGGCGTAGTAAGGTCGCCCCTCTACTGCGACTTTTAATAGGTCTATTGTGACATACCCCAGAGGTGACAGTTAACCGCACAATCCAGTTTTTCTCGCGAAGTTCATGGTTGTATGGGTTGAGATTTTCTTAAAATCAGTAGGTTACAAGATGGTAAAACCAAATATGTTACTAAGCAGGTACATGAACACAGTATATGTTCGGAAGTTTTGTTTTTCACGCAGTAAAACCAAAAGTCCTTTTGTTATTTTAGACCTATCTTTTCGAGGTGGTATCCTAGACGACAGTATCCTGTAAGCAGTCCCATTAGAATTCGCAGGTCGTACTCGATTCCAGGATCTGCTTGGTTGTGTTTCTCTTCGCCCAGTCCGAAATGATAGTTTTGGCAGCACTTGTAGTGACTCCCTTTACCACCCGGTGCCCAGGTACCCACTACCAAGTCACTTTGTTGTTCGCACTAAATCACTTCAGGGATTCGATGCAATTCCATTTAAGTTTAAAATTTATCTTGTTTAAGCTTAGTGCTTCTAAAGCAGCACGGCTGTTTGATATTATACCAATGTTTTTGTTCGCTAGAGGTCTATTAGTCAGCTCTATAGCACACAATTCGATAGCGAAAACTTTAGCCTAAAAGATTGTGGCATACCTACCAAAACTAATAGATATTTCATTTTTTAATTTCCTACTGAAAACACCCCAACTCCATCTGTAAACAAAAAGTATTTAATCCCTGGAAAGTGGATATTTTTTCTTATCCATTTATCTCTCTTCGGAAAGATGACCTTAAAGAACTTTTCTGCATGTATTTTGTAGCTAGCACGTCAGGAACCATCCCGAGGATTTGGTGATTTTTCCTTTTACTCAGTATTCTGGGGAAATCACCGAATTGCTTTTCCTCCATTTGCGTTTCCAAAGAGAGGAATCTGTAGAAAACTATTATGGCCTTCCTCTCTAGGAAAATATCTAGTGGATGAAATTCAGGTGTGCTGGACATAGCTCCAGTTATGACCACGCATGTCAGCCGTTGAATGCCATCAAACTTTGTTCTAGCTATCTCTTGCAACTCTAAGCTTCACCTGACTACTGAGCCATACATTTCCATTAATATTATTATTGTTGGATAAATCCAGTAAATCAGGTGGGCGTTCCAAGTAAGTCTTTTATCCAGAACTACACCCAGGTATTTCACTTCTGCCGCAAATGGAATAATTTTTCCGTACAGGACAGGCAGTCGAAACTTATCTAGCTTTTTCTTTTCGTAAAAGAAATTATCACAGTTTTTCGGGGGTCAACAGACATCTGTTTCCTCTCGCACTATCTATTTTACGTATTGGGGGCTTCGTGGAGGACGTTTGAGGTCGTTGTTTTAATTTTCCCGCTTATTATTATAACAAGCATAGCACTGAAAATCTACCTCTTACATGAAAAGTTCGTTCAACAGAGAGTCACTTAAAAGATATAAAGATAGTACATACATACATATAAAAAGTCACGCCTTTTTCCCATGGGGGTAGGCAGAGACCACTTCCTTCCACTTGCTACGGTTCTTACACACATCTTTTGCTTCCTCTACTTTCATAAGTGCTCTCATACATGCTCGTCGGTTGTTGGTACTATTGACCTGGCCTTTCCTCAAAACAATGTTGATCTGATCAAGATATGTTCTCCGAGGTCGACCTCTACCGACTTGTCCATTCACACTCGCTTTATAAATTTGTTTCGTCAATCTTCCTTTATCCATCCGGTCAACGTGTTTAAACCATCTAAGCATTCCTTTATCTATCTTTGTAACCACATCTTCTTTTACACCAGAACGTTCCCTTATCTCACTATTCTTTACCTTATCCAACCAAGTCACTCCAGCTATACTTCTCAGACTACTCATTTCCGCAGCATTAATCCTATTTTCATGCTTCTTCTGCCAAACCCAACATTCACTACCATACATAAGTGTAGAAACCAACACACCTCTATGCACAGCCAGACGTGCCTTTTTTGACACTTTCTAGCTATTCATAAAGCTATGCAGTGCACCATTCATTTGTCTTCCTGCCAACACCCTTTGCTTAATGTCTCTGTCATACTTTTCATCTCTCGTAAACTTTGAACCCAAGTACACAAATTCATTTACTTGTTACACTCTTTCTCCCTCAATTTCTCAGTTTCTCCCTCACTCCACAGTTTGTCATACTTTCATCTTTTTCAAAAACCATTACTTTTGTTTTGCTTACATTTATTTTCATCCCTTTGATTTTCAGGGCATCATGCATAACATTAACCATCGCCTGCAACTCCTTTTCAGATGATGCTAATATGACTTGATCATCGACGTAAAGAAGGCATTTGACGATCAAATCATTCGTTTTCAATCCATACGCACTCTATTTCAAATCTTTTAAACAATCGTCTATGTATAAGTTAAACAGCCATGGCGAAACCACACATCCCTGTCTTACAGCTTTTTCGATGTTAAACCAGTCTGTGCAAGCTCCGTTTATCCTCACACAATCAGTGGAATCCTCGTAAAGTGATTTCAGGGCCCGTATTAAACTACTACTAACCCCATACATAGACAATGTAGACCACAATTCACTTCCCATCACTCTGTCATTGGCCTTTTCCAAGTCTAAAAGCGCAATAGACCAAGAATTTTTCGACTATACCTCGTCATGAAAAGACCTGATCCATACATCTTTTTCCTCTTCTAAATCCTGCTTGAACATCCCATATCATCTTCTCAGTTTCATTCGTTACTCTTTTAATCAATATCTTTGCATGAAGATAGTACACCACCGTAAGGACACCCTTTTGCCGCTTAGAACTTGATCAATTTTCCATGCATCGGTTTTCAATCATGGTATTGATCTAGTTGCAGATTTGACTGCCGATTCCTCCATCTTTATTTGGTGTATAGAGTGACTGTAATAGGACGTTATAAAACGCTTCTTCTATATCTAGAAAAGTTGCCAGTGTAATTTCCTTGTGCTTAAGGGAATGACTGATCTTCCTATTAAATTGTTTAGTGCTAAATCCGTAGATTTGCCTATTTGGTAGGCATATTGATCGATATTTAAGGGAGATGTTTAATAAGGTGAGGCTGATGGGTCGGAATGATTAAGGTAGGGAATAATTTACTGTAACTGTTTTAGAGAACTCTTGACCAGCCCAGCAAAATATAACTCCTCGCTAGACTTGCTCTGAATAAATTAATCAGAAGAGGTTGTAAAATTTCACTGCCCTTCTGAATGAGGTTAGGGAATACACCATCCTTCCCTAAACACTTGTATGGGGAGAAATAGTTCACCGCCCATTGTAATGACACTGGGATGACCACATTTGAAGCATTTATTCAGTCCTCCTTTTTAAGTCATGATGTCGATATTAATGAGAGCGGAATTTGTTGCTGGTCATCCAGAAGTAGACTGCCATGAAAGTGGGTCTGTAAGATAGTCTTTAAAGTTTACGTACCAAAGTCCGTTTAAAAGCAATCTGGTCGTTTTATAGGGGGAAGCTCCTTCAGGATTATTTTGCTAATCTCATTTCTTTGTTATAAATCATTAGATAGGTTTTCCAGTATACTGTTTCTTTAGCTCTATTAAAGAGACGTCGAACTTCTTCTTTAATAAATTAATGCACACAAAATTGCGCAGTAAGATTAAGATTATCCTCCGACCTACCTACTCAGTTTCTTCAAATGTTAAATTTAATTTAAGAATATTATGTCGAGATGAAAATTGGATATTTAAAAAACTATTTGCAAACGAATCACTAAAATCGCTGTTCTTTGGTTAACTTTTTATTTATTGTTTTTAGATTACGACAAATAACATGACCTTAAATTAATATTGTAACAAAATGTATCTTATCTTGAAAATTAAAAAAAAAAGAATAAGATTTTAATATATTTTCTTCTAGGTCCCGTCAAAATCGCTCTAACTCCACCCCACCGACAGAGGCGATCCCCATGTCGCAACGTCCCTCAACTCCAGGTAGTTCAGCTCGACAGTCCCCAATAATAAACAAAAAAGAAAAAATATGCGGCGGCGACTTTCCGCCTTCGTATACGATGATGCCAAACAATATGAATTGCCCTATGATCCAAAGAAAAGAAAAACCCCCGCTTCCGGTCCGCACGTCCAGCAACCCTCCTGGTGGGACGGTGAAGAAGAGGGTGCAAATTCAAGAAATATCCGTATAGCAGGAAGGCAGGAGTGATTCCGGTCTTTTGAGGTCCCGTAAGCCGGACATCACTCCTGATTCTGATTATGATTGCGATTTAGTATCTGTACAGTTATAACATGACGGCGATAGTGATGTTTGTATTATTGTTTTAATATGAATTCGAACACTTTTGAAAATGTGTACATAATATTAGAGTTTCGACTTCGCCATTACCTGTAAGTAATGTGTTTTGGATGGTACTAAACCCTTCGAACTCACAAGGTCGTTTAGTGACTTTACTCTGGCAAATGTATAGGTAATCAAGTAACTTTTAGACGAGGAGAGGGGCGTTTTGGGATTTAAACCTGGTTTTATTGAGTTGTCAAGTAAAAAGCCAATCTTATGCGACTATCGAGCTTTAATACTAAGAATGTCGATATAGTTGATGGGATGGTGGGAAGTTTTTACAATTTAACCTTGTTTTTAGAAGAAACTGCAAAAATTTTCATTACATAATATTTACTGATCATAATGGGATTCTAGTTAAACAATACTACAATGTCTTTGTACTTTAATGCTGTTCGGTGGTTGTTGTTATTATGTGAAAAATAAAATGTGAAGGTAAGCATACCTATTTGTATTTAAAAATAAAATTTTCTGGAATAATTCATTTTGTCATACGTCCTCTCCGCTTCCACCGGCTAAAAGTTACAAGTAAAGTGACTAAACAACCTTGTGAGTTGGAAGGAATTAGAATTATTTAAAACACACTACTGTATTTAAACGGGAATAATTTGTATACAAACATATTACTTTAACGTTTCAAATTTCACGGTTATCGCAAAATTTTTCGTAGATAAAAATGTGTCGTGTACTGTTGATAATATACATGCAGTCCTTTAAAATTTTCCAATTTATGGTCACCTTGAACTTCATATTTCGGTATGTCATCATGCAACCAAGAAACTTTTTACATTGAATGGAGGCATATATTATTCTATTGTAAATAGAGGAAATACTTTTTGAATAATTAAGAATCTGTAAAAAAAGATATTATTAGAGTAGACAACGATTTCGTTAAATGTTTTAAAAAGACAAAACCTCCATGGAAATTGCAAGGTTTGGAATATTAAAAGCAGTTATGGTCCACGGTTATGTATTGGCAGGGAGCAAAGTATAAGGTGCGGATAATCAAATCGGCGAAGAACATTTCGTTGAATAATTTTTACGTTTCGTACAAATGAGTTAATATTAATATAGCTTATTTCACCAATATACGACGGTATCGGATTAGTCACCGAGGCATCGACTTAAAGGGTGCACAGTGTTGAAAAGTACATTAGTAAATTCTCCTAAGATTTAAACCCAAAAATTTTTTGTTTATTATTATGCTTATGTTTAGAGGTTTTATTTTAATTTTTTGCTGTATTGTGAACAGAAATCGTTAATATAGCTCTCTATTAGTTTTTTGGTTAGAAATAGGCTTATATTTAATTATGTTAAAAGGGAATGTAACAAAATTAAATTATTGGCACAAATTTAATAAATCTGTTTATTCATGTAGTACTAACGGTATTATCAAGCATGAGATTTATAGTCATCATAATCGGAATCACAGTCGTCGCAATACTCATTCGGATTGTAAATAATAACAGAATTAACTGCTTTGATGCGGTTTTCATGAACCCACCACTTTTCTATTAAATTTCTATTAAATTAAATTTTTTCATTTTGTAACACATTTTTCCCAAATTTTAGGAGTTGCAATATTAAGTGCTCGTTGCAGGGTTTCAAAAACAGCCCTATTACTGTTATCATTAGATCCAATGTGATTGTCTTTGCATATTCCCCAAATATACTCGATAGGATTAAATTGGCAATGATAAGGCGGAAGTCTTAGCACACGATGTCCATAACTGAGTATAATTGGATTCACTTAGTAAATTTTTTCTCTTTCATGCCTTTAAGCTATCGATAATAATTTCTGTTTGAAGCAATACTGTGAAAATGAAATATTTTCGTTAGTTAACCATTTTTTTATTTTCTGTACCGTCCAGGAGTTTGTTGGTTGCTTATTTAAAACTTTCGAATGGTACGGAGCATTATCTAATACAATGACAGATGGTTCATATGATGATGGTAATAGTTTTTTTCAACCATTTTACAAACATCTTTGTATCCATATTGTCATAATAATCGGCCAATTTTGATCTTGACAAAAATTAAAGATCCGCCCCATCAACAAAACCATGCTTTCCACCTGCATGCTCAATAATGTGTCTTTTTGCTTCACCATCGGTGTTTTTTATAGACTTTTTGTTATTGCCTGCCAAATTCTTTTTATTCCACCTTTAGCAAAAATCCAAGTTTTGTCCAGATAAACAAATAAAAAGGATTCTTGTTAACAGTGAGTATAATTTCTTAAAAATTAAATTTTTTTGTGCACGACTCTTGATTTTTTACACAAAGTCTTCGGTTGTCTTCATTTTCAAAACTTTAACATCGAGTATTAACTCGGACCTACGACGGCCAATAAACCCGAAAAACCATTCACCATTAAACCCTGTATGTTTTAAAATTCTCCAAATGCTCGTTCTAAAAATTTTAAATACATCTTTTTCTTTTACTTTTTTTAATATTAAATCTAAAGCGACATTTTGTTCACAATGTCGCGAATTTCAAATTTGTAAGCTTCGGGAAAGTCAACAGTCTTTGGATGTCGTTGCGGTTTATATTTTTCAACTTTTGTTTACTTTTTCCACCTTTTACACTTTTTAAAACTGAGGTTAATTTTGTTTCATCAATACCCATCGCATCACACACAAACGCTTACGTATAGATAAAACTGGTAGCAACGGACAATGGAGGTCCTTTTCCGCAGTAAAATAAGCGTGTACATTCAATACTAATGCATCTTCATTTAAAACACGTCGCGGCATTCTCGTGGTTTATTAGGTATACATACACTATTGCGTCAAATCCTGTTTAAAATATAATATTCATATTAGGCTAAAAAAAATAAAACCGTTAGTGAAGATCAAAAAATATTAACCTTGAGTATATAAAAAAAAATTCTTTTTTCAAAATATTTTTTTTTTAATTTGATAAATTTTTCACATTTTTTATGTTTATTACTTTTCCTCTAATGTAACGTCATTATCTCTTTTTGTAGGTTAACCTCAAATTACTTGAAAAACAATTGTATTTTTATTTATTTAAAATGTTTATACGTACTGTATCCATAATTATAAACTTTATTTACTTTTTCAGAATTATTATCGCGCTTTTTTATTTTAACTACAACAAATGTATGGTTTGTTTATTTATTATTTTTTAAATATATTTTTTGTGTCTTTTACTATTGATTGATTTTACGTCACGCACTCTGCCAATACATCATTTTTTAACTTACAAACAACTTTTTTTAGAAAAAAGAAGGTCAAGGTCATTTTTTTATTACAATTATTACTTATATGCATAAAAATAGTTCATGGGATTTTATAATTGGTCCTGCGGACATAATTAATGAATTTAGTTTAATTTTTTATTTCTTCTTAATGTATCTTTATTTACTATTTATTTACCCAAAATTTTCCTTTTTTTAAGCTACATTATCCTACATTACATCAGCTAGAACCAAATTTTTACTATACAATATTTTGGATTAATCATTTTGCAGTGTCACCACATACAAAATGGGAGGCTTATTCTTGGAAAGATTTTTTGCCCTTCTTGTATTAAGACAAGATTATTTGAAACAACGAAAGATGGAGTTGCTTCACACCTTTAAATATAAAACATCAGGAGCATAGTCTCAGATAAGTGTTCATTTGAATGAAGGGTGCATATGGCCAACTACTGCTTCCATCTTGACAAAGGCGTAGTAATAAAAAGAACAAAAAACTCATAAATATTAGGAAAACTATAAAAAATGCTTTAGTTAACAATTCTGCAATCAATAGAAAATTATTATCCAATGTATAAAAAGGAAACCATAATTGGTTATTTTACCATGTTTGAAAAAGTACTTCAACATGTTGATATTTTAAAAGAAAAGCCACAAAAAATATATTTTAGCAAAATAAACATGCTTTTTTACCATAAAATTAAATTAAATTTTAAACCTTTTTTATTCCCGCGAAAACGCTGTTAACCATTTTGGTGACGTTATATTGGTAAAAACAACAGTCGTGTATGTACGACTGGCACTTATTAGACGTTAACAGCTATAAATATTTATTGTTTTTTGAGAAAATAATGAATTACAATCGCTATCGTTGGTGTGTAGTGTCTAGTTATACAAATACTGGCATTAAAACTCCAGAAAAGTTGTTTATCAAAGTGCCAAATGATATTGAAATGAGGAATGTTTGGTTGGAACTCGCAACACGAGATCCTAAGTCATTATCAACTAAAAGTCGATTGTATTTATGTGATAATCATTTCAATGTAAGTATATAGTATGTATAAATAAAGTTGATGGTAACATAACCCACAATTATTATAAAAGCCATCAACAAATTAGTAATAAATGCATATTATTTTATTTGAAACAAGATATGGATAATAATATGGAGTATAAAATACTGGTGTCTGTAAAGCATGTTAAAAGTACTAGCCAGTCAGCTCTTACAAACACACAAAGGCTGGATTTTGTTCAAGGGACTGATAACAGAAGGATATCTGAAGACTACATTTAACCAACAACAACATCATCTAAATCAGGTATTACGGTCCAAGTGTACTGAAGAGGGCACCAATGGTTACTGTATCCTTAGCTAGTGCTATTGAGTACACTAATATATTTAAAGCATTACTATTTTTAATTAAAAATTTATGTTAAATTAAAGTAAGTAAGTGCAAACACTGACCACTAACAAGTCAATTCAGATGCAAGTACTATCACAGGAAAGCAAATTAGTGCAAGCAAATATGTCAGCTCATTACAGAAGTAAATCTACCCAGATCAAATTCTAAATAAAAGAACAATCTCTTTCCCCGATAAAATCTAGAGTGTCTATTGCAACATCCCCTCGTATGAAAGGCAGCCAAATAGATAAACCAAGTTCATCTGGAGGCACAAGGTCTGCTAAACGAAAATTATTAGTTATATTTGGAGAAAAATCTGATAGTGAACTGTCACTTACACCATCAAGTCAATGGCCAAGTAAATTGCCTTTACCATCTTTTACTTCATCATCTACTTCTGACAGTAGTTTACCTGAGGAATTTAAACTAGAAGAACAAAAGTTAAATTACCAAAACACAAACATCCAAAATTAAGAAAAATAGCAGACTGTATCTGGGAATTCCTAAGGAACTTTATTTTTTGGTAGATATTATAAGGAAGCATACTCATACAACAGAACAACAAATTTTATTGTGTTTGACAAAAATAAGACTTAACAGAATGCTTTCGCAATTGGTTGATGATTTTGGGTTATTACTTTCACAAACTAGTAAAATATTTTTAAGCTACCGCTGATAAGCAAGACACTGTCTTTTTTTATAAAACCTTTTAGTCCTGAAACAATAAAACGAAACTTACCTATTGCTTTCCGACATCGATTTCACAAAGTTACTTGCATCATAGATTGCTTGGAAATTAAAATTCAGAAGCCAACAATAGCTGTACATCAAGCAATGACCTGGTCTGAATATAAGAAAGCAAATACAATTAAATATTTAGTTGCTTGTACACCTGATAGACTGATTAGTTTTGTGTCTGCTGAATACGGGGGTAGGATTAGTGATGTGAATTTAGTTGAACATTGTAAGTTTTTGGATAGGTTGGAACCTATAATTTGTATTTTAGCAGACAGAGGATTCAAACATATTTAACTTGATTTAAAACAAAAAAGAAATTTTACTTTGATGAGGCCTCCAAGTGTTAGTAGTGGTTCCAAACTTACACAATTGGAAGTCAGGCTAACCAAACAAATAGCAAGCCTTAGAATTCACGTAGAAAAAGTGATACGCAGAATTCGTGAGTTTAGTGTTCTGAAACCTCATTCAGTTGTCAACTTCAATTTATTTTCAGTTTTTTAATTTTTATTTAATTATATAAATAATAGGATTCAACATTTCTGGATTCTTTAAGGATATTATTATCATTTATAATAGAGGTATACGTAGCGTGGCCCACAATGGCCCATTGTCGCCCAGGGCGGAATCATAATTTGCCGGGGTGGCGGTTCAAAGCGGCTTTGACGTCATAAAAATAATGATGTTGGTGTTGGTGAGAAAAAAAATAATCATATGAAAGAACTGAGCAAAAAATATTTATTTCAAAACCATGTAATATAGTACGTCGTTGTTCAAAACCTATTACACTAAAAATACCTTCTAGTATAAGTCTAAAATTGAACTTTTCGGGCCTTACGTGCAGGAAAATCATTTATAACTTCGTCAAAGTTAATTTCGTCCGTCACACTTTGTTCTATTGATAAAATGGCAAAATCACTCAATCTGATGGAGCTCATGGTAGACCTCAAGTAATTTCAGCTTTGAGAAGCTACGCTCACATGAAGTAACACTGATAGCTATAGTTAAAAAAATTCAAAGCATAATTACGATATTAAATAAGCAAATACCATAATTGCATTACTGAATAAATTCCGAAAGCTCGAGAAATCCTTTCTGGCATTGTCTTGAGCTTTAGCATCAGCCAAAGCAACGAAATTGTGTAACCTCTCCCTCTCGATTTCCATCTCATCTACATCGATATCACAGTGCTCTTATCTGAACTTACACTTGTATTTTGGGTTCAGTAACTAATTTTTGAATCCTATATTGTTCCTTGAAGTATAAAATTCTTTTGGTGTAAAAATAATAAACTGCCATATTCAGTGATTCATTTTGGGGAAGTCGCGTTCATTTTGTTCATATTTTCTGTGAGACTAAAAAAAACAATCTGAAACTTACTTCCTATTAAAAAGGCAGCATGGCGGGAAACTAAACTGCAAAATACTGTTACAAAAAGGGACAATTTTGCCGCCCTCCTAATGGTGGTGCTCGGGGCCGCCCCTCCAACCAGCCCCTTCCCCTCGGTATGCCACTGGGTATACATAGGAATGATTTATCTATAAATAAGCAATAATGCTATTGGTACTTCCTAATGCCTTATGTTTCTGCAGTTTAAAATATGAAATCACTCCAGCTTCTTTCAACGTATTTTGAATATAGAATCAATTGAGGTGATTACTGAAATCCAAATAGTTTTGAAGGCTAATTAATTTTTTTTCTTGACTACCCCTATTTATTTACAATCTGCAATACATAGTTACAATTAGTAAATTCTTTGACAATACATATTTAACACGAAGGATCAACATTCAATAACATTGTCCTATTAAGTCACAAACCTCACTTGGATTTAGTTTTTGACATGGGAAATAAGACTAATGAATGCGCTATAAAATGATTTCAATTTTTTTTTATAACTCAATCGGTTCTATGCTGATAATAAGTTGGAAGACACGTGAATGTTTCCATATTTCTGCTCATAAGTGTAGTTGTAATGTTTGTAAATTAATAAATGCTAATTGTAATTTTAAATTACTTTACTTAAAAAGAGTAAAATAAAAAATTTACATATTTAAACTACTTATTTTATTATATTTTTACAGTTTCATTAAAAATTGGGAAAATATTTTGTTTCCAAAAAGAGATAACGTTGTGGAGCAGTTTCGACACATAGTTTTGGTCATAGTAAAGCTCTATAATATTATAGTTAATATTAACTTTATTATCTTTTTCAAAATCACTGCTTGCAACACAAAAGTAACTTTTATTTAAATTTGCAATTTACATTTGTATTTGCACGTGTGCATAATATTGTTTAGTGATAGCACCATTTTTAATATAAATTTTTTTAGTATTCTTGATACTTGGGCACTTAATTTATTTTATTATATAATTTTTTTTACAAATACCATCTAGTGAGCCTGCAATCATAGGATTGTGTTCAAATATAAATAATCCACATTTTCCTATTTTTTTGCCCAACTCTTCCTCTACAGTTTTTCTTGCACCATCTTCCAAATTTGTACCCCGTTTTATTGCAGTTGTTTCTATGGTTCTTGCTCCAAGAATACTTGCAACCGGAGTACCATCAGTGGTTTTGCACCTGCTTACTTTAAAACATTTTGAAGCAGTAATTCTCCCATTGCGTTACTCGTACCATAATCCACTTCTATGTTGATTTGTAGTCTCTTTTTCTGCGTTTCTAATATTTATGTCATTAAAAAAATGTGCTATTTGTTTTAAAAATTCATTACAATCATTGCTTTTTTTACTACACATTAAGTAATGTAATGAGAGCATATTAAATTTTTTGCAAACATATCATTTTATGTAGTAGTTTTTCTTTTTTTGATTTTGTCAAAAAATCTTCCACCACACTTGTCACTATATCAATACTTTTGCCTTCATCAGTTTTTATTTTATTTTTTATCATGTCCTTAGTGGTTATTATTTTAATTAAAGATCCAACCTTTGCTTGAGTCGATTTTTTCCAATAGCATTGTATTGAAGTGCATGAGGGCTCTTTTGATCGATTTGACGATGACACCACATTAAAAACGCAGCAGCATGTTTACAACCACCAGTCAATGCAGGGCAATCATGGCATATCACCTGTAACACACCATCTTCTTGCTCATCTTTAATAAATGTGACAGAATATGGCTTGGAGCGCACTTTATGTTCTGGACATATTGTACATTTTAAAGTACATGTTTTTTTTTGGGTCCTTTGTAGCTGTACGCACCCAATAGTATCGTCACCGTAAGATTCTCTTGTAGATCTGTAAAAAAACAATTAATTCTTAAGGGAATAAAACATAACCTAATACTTTCCAATATTTTTTTACTAATTAGGTATACCTGGCATTTACATAAAAAACAGTATAATATAACAAGTAATACTTACAAAGATGTTTTAACATTCCGGAATTTGGCAGAACAGAAGTCTGGGTTACATGCAAAGAACTTTGTAACCATTATTGAATCAATTTTTGGCAGATTCGTACTGTCTGCTTTTACAAAACCATTTTGCACTAAATAAATAGGTACCTACAAAAGAAATGCACTGACGAAAGAACACAATTATTACTCCTTAAAGTTAAACTTGAGAGATATGTACCTAGCTGTTTACACTGAACTAACAGTTTTTGCCTATATGACGTCACACCATGACGGCTCGTTTTTTAGGTCACGTGATACACAAATTCAAAATTACGACTTTTAATTCCAATGTAATAAAACAATAATGTGCTTTTATGACTCAAAATTAGAAGATTTAAGTATATTTCTACATAAATTTTAATTTAAATCAAATTTTATAATTTATTTTCCACTACCAAAAGTACCCTATTCTAAAAATTTTAATTATTTAAATCTACAATTTCGTATTTTTATTTATTTATAAGATACACTTTTTTTCTCGTAACTGGTCGCTTCAACCTATAAATTTCATTGAAATACAGTTTTCATCTATTTCTATTTAACAAATTAAACACACTTATTTTTAAAATGTTACACCAGCACTTTTATTTTTTGGTGTTTAAGAACACCCACAAGATAAACAACTAACCATATTTGTCGTTATTGTCTCAGTATTATTTTAACAGCAATTTATTTACACCCAATTTATTTACCAACACATATTTACACCAAAGCATACAAAAATGCCTTGTCTCACTAATTTTACCAGTTATTTAAACTTTGAACAGCTAAAATCTAATAAAAATTCACTTTGTTCAACACAACCCAAAAAACATTCAAATAATGAGTCATACGTGGAAACCAGCAATGCTCGTTCCTGCATGTTTTATATTCAAAGCTTTAAATTCAGTACTAGACAAATGTTTTTAAAACCAGGACCAGAAGAGTTGCAGCGAAAAAAATAAAAAAAGAGTTAAAATTCAGAAGAAAGAAATAATTGTATGAGGCTAATTATACAGGGCTTTCACGATGAGCGTTAATTGGACATTTTTCGCATCTGATCGATCTGAAAATTTAATGGTATGCATAAATTATCATGATCTTCACGCCTAAATTATTTTAGACGATGTGGTGTTGCCGCTTTTACTGTACAGTAGCGGCTACTTTGATTTTTTAAATAGAACACCCTGTATACAATATCATTTTATGATTTCTCACTACTTTTCCAACAACATTATGTACTATTTTCCTATACTTGAACTTTCTGGTACTACTACTATTAAATACAAAATGGAGTGGAGTGATACCATGAGGATCAAAACACAAACTGATGTGGTTTCATTGTATTTATCACTTATGTTTTTCGGATTTAAGATTTATTTTATGCTACGTAATATTTCTTTAAGATTAAGTTTTTAACTGTTACAAATCAATAAATTCGATCAATTGAAATGTTACTTTGGAAAAGTTACAACCTGTATTCATTAAGGTATTGATTAGCTCTAGCAAACAACATTGCAAATTAGTATTTTTTAAAAGTGTGCTTTGGAAATATAAATGATCTAGTTTTAAAACGTCAAACTTTCGTTGGTGGAGTTTTACCTCATTGTAGTATCAATTTTAATAAAAAATGTCAAGATTAGGTTACAGTAATGAGGATTTCTGAATTTGTGTTTGAAACAGTTTATCTCGAAAACGGTTCGATATCTAAATATGAGTATACGAACAAAGTCAATCTAAAATTAAATAGGTTTAAAAATATAAAAATAAACAGGGTGTTCTGTTTAAAAAACTTCACTATCGCTCATTTTTTCATGTCAACAAAGTATCTGCATTTTCTAACTACCCTGCATGAGGCAAATAAAAATATGGCTCTGAAGTGAGAATCCTCATAATATCCCTCCACTTTATTTTATTTTTGATAGCACCAGAAGTACCAGAAAGTTTAAGATTATCAGCGTTTATTAAAATACATTCATCTTTGGTGGAAAAAAAAAACAAAATTTATTTGTATCTTCCAAACGGTAACAGATATGTATAGAGAAATATTACATAAAGTTGTTGCGAAAGTAATAAACAATCATAAAATGATATTATATACAGGGTGTTCTATTCAAAAAATTAAAGTAGCAACGCCGCATCCTCTAAAATAGTTAAGGCGGGTAGATCATGTTAATTTATATATATATATATATATATATATATATATATATATATATATATATATCATTAAATTTTCAGATTAATACATTGTCTTGTTTGCCAAAAATGTCTAATTCATGCTCATCGTGAAAAGCCCCGTATAGACTTAATAACAAATTGATTATAAGCATTATTATCATCAGATCTAAATAAGCCTTTATGTTTTGTACCAAAAAGAAAGAAGCATGTAGAAATAATGTCTTAACTTATTAAATAATTCTACATATTATAAAGCGTGAGCTATAACATTTATCATATTTTTCTGTGACTTTCTAAAATATCGCACGATTGGTACTTCTATTTAAAAGCAACTTTATATATCTCTCTATATTATGCTTTGAATTAGTTTTCTATAATTTTTTTTCTTGGTTTCTCCTTATTCCTTTATCTTTATTTCTTATCTTATCTCTATAATACGCTCTGGATTATTTTTTTTTAAATTTTTTCCTCTGGTTGCTTTTTATTTTCTTATCTTTATGATGTCTAAATTCATCTTACATTTGTCTACAGTTTTTTTGGCCTATCCCTTCTGTTGCCTTTTACAGATTTTTTGCGTTTTGGGCTTGTTATTCTTCTTCCAGCTATTTACAGAATTAATTAATGGTAAATAGCACAAAAAAGGTATTACTCTAACAAACAATAACTGCAAGAAGTGAATATATCTGTGATGTTGAAATATACTTAGTAAAACAATTAGTTAACAAGACCGATATATAAATGGGGATAATACAACAAAAATAATTTTTAATAAAAAGTTGATGTTTTTGCTTTTTTTTAAATTTATTTTCATTATTATTATTTAAAGGAAATTTATAATTAATTTTCAAAGTTTAAAATAATAGACAAGAACACTAATTTCTGAAAAAAAAACATTAACCGCAGTACAACGAGTAAAGTCAAAAAGTATTTTATTTTTGATTTTATATTCCATGAATTTTTTTTTTTAAATCCCAAAAAATACTTTCGTTCAAACACGACAAAAGAAGACCGGGAATTTACGTCACAAGTGCTTTGACAAATAACTGAGAGCGCTGGATGGCTGTCAAGGACAAGCAAAGCTAGGAAAACATCGTTGCCGTCTTTATCTATTGATCGGTAAACGACACACAATTGAACATTATGAAATGAATATTAAAAGTTAATATAATGTTTGGTTGTTAATTCTCTTATAATCTACATGCTTTGTACAAGAAAGTAAGTAACTTTATGTAATGGGGCTGAGTATTTTCATACGACGAGATAATTCAAATCGATCTGAGGCATTCAGATTTTCATTTAGGAGTAATTGGCAACGTAGCTTACTTAATATGGGCAGATAGTTGACATGTATACGCAGATATCAAATCTTAGTTATTAATAAATTAGTGTTATTTGAAATGAATTAAATATATGTCGATTTCAAGTTTTGTTGTTGAAAACTCGAAGTGATTTTTTTTGGTATTTCCGTGAAATATTAAGAACGGCAACAATGAAATGCGCAATTAATAGCACTTGTCACGTCAGCATCGAGCCTTTAAGCCGCATGTTTAAATGTATCCTGAAATATTATAATTTTTAAATGGCATTTGTAGATATATTACGGAATAATTTGTAATATAAATTACACCCATTTAAATTGGATTTACTTACTTGTAATCTTGCCTATTGAATAAAAATTATTTCATTTTTTATAGTTGACCAACAATAAGAAAATTTTAACTTATTTTTTTAAATAAACCAACTTTATTTAAAAAATTAAATGAGTTTTGAAAAGTACACTGCTAAAAAAATTGTTTTTATTGGATTATTTGTCTGTCTACTTTTATCTACCTGAATATAATAATTAAATTATAAAAAAAGTTGATTAAAAATTATTAAAATAATATTTTACGCCGTTAAGTTGGCACTGCACCTCCTATTAATATTAAAAATAATACTGGTGCAGAAAATAATCTCTAAACATTTTATAAATTACTTTGGTACGCTACAATTTTGTTAATTTGTTAAGGTATGTTTACACATTAAAAATAATTAATCTTTAAATGTTATTTATTTTTATTTATTATTTGCATGTTTTGGTTTTATTAAGTTTAAAATCATATATTGTTTTTATGTGCCTAAAGTCTTTTTGCGAACAACTAAATGTAAAATAATCTTTTATTTAATATTAAAAAAAAATTATTTTTTTGTTAATACGTTAAATAAAATTAAAATAAAATACATTAATTAATGATTTATTGAATTATCATAGCCGATCTATGAACTACCAGACAGGTAAAAAAAATGATTACACTCATTAACAGAATTTTAATTGTAGCCTTGGAATTTGTGATACTACCAGGTTGCAATTTTTGTTATATTTTTAAAGTACAACTTCACCTACCTCTTAGTAATTAAAGTTGCTTTAAAATCCTTTATAACTTATTGAATTTAAAATCTCATTTTATTTAAATTACTTTTCTACTAGGTTACAAAATTATATTTTTCAACGAAAAACTATTTAATTGCAGTACTAGTAGGTACCCATATTAATAAAATTGATTCAAATTTGTAAAATCTTTAAACAATATTTTAAATAAGAAAACTGCATGATTTACAATATTCTTTGGTATACATACAGTTTGGTTTAAAATAATGGAATAAATTTATTATTTTGTAAATTTCTACTATTGGAAAAAATTTGAAAACCCATCGGTTTTATTAATAAACGCGCGTTTCTTCAAATATTCTTTTTATTCACGACGTCATCTGCGCGAGCGTAATAACGTCGTCGATGATTTTTTTTCTAAAGAAAAGTGGTTCTCATGATACCCTATTTAATAGGTATTATAATTAACTATTTTCACCCTGTTAACGAATTTATGTAATTTAGTTTTTGAAGTGAAACTTTTTTGAAATTGTTATTTAAAACCCGATAAAACGAAAAAGGGACACTAAAAAGGGACAAATACATAAATCTTTAGGATTAAGCCTGCGGAAGAATAGGATAGAATACATTATACAGCTTTTCATACCACTCGGTCTCCTCTTTGTGCGCTGTTCGCCCTATCCACCAATCTGGAAAGATGTTTTACAAGTTGTATTTCACCAAGTATAATGTATAGCCGCAACTACAAATAATTTATGTTTAGAAACATTCTAATTAGTTCAGAAAGCATAAATTCTAAATATTGATGATCTGTTAAGGTTTTATTAAAAAATTATGGTTCCATAATCCTCGTATCTATTATACCTGCCCAAAATTTTTTTCTGGGTATTGAGTACGATACTTCTGAAAGCAATGTGGATTTTTCGTAGACCAATAACCCTAACTAATAGAGTTTTCTTAGAATAAAACAAATGAATGTGTGTACAGTTTACACGCAGTAAAACTTTAGTATACTGAAGTTCGAGAGAATGAGATGAATTTACACACTTACTATACGACTCTTACTCTCTCGGTTTAGCTCGGCACTATACAGGCGTGCAGATACAGACAGAGTCACAAATCATTAGACATGAAGATGTGACATTGGCAACGTTGTAGCGGAATATACTTGCGCCTTGGCAAGGGAAGGTATCGTGTTCCACTTCCTTTAATCCCACATTATAGCGGATAGGAAGTATTTCAGCAATATTGCCAACTCTTTTTCCGTTCAGTAATTTCCTCCAATTTTGTAATAATTAACGACAGAAATTAAAATTAAATTCACTAGTACAATAAAGATTATTCTAACATTTATTTATTTCAAAGAAAAGTAAATGTTATGGTATATTTTTATGCATTGTTGTTTCATTCATTAAGAGCATATACTTTAAACGGCAACATTGTTAGACTGGACAAATGGCGTCGCTGCTTGGTGCTTATCTTTTATTAATCTGGATTTAATTTGCCAATTTGCAAGTAATAATTTTTTTTGTAGTGTTATTTTGTTTTTAAGTAAATATGTATAAACTATTGGTTAACAGTTTTATATTTATTTTGTAGTTCTGTAGTTTGGTTTGGGTTTTTTTTATGTTTAATGCTATGAAAATTAAAATATGTAATATAATAATGAAGGACTTTTATTATATTATATTTAATTTATGTTGCATGTAATGTACCTGAAATAAGAACCAATTTTTCCAAAACTTTTATTTATTTTTTCATGTTAAGGACAGATTTTAATTTTTATCCACAAGAAAAATTATTTTACTGCCCAGCTACGTACTGTACTGTAGTCAAAATTTTATGACTAAACTCCATTATTCATGTTAGGGCCTATCTAGTATCACTAATTACTAATAATAACTATACAGTGAAATCCAAGAATAAGCTTTTCTCAGGTGAAATGGCAGGACACCCAACGATTCTGACTAGTGCATCAAATTCGATAATGAATTTATGCAACTTTCATGCAAAATAAAATAACTTTTATTTTTTCACCATTAAAGATTCATGAAAGTTTGATTAAAATCACTATAAATACAGTTTACACTAAAAATTACCCACTTTCGTCTATAAAATGAGCAATTAGTGCAAAATTCCCCAAATTTGGACAATTTTAATGTACTCGTATTTGTATTAAAAATCTCCGGAAATCATGTAATTTTGGTATGATTTAAAAATACACAAATGCAGATTAGCTTCAATAGAACTATATTCACATAAATAGTCCAAAAACATAATAATAACACACCAAAATAAATATACATATACATTAATTTGAGGTTAGGTAGTTTCGCATTTTTGACACGAACGAAAACAATATGTCCCCACTATGTTGTTTAGACGCGAGGTGATCAGGGGTAAACAGATTTGCAAGGTTTTCGATATTTTAATGTCAATGATTCGTGACTCTCTCTTTATCTACAATGCTTAGTAGATAATAGTGGGAAGGCTAGTAAGCAGCTCACAAAGAGGAGACCAAGTAGTATAAAACGCTGTATAAAGTATTCCATCTTATTTATGTTTTTGTCTCTTTTTAGTGTCGCTTTTTCGTTTTATTGAGTTTTAAATCACAACAATTCTAAAGAAGTTTCACTTTTTTTAAAAACATCGGAACTTTGTTATATTTTTCCATCACAATTTTATAAGATTTAGGTACTTGTCTATAATAATCGTCTTCTAAAAGATCCTGAACCAATTTAACTTTATAGGTTATGTATTAAATACAACGATATTTAAAAATTTACACATGAAAACAAAATTTATTATTTGTAGCAAGTAAAACATGTAATTCAATAAATGAAATTTTGCTACTATTAAAAACTAAATTGTCATTGACATGATTGGATAGGAAATTAATTCGTCTTAAATAATATATTGCATGACTAACATTACTATTTAAAAAAATATCGATGACGCTCACGCACTTGATGTCGTGAATAAAAAGAAATTTTAAAGAAGCACTGTTTAGAAATAAAAATCGAGTGGTATCGGGACTTTTCTCTAAAATAACCAATTTTTAAAAATTATTGATTAATTTAATTAAAAAAAATTTCTCAGTAAATAAAACAATACATGTTTCTGTCCTACTTTAATCGAAAGTTCCATGGAAAGTTTAACTTCTGATTACAAGCGACTATTTCGTTTAGGAAATCAATTTGAATTACGATATTGGCTGCAGGTAGCAGATTTTAACATATAGCAACAGATAGTTCCTACTTCACCAACATTCTTAGTAATTTTTTAGTTCAGCAGCTTACGGATAAAAAGCGCCATTGTATATTTCATTTATTTCCAGGGCCACTATACTTTTATCTATGAATGAATTTGGAATGTAATTTTGATAACGTCGTTGAAAATAAAATGAAAAGATACTGAGTTGTTTTGGATTTGGAATATATTCATACGCGTTTCATTGAAATACAAAGATAGATAAAGGAATGCTGAGATGGTTTGGACCCATAGAAACGATGGATTATAAGGCGAGTGTGAATGGACAAGTCGGTAGAGGTCGACCTCGGCGAACATATTTCGATCAGATCAACATTGTTTTGAAAAAGGGCCAGGTCAAGAGTACCAACAACCGCCGAACATGTATGAGAGCACTGATGAAAGTAGAGGAAGCAAAAGATGTGTGTAAGAATAATAGCAAGTGAAAGGAAGTGGTCGCTGCCTACCCCTACGGGAAAAAGGCGTGACTATATGTATGTAGGTATCATTGAGCGTAATTTGGAGAAGGATAAAAAATAAAAGCTAACAATCAATGAAGAAATGATGAGGTCCGGAGTATCAATCCATATAACAAAACATTTTCTAACTGATATTAGGTCTATTAGGTCTTCTGAGGGTAATGCACCTACTTGGCAGTTAATTTATTTAATTTTCGCAAAACTAAAACTTTAATTTTCATTAACTTTTGGCAGGTGTTCATAATTCAGGTAAAAATGAATTTTTTTTTTTTTTGGGGTCGGAGACTATGATTTTGGTCGAAATAGTATACTAAGCAACAATCATGTAATGACAGCTATAAATACACAAGCACGAGGTTAGTGTGCAAGTGCATTTATAGCCATTGGATTTTATCTGAAAAAATGTTAATTTGGAATAATTATTTTAAGAATCATTTCTTTTTGAATGCTCTCCTAGCCCTTGTCAAATAATAACAGATAGTATAAAACAGCTGTTACTTTATTGGCAACAGTACCAGATTCGTTCGTAGTAAAAGTTAGTTTTAACTATAATTAGTCATTTGCACGGTTGCAAACTTGGATAAATATTCAATAAAATGCAAGGTGGCTCCTCTATCGGAATAGTTTTACAAGCCGCATTAAACGCCAACCTTAATGCGTTTCTTAAATTTGAACCAAACTGTAGACCTTATGCTGTGACATACTTAATAAAATTTAAAATTTTACTTTGTTAAGTGTATTTGTTTTTATTGTTATATTTGTTTGTATTAAATTTTATTGTTACCATTTTGTTTTTAGTAAAAGTACTATTTTAATTACAATTGTTATCGTTAAAAAATTAATATTTTATAAAAAGGTTACATACTTAGTACATTTTAATTAATTATTATAAATAATTTATGTTATGTGTATTCATATTTTTAAAGAAATTTTTTTTCACTAAATTTAATAATTCTAATTTTACAAGAAAAATTAAATAATAAAAACTTAAATTTGATATATTTAGACAATTAATTTCTTTTGAAACAAATAAATAAACAACAATGGGGAAGACCACTAATCTTTGCAAACCTTTTTCAATGGAAAAATAATGATGCAGGTTCAGTTTACAAACAATATCATTAGTCAAATTCTAAGCAAATGGATTGTTCAGCATTTTAAAATCAATATATTAACTTAAAATTAAAAAATGCCAGAATCAGGTGCTGTGACGTAATAGTCCCTAACATTATTTGTCTCTATCTGTTGCTGATAGCAATGTCAAACATGAAACCTCAGGACCACGGATACGCACGGATTTACTGTGATGCAACAAGTCCTACGATTGTTTAGCTCAAGCTTGATAAAAGTGTAGGGACTAGCACGTCACACTGAATTACACCAATGAGAGCAACCTATACAAATGGCGCGTAAACGTTTATATTTAAAATGGAAACTATGTAATTCATACTACAGAACGAATAAAAAATATAAAATACCATTACATGATAGTTTTTAAGCATGAAGGTTACAATAATCCTGTTTTAAAAAATTAGTAGTCTCTCCCATTGCAAATTGTTGTTAAATGTTATTTTTTTTTTATTCAAGACTCATTTTTAATAAGTTTTTTAACCTGGAATTGCCTGTAAGTGGTATTTATTGGTTTATTCGAACAAATGCTTAAGTTACACTTTAGAAAAATAATATATATTTTGTTAAATAAGTAAATTAGTTTTTGCAACTATTAAAAGTATTGAATTTTAATTTAGCATTTGTACAATTTAAGTAAAAAATCTAATAAATCGAACAGTTTGTAAGTGAAATTATTCAAGAAATAAATCAATATTACAATAAGGAGAATTCTGCAACACCTTTTGGGATATTGCCAAATGAAATTTTAAGCTAGGAAAAAACACCATTGTATGTACATTTTTCGCAGCGATTTTTCTCAACATGTTAATAATAAGTTTTAGAAATTTTCATATTTATAACTTAGTGTAAATGCAAAAATGTTAACCTTGCAAAGTAATTTTTGGTGTTATAAAAAATATTGATCTTATTTTTTATTTACATTTAAAATTCCTTCAACCTCTGTTTCTTTAAATACAATGATATTAAAAGATTTTTGTAGAGTGATGTGGCTACAGAAACTGTGTAATTAAAATTCACTGAAAAAGAGTTTCAGCAGACTGTAAGTTATCTGTGAGACATGGAATGCTTTTTCAAATATATATTTAAAAACATTCCTTGACCTATTATTAAACAAGAATATCTGTAACCACGAAAATGATATACGTCTTAGAATAAGGACCAGATGAGCAATTCGATTATGTTTCCAAATATCTTAAAATTTATTGAATAATATGGGACAAAAAGTAATGAGACACAGAAAAAATATTTCATTGATCCAAATTTATTGTGTCTTCTTCAAAGTTATCCCTCTCACCTCACGTTTTTTTCCAGTTTTTCAAACAGTTTTTATATTCAGTTTCCGGTATAGCCTTCAAAGCTTTTAGATGCAATGGTGCATTATCGTAATGCAGCTACCTTGAATTGTTTTGCCACAACAGTCAATATCACAAATGGGTAAATCCAGTTAACATATGCAAATTATTAAAATATAACCACCAAATTATATGTTTGCATATTTTTTATTACAAATTATTTTGTAATATTTCGACAAATACCTACCATGTAAAAATCATAAAACTTCAGGGAAAATTTAAACATGTGGCTTGGAGGCTTGATACTTCGAGTATTCGAAAACAAAATTTGCAATCGACATACATTTTAAAATTACGAGTTCATATTTTAAGTTTCACATATATTCAAATCATTTCAAATAACATTAATTTGTGAATAACTGTGATAAGGCTGAGATCTAATATCTGCCCATAAATCTGGAAAATTTATGCAGAATGTGTGGCAACGCTGTAACCATTTTAATCTTCCGACTGTTTTGGACTTTTCTAACCCATTTGGGAATTTTAATATTATTGATGAATGGTTTTTAAAATTTATAAAACTTGATCATACGGAAACATATACAAGTCGTTGTTTCCGAAGATCATCAGTACAATTCTGGTAGATGCAGGAGGAGATATTACCACTTTTAAGAGACACGGAGGATAAAAGTCCTTTGCTGTCGCTGAGGGGTATATCAATTACTTAACCACAAACAGGATAAACGTTGCATTTTAAATTGTGGATGCAGTGCGTGCAACATTTAAAAAAACTATTCACTCAGCCATATCACAAATAAATCCACAACCATCAACGTCAAGCAACCAATAGACTTTTTTATTACATCCGAGAAAATATAGAATCTAATCTTTTACACGCACCTCTACAATTTACATACTGCAGCAATATCAATTTTACTTTTAATTTATGTAATAAACTAATAACCCCAAACAAAATTGGGAATGTAACTATTAAACTCAGCGACCTCAAAAATTATGAACTTGACACTAATATCGGCAACTTTTAATAGATTTTATATTTCAACACCCTTTTACCTTTGGGAATATCACGATCAAACTCATAACCCCGAAAACTATGAATTTGACACTTATATCGGTGTTTTTAATAGTTTTTTTATTTCAACCCCCTCTTTTCTCTTTCGTAGGCTTGCCTGCTTTGGGAATGTCACTATCAAACTCTGAGTCCCGAAGTTTATGAATTCGACACTTATATCGGTGTTTATAATAGTTTTTATATTTTTCTCCTTCCTACCCTTTTTTTAGGAGTTTTATCAAAATTGGGTATGTCACTATCAAACTCAGCGACCCCAAAAACTATTAATGAAAGATAGGTTAGCTGAAATCCCGGGCCTCGAATAGATTAAAGGTTATCCACAAAAGATCTGATAGGTCAAGGTGCTTGAGAGGCTGCATAGCCTTCACGATCCCACCTACAACCTACAACCTAGGTAAGCTGGACGTCCTTTGACACAATAAATTTTATTTTATTCGCGAAAAATTGCCTATATATATTTTAACATATCACTTGCGAAAAACTCCCTCTATGAAAAATAGGTTAGCTTGACGTCCTATAATGTATACATGTTTTCTCGAATAAAATTAATACTGTCTCTTTGACAGATAAAGTTCCCGAAAATATACAACTACACGAAAAGAAAAAAATTCGAAATATTAACGTAAATACAGAGCACAATATAAGGGGAAACTGCCATTAACGCAGTTTTTAAAAAAATATTGCTAAATTCATAGTGTGTGAAGTGTAACTTCATCTACGTGTAGGGACTCTACACACCAGTTTTTTTTTAACCCCACCTCACCCCTTTTGTTGATTACATCGCTACCAAACTTCACAGGATCACCCGCTGAGCTCGTCTGAATCTGTTCAGTTGTTTTGAACACCATAGGGAATATTTTTTATATTTCAAAACTCTTCTTTCACATTTTTCGTTGATCCGATTGTTACCAAACTTCCCACGATCACCTTCCGGGCTAATCTAAAGATTGCCTTAAAATTTTATTAGAATCGTTTCAGCTGTCTTTTTATCGCAAAAGAAAAATTCTTGCCAAATTTCAAGTCTGTAGGAGCTATAGTTTAAAAAAAAATTTCATTAACACCCCCTCAGTCTCTTTTTTAAAAACCGTTCTTATTTGGTCTTAACATTTCAAAAGAAAGGTTGCTACCAAATTTCAGGTCTGCAGAAGCTACAGTTGAAATTTTTTATTTTTATCATTAACACCCCCACAATCCATTTTAGGGGTGCAATTTTGTAAAATTCGTTCTTACCTGGTCCTAAAATTACAAAAGAAAGGTTGCTACCAAATTTCAAGTAGTTAGGTGCTGTAAATTTTCATTTTTTATCATTAACGCCCCCACAATCCCTTTTAGAAGTGAAATGTTGTAAATTCCATTCTTATTTGGTGTTATAATTGCAAAAGAAAGGTTGCTACTAAACTTCAGGTTTGTAGAAGCTACAGTTGAAAATTTTTATTTTTTATCATTAACACCCCCGCAAATTCATTTAGGGGTGAAGTTTTATAAAATTGGTTTTTTTTAGCTTAACATTGCAACCAAATTTCAAGTCTGTAGAAGCTATAGTTAAAAAGTTCTCATTTTTCATCATTAACACCACAGCAATCTCTTTTAGGGGTGCAATTTTGTAAAATCCGTTCTTATCTGGTCTTATCATTACAAAAGAAAGATTGCTACCAAATTTCAAGTCTCTAGGCCTTACGGTTCCAGAGATATCGTGATAAGTCAATATGTATATATATACCCGAAATGGGGTTTTATGCACGATTATGTATCAGATGTAATTTAATACCTGTCGCGGCATATAGCCAGAGGAGTAGTTTTTTTAATACATAATCGACCCACATGAACCTATAATATAGGTGACATACAGCGAAATTAGCTGGTTTTTTAAAAATCAGTTATACATTTTTCACATTTATTCACGCTGTCGAAAAATGTTTATAGTTTACTATAATAATATTATAGGTTTCTATAAATTTTGCAGATATATATATATATATATATATATATATATATATATATATATATATATATATATATATATGTGTGTGTGTGTGTGTGTGTGGATGATTTTCTGCCTGCACAATAAAGCTGCAGCTTTACTTTAGATTCTGTCATAATATATTTTGTTTATTTTAAGCCTTTACTTCTGTCATTTTAACCATTAACTAAACTGACAGCTATTATATTTTTGCGACTAAAATAAATAAGAATACAATAAATAAGTATTTTATAAATATGGATACATTCATTAAAAGTACACCACAACATCTTATTGACAAATCAAAAGCTGCAATTTTAGATTTATTACCTGAACAATCTAAATTAAAATACCCAAATGTTAACGACAAATGTATTATTAATTTATTTCGTGGATCAAGCTGCAAAATATGCACCGTATGTTTAATAAAAAATAAGCCACCAATTTTTGTTATTACATTTATGAATTTTCTCAATAAATATATATATCGCATAATTTTTTTTCGAGAAATTGCCTAGTTCTGGTTGGCTACAGACATTAAAACTCCCATTTTTAATGCAGATTATATGAAAAACAGAAAACGTCGGGTGATACCACCCTAGTCTGATATCGTCTTGTTTCATCCCTAGTCACACAAAATACTATTTCGACTTGACTTGTTATACTGCGGATAGTGGTATTTTTTCCAGAAATTAGTGTTCTCGCCTAATCTGGTCATTTTAATACGAATTGCCTAATGTAAATGATGCAAAAGATCTAAATAATTTTCCTTATTGGACAATTGGAAGAATCTCGTTGTGGACAACACAGTAGTCGGAGAAAACTGTTAACATAACCTTGATTTTTTACTGGCTTTGACAAGGGTTTTTTAATGATTTGGACCACTTAAACATTTGTGATTTTATTTAATATTTATCGTCATAACACTTTTGTAACATTTTCAATGCACCAAAACAAGAAATTTAATTTTTTTGACAAAATTTTTTGTAAATTCTGTGTTCCACAGATTTTTCCAATTTTAAAAATTGCTAAAAACAATTTTTGTGAAACTCATAAAAAGCTACGATTTTTAACCTAATAAGGCAAATGTCAAGAAATTTATGTCAACTGTTTACAACTGTCATACCAACCTACCAAATAAATATTCACAACCACGCGTATTTTTAAACATACAGTCTCATTACTGTTTGTCCAGAGTAGAGTGTGTTTAAAAAAATTATAAGTAGAACCCACAGTTTAAAGAATGAGGTTCGTCTAATTTTGTTACGAGTGTTACTTCGGCGCACATATAAATCTTATGGTTTTAAATATTCTTGACTATTGGTACCATTGGTATTGATAATTTTATTACGTAATACTACTAACTGCCAAAGGAATTTATTTAAATGATTGTATTAGATCTTTTCCTTGGAATTCAGTTCCAGTGAAAACTATTCTATCAACTGTGTTTTACCTTGTATATAGCTGGTTTTGTACATATATTAATAAAAGAGCAACAAATATGTTTTTGGTTTTGTTTTATTTCGAACCACGATACATTTAAATTTAAAATAGTATTCGCTGGGTGGTGAAGAAACTAGATTTTTTATTTTAAATATCCAACCCTTTACCGTCGTAACTAGGATCAAATTTTAGGGAAAATAAAAACAATATTTTTTTAAATGGGATACCCTTTATGTAAGGGTAGCCTTAATAATTCTTGGTAAAAAAAATTTTTGCGATTTTTTTTGCGCCACCCCCCAGTTTGGTGCCATTGCTGTAAAAATTCAGCTTAATCGAATAAAGAAATAAGGTGCCGCAATAGCCTTTAAATCGAAAAACTTGCAAAAAATTAATTAATTGCAAAAAGTATACACAAGTTGTAGATATACAGGGTATCAAAAAAAAATTAGTCATAAATTACACCACACATTGTGGTCAAAACTAGATCAATTAAACCTTACTTACCAATATATAAAAGTGTACACAAAAAAAGTTACAGGGTGTTTAATTTAATAATCTGTATCCATATTTTTAAAGTTGCTCTAAACACGGTTAAACATCAGGTTATAAAAATTTATGCAGTGGCCATACAATTGGTGCTTCTGGTCCCCTTTTTATCCAACGAAATTGTGTGGGCTGGAATCATTGATAATTATTTAATAGGGCCAGTGTTTTGGTCCCAAGTATTTAAAAATTAAACACTATTGGTCATTTTTACGAAACGATTTACCAATTTACTTGGAAGCCATTAGACAACGTATGTGGTTTATGCACAATGGTGAACCACCACATTTTGTTAACGACGTTAGGTAGTTTCTATTTTGATAATATCCAGGACGTTGAATAAAAGAGATGCACCAATTGTATGGCCACCACGCGGGCTATGTCTGTATCCATCGGATTTTTGTTTTAGGGGATATTTAAAAAAAATATATTCTGTGGAAATAACTAGTGAGCAGCAATTAAGGAACCGAATTTTACAAACTGCTAACGAGTTTCGTCAACATTTTTTAGTTTTTTAAAACATTCGGTTTTCCATGTTAAAAGCATGTATATATACCTACAGAAAAAAGATTCATGTTGAAGACTTATCACCTAAAAAAGATGGGCAAAACAGATAGTGATAGTTGCCGCTACTGCGAGAACTTCGCTAAAACTGCAGAACATTTGCTTTGCGAATGCCCAGCGCTTTTCTCAAAGAGGCTTAAGTTCCTGGAAGGGGCCTTCTTGAAGTCTTTTGATGTCAGGAACTTAGCTCCCAGGAAACTGATAAACTTTGTACGTAGTTTTGTAATCCCGAACCTTGAATAGTTTAAGGGTTACGCACAAAAGATCTGATAGATCGAGGTGATTTAGAAGCTGCATAGCCTTCATGACCCCCTAAAATCTACAATCTAAATAGTAAAGACTTGTTGTATTAAGTTACTATATCTTGTTTGCTTATAAATTATAATTAAACGATAATGACGTTTGTGAAAATGTAGTTTAAATTCAATATTTCTAAAATGTTATTTCAAAGGGTAACTGTATATTCTAAATTACGATGTTTACAAAATAATACTAGGAGACCAAAAAGTTTAAGAAAAGATGTTTGATTTTAGTGGCGTTTTATATTTTATAAAACGTTGCCCTAAAAAAAAGTTGGGGGTCAAAGGAGCGTTAACTCCTTTCAAAAACCCATAAAAAATGAAAACAAATTAATGCTACTACTTCGAATTTATTGTTCATTGTATAGTAGTATCTTATATGATTTTTCATAAATTAATATTTAACAGTTTTGAGCAACGTTAAAAGAATAGATACATAAATAAAGTAACTATTTTTGTGTGCATTTTTGCCTGAAGGTAATTAAGGTTTAACCGACCTATTTTTGACTACAGAATATGTGGTGTAATTTATAACTTATCTTTTCGGGACACCCTATATATGTTGCCTTAGCAGTCTACAGTATAAACTTTACCCTACTCATTTGTGGGTCAGTTACCAGGCAAACCATATTATCAACATTAAAATGCGGCTTTATATGTTGTTCATAGAAATCCTTAGGTGTAATTGGACTTATGCTGTGAAATGCCTTATTCTTGTCATAGTATTCCAGGTAAAAAGTTCACTTGGTATTCCTTAAAAGTTTCCTACTATTCTGTATACATTGGTCATTTGTTCTGATATCAGTATTTGTATATCAGCACCACTACCTTCTTTAGAAAATAATTCTCATATAGCTCTAGCATATTCGCGAAGTTTACTCTTAAAAATCTGATTTATTTTTCCAATATACTCGAAGTTAAAAGATTCAGAAAAGTTCTTTTTTGGCATAAGGCAATGCTTGTTGACCAGGTTGACTAACATGTCCCATTGACATGATGGTAACATTAAGGAAATTGTTACATCTGTCTATCTTATCCCAAATGAAAAGGTAGCCTTAAAAAAACTGGAAATTTTCTATATTTTTAATAATTGAAAAACGGATAAAGTTTAGCGCTGCAAATAACCAACAACGACCCGAATTACTTTGGTTAGTGACTGGCTTTCCTTCTGCTTCAATCTTATTGTTACAGACATTGGTTTTTCTCCCTAAAACAACTTCAAAAGAATTATTTTGGAACACACATTCCGAGCAAGAATATGTAATATCCTGATTATTATATCTATAAGGATATTTGGAAAATAATATTTATATATTTTAAAATTTAATACATACATACATATAGTCACGCCTTTTTCCCGTAGGGGTAGGTAGAGACAACTTCCTTCCACTTGCTATGGTTCTTTAACATACATCTTTCGCTTCCTCTACTTTCATCAGTGCTCTCATGCATGCTCGTCGGTTTTTGGTACTCTTGACCTGGCCTTTCTTCAAAACAATGTTGATCTGATCGAGATATGTTCGCCGAGGTCGACTTCTACCAACTTGTCCATTCACACTCGCCTTATAAATTTGTTTCGTCAATCTTTCTTTATCCATCCTTTCTACGTGTCCAAACCATCTAAGCATTCCTTTATCCATCTTTGTAATCAAATCTTCTTTTACATCACAGCGTTCTTTTATCTCCCTTTTTTTTACTTTATCCAACCGAGTCACTCCGGCTTTACTTCTCAGACTACTTATCTCCGCAGCATTAATCCTATTTTTATTCTTGTTCTGCCAAACCCAAATTCTCTACCATACATAAGTGTAGGAACCAACACACCTTTATGCACAGCCTGACATGCCTTTTTTAACACTTTTTGGCTGCTCATAAAGCTATACGGTGCCTTATTTATTTGTTTTTTGCCAACACCCTTTGCTCAATGTCACTGTCATACTTTCCATCTCTCGTAAACTTTGAACCCAAGTACACAAATTCATTTACTTGTTTCACTCTTTCTCCCTTAATCAGAACTTCACAGTTTGTCATGTTTTCGTCTTATTCAAAAACCATTACTTTAGTTTTACTTACATTTATTTTCATCCCTTTGATTTTCAGGGCATCATGCATAACAATAACCATTGCCTATAAATCCTCTTCAGATGACTTGATCATCGGCGTAAAGAAGGCATTTGATGATCAAATCATTCATTTTTAATCCATACGCGCTTTCTTTCAAATCGTTTAAACAATCGTCTATGTATAAGTTATACAACAATGGCGAAACCACACATCCCTGTCTCACACCCTTTTCGATGTTAAAACATTTCGTGCAAGCTCCTTTTATCTTGAGACAAGCAGTGGAATCCTCGTAAAGTGATTTCATTGCTTGCAATAAACTACCGTTCACCCCATACATAGACAATGTTTAATTTATCGTAGATAATAAGGATTACTAACAAATAAAAAAGCTTCTAATTTTTATCTTAGGCCATGATAGTTTCCTTGGTTTTTAAAAAATTATTAAAAATAAAGAGGATTAGTTCCATGGTAGATCATATAAAATAAAAAAAAGCGTTACTAAATGCATGTATGTAAATTAAAGTCAAAGAAACAACAATAGAAACCGTTTAATATAAAACTCTAATGAAAATGAAACCATTATAAAAGCAGATCATTTTAGTGACGAGGAAAATTTAAAAAGTTAATTGTTAAATTAATTTAAACGGAAAAAAAATTATTACTAAAAAATTTTAAATGCAAATAATATTGCAAAAAGATTAAAAAACAACCAGCTCCAAATTAAAGACTGGTAAAATCACAAAATCCTTAATATATAATGTAAATGTTGCAGGTAATTAATAACGGCAACTAAAGGACCTTAAAATAATATGTAACCGGCAAAAACACCAACATAAAAAAAATGATGGGTAAAAAAATAAAAAAAGGGATAACGATTAATTTATCTTGAATTAAGAAAAAAGGTCTGGAATGCTTTTACATATAAATGGCATGATTTTTTCAGAAGTTATTTCGGTATTGTAATGATGTAATGGAAATTAACCATTAGTTAACTAATTTTGGTTTGGATTATTCAGTTAGATGTCAAGACATACTTTCCAAATAAAATTGTTTCTTTGTAACATTTTATAAGACATCCATAGAATTATCAAACAAATATTTTTTGATGTTTTGTCTATCTCGATGGTTATTCTTTTAAACGGCTGTTAAATTTTACGTCAAAATAAAGTAGGTACTATCATAATGTTTCCAAACCGTTTTATCTACATTTATAAATATCTACTTCATTTTACTTTTAGCTATCTAACTCTATAAAAACGGCCATTAAAAAGCATTAAAAATGACACCATATGCAACACTGGCATCAGCATTTTTTTACTAACCCGGAAAATATTGCCCTGTTCTTACCATAAAAGTTTGGAAAAACATTCTCAACATATCTTTTTACTCATTCTTTAATCAGGTCGGGCTCTAGAAAATACATAAAATTCATTACTAACCAATACGTGTTACAACATTGTAGTTTTAAAAAAAATAAATGATGGTGTAAATAGGACAATAGTAGCGAAAATAATGGTGTAAGTGCGACACTATAGCGTGTGTTGCTCGAAAACGGTTAAACATTAATTTATAAAAATTTATACAAGATACTAAAATACAATGAACAATAAATTCAAAGTATTCGCATTCATTTGTTTTTATTTTTTAAGGCTTTTTGGAGTTTATAAAAAAACAAGATGTGGTAACTTAATTCATTAAGTGTTCAACACAACCTTCTTCTTCCCGTATACAAGTTTTACATCATTTTAACAAGTAAAACCAAACTAAAAAATGTTTGTCGAAAGTCGTTAGCAGTTTGTAAAATTCGGTCCCTTAATTGTTGCTTATTAGCTTTTACCACAGAATAAACATTTTCTTTCATATATCCCTAAAAACAAAATTCTAATGGATACAGACATGGACCACGTGGTGGCCATACAATTGATGCATTTGGTCCCCTTTCTATCCAACGTAAATGTGTGGGCTGGAATTATTAATTTTTTTGTATAAAGGTAAGTAAGGTTAACTTTTGACCACAGAATATGTGGTGTAATTCATGACCAATCTTTTTGGGACACCCTGTATATTTTTTAAACACTGAGGTTACTTTTAAATAATGCCTTTAATATAAAAAAAACACAAATATGTTTAAATCATTACTAAACCAGAACACAATAAAATGTGACAAAGAAAAACTATAATAATCGTAAGGAACTCATCGAAATAAACATGTTTAGTGAACATGATTGTTGGTGCATATGGCAACAAGGTCCTCGCATAAATGAGAATGAAGGTTTCTAAAGTATTTTTTAAAATGCCGTTTTACTACTTAAAGACCAAGTGACTAAAACATTGAGGAACACTCTTAATAGATTCAAGTATTTACGAAATATATTAGACACCTCCCAAATAAAAATAATAATTTATTGTGCAATTGTGGAGTCACGTCTTACATATGGATTTGTGGGCTGGGAAGTAGCAATATCACATCTGAAAAAACTAGATGTATTACAGACAAAATTCTTGAAAATTCTTCTTAACAAACCGTTACAATACTTATCAGAAATTCTGTTCAAAGAATCAATGATGCTTGACCCCAGGCAACTATACTTTTGTTTAAGATGGATGCAAAAAATATTGCACGGCAACATCAAGATTTTTTTCTGCCGTATCAGAATTTGACATACCTTAACATACCTGCTACTAACCCAGTCACTTCCATTTCATTTTCGAGTACTTTGTCGGAATGTGGATTGGATATTTGGAAAATGTTTCGCAAACAAATAACAATCATCACTGTAATTACGTTTAGGTTTTAACCGTATTTGGAAAACAAATTCACTCCGTTTTGTAGTTATTGTTATGGAGTGTGGTCAGCAAGTACGCTCCTGTAGTCACCTGATGGTGCGGAAAATTGCATACAAAGAAACCGTATAATTTATGGATATTTGGTAGCATCAAAAGCCCGACATATTTGAGATTATTTATAGCCGCCGGCGACAATTGGAGACCTGCAATGTTATTGAAATATTTGTAATAATTCTAGAAAGAAAATGTTCTTTTTAGAACGATTGTTTTGTACCTATTAAGGGATCACGGTGCCGCGGAAAAAGGAAACTTTATAAGTAAAGTTTAGTTTTGTAAACAAAGTGATTTTTAAATAAGTGTTTATTGTATTTCATATACCTAGAGAGATTGAAATAAATTTTTTAGTTTTTGTACTGAGTGTTTTAAATTAATAAACTCAAGACAAATTACTGTAACATTATGTTTTTATTATTTGTTTTTAAGTATTAACAAACTACATCACCTTAGACTGCTAGCGTTAAATGACTTATGTCTACTACACATTACTCAAGTTCACTTAGAAGTTCCAGTGACCAGTGACATATGAGTCCAATATGTTTGTATTAATGGTAACCCTTGTATTAAAAATAATTTAATGTAATAATTACTTAATATAGTTATTTATGTTAACCCTTGTATTAAAAATAATTTAATGTAATAATTACTTAATATAGTTATTTATGTACCAACGACGAAAAACTGTATATTATAGACGAGCTTGCAAATTGATAGCCGAGGCGCAGCAGAGGTGCATATTACAATTTTTTGTCGATTTCTTCATACCTTTATAAAATTTATGAATGTGTTGTAATGTTTTTCGTATAAAATTCGGGATTTCTGGGGAAGTAAATTCAACGTGGCAGTAGTTGCCAATTACCGCAGCTACGAAGGAGTGTTACTGATATCCATATCGCTATCACCATCTATTTTTGATTATGAACACTAATATTTACACCACGGTCTTATTTACACGTAAAATCTAGCGGATTTCGTATTTAATTGGAAAACAGCAAATGACATTTGTTGTCACAGGCGTCCTAAATCGTGGATTTACGAAAATGACTCAATCGCCGCTCTCGCACTGTGCCGTATAATAGCAACCACAGCGGACGAAGTGTTTGCGAATGAAAAATACTTTCCTTCAAAAAAATTAGTACGTAAAATGTCATTTTTTTTAGAGGTCGAAGAAAATAGTATATTTTACAACAAGAGATTAAAATCCTGTTTTTTTCGTGAGGTGAGACAATATCACTAACGAAAAAAATGTATTTCATCTCGAGTAGGAAATCCAGTTTTTTCTTCGATAGATGTTGTTTATAAAATACTGGATAACAATTATTTATAACACAGACTTGATAATAATACCGGGTACTATATATAATGAGAAGTAACAAATTGTCTTTTTTTTGGTGAAATTTGAAATTTTATTTATAAGTAATGAAACTACAATTGTTGAAGTTGTTAATAGTTGGATGTTGGATTTGCGTGATAACTTCTATAGTACTTGTCGAAGGTATGGCTGCCAAAGAAGTTGCTGCTGCTTATGTAGATAAGTTTGATGTCATGTTGTCGAAGTCTAATGGTTCTTCATCAAAGTTAACTTCAGTTTCGTGTAAATTTGTAGTTTTTGATGTATTTATTGATTGGAATATTTTATGTCCTCGTTTTATTTTATTATTTACAGAATTTTCAATGTATTGTTCTGCAACAGCGCCAGACTTCCATCCACCGTGTTGCTTTATTTCTGTAAGATTTGCCCCAGTATCCCAAAGAATAGTTGTTAAAGACCTTCTTAATGAATGGCCTGTATACAATTGGGCATCTGACAAATTAAAAAATACCTCTACCTGCCTTGGAACATTTCCAAACTTATTGATTCCAATTACTTGCTTTGTACATTTGTCATATTGGTAATTCAGCAAGAATCGGAAAGTTGTATTATTCATGCTTAATGGACGAAGTTTTGTATACTTCTGACAAATGTTATAGTAATTGCCTGTAATTGTAAAAGAATGTGGCGTATAAGTTTATGTATTAGGTATGGTTACAAGTAACGCTTTTTCAGATCATTAATACTTCTAAACAGTTCTAAATTTCGTAACTCATGTGAAGGACAAGCTCCAGCGATACCAAAAATCAGTGCTACTTATAAATAATACAAGTCATTACCTACTATATGAGCAACATGAAATACCGTAAAACTTACCTTTGTAAACAGAAATTTGTCATCAGGTGCATCGTTAATAAATGTGTAAATTTGTTGTGACGTTAAAACTTTAGTTTTTTTGCTTCTGAATCCTCTCAAATTTCTCTTTAAAAATGCTTTGAGCTTGGCATATTTTGAAATATCCACATTTTGTTTGATGTTAATGGTATTACGTTACATAGAATAAATACTCCAAACTATTGATGGTTTCAAATCTTCAGATATTCGTTCAGCGTAAGCTATAAGAACATTTTCCGAGAACGAGTTTATCTTGTTATCATATCTCCAAGTCATGAACTTTCTGTACACAAATTCATACCTTTTTTGGGATTTATCTGGGAAAATATTATTGGAAACTAAGTTTGCTGCTTCAACTAAATTAGGTGGTGTACATGATTCACCAATTTCGCTATCAGAATCCATATTAATTATAGTTATAGAGAGAACTTCAAATATAATCGTGAAAATGTTATAAACTGTCAAACAAAGTGACGTTTGTTTGCTGATTCGAATGCCAAGTAGTGAGATTAACTGTCATTAGTGTCAAAAATCCATCAATTTGTTTTTAGTATATTTCCATCGGGTCGCATGATGATATTTATTTGTTTTATTTTCATCTCTAGAGAAAAAAACTATCACTTTCTTGTAGGGTAGCCGGTTGAAATATTATCATTTTCATATACATGAGTAGAAAAAATTATTTATTTGATTTTAAATTATATTTGACAGGATATAAATGTAGTTCAAAAAATACTTTCTCAGTTGGATCCTGCCTTCAAATATTATTGTTTTGGAAACCATAAAATCTAATAGCGTCGTTCTAAAAGAGGGTGATGATTACGAAAAAAAAAACTTGAGCAAGAGCATAAGTCACGAAAACTTTCTATCCCTAACTTTTACGGCAGTTTTTCTAATAGACACTATAATAAGAGTCTTAAGTATCAATAAAAAAGTTTATATAAGTCACTAAACTAATAAAATCCTCTGAATATATGCTGTTATAAAGCTACCAACAGTTATTTAGGGATAACGTTTTTCAAAAAATGCTGTAACTTTTAAGGGGTAAAAAAATTCTCCAAATAAAAAAGATTATTTATCTTGGAAATTGTTTAAATTGCCCTCATTTTTAATTAAACGTTTCAACCTTAATTGTTAATTAGTGGTCGTAAATGTCGCATAGCAGATAGGACACTAAGTAAAAAAAGATTTTTATACAGAGTGTGCCATTTTCCACTGTTTAATAAAAAAATGCAGGTCAGTATTTAAAAATATAATTTTGGTGAAACAAAACGTCGGATTTTAATAACGGTAGAGCTGGACCTCGGGGACAGGTCAATAAAAATGTGTGTAAGAACTAATACAATTTTATCAAGAACATGATTTTGTTATATCAAACACTTATTTCAGATTATTTCCCAGAAGACTCTATATATGAAAATTGCCTATAGACACAGACAATAGGATTGTGAAAAATCAAATTGATTTTATCTTAGTAAAACAACGCTTTGGAAATAGTGTAATATCTGTTAAAACGTACCCAGGTGCAGATATAGAGTCTGATCACAATCCGGTAGTTGCTGAAACTTGCAATCAATTATAGAAAATAATTAAGAAGAAAATACGAAACAACATTAATCGATTAGCACTAAACGATAAAAATACTTTAAATACAGTGCATGAACAACTTAATAACTGCCTGAAGAATCAAAATAATGGGAGCTGAGAGCCAGTGGATTGAAATGAGCTCTGGAATAAAAGATATATGTATTTAAAACATTGGGCATACTACCAAACAAAAAAAAGAAACAATGAATGACGGACGAGATTATGGAGCTAATGGAGAAACGTAGAATTGTAAAGAACAGCAAAAGTTCATACAAACATATCCAAAATGTAATAAGGCAAAAAATCCATGAAGCAAAAACACAACATTTAACAAATCAGTGCATAGAAATCGAAGAACTTAAAGCAAAATACGACTTCTTTAACACGTATAGAAAATTCAAAGAAGCGGCAGGCATAGTTAATGTAAGAAAGATTAGCCTATTACACAACGAACAGTGAAAAGTCATACTAAAACTGAAAGAGAGGCTACAGGAGTAAACAAAATACATCTGCAGTTTGTTTGATGATAACAGAACGTCAGAGCCCCCAGTTCTAACAACTTATGAAGGTCCCAGAATAACATGTAACAAAGTGGAATATGCTATCAAACACTTAAAAAATCGTAAAGCAGTTTGTCCTGATGGAGTTCCGTGTGAAATATATAAACTTATTGATGACAGCAGGGCTCTAGAAGTATTAACAGACTTTTTTAATCAAATTTACACCAGTGGAGAAATCCCCAATGAGTGGCTTGGTTCTGTTTTCCCCAAGAAGACAACTTCTAAAACATGTAGCGAATGTAGAACTATTAGCTTAATGTATCATTTATTAAAAATATTCCAAATAGTAATTTATGGTCGAGTTTACCCTAAGTATGAGGAGTACTTGAGTGAGTCTCAATTTGGGTTTCGCAATGGTTTTAGTACAAGGGAAGCTTTGTTTAGCATAAATGTTCTTGCTTAGAGAAGTCGCGATAGGTCAATTGATCTATATGCCTGCTTTATAGATTTTCAAAAGGCTTTTGATCATGTCCGACACAACATACTAATGGAGACCCTCAGAGACATTGGACTAAATGGAAGAGATATTCGTGTTATCTCTAATCTATACTAGAATTAAACAACTATTGTAAAGGTTGGAATAGTTGATTCAACTATAATCGATATCAAAAGAGGAGTAAGGCAGAGTTGCATCTTGTCTCTTCTTCTTTTTAATGTTTACTCCGAGAGAATTTTTAGAAAAGCACTTTTCGAAATATCAGTGGGCATTATTGTCAACGGTGAGGTCATTAACAATTTACGGTACGCAGATGACACGGTGCTCTTGGCATCCAATCAGGACATCCTTGACAGAGTTGTTTCAGAATGTGCCACGGCTGGTCTTGACTTAAACAACAAAAAGACGAAAGTATTAGTGATCAGCAAACAACCTAACATCGTAACTAACATTACAGTTAGAGGCAAAAGGCTACAGCAAGTTGATCAAATAAAATATCTTAGCAGTATTCTAACAAGTAACGCTGATAGCCAATCTGAAATAAGGTCACGAATTGAACAGACTCGTACTGTTTTCAGGAAGATGAGTAAAGTCTTATGTTGTAGAGATTTGGGGTTGTCCCTGAGGATCCGTTTTCTGAGATGCTATGTGATCTCTACCCTCCTATACGGCGTAGAAGCCTGGACACTTAACAACACAGACATAAAACGTTTTGAAGCTTTTGAGATGTGGGCATACAGGCGAGTACTAAAAGTAGCGTGGACATAAAAAGTTCGCAATTCCGAGATACTCGCGAGAGTACAGAAGAACACCGAGATTATCGTCACCGTTAAGAAAAGAAAGTTAAATTATTTTGGGCATGTGATGAGAGGAAAAAAATATCGTTTGCTCCAGAACATAATGCAAGGCAAGATAGCGGGTAGACGAGCTCCAGGTAGAAGAAAGAAGACATCCTGGATGAAGAATCTCCGAGACTAGTTTGGTGTGAGTTCCAGCACGCTGTTTAGACTGGCATTTGACAAGATAAAAATAGCCATGATAATCACCAATGTTCTGAAAGGACATGGTACTCGAGAAGATATATATGTTGTATGTATTTTATACTAAAGATAAAATACAATAAAAAAAACATTTATTGTTTTCCACAAGTGTGAATCCATAAGATCAGCCAGAGGTAAAAATACTACTTCGCAACTGGAAAAATTTAGAAACTAAGATGGTGTTAAGGTAAAAAGAGATAAATGTGTTGTAAAGAGATGCAAGAAATACTGCGAAAGAGAAAAAGGATACAAAAGCGCAAGCCCCATTCGGAGACATAAGTGAAAGTTGTAATAAAAGTACGACAGAGATTGTGGAAGCGTTGAACAGTATAAAATTGGGTAAGGCTACAGGGTATGACAGGATTACGGTTGAAATTCTGAAAGATTTACAGGGTGTTGTAGCCAGTCTGTTGTACCGTATTTTTAACCTTTGCTGGAGGAGCGGTAGCGTACCAGAAGACTGGTGCAATGCCGTTATCGTTTCGCTTTACAACAGAAAAAGTTTGCAGCAGGACTGTAAGAACTACCAAAGCATTAGTTTACTTAGCATCGTCGGCAAACTATATGCAAAGGTATTGATTAAAAGAGTGACGAATGAAACTGATGAAAAGATATGGGAAGTGCAGGTAGGATTTAGAAGAGGAAGGATATGTATGGACCAGGTCTTTTCATTACGAGGTATTTTTGAAAAATTTTTTTACTTTAAATACTTTTATCGCAAATATTTATTGCCAATTGTAAAGAAATAATAAATGAACTTTATCTAATCTTTGTCTAACTTTTTGTTGCAAGACTTTTTTAACAGCAACACACCGATGTATCACTTCAAATCCATGTGGTTTATGTTAGATGATTCAGTCTAATGTGTAGGTACTTTTTTTTTCAAAGAATTCGTGAAACATTTACATTTTTGATAATTTATTGTAGGTAAATCTTCCTAAATTTTTTCATTGATAAGTTCACATATTGCAGAAAGAAGGAACATTTTGATTATTGCTACTACTTATTCATATTTATAATTTTTAAAGTTCTTTTGTAAAACGTACCTATAGGTAGTAACCAAACTTAATAGTCTTTATTAGCAGATAGGTAAAGAATTTCCAAATGAATAACCATATCCAGAGATATGTCTGTAGAATCTGCATGCCCGAATTAGTTTAATCCAAATTCACTTAACGTTCCAGCGTAATAAAATAGGTTTCTTTTGACTAACCTACTTTAAAACTAATAAAAAATAACAGATGTTACAGGATACTGAAGTTTCATATAGTACAAGAATCTAAATTAATAAGTACCTACCTGTAAATTTTAAGATAATTTATTTTAATTCCCTTTTTTAGATTTAAGATAAATAATAACATTAAACATACATTTTACGGTAATGCTTATACCAAAATACACGGTGTATTTCATATAAAATATTGAAAAAGAAATTCGCCTCCCAATATTTTTAATACATATTTTTAAATGGCTACGTCGTGCTGTGACATCTTCTGGTAAAGCTCTTGAACCTCTACTTGTAAAGATGGAGTGTCAAATATTGAAGCGCCATCTAGTAATTAATATTGTAAGCGTAAAAAACATAGACACCGCACCTTCAGATTTTTGTACGAAAACCTTTAGTACCTGTAACATTGCTTATACTATGCCTGTAATGAGTTGTGGCGTTCAGACACGGGGTACAAGAAGCGTCGCCTCAATCGCTGTAAACAAAAAATCGATTAATATGGTGGTTAAAAGTATTCGTGTGTGATAGGTTGTCAATTGTTTTTTTTAATATAATACGGTGAGTACAAAATTGATTTTCCAGTATTATACTTATATTCTATATTATTTTTACAGTTAGATACACATGCTTGACACTTTTGCATGTTTCTTTCTAGAAACGGCGGAATTTGTTGACATTTGAATTTATCTGACATTTGGGCGTTTTTTTAATGTCAACAGCGAAAATACACATATTGAAACTAATTATTAACTTATTGTTACTTAATATATGAACATTTTGAATAAATAATTTGTTATCTTAGCTAAAATAGAATTGTTTATTAGATAACCTCCAAATTGGTTGTATAGGTACATCTGCAAATTACTGACTTTTTTAGCGGCTTTTTATGTTGCTAAATATTGTGATTTTTAATTGCAGTGTTTCTCGAATAAACGTAAAAGACACAGCAAACCTTTCGTAGGTAGCATCTAGTTGGGCTTTACATATTTAAAATATCTGCTCTTTACCTTACCCATTGAAATGATTTTCCTTACTATGGAATTTCTATTAGGAGTGCCTAATTAACATGTTAACAAGGATTTTACTTAATATTATAATTTCAAATCATACTTGAATTACCCATTACTTTCTACCTACATTTTTTATAATCCCGTTTTATAAAAACATGTAGTAATTACGTTTTTAGTGGTTTTAATTCAGTTTCTTTGTTGGTGCCTTGTAAATAATTTTAATCTATTTCTAAGTTTGTAGCAATAAGTACCTTAAATTACACGCTTACTTTTACCAATATTTAGATGTACCTTATAATAATTAGTTAATTTGTTTATTATATTTTATCAAAATAAAAATGTTTATCAGCGTAAAGGTATCTACTCATTTCTAAAGAAAATACTTGTATTTATTTTTATTTACATATTTTTTGACAAATACCGAAAAGTTATAGTAAGAGGATTAAGTCTAACCCCCTTCCCCCTGTCAAATCGTTTATTTTAAAGAGTAATTTAATTAAATTTTTAAACTTATTTGAGATTTAAAATGTATAAAAAGTTTAGGTGGCCACACCCTCAATTTTTTTCAAAAATAATTAGATAATCAACGTTTACATCACAATATGGACTTTATTCTGACCAGTTAAATCCGTATCATTTTAGATTACGTACCTTGCCTATTATATAGCTTATTTTTTGGTATTTTTAAAAAATAAACTCATTGTACTTAATTTGAAAAATTGTAAAAATCTGATTTTAAAAAATTACATTAATAGTTTACGCTTACGAGAATTCTAAATAAACCATAAATAGTAAAAATGTATTAGTAATCACATTAGTAACTAATGAACATTAAAAATTTTACTTTAGCAGGTTGAAATGTTTACCGTTAATCTGCTGAAAGTGATATTATCTATTTTGTGTTTCTTCTCAAACTTTCTCGTAATATTTTTAAGTAATACTGTTATATTCTTCTACAAATATCTGCCGCAAGTCACCAATATTTAATCTAAATTCTCTACTCTAAATTCGATACTAATATCGGAGTTTTTAATAGTTTTTATATTTCATTCCGTTCCCCCCCTTTTGTTAATTCGATCTGAAGATCGTCTGAAAATTTAATCAAAATCGGTCCAGCGGTTTAGAAACGCATAGAGTGCAAACAAAGAAACAATTTGATTTTTATATACAGAGTGATTAATTAAGAAAGTCCAATCTCTAAATTATAGATGAACCTCAAAATATGATGATTCTGCCCAACATGCCTCATACAAATATTGCTAGTTTCCGAGATACCAGGTGTTTAAAGCTTAAATGTGGATTTTGATTTTAGCAATAATTTTTCATGTTTTTACAATTTATATTTGAAAATTGGCAATTTTACGTTTTTTTGCATGAGGATTGCCAGTTTGTACTATAATGTAGCATTGTTAATGAGGAGCGCTAGTTACACTTGGTTGTGTTTAGTAAATCAAAGCAAATTTTTTTTCGGCTGTACTATAAGTAAAATAATAAAAAAACGTTAAATTCTACAACAAAAGTTCCTCTTGTTTTAATTTTTGATCACATTTGCGAATTTAGCCGTGGTTTGATTTTTCGTTTTTTTTTTTCAAGATTGGTCGTGGAAGTGGGTTTGCTAGGCCACCGAGATGTCCTAATTTCAATCCTTTGGATTTTTCAATTTGGTCGTAAATGGAGGCATTATTTTACAAAAAAAAAAGTTATTCTCTTCCAGAATTGCAACGGAAAATAGAAAAAGCCGGCGGATGTGATTAAAAATAATAAAGGGGGGTATTTGATATTAATGGATCTTTGCGAAAGCGGATCATAAATTGTATTGAAGTAAATGGTGGGCATTTTGAGAACATTTACTTTTAAGTTTTTTATTTTTGTTTTTTAATTTGTTATTGTTACACATTTAGAGAATTTATAGATTTATAAAATTAAAATTTATTGTACTTTTTAGAAGCTAATAACGCAATAACCGATTGAATTGCATGAATCATGTAAGTAGAATTTAACACTTTAAATATTTTTTTATTATTTTACTTCAGTCTAACACAACCAAGTGTAACTAGCGCCCTTATTAGCAATACTAAATTGGAGTCCAAATTGGCAATCATCATGCCAAATAACGTAAAATTGACAAATTTTAAACAGAAATTTTAAAAACATGAAAAATTATTGCGAAAATCAAAATCCATACATAAATATTAAACACCCGGTATCTCGGAAACTAGCAATATTTGTATAAGGCATATTGGGCAGAATCATCATATTATAAGGTCTAGAATCAACAATTCAGAGATTGGACATTCTTAATAAATCACCCTATATATAGAAGATTGTAGCTTTTAGTCATAAACACATTGAGGTATTTTTCGCCATTTAAATTTTTATGTACATATAATATTTCTAAAACAGAGAATGTAAAACTAGCAACTTTTGCAGATATTGGTAAAATCTAGGCTTAGACGAAACGTTAGAAAATAAAAAACAGCATGGGTGTAATACCATATTTTATCCAAATAATATATTTGTTTTTCTTTCGTAAATTTTAGATTATGCTCCAAATAGTTGTTACGCATGTTCACTATTTTTGTGCTTTCCATATTTGTATTTCTTTCACTAATAGACTGAAAGTTAAATCCCAACTTTTTAATTCATTTATAAATAGTTTTTTTGCAGCAAGTCTTGTTATGGCCAGTATTATTTAATTTCCTATGTATCATTAATTAAGCTAAAGGAATTTCATTGTGCTTTTAACTATCATAAATTTGTTTGCTAAAAAGCCGTATACACAATACTTTAGAAAGTATCCCAATATCACATTTTCTTAACTTAAATTCCAGTTCTTACTATCTTATTGTCTCGTGTGACACCTCTGTTAATTGGGCTGCTACTTTAACGAGATATTCATATTCCGTCTTAAGATTTTTATGAACGTGAATTTTCCTCCTCTACTCGAATGTTAGCATATTTTCACTTATCTACGAGGACAGTTCACGTATTGTTGTCCCTAACATAGTTGGCGTTGAATGATAAATACAAATAAAGTGTTGGGCAAAAGCTTATTGTATATTGTATAGCATTAGTGTGTGCCAATTCGCATCAGCCCATCAGTTCGTTTATATAAAATATTATTTTTTTCCATTGAGGTGTGCGTGATTTTATAAAAGTGGAAAAAATTGAGATAAGAGGTGCGATAAAATACCTCTGCAAAAAGGGGTTATTATCGCAAGAAATGTATAAGAAATTGGTAGAAAGAAAATGTGAATGTAGTTCCATGACATGGTATTAAATAACAAAAGAATTATAGCAAAGACATGTAGGTTTTCTGTTGAAACGTTGAAAAAATTTTACATCAGGAATTGGGTTTCAAATAACTCTTTGCACGTTGAGTTCCATAAATTCTCATGGCAAACCAGAAGCGTGTTCGCCAGGTTGCAGCGGAGACAAACTTGGACAAATCATTAACAGGAATGTTGATAAATTTAAGCGAATATTTCTAACGGACCAAACATGGGTTCATCACTTTGATCTAAATGGCGTAGTGGTTTCCCTTCCCCACGAAAATTTCGTGTTGTCACATCAGCTGGTAATATCATGGACACAGTTTTTTGGGATTTTGCAGGATTTTCGTGGATTAATTACCGCGTGGGCGCACCATAACAGGTGAATATTATGCGAATTTAATACTAAAAGTACGCGAAGCGATCAGAGATAAAAGAAGAGAAAAATTGAGTCTAGGTATCCTCTTCCATCAGGACAACGCTTCGGCACACAAAAGTTGTGTTGCAATTGCTGCCATTCACAATGTGGGACTTAAAATTTTAGAACAACCCCCTTATTCTTTAGATTTGTTTCCCAGCGACTACTATCTATTCTCAAAATTAAAAGAACATCTTCGTGAAATCCGCTTTGCTGATGATAATGAAGTGACGTAGGCGGTAGATGAATGGCTGACGACTGGAAAGTTCTGAATTTTTTTCAAAAGGATTTTAAACACTTCAGCACCGATATGCCAAGTGTATAAACGTTGCAGGTGACTATGTTGAAAAATAAATTAGTTTTCATTTTTGTTTATTTTATATTTAATGAATTAATTTTAAGCTTTCGAACTAAATTCAATCCCCTTGCCTCACTATCACCGATCTTATATTGTTTATGCCTAGAATAGCTTGAGCACTAATAGCAGGTAGTACTCACAAAATTTTAACTGTCGAAAATAAATTGTTTTTGAGGAGCTACATTTTTTATTTAGCTCCTTTTTATTATTTTATGTTACTTCTTCTTTTTTATGTGCCGTGCTCGGTCTCCCGAACGTTAGCGATTACTTTGGAGAGCGCATCTCTGTCTTCTGCCGTTCTAAAAAGTTGTCCAGCACTTTGTATTAAAGTCTATTCTCTGATATTTTTCAGCCATGGCATCTTTTACCCACTCCGCGTCTACCTTCTATCTTTTCATTCATTATGAGTTGAAGAAGTCGATTTTGGTCTCCTCGCAATATATGACCGAGATAAGCGATTTTACGGCACATTATAGTGGCTTTTCCGCTCTGGCTCGTCTTAGAACTTCTTCGTTAGTCAGTAAATCTGTCCATGGAACTTAAGTATTTTTCGATAAATCCACATTTCAAATGCTCTTAATTTATTGAGTAGGTTCATTTTAAGGGTCCAGCTCTCTGCTCCATATAGCAGCACCGACCAAACATAACATTTGACCATTCGTTGAAGCAATTTCAAATTTAAGTTATCATTACAAAATAAGGCTGCTTCAATCCGGCATTTTATCTCTATCTCGGGATTCAGTTTTTCAGTACTTAAATTGTTGGACTCGTTCTATTATAACACCATTTAGGCTTAGTCTCGCATGTTCGTGTCGTTCTCGGCTAAATACCATGAACTTTGTTTTTTTCACGTTTATGTGAAGCCCTAATTCTATGCCTGTTCTACTAATTTAATTTATTAGTTTTTGTAGGCCCTCTAAATTATTACACAAAATAAGAGTATCATTAGCGTATCTAATTGTGTTTATCAGGACCCCATGTTCCATGTCTTCAAAGGCTTTTTGAAGATTTGGTCAGAATAAAGATTAAACAGAAGAGGCGAAAGAACGTTACACAAAACGTTAAAAAGCCATCTTGTGCAACTGTCAACTGCATTTTTTATTTTACTCGGAGATTCTGCGAAAATTTTTTAAACGAGCGTAGTTTGTGTTTTTTCGGAAATATGCCTATTATTACAAGTTCTTCGTAAAAAATAACTCCCAGCCCAAATCACACCCTTTTTTATTCATAATTTTTGTGGAATTTATGGGCGGTAGGTTTGGGTTTGGCATTTTTTGCACAAAACCGAAAAAAAAAAATCTTTTATCGTCACCAATGTGTCCTATAAAACATATTTACCGTGCTATTTTTATTATGTTTCTCTAAAAACAGAATAAGCAATTGACATTTGAAACAAGATGGTTTTTTAACGTTTTGTGTCTGTTATAAACTTCAAAAAGCTATTTAATTTTTCAAAACTATCCGTTTTTGAAAAATAAAATGTTGTTACCACCACTATATTCAGTTATAATTATAGCTGCTCTAAAAATTTCGAGTCGAAACTCAAAAACAGTCGAGGTAAAGTACAGCCAAATAAATAATCATTAAGTCGATACTTTTACAAAGTTTTTATTTCACAAATGTGGTAGTTATGAAGTAAACAATAAAAAACAAAAAAAAACTAAGAACCCAATTACGATTTTAAAATCATTTTCAGGCCTGATAAATTAAAAGAAAACAATATAAACACACGTCCCATTTACTATAGTTAATAGCTTATTAAAACTCGCACTTTTTTATGGTGATTCTATCGTCTCGACCATTTTTAGAACTGATAACGTTAAATATACTGTTACGGATTGTAACCCTTGTCATATTATTTGGCCAAGACGGTGTATCGTCCACACAAAGATGCATCAAAACGCCCCACATTTTAACGAATGATTTATAGCCGCGGACGGCAAGAATTTTCGTGTTAATTCCTCGTTTTTCCGGAATAGACGTCCCCATTCTAGAATAAATAATTTGCCTGCATAAAAGAAGATCGCCTACCGAAGTCTTTAGTTTGAAGTTAAATTTAGAAAGTAATATTGTTATAAAAAGTTTATATTTTATGAAATATCGAAGTGATTTATAAAATAATAATTTATCGTACAGAAAGATTGAAATAAATTGTTTCGTTTTTGTACTGAGTGTTTAAAATCATCGAACCCAAGATTAAATATCGTAATTTATAATTATGGTTTGAACCTTTGATTAAAACCATTGAAGAAATCTCGTGTTTTATTTTTCGCAAAGAGCATTCTTACTGGCCTTGGACAATTAAATACATTTATTTAATTAAAAAAAAAAGTTGCAAAAAGTGGGCAGCAATAATGTCGTCTTCTATTTAAACGTATTAGAAATTGTAATTCTTGTACTAACAAAACAGTATTTTTTTCTTGGTGTAAATATTATTAAAACAAAATAATTTGATATATTTTTTTAAAGTATTATTATTTTTAATATTACAATAAACCAAAATCGGTATAGTAGTCCAATAAACGTAGCTATGATATCGAAATCTCATGGTAAAGATTGCATTTTTGATATTATCTTAAACTTTGCATATTAAAACTTTGTTCGAATAACGAAGATTAAAACCTCCGGGAAATTGTAAAAATTTATAAAAATTACTGTTTTTCGCAAATATATCGAACACCTTTAGGAATATTAACAAAGGGGACTCAAATAAAAGTTGTAGATCAAAATATTCTACATCAAAATGACTCCTTATTTATTGATTTTAATGCAGTATAAAGATAATTACCTGGAGCAAATATTCGGAAATTTATAATTATAATTATTATAACATGTGCTACAAATCGGTTGTAATTAGGGATTTCGCGAGCCATTTAGTTTATGATTTGCTTATGTTTTATATGAAAAGGAACTGAAGTTCAAAACGATTGATCGATACAAATAGAAATGGTTTAGTCAGTAAAGGTTCTATTGATTAAAAGAGTAACGAATGAAACTAAGAAGTTGATATGGGATGTGCAAGCAGAATTTAAAAGAGAAAGGAGATGTATGGATCAGGTCTTTTCATTACGAGGTATAGTCGAAAAATTCTTGTTTAGTAGTCAGAAGGTCTATTGCGCTTTTATAGACTTGGAAAAGGCCTATGACAGAGTGGTGGGGATTGAATTGTGGTCTACATTGTCTATGCATGGGGTTAGTAGTAGTTTAATACGAGCACTGAAATCAATTTACGAGTTTAATATCGAAAAAGGTGTAAGACAGGGATGTGTGGCTTCGCCATGGCTGTTAGACTTATACATAGACAATTGTTTAAAAGATTTGAAAGAGAGTGCGTATGGATTAAAAATGAAGGATTTGATCGTCAAATGCCTTCTTTACGCCGATGATCAAGTAATATTAGCGTTATCTAAAGAGGAGTTGCAGGCGATGGTTAAGTAATGGTTTTTGAAAAAAAAGAAAGCATGACAAACTGTGAAGTTTCGATTGAGGGAGAAAGAGTGGAACAAGTAAATGAATTTGTGTATTTCGGTTTAAAGTTTATGAGAGATGGAAAGTATGACAGTGACATTGAGCGAAGGGTGTTGGCGGGAAAACAAATGAATGGGGCACTGCATAGCTTTATGAATAGCCAGAAAGTGTAAAAAAAGGCACGTCTGGCGGTGCATAGAGGTGTGTTGGTTCCTACACTTATGTATGGTAGTTAATGTTGGGTTTGGCAGAAGAAGCATGAAAATAGGATTAATGCTGCGGAGATGAGTAGTCTGAGAAGTATAGCCGGAGTGACTCGGTTGGATAAAGTAAAGAATAATGAGATAAGAGAACGCTGTGGTGTAAAAGAAGATGTGGTTGCAAAGATAGATAAGGGAATGCTTAGAAGGTTTGGACACGTAGAAAGGATGGATGAAGGAAGATTGATGAAACAAATTTATAAGGCGAGTGTGAATGGACAAGTCGGTAGAGGTCGACCTCGGAGAACATATCTCGTTCAGCATTGTTTTGAAAAAAGGCCAGGTCAAGAGTACCAACAACCGACGAGAATGTATGAGAGCACTAATGAAAGTAGAGGAAACAAAAGATGTGTGTAAGAACCGTAGCAATTGGAAGGAATTGGGTCTCTGCCTACCCCTATGGGAAAAAGGCGTGACTTTATGTATGTATGTATGTTCTACGTCGCTGCGTTTTTGCGAAACAGCGCTTCAAAATTATAAAAAAAGGTACCAAACTATTTGCTTGTGTCTGTCTCTGCGGCTAATGGTCAAAAGCGTCGTGAAAACGAATAAAATCCATGGGGACTCTGAGTTATCACGAAAAGTAGCTGTAAAAATTTAATGATTCTAGTAGCTTCCTCGCTAAATACAAAAAATATTTTGCTCACTGATGTTGTGCTGTACAATTTATTGAAACATAATGTGTAACTACTAATTTTTCTTATTATTAATAGTATTATTATTACTGTTTTGCAACTCACCCGACCAAAAATAGTAAATAAGTTTAAAAAGCGTCCTCATCACTATCGTCCAAAATATTGTGCCGGTTTTAAGACCAAGTTGATTACAGACGTCAGCACTTTTATTTGTGTCATCTTCTTTATCTAAAAATATTTAAAAAATAACGTAGTAACATTTGTTTTTCATGTACGAAAAAAATTAGAATATTAGGGCAGGGATATTTTCCTCATTGATTTTCTTCGTTTTTATAAGAAATGTAAACATCTGTCCAGGAGGCAGGTATGAGCACATTATATAATAGCACATCTTTTTTTTAACATTTTTAAAGCGCTGTCAATTGACAACGCAAAAGCAATTTGCTGGCATACCGTTTTTCTGCGGTTCTTTATATTGTCTTTAATAAAAAAACTTAAGTCTGCCAAGTGTGCTCGTTGTATACACTTTTTTAATTTATAAAAAACTAAAAAATCAATTACTAGAAAACGTCAGTTTCAAAGGTAAATATGAGAAAATCATACAGTGCTTTCATTTCAAAACCAGCCAGTCCGAAAAACTTTTGATTTTACGTAAATATAAAAAAAAAACAAAAAACGCTTTGAATTTTTTTGTCTAGGGGGAGGTTTAAAAATGTTATTTTGCTGTTTCCCCCCTGCACCCCTTTAACATTAACAACCGCTTCTTTAAACTTTTAAATAGCAACCACCACCTCGTAATACATCAAATAAAAATCCAAGAAATGTTCAAATCACCCATATAAACAATAATTTATTTTATCGATTTATTTTACTGATACCAACAAATTTACTTCTGCATACATGTTACATTTTTTGACATTTTTTGTCATTTTGTTGCTTTGTTTTAATAGCTGTTTTAAAATGGTGTATTCTTTGCAAGAACAAATGGAAATAATATTTTTTCACGGTCATCAAAACAAGTGCGCCCAAAGAACTGCTCGAGTTTTTAATAAAAGGCATCCTGATATAAATATAGTCCACCAGACCATCATAGAGTTAGTATAGAAGTTTGAAAAAACTGGATCCGTTTGTAACAAAAAAAATTAATAATCCTAGAGTTCTCGACGAAGCTGCACAAATTGAATTACTAGGTCATTTTGCTATAGATCCTATTCCATTCCAAAAGTATCAAATCTTACAAATATTTTTGTTCGTTCCATACAGTGTTAAATTTTTTTCCGTATAAAATGCAACTTCATCATCAGCTTAGTGAAAACGACTATGACCGCAGAATTGAATTTTTAAAACAATGTCCCAAAAAATACAAGAAGACTCAAATTTGGTTAAAAATATTTGTTTCAGTGATGAATCAACGTTTTATTTAAACGGCTTTGTATAAACATAATGTAGGTACTGGGATGACGAAAATCCTCACGTGTTTAGTCAGGATAATACTCAGTTTTCAGCAAAGATCAATGTAAGTGCTGGTATTCTGGAAAATAAGATAATTGGACCTCTTTTTATTGACCAAAACCTAACGGGAGAATTGTATCTACAATTATAAAATAAAATGTATCCACTTTTACTTAGTTACTATAAAGGCAAGTTAATGAACAGGGAAATATCGTGCTAGATAAACAGAACGGAGCTACAACACATTACGCACTAGCTGTAAGACAATGGCTAGAAGAACGATTTCCAAGAAATTCGATTGGCAGGGGGGTTTTATAGAATGGCCGGCCAGATTTCCAAATCTAACACCACTCGACTTTTTTCTGTGGAGCTGTTTAAAAACGTTAGTTTACTCCTCCCGAAGACATTGAAAAACTAAAGCGTAGAATAACTGAAGAATGTAGACACATTTTTAGCGAAACTTTGCAAAGAGTTCGAAAAGAATTTTGAACTAGGTTATTTTATTGCCTACAAAATAACGAAACACACTTTGAACAGTTACTGTAAATACACTTAAGGAGCTGTTTGTAATTAACTTTATTTAAGTTTCTGTTGTAATGTTTAATGTTATCTGCAAAATAAATCGATAGAATAAATTATTGTTTATATAGCTGATTTGCATTGTTCTTGGGTCTACATTTGATGTATAACAAGGTAGGTGCAATTTGACATTTTAAAGAAAGAGTGGGGGATTTTGTGCCACTTGAAAACAGCGGTATAACATTTTTAAACCTCTCCCTTGATTTAAAATTCGACGTGTTTTTTGTTGTTCTTACATTTACGCAAAATCAAGAGTTATTTGGACTGGCTTATATTCTTATTATTACAATAAACCAAAATCGGTACAGTGTATTAAATGAATAATACTGATAAGAATTAATCATCTTTCTGACGTGATAATGAGTAACTCTTTCATACTTTTTCAAACTTTGAACTATGAATTTATTTTTAAACAATTCGTATATTAGTTGTGGTGAGATTTGTTTCTTGTTTTTGTCAATCGTAATTAATGAGACATCTTGATTTTACGGACATATTTTAAAATGTTATAATAATTGCCACAATTAAAAGCAAAAAGTTGGAATATTTTATGGGAATAATAAACTAAATAATAGTAGTAGTAGTAGTAGTAGTGTGCATTATAAGAGTTGAACATTTCTTGTTTCGTAAAGGTGGATTCGTCAGTTAAAAGGATACATTTTAAAAACTGGGATTCAGGGCTGTTCTTTCTTGGTATGTTTTTCAAATATCTACCTAAATCGGTAGATCGTCTGGCAAGAGCTCTTGGACTTGTCTGTAGTGATAAGGATGCAGATGCTGATCCTTAAGTATCCTCCAAGTACTTGCAGAAGACGTATTTGTTTGTCGTGCCATATTCCTAACGCTAATTGTTGGATCTTGATCAACCAAATTTAAAGTTCTTGTTGTTCTGGGCCTACCAGAATTGGTCTCACATTCCGAGTTTCATGTATTTAGCAACAGGCCTACCTTTTTTTAAAACACAAGCTACAGCTTAGAAAGGGATATCAGCAATGTTGAAAATTATACACGAAATTCCTTGATTTAACCCCCTTATTACGGCCTGGACGCCGACAAGCCAGCTGCCGCCGGCACTTGCCAGTAGCAAACAACTATTTACTGTGTGCAAAAACGACAGTTACGCGTGGACCAATGAGAACGCTGACTTCAGCGCCAGAGAAAACGAATCTCACGCTTGACCGGTTGCCGAACTCGCTTTCACCTCCAGACCACCGAGCTAAGAGCATCGAGTTTGGAACTCCATCTGTTGAAATGTAGCACATTATTTTAGTTTTAGTCAAATTTTCATAGCTGCAGTTAAACAGTAACATGTGAATCCGATTGTGGATTATATTCAGTTCAAATCGACAACCAGTGAAAAAATTCTAATGATACGAGACCAGTGCAGTACAGTCTCCTTCGGGACTCCAACATCGGGCATGATCCTACTTATATTTCCTAAAGCTTTATCGGACTTTTTTTCGGTTTCCCGTTTAGTTAAACCTATGTAAGTAGTACTGTATCAGCAGTCAAAAACTCATTTCAAGTTGATCGATGTGAAAAAATTTAATATTAGAAAGGCGCGAAGGTCCACCCAGAATAGAAAACGTGTAGCCTGCGAGACCTGATTTAAAGAATGGCACTATGATATGTCAACACTAGCTTTGTATACGTATGACTTTCCAACTAATAATATATCACATTCGTCCACTCTAAATGGGTATTTTGTATACGTATGACTTTCCACTAATAATATATCACATTCGTCCACTCTAAATGGGTACATTTTTGGGATTCACTACTTTCAGTGACAACTTTAGTTTCATCGAACACAAAATTCTGCCTTTCGTTTCTACATCGTTAACTCTGACCACTGCTGTTTGATTCCAATATAAGTTTTTGATTATTCTCATGTCCTTGTTATCAAGATCAATGTTTGATAGTTCTTTTATGAGACTAAATCAAATATAAACGGTTAATTTGCTATTTTTTTTAGAATGCAGGTACTAGCTAGATTATGTTGTGTAAAGTAGGTGTTTGGTTTATGAGGTGTGGGAGAACCGGTCTGGTTAGCGCTCAAGCTCGACATTGCCGTCAGTACAGCCTTGACCAAGCAAGAAGTACATTGTCTCAGAATCGTGTCTTGGCATGCGCGACAGAATTTAAGGGCGGACGAGAACGGGTTGAAAACGAAATTCATGATCGACGCCCAAGGGCAAGCCTTACAGATGACAATATTTGTGCCGTTCGAGAGCTTATTGAACGTGATCGCCGGTTTACCGTTAAAGAAATCTTATCAGAAGTGGGTATCAGCTATGGAAGTGTTTAATCCATAATCACTGATCAACTCGGTTACAGAAAAATTAGTGCTCAATGGGTTCCGAGGTTGTCGAAGATCGCTGGAATGCTTCTGGATTGATTTCAGCGAGAAGAGGAGGCGTTTTTAAATTGACTCGTGACATTTGATGAGACGTGGGTACATCACTATACCCCCGAGTTTAAAATGGCAAGTAAGGAGTGGCGGAGAAAGGATAATGGTTGCCCAACGAATGCCAAAATTTGTCTCTTTGCTGGAAAAGTCCTTGAAACGATTTTTTTGACGGAAATTTTACCAATCGATTTTCTACACGATCAACGCACAGTGAATGCGGCCTACGACTGCCAGTTGCTACGGTCAGCGAAAGCCGCCTATCGAAACAAAAGACGAGACATGCCCATCAAAAATGTCATTCTCCTCCATAACAATGCTAGGCCTTACACCGGGGCTTGGACAAGGGATAAACTTGAAGAAATGGGCTGTAAAACACTTTATCACCCTCCTTATAGCCCTGATTTGCCCCCTGTGCCGATTCTCGAGCAATGAAGTCGAAGAGCACGTGCGCCATTGGCTTACAATTCGCACTTAAACTTTTTATGAACAGGGAATACTAAAACTTCCAAATCGGTGGCAAAAGTGTGTAGATCTCACGTAGGAGACTACATTGAAATATTTTAAAAGAATATTAAGTGTATAAGTTTATTAAATAAAGGTACAAAAAAATTAACGTTTATATTGAATTTACCCTCGTATTATATTCATGTGTTGTACGCGATCAAAAACATTTTGAGTATGAAACATGCATATACGGTTTTGTTGCATTCTCGGCATTTTTGAAAAAGAACTGTTGAAAAAGTCTTCTCTCGTTTTCATACCTCCACGAAATCCAAATTGTGTTTCATCTAGTTGTTCTTCACATTTATTGTATATTCTGTATAACTTTTAATAAAATTTTCAAAAAATGACTCATAACACTGATCAACTGATAGTCATAGCATTTTTTAGGGTTGATTTTCTTAAGAAATGGTATAAATGTTTACTTATGCCACGCGGGATTGTATATCCCATTAAAATATTTAGTAAATAACTAAATCATATCGTCCATTGCTTTTAATATTTTTGTGGGTATTTCGTCCTGGCGCTTTACCACTTTTGAAAAAATTTTCCAGGTGTTTTTAGATATTGATCCTCTTGTAATATTTCGTGGTTTACCTTTTCTTTGACCATCAAAAAGTTCTTCTTGAACCTGGGGAAGCGTCACACGGATTTATGTTATACAGATGTTTTTAGCTAGCAGTGCTTGGTCCCAGTTAGAAAGCTAGAAACCTTCTGGACATTGCTAGATAGGTATTTGCTGTTTTTTGCTGGGGTATATCTGTAGTTATTTGGCAATTTTGCATCTTGTTTCATTCAATCTAGAACTTTTTCTGAGTGTTCTCGACATTCAATCACAGTAAATGCTGTTTTTAACACGTTTATATTAGTTTCACCTGTTGTTTGCTTGTATGTTTGTAACTGACTCTTTGGCCTCGATTTTGACCTACTTTAAGCGATCAGATTTAATTTAAACTTAACACACTTGTCAAAGACCGACGACAATGCAATAATTCGATTAAAATATCTGATTATCCTGATTACTTTCGCCGGAATTCATAAATTTCTTCAGGGATCCTATGCATACGAGTAAGAGAGATAGAGATAGTGCGTGAACTACGCATGCGCGCAGAACAAATATTAACACGGTGGTTCAGTGGAATACTCGCCAGCCACGCGGGGACCCGGGTTCGATTCCCGGCCGATGCATTCTTTTTGTGCTTTTACCATTTAATACAAAAATTTTTAGTGAGTAAAACAAATTGAACTAAAGAGCGAAAAATAAGTTATAGTTTAAAAAAACTAAAAAACGCTTTTAGAGTTAATCAAACTAAAAAGTACAAAATAATTCTTAATATAGGAGTAAAATTACTGACGAGAAAATTAATGTAACTGTTCTAAAAGCGTGGGGTGCTTTGTATGACATTTTTAAACTAACTTTGCGTTTTGGAATAAAAGCACCCCACGCTTTTAGAACAGTGACAATAATTTTCTCGTCGGTGATTTTATTCCTGTGTTAAGAATTATTTTTTACTTTTTAGTTTGATTAACTCTAAAAGAGTGTTTTTTAGTTTTTTTAAACTATAATTTTTTAAATGGGGGAGACCACTAAATTTAGGTAACAGTAACGTTCATGTTTAAAAACTATCATGTAATGTAATTTTATATTTTTATCAGTTCTGTAGAATGAATTACATAGTTTCCATTTTAAACGTCTATGCGCCATTTGTATAGATTGCTATTATTGGTGTTATGCAGTGTGACGTGCTGGTCCCTACACTTCCATCGACCATGAGCTGATCAATCGTAGGTACTTGTTTCATCATAGTAAATCCATAAAATCCGTGGTCCCGAGGTTCCGTGTCGGACAGACAGAGACAGATAATGTTAGGGGCTTGTACACTGAACCAGCATCATTATTTATCAATTAAAGAGTTTTGGAATGATTTCATTACTTAGTGATTTTCCCCATTGTACCAACCTTAATTTTAAATACGATTTCTAATTTTTCAGAGGTTGTAAGAGATGGTTCCACAACTTTAGTTCCTAATCATAGCAATAATTCACCATTTTAACAACTTATTTTAAAAACGTTTGAATGTTGACTACGTTGAAAGTAACTCTGCACATTTAATATAAAAATAAAACGGTTAGTAAAACCTTTGGGAGACCATATTTATTATTAAATAAAACAAAAAAAATAAACCTTGTCTCGTTCCCTTTTTTGTTCATCAAAAAATCTTTAAGTTTCCCCGCATTTTAAAAACTTAGTTACCGAACTTCGTTTTGATTTTCTCCAAACTTTTGCTTATTGCGTAACCACGTCTGTACTTCAAAATTTTCAAAGAAATTCGTAAAAATTTTTGTCTTTACGGTTAAAAAAAAAAATGACGACAATAATGATAACACTCATAGTGATAAAAAAAACAACAAAACAATTTTTGCTAAAATAATTTTTGTTATAAATTAATGTACGGCATTCTGAATTTCAACTGAATGCCAACTGAAACAAAAAATTTAATAATTGACACATTATTTATTATGCTAATTTCCTGACGATCGAAACTTGGTTTCTTTGAAATGATTATTTGTAATTGTACATACATTAGTGATAAATAAACAAAATTATCGTAGTTTCTGCGATAACTAATTGCTTAACTACCTCCTAAAGCATTCCAGTGTTGGCTAGTTATTAAAAAGGGTGAAATATCGCTAACTTGTTGATTTTTAAAGAGTTACTGTATTTACTTTGGTAAAATTGTCATACATTTTATAAAAAGAACTCTGTAATGTAAGTATATTAAACTTTGTGTATTTATGCTGCTTTATTAGTAAACTGTAAAAGCAAATTTAATAACCTGCCAAGATTCTAATAAGCTATTTGAAAACCCAATTAATTTGAAGTATTTTTGCTTAGCACATTGTAATGGTGGTAACTTTTAAAACTCTAAGCTCATTAAGGTCAAGTTCAGGTTCTACATTATTTTCCATAATTTGATCAAAAATTTTTATTTTTTTTGCGTAAGATTGTCTTCATAACCTTCTGCGATATTGGTTGATTTCCAACCGCTGTGCTGTTTTAGAGCTAAAATATCCCCACCAGCGTTTTCTCATAAGAATTGCTGAAGTAATGGTCGGCATTTAAAATCTTGAGATTTTCTGCAATTTTTTGTGGTAGTTTGGATATTACATTCTTGCCAACCACTTAATTTCTACATTTGCCTGCTTTAAAGAATACTAACAATCGTTTATGTTCAGTTTTGGGACGTAGACAGATATATTTTTTAACGATTTGAACAAAATTTGGGCCTTTGTCCTTCATTCGTATCATTTTGCGTAGTATAGAATATTTGGACCAAAATGAAGCTTTAAATGATTTTACTTGGGGTATTAAATATGCCAGTAAAATATTTTCTTAATAATTATTTATCTTATTGTTTTTAGCCCATTGCTTAATTTGGATAAATTGTTTTTTATACCTGTCTTTAGACTTTAGTGGTAGTAATGTTAATAAAGCTATGTTGGCTTGGTCCTTAATATTAGGTGGCGTATTTAAAAATTCAAAATCACTTGAATTGCTCTCCATTTTTTAAAAATTCAATTATGCTTGAGTCAATCGCAGTTTTTACTATCACGTTAAATTTTTACCAGAATACAGGATAAACAAGATATTTTAGAAATTACGGAAACAATTTGAATATAATATATTCACAAGTTTCATTATTTACAACATACTCAAACTGAGAGGGAGGAACAGTGCTTTCCTTTCTAGCATGAGAAGTATGAGTTTCCTTCCTGATGTGGGGGGGGGAGAAAAGTGTGTACTTTCTATAGGGGTAAGGGGAAAAATATTACTTAAAATTGCTGTTTGTTTAAAAACATTTCTTAATCTTAAAAGTTTTTTTCTAGGACCAATAGATTCGGTGAAAAAAAAATACGATATCATGATTTTTATTTTTTAATAAATAATAACACCCTAAATACTATCAGCCACCAATCTTTGTGGCGAGTTTTAAAAGAGCCGCAATAATATCATTACCACATCCAACGTTCAAGCTCTTTTACCTCAAGATTTTCCTTACTGAGTTACATTTTGTTAATGGATTACAATAGAGGTAGAAGAAAATCCTCAAGTTCTTAATAACATATTTGTTACGGATAAGGCATATTTTTTAAGAGTATCCATTATAAATTTTCATATTAATCACGTATGAGAAGATGAAAATCCGCACAATATTATAGTCAGTTAATGTATGGATTCGAATTATGGGGGGACAACTTAATTGGACCAAATTTTCTGCGACAGCCATTAAGTAGAATTGCTTACATTAGTTCTCTAGAAAATGATCTCCCTAAACTACTTGTGGACATCCCACTCAATATAAGACAAAACATGTGATTTATGCACGATTGTGCTCCAGTACACATAAGCCAGACTTCTAGGCAATATTTAGATGCAACTTATCCCAACCGTTGGGATCTCCAGAATTAAATCCATGTGATTTTGGTTCTGGGGTTACCTTAATCACTATTTTATAACACACCGATACTTTATATCAACGATTTGAAGAATCGTATTCAAATAGCGTGGTCATTTCCATTATTTATTCCATTTATTGTGAATCGTATTTTATTCTTACTTTTCCATCTTTACTGTTTTCCCCTTTTAATACGTCTCTTGATTCTAGGAAAAAACTTTAAGGTCAAGAAATGATTTTAAATAATATTTTTTTACAAGACTAAATATCGAAAAAGAGATTTGATATTAAATAAGGTATACCACCTTCTGAATTGTTTCGCATGAACTTAGAACATATATTAATAGATTATGCTAGAAGTAGGGATTAGAAGTGGCTTAATTGGTCAGAGTGGTGCAACAAAAGGTCTACTAAGTTATTTGGTGGTCTGAAATGTTAATAAACCACCTCTCAAAAATCGGTCTGTGCTACCGATATGGGTAATAATTAGACCTTTTTCAGATGTTGCTTTTATTCCCGTAGACAGTCCATCCAAAAAGGCTTGCTGTACAACCTTTGTTTAGATAAGTTTTGTCTAAATAGTACACATTCCTATTTTGATTGCTGTATACTCGTAAAAAAATAAACTTTATTAGTGCTTTATTACTCTAAACGACCAATTCACTCAGTGTAAAATTTATAAATGGTACGATTTTGGCTTAGATACAGGCAGGTAGATACGCCTATGGAACGGCCTTATAAAAGTAAATAATACTCTCTATCAATACTAAATACACTATAATAGACATTTTAAGAACTGAATGGAAATAGTATTTTAATGGAATATGATGTAATTTGTGGTTTGATTGTTACTGAAAGTAGATTTCATTAAAGACTGATTTACACTTTACGTAGAATTACTATTTTGCATACCTAAGTTATTATTTTTTTGGGCAAATATATTATTACTTGAGGTAGATATTGTGATGTAACTGTTGGAAAACTATTTGTATAATTAACAAATATATTATTAATTGATGCAGGAACTTGTGATATAACTGTTGAAAAATTATATCATTAATTTGCAAATATGTTAATATTTTGAGTACTTTTATGAATAATAATAATAAACTAGCTAGGTGGTTTTTATCAAATCCTGCCAACGGCACTTGGACAACGTTCATTGTGTCTCTTCGTGATAGCAATTAGCGCAGTTTGCCGGTAGGTAACTGCCTTAGTTGCTAGAGCTTAAAAAAAAACTAAGCCCAGCAGTTAACCCTTAGTCTGACATACGCCAGGCATTGTCCGAGAATATGGAGGATGGTTTCCTCCTCTTCACACAATCCACAATTAGGGGTGTTGGCCAGCCCCAGATTGTGCATGTGGTATCCAAGGGTACCATCATTCGTTAGTATGTGTACTGCTCGTCTGGTATACCTCCTACTTAATGACGCAATACTTCTGGCTAGATTCTTCCTGTCTTCTCCCTGTCTGCACTCGTCTCTGGTTTCTGCTACCTAGTTCTAGTGCCTTTGATAGCCCTGGGTGGCCCTTTTGCCAAGGAAAATCCCCAAGTCTGGCTCTGGGACCATGAACTTAGTCTCCGATCCAGATTTCTCCAGCTTATCAGCCTTTATGTTGCCTTTGATTTTCAAATGAATGGGAACCCAGACAAGAGTGACCTTGTTGTTTTACGCCAATGCTTCCAGGGTCTGTTTGCATCCCAGAGCCAGTTGTAAAGTAATAGTCAAGCCTCTAGAGCTTTAATTTTTACTTGGCTGTACAAGCATATTTAGATGCATCTCCTGGTTTCTCCTATGGAGAGCGTCGTCTGTGCACAATGCATGGATTGCTATGATTTAAGCTTGCAAAACTGTAGCATAATTGCCAAAAGAGGTCGGTTTCTTGGTCCCATTCTCACGACTGTAGATATCTAAGGTCTTTTCTAATACGTCCCCGCATTTTCAATTTCTTTTCTATAGCCAACGGATGGACGGATTTTCATGAAATTTTCAGCCAATCTTTAGATTAGCCAGCGAATGATCGTGGGAAGTTTGGTAGCAACCCCACATAAAATAGATTAACATGGCCCCGCAAAAGAATGAAACGTTAACATAATTGCTGGACCGATTTTGATGAAATTTTCAGTCAATCTTTGGGTATTTTCCAATACGTCCTCGCATTTACGTTTTTCACTAGGTCCTGTTGGTGTAAGGTTAGGTTAGGTTACTTTAGGCTTTACTTTTACTGCTTTAATTAATACCGATTATTAAAATGCCTAACCTAACCTAACACCAATAGTACCTGGTGAAGAACTTTGAAAATTCGGGGATGTAATCTGTTGAATGTTTTACAGTTTGGCGTAACATAAATACATTTAACAAAATTTTTTGCTATAAAAACACCTAATAAAAGAGTACAATATATTTTAATGATTGCATGTTTGCGTAGTGGCGATGTTTATCTATTCTGTCCAATTTTAGTATAAAAAAAATCACAAAAAATCGTAAATCATAATAATAAAAATTATTATCATTATTGTTAAATTAAATAAGTTAGATTCACGTTCAGATTGAAAATACGGGGTTGCCACCAAACTTCACTCGCCGCACTAATCTAAATATTGGCTGAATCATCAAAATCGGAAAAGAAATTAATCCGGGTATTTGAACTCTTCTTTGTAGCCTTAAGTAATGAGAAAGCGTCCTCTGAAATGTCCACGTGTATTCGATCCAAACGGCGAACAGATATGACGCGTGCTGGTCCTCAGCTTTACTGAACTGCAGTTAAATTAAGGCTTTCGCTAGCTGATGTAAAATAACTAATACAGCCAGTAATTATACTACTAATCTCAGAAATACCGCTGACAAATAGATGGGTTATTAACCGATAAACACTGACAGGTCATGGATCAGGTTTAGTATTCAGGTCTATTATAATTAATCAGACACAGAATACGGCAAATTGCTCTTTATTGAAGAGACTTTTAAGTGCGGTGCCTGGATATATTATTTGAATATAACTAACTGACAATAACAGGGATAATAATTTGGTAGTAAGGAATACAATGCCAGGAAGGCATTTATGATTACTACAAGACGCTCTGATGATAACCAGCGCGCCTTGTAACAGCGCTCGTGAATCAGATGTCCCCAAAGAGTAACACCGACCTTTGGGTTCTGATCTATTCTTCTCGTTTTGGGAAGCATACCTCAAATGGTCGCTCCCAAACATTGATAACCGGTATCCTGTCCTGTCCCATGCTAAGCACGGGATTCAACAGTAGAGTAAATAGGTACTTTGATTAGTTCCTGCAAAAATATTTCCAGTATTTTGGTTGTTTCCCCCAAAAATATTATTTCTAGGAGTACTAGCAAAAATAATTTGTTGTGATTGTTGGAAATTTCCTAATACCTTTTGATTCACTTGTGAAACTACTTATTGCTGGCTGATGGTTCCAGACTTAAAACGAAATGCTTGAAGTAGAAATCATATATCCTAAAAAAAACATTTTTAGTAGTAATAAAAATAAAAATTTCATTAAAAATTACAATTGATGCATAAATAATACAAGTTTAAAAATGGTGAAATGGTATTTTCAATAGTGCAAACGGTGGTTAAGATCCGGTTAAACTATTGCTCATTGTTTTATTTTTACACTTATTGTATGTTTTATTAATACTTTACATTCAAGACTGTACATTTAGTGGTCGCCAACTAGTTATACGGTGATTTTAAACATCTACTTTGAAAAACTCGCCTTTTTATTAATATTTCATCTTAAAATAGGTATCTTAAGATTATTTATCGAACAGAGTAAAAAAGTCTCCAAACTTTTTTACAAAGTTATATTTTATAATTTTAAAATTATTAGTTAGCGTTCGTTAATCCGAAAATGTCCAGACATCTAATTTACTGTACAGAATCGCGAAATTTTTCAAAACACCTCTCGCATTTATCAAGATCCTTCTGCTCACCACCGTTTCTGCACTTAGACAGACATCTCCGTCTTACTCTTTTGCTTTCGCAACTTTTTTTCCAATCGGGTAAATTCGACCTTGGTACAGCGTTGCCAGCGTAACGAGTTTAATTTCTTCAAATGGATATCGGCATTGATTGCGTAGGTCGATGGACTACAGGGTGTTTTTTTTAAGTTTTACAGGGGCGTTACAGAAACTTCTTGCACACATTGTACTTTTATTAGGATACTTCGTTTAAGGCGACTATTTTTTTTAATCCATTGATGAAATATTACTCTAAACATATAATAAAAATTCTCACCAAAGAAGAGCTCTCAATTTTAAGTACTCGCTGAATGAATTTGAAATTTTCCCATTTCATTAACTCGTAAAAATTATTTTTTTTATTATCCATACCATTTCATACTATTTAATTAATTATGGACGGAAGTTGTACAAATATCCTTTCTCTTTAAAAGCTCCTACAGCTAATTTACAATTTATGAACTATCTCGCATGTAAAAAATTGCAAAGTTGATTTTTGATCAAAACTCAGGATTTTTCTCCTAAACTACCAACTTTACAGCAAAATTGTAAAAAAGCTTTTTTGTATAGAGTTTTATTTTCTACCAAAAAATTTTGTAAGCCAAAACCGTAGAATTAATAGTTTCCAAAATAAATTCAATTAATTGTAAGAACACATAAAATATCACTATTTTATACCAATTTATACCTATGTATATTCTCATATTTACCAATTTATACCAATGTATATTCTCATATTTGACAATTCCTATAGGTATTCATATTTCTAGAAATTCGACAATAAATTATAAAACAATTATATTGTTGCGGTATTTACTCCTGGGTTCGGTGATTTTCAGTATAATAACTAAATAATTTATTCTTTAAATTCACCTATATAATTAAAATCTTTTTATTAACACTTTATAAATAACTTACTTCAAAAACTTACTTTAAACTAAAACTAAAAACTCGATTGGCAACACTCTTTTTATATGGGCAAACAAACTATTTGAGAGTGGGGACGTCCATTCTGGAAGAACGAGGAACCAACGAGAATATTCCTTCTTAAAATATTGGAAGTTTGTTGTTACAAAACACAACATTTTTTTTTGTGCCTTTGCAACAACCGACAGAAACGGACTCGTAACAATATTGATAATTTTATTAAAATAGACGCGATTGAAATGCACTCCAAATGCCTTTGTTTGACTGTTATTAATATCAATATTGCTTTTACGAATAATATTAATTTCATTGGTACCACAGCAATAATTTTTTTTAGATAAACTTTCATGAAAAAGTACAAAAATCTCGATAATATAGTGATATTTATAGTTTTCTTATGGTTAATTAAATTTATCTCGAAAACTATTAGTTATACCGTTTTGGCTTACAGGAAATTAAATTCTTTACAAAAAATCTTTCATACAATTTTGCTGCAAAGTGGGTGGTTGAGGAGAAAAATGAAAAAAAACATGATTTTTGAGCAAAAATCAATTTGTTACTGGCGAGATAATCGTAGGTTGTAAATTAGGTGTAGGATCTTTTTATTTTGCTTACAATATAAAGGAGATTTTGTTACTAAAACTTGCTGGGTTCTAACAAAAACTTATTTGATTAAAATTATTTAAAGATTACAATTTATTATTCAAGTGTGTTTCATTTTTGGGATGCAGAGTGATCATTTTATCGGCTATTAGAATATTATCGTCTGTAAATTGTACATCGCAAAGCAAATGTTCTGTTTCCCAGCGTCGAGCCTCTTCTTTCAAGTGGGCTTTGGAAAGTCCACAAAAGGGTTCTGGGCCGGAAAATTTTGTATTTGCCCCTTCTTTGGCTAGGCAATCTGCTTCTTCGTTGCCTTTAACTCACTTGTGACCTGGAACCCACATCAGAGTAACCTGATTGTTTGCTGCCAGTTGTCTCGGGGACTGTTTACAGTCCCAAGTCAGTTTAGACTTACAAGTGTATGACTTCAGAGCTTTTAGTGCTGCTTGGCTATCTGATAAAATATAGATTTCTGCCATTCGGGTGTTTTTCGATGCACTCCTGGGCACATGTCTCTATGGCATGTAATTCTGCTTGAAAGATGGTTGGGGTGTTACCAAGGGGTTTTGAGAGCCTAAAATTCGGCCCTATAACGCCCACTCCAACCCTTTCATACATCTTGGATCCATCAGTATACCACACTAAAGCATCCCTTCCTAGTTAAGGTCCGTTCTCTGTGCAAACTTGGTGGTTGTTTATAACCACTTCAAACTGCATTTCGAAGTCGTACCTAACTGGCATAATATCTGTCGGCTTAGACATGGATTCTAGGAAAATATTTACCAAAATCTTCAAATGTCCATTCCAATTTCTTGTTTTAAGATTTGTTGTCTGGCTCAGTCTGAAGGCATTGATTGCTGCTTCTTTCATTACACATAAGTGCAATGGTGGAAGATTCAGCATTACCTCTACGGCTGCAGTAGGGCACGTGAATGTTGCCCCTGTGATTCCCAGACAAGCTAGCCGCTGCACTTTCTGCAGCTTGACTTGTGCTGAAATTTGTTGCATTTTTGGCCACCGTATCAATGAAGCATAGGTAACCATTGGCTTAATGATCGTTTGTATGACCAGTAGATCATTTTTGGTTTCAGACCCCATGTCTTGCCAAAGACTCTGCGGCATGTCCAGCTTGCCGCTATAGCTCTGGAAAGAATGTTGTTGAGTTGGCTGTTCCATGTCAGTTTTTGGTCGATTATTACGCCCAAATATTTAACTTCTTTTGAAAAAGTAAGCTGAGTTCCATTCAGAGTTGGAGCTTTAAGTTCGTACTTTCGCCTCCTGGTGAATGGAACCGGCACTGTTTTTCTAGGATTGACGTTAAGTCCTTCCTTTGTGCACCAGCTTCTGATTGTGTTTAGGGCTACTTGCATGCGATTGGAAATTACGTCATCGGCGTAACCTTGAGTCGTAAAACCAGAGTCATGTAGCTTAACTATCAGGTTGTCTACAACCAGCGACCACAGCAAAGGCGATAGAACTCCCCCTTGGGGACAACCTTTTTCTACTGTCATCTTGACTGTCTCTTCCCCAAGAGTCGCCACAATAATTCTGCTTTTCAGCATAGATTGTATCCATCTGATCAGTGAGGCGTTTATATTTCTTTCCTCTAGTGATCTAGTTATGGAGGCATGCGAGGTATTGTCAAAAGCACCCTCTATGTCAATGAAGGCACAAAGAGCCATTTCTTTTTCCCCGTATGTCTTTTTAATGCTTTCAACTAGGCACTGTAGAGTATTTATCGTGGATTAACCTGCTTGATAAGCAAACTGTTTCTTGTGTAGCGGTCATAACTCAAGGAGTTCGCTTCTGAGGTAACAGTCTATTATTTTCTCCATTGCTTTTAGGAAAAAGAAGGTGAGACTGATGGGGCGGTAAGACTTTGGTTCGTCCATTGGACGTCTCCCTGTCTTTGGTATAAACGCCACCACAGCTTCTCTCCAAGCTTGCGGTATATAACCGAAGATAAAGCTGGCCTTGAATAACCTGTTCAAAGAAGGCTCTAGTATTTCAAGGCCATGTTAAAGTAAGGCGGGAAATATTCTGTCCTTTCCCGGCCACTTAAATGGTTTAAAGTTTTTGATAGCCCATTTGATTCTTTGTGTAATGAAGATTTTCCCAGCCAGGCTTCTGCTGGATCTGTTGTGAACTACTCCTTCCAGATGAGCACATTGCTGTTCGTTCCCCTCAACCTGTTTGGAACCAGGAAAGTGTGTCTGTAGAAGAACACTTAAGCTTTCCTTAGGGTTATCAGTGTATCCCCCGTTCGGCTTTTTAATCAGGGCGATGTCGTTGGAGTATTCTTTTGAGAGTACTTTTTGAAGACGTTGTGCTGGGGCCAGTTCGCTGATCCCCTCGCACATTTGCCTCCATGTTCTTCTTTTCGATTTTCTGAGTTCTTTATTGTACTCAGAAAGAGTTGTTTTGTAGTCTTCCCAGTGTCCCAGCTCTATTGAAAAGTCTTCTGACTTTTTTCCGGAGTTTTTCTAGTTCCTTATTCCACCAAGGTACGTTTCTAGTAGTAGCCTTTTGTTTTTAAGGACAGCTGAGTTCATATGCTTTTATTATAACATTTTGAAGTTGTCTGGAGGCTGTGTCGAGTTCCTCTATTGATTCGATAGGTATGTGCTGATCCTTCGTCTGCCTTCTGAGATGCTCTTTATAAGCTTCCCAGTTGGTTAACTTTGGTACCCTGTATCCCTCGAAATGTGTTTCTGACGTCTTCAAGTCGAACCTTATGTGTTGATGATCGGACATTGAAGAATTATAAGAAACATGCCAGTTATTGATGTGGTTTGTAATAAATGGATCCGCGAGAGTCAAATCAAGAACCTCTTTCCTGATTGCATTTATAAAGGTGGGTTTATTTCCTCTGTTATTAATGTTGATGTTGTTAGCAGACAAATATTTCAAAAGATACTCACCCCGTACGTTTTTGTCTGTGCTTTCCCCTATCAAGTGGTGGGCGTTTGCATCGCAGCACAGAATAAAATGCCTGTTACCTTTTTGCACCATCTGATGAGGCTTTGAACTTCCTCTATCGGAGGGTGCATTATGGAGTCCCCTGGGAAGTAGACCGAGGCAAACACCACCTGCCTCTTGCCTGCTGCAGTTGGCACTTCCACTATGGCGGTTGCCAAATCTCCAGTGATGAACTCTGGAACAGGAAAAAATTAAATATTCGGTGCGAGCAATACGGCTGCTCGTGGTTTTTCGTGAGAAGTACAGTAAAGTAACTTACACGATTTAATGTTGAGTCCTTTTACCCCTCCTCTATTTATCCAGGGCTCTTGAAGTAGCCCTACCTGGATGTTGTCTTCAATAAACCTTCTTCTAAGGAGGTTTACCTGTAGGCAGTTGAGCTTTTGGTTCATTCTAGAGGTTTGGGTGGGGATTTTTAAATCTCCTTTTCCTCACCCCCGCCGGATCTATCTGGTTTCCTAGGCATCTTCTTACCTTCGGTCACCTTCTTGTCTGAATTTGCAGTTTTCCCAAATCTTTTGGCAGCCTTTTCGGTCTGCTTCTTGGTACTGACCGCACTTTGTTTGGTACCTGAGGTAACAGGTTCTAAGGAGTCAAGGCCGATTGGGTTTGCCACCCCTTGCCCTGAGGGTTGTGTGACCAAACTTGTAGTTGATCACAAACCCACTTTTTCTTAACTTTTCGGCTGATTGGAAATCAACCGAAATTGTAAGAAGTTCTAGAGGGCCTTCGTATGTTCTCCTTAGTACCCTCCAGGTTATTGCTTTGAGGCTTTCGTTCTGAGCCTCTATTAAACCAAGGATTCTTTCCGTGAAATATCCCTGGCTGCCTGGTAGGTACGCCACCAAGATTTCATTGTGAGGCATTGCTGCCTCCGCAACGACCCTCAGCATTGCACCCTCCCAGGGTGTTATATACCCAATGGTATCTTTTAGCCACTGCACGGTGGCGTTATCGGCACACATTGGGGCTAACCAACCAGGTCTATTATGGGAGCTATGAAAGTAAGGCTTTATGACGGTCTTTTCTCTCAGCTCGATTATTTTGTCCAGAATTGCCTCTTTTACGGCTTCAATTTGTTCCGTTGTCAGGAGCATCTCCGGACAGTTGGTCGGCAGAATGCCCACTTTTACACTTCCAGTCATTTGACTGAGAGTTGGTTTGGTGTGTACAGAGGCACTGCTGCCTCTGTCCGCGGTCATTTGGTCAGTTGACCGTCGGGAGTATTTTCCTCTGACCGGACTCTTTTCAGCCCTTTGTCATCGGTTTGCTTCCTCATCGGTTCAACAGCTTTCATCTTGGCCTCTTCTACTGAGAGTCCTTGTTTGATGTAGTATTTAAACCTCTTTCTGGCAGCTCCGCGAGTCTGATTCTTTCCTTCCCTTTCAAGAGGGTTTTTGGGGATTTCTCAGTCTCCTCGTCACTGCCGGTATTGAGCAGATCAGCTTCGGATTCAGGACATTCAACGTCCTGTGTTATGCTGCCCGTATCCATGAGGATTTCGTCATCTATGTTTTTTGGGGAGTTTTCCTCACCCTGGTTTTTTTCCGTTGTTTCCATATATGGTCCCAAGAGAAGCTATGAAAGACGGTCACCTACGACAAAGCCCCGCATGCCGCAAGAAGGCAACTAAAACCGAGGGGCGCCAGGTACCCCGGAGTTCGCATAATCGCAACTAGTCCATCCACTATTAATGCAGTCTTCGGCTTATGCTGTTCCACCTTGTACTTGGGGAGATTTTTATTGTAGTTCTATTTTACTAGGCCGGCTGGTTAAGGCAAGCCCCCACGCATCACCAGCTGTTGCTGGTTGTCAGCGCGGTCTATACCAGGCAGGTTTCCACGGAGAGTCCCAGTCTTCGGGTGCATCAGGAATGTTCCGGATATGACACCCAGTTACATTTCCGAAACTCCGGATAACAGTTTCCCTCCTCCACGCTGTAGTTCCTGGTATTTTCGTTGGGGTGTCATTTGGTTAGAAAATAGTAGAACTACAAGTGATCCTGCTATTTCCGTATCCAGCGGTGCTACGTGGAAGCAGTCACCCGATTACAACCCCGCCATTATCGTCTGTAAGTGTAGACTTTAGATTTTAAAAAACCCACTAAATTAAGTTTAATGGGGTAAGATCGGGTAATGAGTGGGCCATTCCACGTTCCCCTTCTTCCGATCCATCGATCTGGAAGCTCAACTGTTTGATTTGCACAATTTTGTAATATTTTGGAGTTATTTGCTTCTCAAAATATTAATAAATTTTAATTTTTTAAAAAAATTATTCTTTAAATGTGTAACAATAACAAATTAAAAAACAGAAATAAAAAACTTGATAGTAAATGTTCAAAATGCCCACCATTTACATACAATAGATCGCAAAGATCTATAATTATCAAATAACTCTTGTCTATTATTTTTAATCATAATCGCGGCCTCTTTAATTTAAATTTTTTCTTAATGAATCACCCTGTATACATAATATAGTTATGAATGTAGTTTTATTTGAGTCTAAATGTATACCTGAATGGATTTAATTATTGTAGTGTGATTTTTTAAATTTTATTTTATTAATCTTATATTGTCTCTTTTAAAAAATGTATTGTAAATAAAAAGATTTTCCCATTAAATAAACTACTTACTTTATTGTTATTAATTGTTTTACTTTAGAAACATCTGTCGCTATAATTTTTGTAAACAAAATCGTTGTTTCTTTAGCCCACTTTAATGCTTGTCGTTAGCGGTACTTAGCTGATAAAATTGCAAGAAAACCATTGTTTTTGAATTATTTCGACTTTTTACTCGCTTTATTAAACCAATACGAGTATATCTCCTTTATTTTCTTCAATAGCCTATTTTGTCTTGAATGTTACAATTTCAATGCCACCAACATTACATCACATTTCGTTCGTAGCTTTTAAAAAGATATCTGATAATACCTTTATTAAGTCGAAACTAATTGTTAATATTAAATAAACTCTTGCGATATTTTATTACCTGTTTTTAAAGCTTAGTACACTTATCTTTGTTCGATAATAAAATAAATAAATTTGTTTATTGATTAATACATCCCAGCAAAAACATTCGTGTAAACAATCAGAAACGATATTCGTCAGGACTGTGTGTTTTTTTAGCTGAAACGTTAAAATTTCAACAAATTTTCAGTCCACATGTTATAAGAAGTATTTTAAAAGTACAAAAAAAAATTAACCAACCAAACGTGGCAGATTTTCATTAAAAACCTGAGCAATATTGAGGCCCTTAAAAACTTTCGGTTTGGTTCGCGAATTTCTTTGGTTTTCTGCCCATTATAAAAACTTAATAATTGAATCCTTGTTAATCGTTTAAATTAAAAGTGGTTTATATCTTCTGAAGTTTGTTTAGCTTTAAAAATGTATTTATGCATTCCAGTAACCAAGTGTAAAAGAAACTATTTTTTAAACTTTTACTTAAATACATTAAATTTTAATGAGTCCCAAGAATCACCTTTTTTTTTAATTACAGTGCTTTCGTTTCAAAACCAGCCAGTCCAAATAACTTTTGATTTTACGTAAATGTAAGAAAACACATTAAATTTTAAATCAAGGAGAAAGTTTAAAAATGTTATTCTGCTGTTTCCAAGTGGCACTCCTTCAACTTTCCCCACCCCTTCTTTAAAGGGTCAAATAGCAACCTTTACCTTGTGATACATCAAATGAAAACCCAAGAAAAATGCAAATCAGCCATATAAACAACATTTTATTCTATCGATTAATTTTGCTGATAAAAATTTTTGTGAAATAACATGAAACCATAACAAAAACGATCTACGACACTGTTGGATAGGTAGATGACTATTAAGAGATCAATTAACTTACTTCTTAATACATGTCAACTTTTTTGACATTTTTTGTGGTTTTGTTTCATTGTTTTAAAAATATTAAAAGTGTATTTAGTTAGTTATTCGTAACGTTTAATTAGCAATCACTTGTAGCTGTAGCATCTTGAGTTATTTAAAAATGGTGTAATCTCTGCAAAAACGAATAGAAATAATATTTATTTGCGGTCATATTTGCATATGGGTTTTCATTTGATGTATCGCAAGGTAGGGGTTGCTATTAGACATTTTAAAAAGGGGGTGGGGAATATTAAAAGTGTGCCACTTGAAAATAGCATCACATTTTAAACCTCCCTCCTTTAAAATTTAACGTGTTTTTCTTACATTTACGCAAAATCAAAAGTTATTTGGACTGGTTGTTTTGAAATGAAAGGATTGTATATTTTGATTGAAGAATTTTTTACGTTAAAGGTAAAGTAAAATTATTGTAAAGATTACCATTATTATTCTGAATAATAGTAACACTGGTCTACCTCAAAATTGTCTGTTACGCAAAAATCTACCATATCTAATGTTTCCCAATTATACAACTTCGAAGCAATAGTTTTTTTTTTTTTTTAATTATATTATCTTTAAGGAGTAGCTTAATAATAAAATCATCTTTATTATGAGATTTCTTAATAATTAGCAGTTTGCGTGCGTAAATTGTATTCCTATGTTTTTATTTGATTTACCTATGTTTTTGACCAGTATTCGGTAAAAGTGGACTTTATTGATTTAATTAATTAAGAAATTTATTGATCCCGATCATATTTTGACAAATTAAATTACTCAAAAAATTTACGAAAAAGTAAAAAAGGGAGTTTTAATAAAAAATTGCTGCATCCCCAAAAAAATTTACATTTACAATTGTATTCAGCTACAAGAATTGTTATAAATATATATATGTATATATATATATATATATATATATATATATATATATATATATTTATAACAATTCTTTTTGCCGCGATTATAATTAAAAATAATAGATAAGAGTTATTTGATAATTATAGATCTTTGCGAAAGCGGATCATAAATTGTATGTAAATGTAAATATATATATATATATATATATATATATATATATATATATATAGAGTTTTAACTTTTTGACGATGTCTGCGTTTTTTAATCCTGAAATGGCATTTTTTGTATTGATTAGCCAGTGATAATGCCTTTTAAAGTCTACATGTATGTATGCCCAGTGTTATCTTAATAACCGTTTACTTAACCGTAACTTTTGCTAAATCAAGTATTATTGGACCACCTAGAACTGCGAGATATCCACAATTTATAGATCAGGTTCTTTAAATTATTGACGAACTTCAAAAACAGAAGTAACAGAAAATTGCTTAACAAGTAAAAATTAGTCACAAAACTGTTTTAAACCCTAAAAGAAAATTCACTGTATCTAAGTATATTATATTCAACGTGTTCAAGCTTTGCTATCTAATCCCTTTTGTATGCTTCATTGCCAATGGTTTTTAGGAAAAATGCAAACAATCCCAATGTTATGGCCACTATATTGTTTACTGATAAAGCCAACTTCTCAAAAAATGGGGTCATGAATTTTCATAATAACCACATATCTACGTACCACCGTTGAAGCACGATTCCAACCAACCTTTTTTGTCAACATTTGGATTGGGATTAGTCCATATTCTGAACATCTGCTTGAAATGTACTACTTTTTTGTCATAATTACAATGTTATTATTTTTATTACAATAATAAACAAAATCAACACCATGTATCTCGATAACGACAAAACACATGTTTATGGGAACTTTTAGACTTAACAATATTTTAAATTACTTTGGAAACACCCACTATATAAAATCGAAATAGTGTTAAAATAGGATATTGCATAATACACGCTATTATTTGATGTTAATCTTACGTACTTATTTCCAAAATTTCGTGTATTTTACCACGATCACGTATCGCTTCCATCCAATTCCATTTCTTAGTTGTAAAAGGGGGAAGATGTAATTTTAGAATCAACTCTATAATTTTCTTCGACTACTTATTCAGTGACCATTACCTACTTTTTAATAAATACATACCATTGTTGGGTAATTTTTTTTTCTTGCTTTATTACCTTTAATTTTTCGTATAAACTGATACACCTAACTGATTAGTGTACTATCCTAACGGGTTATTACTGGCTATTATGTTAAAATGCAAACACACATCTAAGGAGGGTGGTCACTAACCATACTAGAAAACAGAAAATTGTTGATATTGTAAATGGTAACTTAAAAAGTTTTTGTTTTTGGTGTCTTTTATATTTAATTGTATCAAATACCAAATAATTAATTTACTTGCGCGCTAGAGAATCTCGAAATGGACCCGAGAAACAGGAGCATACGGATTCTCTCAAACACCTAGATAGATTGATAAATAGATAGTTTATTGATCTTTTTGGTGTACAACGAATGATACAAATAAGACATTTCATTAATAACAAGACAAAACTTTTCCTCTTTTTCTTCCTTATAAATTCAAAACTTAATAAAATACTTGATAAAATACAATACAATACAAGCCAGGAATGAGATAGTATAGTTATTAAGCATCTATATGAGGACAGTTCACGAATTGTTGTCCCTAAAAAAAAAGAAAACACATGAGAAGAATGAAACTAATTTATTTTTCAACATTGTCACCTGCAACGTTTATACACTTGTTATATCGGTGTTAACATTACTTCGTTATCATCAGCAAAGCGCATTCCACGAAGATGTTCTTATTATTTTGGGAAGGAATGGTAGTCGCTAGGGGCCAAATTTGGAGAATGAGGGGGTTGTTCAAAAATTTTAATTCCCGCATTGTGAATTGCAGCCATTGCAACACAAGCTTTGTCCTGGTGGAAGAGCACACCTCGACTAAATTTTTCTCTTCCCTCATCTTTAATCGCTTTGCGTATTAAATTCGCATAAAATTCACCTGTTATGTGCGCCCACGCGGTAAATAATCCACGAAAATTACACCTGCAAAATCCCAAAAAACTGTAGCCATGATCTTACCAGCTGATGGGACATTACAAAATTTTTGAGAGGAAGGGGAACCCCTATGCCGCCATTCCATGCTTTGTTTTTTTTATTTTGGATCACAGTAATGAACCCATGTTTCGTCGATCGTAATAAATTTTTGCTTAAATTCATCGGGATTCCTATTAATGATCTCCAAATTTGTCTCCATGCAACCTGGCGAACACGCTTCTGGTCTGCCGTCAGCATTCGTGGAACCCAGCGTGCAGAAAGTTTTTTCGGACCCAATTCCTAATGTAAAAATTTTTCAACTCTTCCAACAGAAAACCTACTTGTCTTTGCTATAGCTTTGACTGTAATTCTTCTGTTCATTTAAAACCATGTCATGAAATAAATTCACATTTTCTTTGGTCACCACAGTTTTGATGGCTCCTTTACCTGGTACATGTTTACAGGACTCTCTTTCCAGTTTAAAATCCCGTGACCCGTTCTTGATTATCTGGTACGATGGGGCAGAGTCATCCAATACTTCTACCATGTCCTTATAAATTTCTTGCGGTAATAACCCCTTTTGCAAAGGTACTTTATCGCACCTCTTGTCTCAATTTTGTCCATTTTTATAAAATCACGGACACCTCAATGAAAAAAATTAATATTTAAACATACCGACACTTTATTTGTATTTGTCATTTGACGCCAACTATGTTGGGAAGAACAATTCGTGAACTATCCTCGTATATTCATCTCTGGAGAAGAGAGCATTTGAAGTCAAAATGTCGTTCAACTGTTTTTATAAATTAAATAGATTTAGATTTTTAGATATGAAGGGAGTGCATTGTAGAGATTTACATCCAAGAAGTTTATGTTAGACTTATGCAGTCTGAATTTACCTGGCCTGATTAATTGACAGCTCTTGGTGGGATAATTGTGGAAGTTCAATGTTTACCGTAATCTACTTTATTTTTATAAATTTTTACTAAAAGTTGTTATAAATAAATGTATGGTAGGTAGAATCGTGATTCTAAAGAATACAAAGAGTAGTCTCCATGAATCAACATAACCCGCATCAGTAATTATTCTTATTGCTTTTTTTTTAATATTAAATATGTCAACAGCTTTTGCACTATTACCCCATACAATTGTTCCATATGAAACTTGGGAGTGAAAGAAAGCATAGATAGATAGAAAGATAGATAGAAAGCGTAGATAACAGTGCATGTACTCCAATAATAGTTTTCATTTTCGGAGTAGGAATATGTATTTGGAGATTTTATTACTAAGCTGCTCTATGTGAACTGACCAGTTTAGTGTGTTATTTAAAAAAATGTCCAACAATTTAACTGTGCAATTGGAAGCTGCCAAAGCAAATCAAAGCTGGGGAAAGAATGCCAATTGTACCTGATAAACCTGGCAAAACTTAATCGAGTTGAACTTAAGTGGGTGCTAGGAGACAAAGTTATTGAAGGCAACGAAAGGGCAGACTCACTCTCAAATGTGGGTGGTGGAGACCCGCTGCTGGGGGCCTGAACCCTGTGTGGGCATAATGAAATCTGTTGTCAGGAAGAATGTCGTCTTGGATAACCAATAGACTGATGCGCAGCAAGAGAATGATGGGGCAACCCATCTTGCACTTTTTATTTAGGCATTGGAGATAGACAGGAAATAGCTCAGGCTGATAACGTAGTTCGTTACGAGGCATTGTTGTCTGAGGAAACATCTTCATTAAATGGGCATCTTTTTGAAGAACCCAGTATGCATAATATGGGACGATGTGGTGGAAATAACATCCCAGTCATATTTGACTGTGACGCCATCATTAGGTGGCACAGCCAGTATGAGGATGAGACTGATGCAGCACGGGTTAGGAACTTTTTGCGAGGTCTGTTACATTTAGGTGTAAATGATATTATTGATCAAGCTTAGCCAGGAGCCTAGTTGGCTCAGTGCCAACTAAACCAAAAACTGCGGAACATAATTTATTATTATTATGACTCTTCCTAACCCTAACCTAACTTTTGATAATGGCTCCAAAGCGGGAGCCGAAACGTCGAGAAAACAAATTTTCTGAACGCGGTTTATCCAGAAAACCTAGTATTCATTTTTCTGACCGCGGAAGCATCTCTGAACATATATATATATATATGTTAATTTTAATATCTGAGATTCTATATTCTTGTCTTGTCTTCAATTATCTTTTCTTTCGTCGATCACTTTCTCGAAGGTTTTTATTTCCGTCATATCAAATCTGACAAATCTATATCAACAACTTAAAATCTCCTAGTAAAATACAATTCAAAAATATACAATTTGTTTAACTTCATCACAAAATAACATTACGAAGTAACATTCTTCCCCCCGTGAGGAAGTTTACTCGTCTCACTCTTCTAATCTTCCACATCGATTCTGCAAAGTTTAACCACTGGTCTTTTGTAGATTCTCGAAGAAGTTTTTACGTCTGCTATACGAACTCTGCCATCGGGTCCTGGATAAACTTCTTCAACTTTTCCCAACTTCCAGAACTTTCTTGATGTATTGTCTTTAACTATGATGACGATGTCATTTACTTTCAGTGGTTTTCCATCATCTGTCCATCTCGTTCGTTTGGTCAAGGTTGGGAGATATTCTTTAGTCCACCTCTTCCAGAAACTTTCGACAACTTTCTGTGACTTCATCCATTCTTTTCTGTAGTCCACATTCTTCGAGTACTCCATCGTTGTGTTGATAGAGCCCAGTAAAAAATGGTTCGGTGTTAGGGAATCAAAGTCGTTTGGATCTATAGATAACTTCGTTAGAGGTCTAGAGTTTATTATATTCTCACACTCTGCAAAGATAGTTTGTAAAAGTTCGTCTTTCAAGACCTGTCCGTTCAATATCACATTGAATGTTGTTTTAATCGAACGAACCATTCTTTCCCAAGCACCCCCCATATGGGGTGATGCAGGTGGTATGAACTTCCAATAAATACCACTTTCTGAAAGAGTATCAGAAATCTTCTCTTGATCCAGTACCTCCGCAGCTCTCCTCAACTCTTCAGCCGCTCCTCGAAAATTTGTCTCATTATCCGAAATAATTTCTTTTGGCTTTCCTCTTCTGGATGCCATCCTTTTTACTGCCATAATGGCTGAATCGGTAGTCAAAGAGTGTGCAACTTCTATATGCACAGCTCTTATTGTTAGACATGTAAAAATGACGCCCCACCTTTTCTCGCGTCTTCTTCCAATATTTACCAGAAATGGTCCAAAATAATCGACCCCTGTATACGTGAAAGGTCTCACTAAAGGCGTCAGTCTTTCTACAGGAAGTTGTCCCATTACTGGAATGATTGGCTTTGCTCTGTGTAATCTGCATTTTCGACATTTCGCAAAAATGGATTTCACTACACTTCTTCCGTCTATTACCCAGTATTGTCTTCTTAATTCATTTAGAACAGTTTCCTCACCTATATGCACAAATTTCTCGTGGTAATCTTGCAGCAAAAGTTCAACCAGTTTATGTTTCTTCGGAAGAATGATTGGCCGTCTCGCAGATGACTCCATTCCTGATGCAAGGTCGGTTCTGCCGCTGAGAATGATTATTCCTCGATCATCCATGGAGAAAGCATTTTCAGACGATTTCGACTCTTCAACAGCTTATTCTTCCGGAGACGTTGTAATTCTTCCGAGAAGCAGTCTTCTTGGCACTTCTTAATCCACAGCAACTTGGCATCGTCTATTTCAGATGGGTTCAAACATATTGAAAATTTTGTATTCCGGAGATGTTGTAATTCTTCCGAGAAGCAGTCTTCTTGGCACTTCTTAATCCACAGCAACTTGGCATCGTCTATTTCAGATGGGTTCAAACATATTGAAAATTTTGTATTCAATTTTCTTATTTTGGAGACCATGATTTTGATGAATCTGAAGACCCAGGCAGTCGCTCTCAGGAGTCGGGACAGTTTTGAAAATCTGTTGATGTCTGGTAGATATTGAGTCTCTTCTACAACCAGGTCAATGAATAAAGGATGTTCAATGCCATCAATTGATTCGTCTTGACATTTCTTTGGCCATAGTTCTTCGTCTCTATCATATAAAAATGCAGGTCCTTTAAACCAGGTCTCAAAGTCGATTATTTTGTCTGAATCATATGATCTAGTCGCGATATCTGCAGCATTTAATTTCGATGGAACCCAGTGCCAATTGTCTACATTTGTGATTTCCTGAATTTCACCGATGCGATGAGCTTCAAATTGTCCAAGTTTTTACTGGCATCGCAAAATACGTGTAACTCTATTTTGCTTGCTTCAGGAATTCTTACAGAGTAGCATCGATCAATTGATATTTTCTCAATTTTGTCTAGATCGTTATTCCATAAAGTCCATGTTCGATTCAAATCTTCGTCTATATGATCATCCCATCCGATACCTGATCGCCAAATATCTTGAATGAGGATTCGTGCTTTGATGGTGAAATTCACAATAAGTCCAAGAGGGTCAAAAATAGACATAGCTGTCTTCAAAACCTGTCTTTTTGCAGGTCTATTGACATTTCGGTTGACATCATCGTCGTTTCTTCTCAATTTTTTCAACTTGAAGCAGAATGTGTCCATTTTCGAATTCCAGGAGAGTCCCAAAATTCTCTGAATGGTTTTGTCGCAGTCCAAGTTCAGATCTTTGTGAATGTCTTCATTTTCCGAGTGTGTCTTCATGAGGTCCTTGCTATTGGAAACCGAATTAACTAATTCGAAACCTCCTAGTCTTTGAACTCGTTTCACCTCAGAGATAATATCAAGAGCCTCTTCAATAGTGTCTGTACAATCCAGGTAATCATCGACAAAATGCTTCTTGATAATTGCTTCTAAAATTTCTTTTCGGTTTGTAAGTTGTTTTGCATTCAAATTTTTGATATATTGAGCGCAGATTGGTGAACACGTAGCCCCAAATGTCATGACCTGCATTTCATATACGTCTAAATGTTGTGTCGGGTCTCCATTTCGCCATAAAAATCTCTGGGAGTTTTGGTCTCTCTTGACAATTCGCACCTGGTGGAACATCTCTCGAACGTCACTGCTGAAGGCAAATCTTCGAAGACGAAATTTCATCAGTACTTCAACAAGTGATTGCAGTAGGTCCGGGCCACTAAGCAAATTATCGTTTAGGCTGACTCCATGAGACTTAGATGCTGCGTCAAACACCAGACGAAGCTTATTGGGTTTGTTTGGATTAACCACTCCAAAATGAGGCAGATACCAACATCTGGGACCTTCTATTGCTGCCTCTTCTGGTGTCAACTTCCGCGCGTATCCTTTTTCTACATAACTGCTGATTTTATCACAATACTGGGTTTTGAGTTCGTGGTTCTTCTGTATATTTCTTTCAACACATTTGAGACGTTGAATTGCAGTATATTTACTTTCGGGTAGTTGCAAATCGTCTTCTTTCCACAAGAGTCCTATTTTGAACCGGTCTTCTAGGCGTTTCGCAGTCTTTTCCATGATTTTAACAGCTCTGTCTTCTTGTTTTGTAAGTTGATTTCTGAAGGGAAGTATTCCGAAAGCGTCTGTTGTAAAAGATTGCTTCACCAACTCAAGGAGTTTGTCGTTAGATATTTCAATGTCATCACAAACGTGGATTGAATAGAATTTGGACTCATGTTGCATTGTCCTCCCATGGAAAATCCATCCGAGCTTGGTCTTGGTCGCTATAGGAGATGTGAAGTCTTCGTCACCTTGAACCACCTTTCTGGCAACTGTCAAGTGAATGTTGTCTTGTCCAAGTAATATCATGGGCTGTTCATCAATTTCTGTAAATGGAATTTAACCGAGATATGGATATCTTTCCCAATCAAGTGCCCGAATTGTCTGAGTTGGCAGGGATAAATTTTCGACAGTCCTTACATTTTTCATTGAAAAATTTTTTGCATCACTATGATATTTCTAAGTTCAGAGAAATTGAGTTCTTATGTCTGGAAGTCATATTATTCGTCCATTGAATGCATAAGGGTTGCGACTTTCCTTTGAGATGTAGTTTTTCAGTCAGGCTTCTGTCAATCAAAGTTACACTCGAACCTTCATCACAGTTTCTACAGTTTCTACCATTGAATTTTTCCCATAAAGCTTCACCTTCACCATACAAAGAAGAAAATTACCAGATCGATGTCCTATTGCAAGAATATTCTCTTCATTTTTATGGTTTGTCGTATTTTGTGTGGAAATAGAACTTTCACCATTATGTTTTGTTGCAGGCTGGGAATCTTTGTGGAGAATATGATGATGGTTTCGTTTACATCCATTAATCCCACATTGTTGCTTGAATCGGCACCTGGTAGTCTGATGGTTGTTTCGAAGGCAAGAGAAACATAACTTGAGCTTTGTGACTATATCCCATCGTGTATCCACTTCATCAGACTTCATTTTTAAACAATGTATAATCAGATGTCCTCTAGATCTGCAGGATCTACAATATTCGACATTTTCTTCTTTGTCTGTTGATACCAAGGCACTTTCTTGTATTTCTGTTGTGAAAAGGTCTGTTTAGTTTTTAATTCAGCTTTAGAATTTCTTGAAAAGTTGACAAGGCATGCAGCAGATGCTTTTTCATTTAACCATACCGAAAAATCTTGAAGATTGGCTCGTATGCTGCTGTGTAGGATTTTCTCACCCCACTGTAGTTTCAAAGAATCAGGAAGTTTTTGAATCAGGTCACGTAGTAGTTGAGGATTTTGAAGGTGTTCATAATATTCGAGAGACTTGATGGTTGCCACAAGACAGCTTACATTGTTGGAAAACTGAACCAAAGAATCCATATTATGGTCTCTAACAAATGGTAAATTTTTCGTTCTGGTAATTAATCCATCAATTATTTGATCTGGACGTCCGAAGCGCATTTCGAGGGTCTTCAATATCAAATCAATATTTGCGGATGAAGTGATCATTCCTAAAACTGCAAGTCTGGCTTCACCTCGGAGACACTTTTGAAGTTTGATGATTTTTTCCTCTGGAGAATATTCACATAATGTTGAAATGCGTTTAAATTGGGTAATAAAAGTAGGCCACTCTTTAGAGTTTCCATCAAAATAACTGAAATCTTTTCCACTACTTGTCTGGCGATGAATCTGTCTTGTTTTGGCATGGAGGAAACTGATTTTATAGCTTCACTTATGGTTTCACAGAGTTGTCTGATTTCAGTTCTTTCACTTCCATTATTTTTGTCTTCTGATGTGTTATTTTCTCCCTGTTCACACCCAGAAATATCTGCAGGTATACTATTCACCCATTCTATGGTATGTCTGTCACGCTGTTCCTGATGTACTGATGTGCTTTTGACTGATAAGAGTTCCTCTTGTTCCAATAGTTCTGTTTCATGGACTTCGTTCTCAAGCTCCATCAATTTGAGTTTATTCTCCAGTTTTTTCATTTCAATGGTCTGTCTCAGCTTTTCAACTTCAAGTGTATGTCTTTTTCTATGTACATTAAAACTACTAGCTGAATTTCTGGTTTTTCTTGAACATACAGAATCTTTGTCCCAGTGGTTGTCATTGTCGGTTTTTGATTTGGGAATTATATTAGCTTGTTCGGTCTGACTAATTAACTCCTCTTCCACTTGGTTTTCATCCGTATTGTTCATAACGTTTCCTGATTTGTCTAAGGTAAAGTATTTTTGACTATATTCGTGACATCTGTATTTTTTCGCACCAAGATAATTCCTTTAATAGTTCAGAGGTGGTTCAAGAGCTTCCACATGCAGGGGGGCAATTGGTTAGAATCTTATTTCACCAAGACAGATACGCAAAACTGTATTTTGGAAAACGTCAATCTGTTTTAATAAGTTGTTACTGGCAGAACCATGGAAAAACACCCGTAGTCCAATATGGAGCGTAGAAAGCAACGCTAAAATAACAGAGCTATCTAACATCAGCACCCTACCAAGTTTTAACTATAACTTTTAAAAAATTGAGATCTCTGTTGCATCTGTTTAGGTAATAAAAATGTGAGGGTTTTTATCAAATAATTTGGCAACGTCGCTCCGGGCGTAGTGGGTCTGTTTGAGCGTCGTCGAATGCGATACAGACGTCGGCGTCTGTGACGTCTATCACATCGTTTACAACCCCACGTTTTGCCGCGAAGGGTACTTTGGGGTGACGGGGCGGAATAAACCGCCCCCTCGCGCATCGACTGACTGCCACTACAAGAAGTTAAAATCCCGAACGAGACTGGGGCTGTGATGCGTTTAAGGAGACCGTTTGTTTGAATTTTAGGTTATTTGCTGCTGCGTTAAAAATAGGATTTGTAGTAGTTTCGTGCCCCCTTTCCCCGAGCGATGGAATTTATGTTGCCACCGCAAAGGTTAACAAAAATGCTAGAGACGGAGTAATTTTTACATTTGACTAATAAATACTACCGAATTTTTTTATTATTTTTCAAAATTAAACGATTTCAAAAATTGAAAATGAAATAAAATAATAAAATGGTTTTTTTTCATTTATACATAAAGCAGCTCAAAATGACAATGAAATTGGTAAAATATTTTTGGTTTCCGAGTTACAGCGTTTTAAAGTTGAAAATTAAACGCTGTTTTTTTATTTTTATTAGTTAATGTAACTAATTTTTGCCTGCAACTTCGTCAGCACAAACTATAATATTTAATTACAAAAAAATGTACTTTACAGATAATCACACTGGTAAATTAATTAACCAGCCGTTTTATTAAGTGTTTCTGGAAGGTTCTTAAGCCCTGGAATGCCGGCATCGTACACAATTAAGAATGTCACTATCACACTCACCGACTTCCAAGACTATGAATTTGACACTAATATTGACCGTTTTTAATAATTTTTTATTTCGTCCACTCCTATTTCATTTCATAGTGGAGCTGGGGGTGGATCACCTCTTCATTATTTGTTTGCAGGTAGTAAGCTGTTGTATGCACAAAGTTTGTTTAATATTGCTCCAGGCGTTCCAGAGTTATACCTGAACCTTGGTGGTGACGGCGTAGTCGTCTAATATAATTAGGAATGTCATCATCATGTCACCTATTATGAAAAACCAAATGAAATAGCGTGTTTTAAACTACATGTAGCGACAAATATTAGCTTAACAATAATTTACTAACGAAAGGGAAAAATCAAGCGCCCTCACTATAACTTCAAAACGAACTTTGAATACAGATTTACACCAAATTGGTTAGCAATGACATATTTATCTATCAGAAAATGTATTGGAATTAAATGAAAAAAAATTACAAATGTTTTCTTTTGAAATTATTGGAGGTTCTTCTTTTCGCCAGTGACAAAAAATTATTGGTACCAAAACTTGTACTGGTTTTCGTCATCAGAGATCCACTGGCGACACACTTGGCAGCTATCCATTGAGAAATATGGTGAAACCTTAACAGTGGCATTTAATTGTGTTTGACATAATGAACTCCTTGCCAAGCTCCCATCCTTTGGTTTGCTCCCCAGATTTGTTATTTGTTACCTAGCTTTTTCTTAAAAAGATCTCTTCACGTAGTGGTCGATGTAGTTATTTCTGATACCCTACCAATTAATGCTGGTGTCCCGCAGGGTTATGTCCTGGCACCAACAGTATTTCTGCTTCACATTAACGATTTGCACATAAAAACATCTTGTCCAATACACAGCTTTGCTGATGAAAGTACCCTTCAAACCACTTTTTCTTCCAGAGCTCCTACACCAGCCCGTGAAACAAGAAACGAACGGGTTAATAATGTGAACGAAATAAATAAGGACTTTGCCAGGATTCTAGAACGCAAATGTCTATTGCAAATAAACCTCAAGCATGCCCATTTTCTAGAAAAGCTTTTTTTAATTTTTTTTTAAATTTTGCCAAATGTTATTACGTCAGGCGTAACCATATCAATGAAGTCATTTATCTCGATGGTCAGTAGTAATAATTTTTCTTGGGAAAACCACGTGAGGTCCATTGCTAAAAGTGCCTCTCAAAACATGTTGTATTCTGAATAAAATTTGGTATAACCTCCTCCACGTTGAAATAACGTATTGGCACGTCTGTGCATTGAAAAAATCAAGCGGTTGAAAGTGTCTTATGGAATATTGTTCCATTCCCCTGCAGCCGCTAGGACTAACTTATCTGCAGTCTGAGGTGGGTTGATGCGATTGTGAATGGCAATGTTATTCCACATGTTTTCAATGGGAATCCTATCGGGCGAGTTGGCTGGCCAATTCAATCTACTGATATGTCCTGCTTCAAGTGTATTCTGAACCATTCTTGCGCGGACGTTGTCGTCCATAAACACAAAATTTTCGCCTAATTAGTTACGTGTGGGGTAGATAATGGGCGTAATAACTTGTTCGACGTAAATTTGGGTGGTTATATACTGTGGAATGCGAATTAATGGGGTACGGCGGTTAAACATTATTTCCCTCCAAAACATTACGGTACCTTCTTGATAGGAAGCAGCTTCTCAAGGAAAATTAAATCTCTGTTGACGACCTGGTTCTCTTTGCCGATTTTCATCACTCATTAGACAGACAGGCAAAAATTCAAAATCGATTATTTAGAGTCGGGGATACTGAAGGACCATATGGTTTAAAGATTTTTAATGTACACAGACACTCTTCTGTTACAGCTTTATAATAGGTCGTCAAAATATTTAAGTTGTATTTGTGTATATAAAATCGATTTAACCAAAAAAAAATTGTAAAAAAAAACAAAGCATAAAAAAAGCATAAGTAATTAATTTCATGCAGGAACAGCTTCTGAGAAAATTGTAAACCTCGTTTGTTTACTGGATTCGTAATAAGTAATTTTAATTAAAATCGTCTGGTTGTTCATACTAAAAATTTAATGGAATTTCCAGAGAGATAAGTCGCTAAAAATAATAATATTAATCTGTATTAATGGATGCATCAATACATGATTTGTATTGATGCACTCGAAAGTAATTGAAAGTTTGTTGCCTCAAGATATTCTTGAGTAAAATTTATGATTGCGTGAACAGACCCTTTTGAAAATTTTATAGAAAGTATTAATATAGAAGAATGGAATGGACGAATTCGAAATAAACCGAAAAAATAGACAATATTACGGATACTATTTGACTTGAAATATGTTATTTGGGAAAAATAGACGACGGAACTATTAAAATTAAGGTAGCACGAATCAATAATTTCATAAAGCAACTTTTACAATTTTTTTTTAAATCTTATATGTAGCGTTTTGTTTATCATTGTAAAAGGTTTTTCAGTGAATGAGTATTGGGGATCTATTTCAATGGGACACCAGGGCGGCGCAACTGTGGTGTCTTTGAGCTACCAAACCTAGACACCCTATAAAAACCGAAATTATCACACCACGATCATAGTATTAAAATGGAAATCGACAAGTTAGCACTGTAAGCACGAAGGAAAGGAATATCGTTTCTTCTTGGTTGCTCTATTTTTAATGAACCTTCCTTATCGTTTAAGCTATCAAAACTTAATCCAGAACAAAGATATAATTTACACTGATGAACATATTTTTTGTCTATTATCTTACTACTAAAATATATGTCAAATATGATGCTGATTAAAGGAGAAAGAGTGGGACAAGTAAATGGGTTTGTTTACTTGGGTGCAAAGTTTTCGAGAGTCGAAAAGTATACTGTGACATTAAGCGAAGAGTGTTGGCAGGAAAACACATGAATGTGCACTGCATAACTTTATAAGTAGCTAGAACGTGTCTAAAAGGCACGACTGGATGTGCATAAAAGGATGCAGGTCCCTTTATTTATGTATGGTAGTGAATGTTGGGTTTGGCAGAAAAGGCATGAAAATATGATTAATGCTGCGGAGATGAACAGATTTATAAGGCAAGTGTGAATAGGCAAGTCGGTAGAAAGCGACTTCAGCGAATCTATCTCGATCAGATCAACATTGTTCTAAAAAAAGGCCAGGTCAAGATAACCAACAACAAACAAGCATGTATGAGAGCGCCTGATGAAAGTAGAAAAAGCGAAAAGTATGTATAAGTACCGTAGCAAGTGGAAGGAAGTTGTCTTTGCCTACACATACGGAAAAAAGACGTGACTGATGTATGTATATATGTATTTTATCACGTCAAGTTTTTTGCTGTCACAAAATAAAGGGCAATAGTCCATGTTTTGCAATGCTATGCATCACGAAAAATGTTTTTTAACATAACTGTGGAGGAAAAAAAAACTGTGATCGTTATACATAATTGATTTTTTATAATTTAAAAACGAACAAACACTTGACACAAAGAATTAATTTTATCTATTTTAGAAAAGATTTTAATTATATCGTTTTATTTCAGTCAAACAAATAGTTTTGATGTTTGGTTTTGAATTTTATGGAATTTAATTGTGTAACAGAATTATACCTTTGACAAATTTGTTATCAAAGAGACCTTCTGAACCGCTCTGTTTTAAATTTAGTTACTGCTAGCATATTTTTATAAAGAATATTCGAATTGGGAATGTCTGTACGATATGTAATTTTTTTTATGTAGATATGAAGGCTTGTTTGTTATAATTATTTTATGCAAAAGACGGACTGCGTGAAATACCCTTCTTTTTTCCATGTTCAACCATCCAATTTCCTGAAGTTTATATGAGATTCTTTGTCACCGACGAATGCCAAATATTAATGTGAAGCCCGAGTTCTGCACTTTATGAATTTTGTTTTGTTATATTTTATGTGACTTACAGCCTAAATAATGCAGTCGCTATAAAAAAGAACTAACTGGTCCCAGTGCCCCGTTATTTATTTGGAAAAAACAACTCATTGAAAATAAATTAGTAACGATTCTTTTAAATTAGTATTAATTATTTTTGGTCTAAAATATCTCTTAATTAAAAATAAATAATTAATTAAATTATATGCAAATTTAAACGTCACAGTTTAAATGATGCAAAACTCGTTACAATAAAATCAATAGAGAAAAAAAACTGCACGATTTGAAATACGCCTGCTTACGAGGGCAGTTTGATAAGTCAGTGACTTTTTGAATTTCCCGCGCAGTTACTCCAAATGCAACAGCGCTGCCGTCAACTATAATCTTTCAGTGGGCAACTTTCTAATTTTGAGCAAGCTACGTCGTGCAGTTGGTGTTTGATAGCCGTTCAAAGCAGAAAACCTCGTGAATTTTTACGAAAATGGAAAAAAGTGAATTTCGTGTGCTGATCAAGCATTACTTTTTACGTAAAAAATCCATCACTGAAACTAGGGAAAGACTTGATAAATACTACGGGGACTCGGCACCATCAATTTCAGTGGTTAAGAAGTGGTTTACAGGGTTCCGTTGTGGTCGTACCAGCACTAGTGACGCCGAACGTTCAGGTCGCCCAAAAGAAGTGATCACGCCGGAAATCGTCGATAAAATCCATGAAATGATATTGGATGATCGGAGAATGAAAGTGCGTGAGTTCGCTCATGCTGTAGGTATCTTAACTGAACGGGTACATCATATTTTACACGAATATTTGGACATGAAAAAACTCTCTGCGAGATGGGTGTCGCGATTGCTCACACTCGACCATAAGCGCAATCATGTGACCACTTCAAAAGAGTGTTTAGCGATGCTCAGCCGTAATCCGGACGAATTTTTGCGCCATTTTGTTACTGTGGATTGAACATGGATCCATCACAACACGCCAGAGACCAAGGAACAATCGAAACAGTGGGTTGCTCGGGGTGAACGTGGACCAAAGAAGGCGAAACAGAGTCTGTCAGCCAACAAGGTCATGGCCACCGTTTTTTGGGATGTACGCGGTGTCATTCACATCGATTACCTCAAGAAAGGTAAAATAATCACCGGCGAATATTATTCAAAGCTTTTGAACAAATTAAAACAAATTGAAAAAATTAGAAAAACGCTGGACTAAATGTATCGAGCTAAAAGGTGATTATGTAGAAAAATAAAATGTTTATTTTCGGAAAAAAATTTGTTTTATTCAATAAGTCACTGACTTATCAAACCGCCCTAGTATATTAGGTGGGTCATTCCTCATTATCAATAACGGCTTGTAGTCTTCTGGACATTGATTCAATTAACTTTCTAGTATACTAGTATTTTTGTTCGATATTGGGGCACTATTTATTTTATTTTTTAATGTCAACCACAAATTTTTTATTACATTCAAGTATTTAGGCAGTTATAAAGCAATCAATTGCGGATCCGATATAACGCGGGCTTTGGAACATTGTCGTGATAAAACTGATAATTAATATCAATATCTATTTTTTGGGAATTAGCGACGAGATGCTTCCTTAATATATTCGAATACACCTATTGGTTTAGATTCCCTTCAATTAAATTCATGTTACCAACTACTGCAGATGACATACAGTCCCATAATATCACTCCACCTTCACCGTGCTTTACCATAGATTCATATTTTTTTTAATTTTAATTCTTCGTTAGACTTTCTCCACAATGATATTTTTCCATCGTACCCATATAAGTTTATTTAAGTCTTATTAGCAAATATTACTTAATTCCTGAAGGTCAAGTCTTTAGTGATATGCTCTCTGACGAATTCCCATCCGCACGTTTATTTCTTTGCCTAAAGGCTTATTTCCAACAGTTCTACCATGTAAATTATTTTTTTGCAAAATCCGTCGAATTGTTTCGGGGTTACACCTTTTTCCATACTGTCTTTCCATCTCGGCGCACAACTTTGGCTCACTTTTTTTGGGATTATTTGATATCTCTCTTGTAATGCATTTTTCTTAACATTCTATTTGAAGCCGACCTTGACTTATTCCTGACTCTATTTTTATTCCAGTAACGTTCAATGACATGCTGAACAGTTGACGGACATTTATTTAACATTTTGACTATGTCTCTTTGGCTGTATCCATTTCTGTAATTAGCAATATTTAAATATCTTTCAGAAATGTAGTTCGACGACCCATTCTTAAACAATTTTGCTTTATTAAATAAAAACTTGCTTTTAAAGGTCGAACTAAAAAAAATGGCAACAATAAATCAACGCAACGCCGCTTTCGTAAGTTTAAAACTGACCCCTGTTGTTATTTTTGCATTATTTAAGCTGACGTTAAAATTGGTTTAATTAATTATTTATATATTATTATTTAGGACAAAAAAGTAATTTATTTGTCGCTAATTTGACTTTATCATCGGCGTAAAGACGGCATTTGACGATCAAATCATTCATTTTCAATCCATACGCACTCTCTTTCAAATCTTTTAAACAATCGTCTATGTATAAGTTAAACAGCCATGGCGAAGCGACACATCCCTGTCTTACACCTTTTTCGATAATAAACCAGTCCGTGTAAGCTCCGTTTATCCTGACACAAGTAGTGGAATCCTCGTAAAGTGATTTTAGTGCTCTTATTAAACTACCGCTCATCCCGTACATAGACAATGTCGATCACAATTCACTTCTCACCAATCTGTAAGAGGCTTTTTCCAAGTCTATACAAGCGCAGTAGACCTTCTGACTTCTAGCTAAGAATTTTTCGACTATACATCGTAATGTTACTTTCTGATAGTGAAAAAATACTTGGGCATCAATAAAACAGAGCATTATTATATAGAAACGATTTCCAGCTTTTTGAAGAATTACCACAAAATGGAAGTCAACATGTCCTTAAAAATTTTAAAGCTTTTATCAAGATTTAAAGTACTATAAGGAGAGGTAACAAGTTTTTTAATAAAAAACCATGTTTACTTATTACTAATAGTATGCATTATGCGAAACTGAAAGTAGAGGAATTTCATGTAAAGCGGACAGAGAAAAAAATGCGAGCTTCTGATTCGTTTATACTAGACCAAAATGTACTTCTACTCGTAGATGATATGGACATAAACACACATTTTTTTTGTAATAGGTTTAGTTGCTAAGTTTTGTGCTTCTAAAAAATTAACGTTTGTAATGAATGGGATTTCTGGAAGCTGTTTTCCGAATTAAACAAATTTGAAATTAAATATTAAACGCTCCGTGTGGGGACACCCGAAACCCCCATCGGACGCGTCTCCAGGTGGCGGATAGCAGAAAGTCCTAACCGGCTTGCCGGCGGATAGGAGGGAAATAAAATACCTCCCGCGGACCAGCAGGATTGAACATATCATTCAGGAGTAAACCTGATTAAAAATCCGCAATCTCCAAGGTGTAGACCGTGCCCATGGATGGATTATACTGCGTTACCGTATCGCAAACGGTTAAATTTCGGGTACCTGGGGCCCCCGAAAGTACAAACCCCCTCTGCGGTAAGGGTGCACTGCCGTAGTTGAAGTTATATCATCCCAACTCGTGGGAATCAAATGAAAAATAATACCCTTAAAAACATGGAGTTGCCTATCTCCCAAGAAATAGAACAAAATAAAAATACGATGAGTGGAGAGACGACGGAACCAGTTCCTCGGTTCCTACTCATCAAGAGGACAGACGGAGGTGAATTCTCCAAGGTCAGTCCATTTTTGATATCGAAGAGTATAAATGGTTTGATTGGAATAACGAAAGTTACGAAGAAAGTAAAGGAAGGTTTATTGGTCGAAATTAGCTAGAGAGCACAGTCAGTACGACTTCAGTCGATACAGAGATTTGCAGAATTTGACGTCGAGGTAATACCGCATAATACATTAAATCAAGCTAAAGGAGTTGTTTTTTGCAGAGATTTTCTTAATTTCACCATCGAAGAAATTGCTGAAGGCCTTAAAGATCAGGGAGTAATAGCGGTAAAGAGAATGCAGACGAAAAAGAACGGAGAGATCTCAGATACGCCAAATCACATTCTTACATTTAATACGCCAAGCTTACCGAAAACTGCTAAAGCTGCCTTTTATAATTTAAAAGTTCGTGACTATATCCCTGCGCCAATGAGATGCTTTAAGTGCCAAAAATTTGGTCATATATCAGCCCGCTGCCAAAATGAGCAGATATGCATTTGTGGTAGACCCCAACACCAAGAAACACCATGTGAAAAACCAGAGGTTTGTGTTAACTGTAATGAACCCCACCGCGCTAATTTTAAAAATTGCCCCCAGCTTATAATCGAGAAAGCCATTCAGAAAATAAAAGTACAAGAACGGATACCATACCGAGAAGCTCGAAAAAAAGTTATTATTAGAACTCCAAAAGAGGGCACTTCCTATGCCCAAGTTGCACAAACTGCAGAAAATAATATGGACGATATCATATATAAATTAACCCCAATGATCATACGAATTGTGAAAGAATCAATGAACAATAGTTATTCCCAAAAACAACCACCCCATTCCTCTCCCCATCAGAGTTCATCAAACATCCCCCCCGCCTCCGCTTCCCGAATAAAAAAGGAAGCGAAATGAGTCAACAACCGAAAACCTCAGCTCCGAAAGAGAATCTGAGTTTAGTGCTGCTTCAACTAATACTCAGTCCTCGAAAGGAAAAAGAAGAAAAAAGGCTGGCCAGCAGAAAAACCAAGGAAACCTGCATCAAAATCGCAAGGATAAAATCTCATCCTTTCATCCACAAGGGTGTATCCTAACAACCCCTTTCAAAAACATTTAATGGAAGCATTAGAAAATTTAATTTATTGGAATTGCAATGGATGTAAATTACATTACGCAGAACTAAAGCATATCGTCAATGAAAGAGCACCCTTGTGCATATGTTTGGAGGAAACACATCTTAAACCAAACGAAAATTTCAAACTGAAAGGATACAAAAGCTTTAGAAAAGATGCCATCCCTATCCAAAGATCAAGAGGAGGAGTAGCCATCTTCATTAAACAGAATATTCCAAATCACCAAATACCTATTCAGTCTACACTGGAAGTTGTCGCCGCAAGAGTTATTTACCCTCTAGAGTTCACGATTTGCAATATATATCTCCCCGATGCTAATTGGAACATAACAGACCTCAACAATATTGTCAACCAGCTACCACCACCTTATTTGATTGTGGGTGATTTTAACGCACATAATCCAGTCTGGGGCTCTGAAAGGCTCGATACCCGTGGCAGGATTATAGAGAACTTCATTGATGAAATGAATCTTCTGATACTTAATACGGGAGAAGGGACCTATTTAAACCTAAGATCTAATTCAATGTCAGTACTGGATTTGGCTCTCTGTTTACCTACACTTGCACCTTCTATTCAGTGGAAGTCCCTGGGTGATCACCTTACGGACCATTTCCCGATAACTATAGAATTCGCTAATCGCTATATCACACAGTCATTACCAAGAAAGTGGAAATTGAACAAAGCAAACTGGTCTCTATCTAAAGAAAACCTGATGCAAATACAAATACAAACTGACGATGTAGACAGGAGTATACAGTTCATTAGTGACAAAATCATAAATGCTGCGGAAATATCAGTTCCCCAAACAAGCGGAAAAAAGGTAGAAAAACAACACTGTCGTGGAATGATAAGGTTGCAACACGCATAAGGGAAAAAAAGAGAGCACTGAATATTATGAAGCGGTTTCCGACTCAAGAAAACATCATTGCGTTTAAAAGAGCTAGGGCTAGAGCTAAGCGCTCTCTCCATGAAAGCAAAAAAAGATCGTGGGAAGAATACGTCTCCACCATAACGGCGTCCACTCCTTCATCAGAGGTATGGAAGAAAATACGGGCAATTCTGGGAAAAAGGTTTGCAGAAACGACCCAAGCTCTGAAAATCGACGGAGCGATAATTGTTAATCAAACAGATATTGCAGAGAAAATCGCCCAACATTTTGAGATGGCTAGTAGCTCCCAACAGTTCGGTGAAGATAGTCCCATAAACCGTCGGAACCTTGAGCAAAATATCGATTTTCACGAGCAGAATATATCTAAGTATAATGAACCCCTCACTATGATAGAGCTTAAACATGCCATAGACGAAGCAGGAAGTTCATCACCTAGGGCGAACAACATAGTTTACGATTTTTTAAAACAGTTACCACTCACTGCGAAACAAGTTCTCTTGGATATATTTAACAAAATTTGGTCGAGTGGAATCTACCCACAAGCATGGCGCCAAGCAATTATCATACCAATTTTGAAATCAGCAAAACACCTAACAGTTACCGACTAATATCACTTACCAGTTGTCTCAGTAAAATATTGGAAAAAATGGTTAGTTATCGCCTCAGATGGGTTCTAGAATTAAAACAACTTCTCTTTGCTGCACAAACCGGATTCAGATGCCATCGATCAACAATAGACCAACTGTGCTTCTAGAAAAAGAAATCCAGAATAGCTTCGCAAAAAGAAACCACTTGGTTGCAGTATTCTTTGACATTGAAAGAGCATATGATACAACATGGCGATTTGGGGTCCTGAAACAGATGAATGAGTGGGGGATACGAGGAAACCTACCAAACTTCATCAAAAGTTTTCTAAAATACAGAGAATTCCGGGTTCGAAATGGATTACACTACTCTCAACCACACATATTGAAGAACGGTGTGCCCCACATTGAGCGTATTAATTTTTTCGAGTGCAATCAATGGTATCATAGAAGACCTTGATCCAAAGGTTGGTAGATGTCTCTACGTAGATGACCTCACCATCTATTATTCGGCAGCATCAATGACAGCGATTGAAAATACTTTACAAGTGGCTATAGACACCCGTTCCCACAAAGCTGAACATATAGGATGGAAATTTTCAGTAGCTAAAACAAGTTGTGTCCACTTTTGCAGATTGAGATCGCCCCACATAGACCCAAAATTGGAACTTTATGGTCAGAATCTACAATGTAAAGTATCTACTAAATTTCTGGGCCTTATATTTAATAAGAAATTAACATGGAGACCTCATATAGAAGATCTTGCTATAAGATGCAAAAAAGCGCTGAATGCACTCAAAACTCTTGCAAGCATTAATTGGGGTTGTGACCAGGTAATTCTGTTAAGATTATATAAATCATTAGTATTGTCAAAAATGGACTATGGCTGCTTCGTATACGGATCTGCTCGCCCATCGAGATTGAAAATACTTGACTCAATACAATGCACGGCATTAAAAATCGCCTTGGGAGGATTCCGCACAAGTCCATACCTATCACTTTGTTGTAAAGCAGGCATAACCCCTATGAAATATAGAAGACATCGATTATTGACAACTTATAGTTCAGGAATATGGGCTCAAGTTAACCATCCCATCCACCCAATGGAATCAAATGAAGACGAATATGAAATCTATGAGAGGCGTCCTACAATCAAAAGACCGGCAGGAGTCCGCCTAAAAGAGCTTTTGACATCCCTTCATTATAACTTTCCAAGAGTATATGATATCAACAAGTTTGAAACTGCTCCTTGGAAAATAGACCCACCTCCTATAAATCTAGAATTACTAAAATACAAAAAAGAAGATACAAACAGTATCATCATCCTGATGGAATTTTTAAGAATAATCGATCACAACCCAGAATGTCAAATAATCTACACAGATGGATCTAAAACTGAAAGAGGATCCGGAAGCTCATTCTGTCATTTGGAAATCTGCTACTCATGGTCACTTCCTAGAGAGGCCACAGTGTACACTACAGAGCTCCACGCAATTCTACAGGCACTACTTTATATTGAATTTATTATCCACCAATCGTACCTCATATGTTGTGACTTACTCAGATCCCAGCAGGCACTAAAAAACCCCTTCACTAAAGACCCCATGGTGAAAATTGTTCTATCAAGACTTAATTGGCTAAAGAGCCAGAATAAAATAGTAAAATTTTGTTGGATTCCTAGTCATCAAGGAATTGCAGGCAATGAAATGGTGGACCAGTCAGCTAGAATGGCCGCTTCACAAGAAAACTTTGAAAATATCTCACTCAGACTCGATGACATAAAATCATACTTAAAAAATGAAACTACTAAAATGTGGCAAAGGGAATGGGATAGAACAGAAGCCAAATTGAAAAGTGTGAAACCAAGTATCAAAAAAAATACACATCCTCTTGCCTGTAACAGAAGAGAGCAAGTTGTATTATGTAGATTAAGAATAGGCCACACCCGCCTTACAAATTCATTTATGCTCTTGGGGGTAAGACAACCTAGGTGTGAACAATGTGGACACAGGTTAACAGTACAACATATAACACGATGCCCGTATAAAGAAGTGATAAGACAACGAATAGGAATACCAGCAGAATTGCAACAATGCCTTAACGGAAACCGAGATGTCGAAAGAAAACTCATACAATTTCTAAAAGATTTATATAGAAAATTAAATGTTTTTTTAATAAATATTTTACAAAGTAAAGCTAAATATATATTAATTTTACCAAAAGAGTTTTAGATTGGACTTGGTAGCCTGCTTAGGTCGGCTGGTTGGCGCGAAAACTCATTGAAACGTTGATATGTTACTTTGATATTTATCATTCAAAAATTTGCTTAACAGCATGTTCGTTTATTAACCTAGTAAAAACGAAATAAATAACGCAGTACCAGCTTTTACAACTAATTAAATCAAGTTGGCCTAATAGGTTTGCCAAGCGAAAAATTTCCGTTACAGGTTCCATTTTAAAAAATGTAAATATGTGACATTTTTGAAGTTGAACTTTTCATCACTTTTTTACAAGACCCATTAAATGTCAAAAAGTTTTTAACATGGAACCCATTACCTTTAACCTTCCTACTCACCACCAATTTTTTTTATTTTTTCTAGCGGATGCTCACATGGAACTTTTAATATAAAGGTCCGCTTCTCACAATTTTTTTTAAAAAAATTAATATCTTAGTCTCTACTTTACACAGAATCCGAAAATGTAATAATATAGCAGGTGCTCTATTTAAAATAAAAAACGTGCTATTTACTTCTGGTATAACTGAAAATAGCATTTCTGTTATATATTTTTTTTAAATTCGCCATAATTTGTGATCCACACTGTATGTTTCACGCCAGCAGCAATGTAACTTGTTATTTATAACACTGATTCAAAAAAAATGTTTATATTGATTTGAAAGCTGTTTGTTGCAGGTAACTAGGTCCACTGCGCGTTAAACTAACCCTATGGTGAAAGTAAAAGACGAGCCTCCAATGGCAGAACCCAATTCTACTACACCAAGTCCTCACACGTCGTCCACGTCCAGCGGCAATGCTCCGCAAAATTATTATCCACGAAAGCCTCGTCCACATCCTCACCACCATCACCATCCACCCTTCCAACATTACACTTACTATCACCCCTGCGCGTTCTCCGCCGAAAACGCAGAAGCGACCAATGGGACCACATCGCCGGTCAAGATCCATTTCGGGCAGGGGTTCGAACCTCGACAGCTAGTTTCGGAAGGAGAGTTCTCGGAACCTGCTCAGGGCCTAACTAACGAGTACATAGTGATGTTTCATGTATTTCCCGGAGTAACCATCAGCTTCCAATTGGGGGAGAATCTGGAAGTGTACAGAGGTAAGTGACCAGCTGTAAATTTATGTGTTTTGCAATTATGTTTTAATGATTAGATACCCAAACAGGTAAGAGGTATAACAAAAAATGTTCCCAATAGTTAAAAATAAATTAATTTTTATTATATTTATGAATTATGAATTACTGGCTAATTTTTAATTTAATATAAAGTTGGAAAAATGTAGTAATGAAATGTATGTAAATAAAAAAATATTTATCCAATTATCTTTTAGCGTATCTATCATTTTTATGCTCCGCGGGTTTAAATACGAAAAACTCAAATTTCGTTTGACTGGTTACGTATCTTCAGACCGAAGCAATTCTTCCTTTTTTTTTCGCCTTAGGAGAGGAAATCTTGCATGAGAAACTGGTCTTTCCGGGGTATCTGATTCCTACCGACTAAAACCTTCTCCCTCTTTCGCTCCTCACCCTGGCATCCGCTCGCGCATTACTTCAGTATGAATACTGTCTTTTAATCATTGATCTCCACTCTCTCTCCCTTGGTTTCTGTAATTAGCCTTGAACTATATAAGTTTCCCTTCATGTTTTTTCGGTGTGTATTAGGCATTACATTATGTTGCTTGCAATGAAAGTCCTTTTATTTGTTGTTTCAAACTACGTTCACTTCTTTTTCCATTAAGGACACATGAACAATGTATGTGCAGCATCGTCCATCTCTTGGCAATAGAACAGCAATTCTTACCTGTGTCCAAATTATATTAAGGAGGTTCTTAAAAACAGGATAATCTACATAATGTTAGAGAGCTGGCAGCACTGAAAATGTTGACATCTTACCAATCCAAATCTAAATTATTGCAAGCATTCTACAGAAAACTACGGAAACACAACAAGCTTTGCTAAGGGTGCCAGGATACCAAGGTAAATATGGCAACAAGGAGGCAGAACGACTAGCAAGAGCTGATAGGTCTGGAGCCAACCTGCACTTTTGCTCGATTATTACGAGGGATTAACTAAAATCTGGTTACTATTGGTAACTACTGCAGACTTTCGATTGTGTTTCCATCATTGGGGTAGTAAGGAAAATACTTATTCATGAATATTTGGGATTGGCTTTTGGTGAAAAATGTCCATATCGTAGTTTTTTCTCGTCAGATTTTTGTAAGGAATATATTTAGGTATTGTATCCATTGTGAATGGGATTCGCAGCATAATTAGTAAATGAGGATTCAGAAAAGCCAAGTATTGCACAAGTGCATTTAAATTGTTAAATTTCAGTATGTTATTAAGCATTTGATTAATAAATCAAAATGGTTTGTTAATTCAATTATATTACATTTTTGTCATCTTCTTTAGCCCTCTTCTGAGTGGTCTGTACTGTTACTATGAATAAACCGGTGGTATCTATCATCTAGTACAGGTGAATATGTGTCTGTTGGAAGGCGTTCTTTTAATTTAGTGCCTATTTATCACCTCTTTTTTTCAGCTGCTCACAAGACGGTTCTTAGCAGATGCAATTTCTCCACAGCTATAATTTTATTTTTAAGCTTGTTTTTTGTGCTTCAATAAATTTAACTGTGATTTTATCCGTACCTAAACTGTTTATAAAGTTCTTGAATTAGCTCTTTGTAGGTATCGATTTCACTTCGCATTTCCGAACAGCTGCTTTTATCAGTTTGGGATTGTTGTAGCTCTGTTGGCACCTACTACGCTTGGAAACCGTATTTACAGTTTTCAGTAAGCGTTCACTTTCCCGATTTTTTAATAAAACGCCAACGGGGGGTGTTTACCTCTCTTTGTTAAACTTAAATTACCTTCCGTCACTTAAACTCTCTTTGCATGAAAAGCATTATGAACCCACAGGGGGTTCTGAACTCGCCATTACGAATTAAACTATTTACAAAAATTTTAACATAACTTTGCCTTCTAAAGCCGACTACTGACTGTCCTAGATCTCTGCATCCCCCACAATCCGCCAACTTGGCTACCTATTCAAGTTTAAAAGCGCAAACATAACACTGACACAAAATATCTGGAAGGCTCATACCCTACGTTATTAGTACCTTAAAAAAAATTTAACAAAAGTTAAACTGGGTAATTTAAAATTCGATATTTAAAGGACGTTTAAATAAACCTGTGTCCTAAAATGCACCCTCTCCGAGGTAATGTAAATTGCGTAAAAAGAACGATCATTTGAAATTGTGACTATAATAACAGATCTCATCTTTTGAAAATTGGCATGCCCCTGTTTTTTTAGAAACTCTATTTATTTTTAGCTTCAAAAATTAAGTAAACCCAGTTTTGGGGGAGTTGAAGGGGGGTCCACACTTTTATTGGCCCAAATTTTATGTTTAAAATGAGAATTTTTAAATTCAAACAGCATAATCTTGTTGGTACACAAATCAAAAAGTTTGGTCCCCTTTATTTTTTTTTATAAAACTAACCGTTCGCCGGTATTTTCACAACATTTTTACGGATTGTAGCCGATATATATGCCCCTGTCCTATTATCTGGCCGAGGCGGTGTATCGTCCACACAAAGACGCATATTCCTTTCGGTGGCATTAAAACGCCCTATGTTTTAGCGAATGATTTTTAGCCGCGAGCGGTAAAAGTTTTCGTGTTAATTCCTCGTTCTTCCCAAATAGACGTCCCCATTCTAGAATAATTAATTTGACTTTATAAAAGAAGATCGCTTCCGAAATCTTTATTTAATTTGAAAAGTGTTATAGTTTTGTAAAGTATAAAGTTTGTGAATATGATTTACCAAATAAAAATTTATTAGAATAGATTAGAATAAATTATTTAACTTTTTTACTGTGTGTTTAAAATCATGGAACCCAAGAATTAATATCGTAACAATACCACCCGAATTTTTAGATTTCTTCATGGCCAAAAAGATTATGCCGTTTGAGTTTAGATTTTCTCTAAATATAAAACTTGGACCAATAACTGGGTTAATTTAATTATTGAAGTTTTTATACTCACAAATTCAAATAGTCCTTTTTATACGCAATTTACAATGGCTGTTGCTCGAAGGAGGTGCATTTTTGGACACATGTTTATTTGAAAAAAAGTCTTATTTTAATCCCAGCAATACGACCTTAAAATATCTACATCGAATTTTAAATCACATTATTTTTTTATTAGACGTTTTGTAACAAATAACATACATATATGTAGATGGTAAGTGGAAACCTACTGATCCAAAAGTGCAAAAAATTATTATTTATCAGTACCATAAAGGAAAAACTATGCGTGAAATTTCCAGTGAATGAAATATAGCAACAACTACTGTTTTTAATATAATTAAAAAATATAGTGAAATTGCCAGTATTAATGTTCGCGGTAAAAGCTCAGGTCTTCTAAAAGCAGTTTTTCAAGGAAGTTTAAGGCATTTAATTATAATATGGGCCAAATTAAAGCTTTCGTGGACCAAACATAACAGGTGCAAAGTTATCTATGACGACAAAAGCAAATTTGATGTCTGTGTGGGAGATTACCGAAAGCGTGTGATTCGGGAAAAAACAAAATCATTCCATAAAGTTTGCCCCAAAAGGACTGTAAAGTTTTCACAGTGCATCATGATAAGGAGTTGTATGTCGGCCAAAAGATTGGGAACTTTTCACTTTATTGAAGGCACAGTAAACGCAGCCAAATTCCAAATGCAGCAAAGTTATATCCATCCCGAGATTTTATCTTTTAACAGGACGGTGAGCCTCATGCCATATGGTTAAATCTACCAAAAAATAGATGAAAGAACATGACATTAAGATTTTGTCACATCCCTCTAGCAGCCTGGATCTTATCCAATAGCGACACTTTGGCACAGAAATCATACTTAGCGTACTTTACCACATCTACGTGCTAAATTGCAAGAAATATGGGATGGTTTCAGCTCTAAACTCTGTGAAGGCCTAGTTGATACAATGCCTAATAGAGTTCAGGCTGTTATTCGAGCTAAGGGTGACGTTACGCCTTATTAATTTTTGTTTTTAATTTGTTAAAAACGAATTGTTTCAATATTTAGTCTCAGCATTTTTTGAATATCTAACAATTAATTACATAGTAATCAACAAAAAATATAAAATTAAAGCGTAAAAATCATAAAAAAATTTCATATTTACAATTAAAAAAAAATCAAATTTACAAAAACTACAAATACATTTAAGAAGGGTTTCCATACTTTGTTTATAGATATGCGAAATAATCTTTTTAGTGTTCGTGATTTTTTTATCGTTAATGTTTTTCATTTGCTATTTTTAATGATATTCGGGATCAGGATTTTTGTAAAAGTCGTGAGTATTCTATTAAATCAGTTACATTTTTCATGCAGAATGTAAGTCGATAAATTTTTATAAAACATTTATTTGCTATGCATGGTATTTAAGTTTCTGCAACCCAAAAATGTGTGTATGAAACAAATTTTAATGTAACAATAATTGAATCATTAATAAATGAGTTGATACAAACAAAAAGACCTATAGGGAAGTACAATAGTATTATTTAATATTACAAAAATAGTTTTAAATTGAATGCCTAATAGATCTCTATCTATCCCAAAAATTAAAACTTTTAAAAAAGTTTAAATCACAAATTTCCGTATCGTTTGACTTGTATAACCCTGTATATGCAGTTGAATAGTTAAATCTTTACCAGTGTGTCATTAATTTATAATTAAAATAGCGGACCCGGCAGATATTATTGTCCTGCCCGAACGTTGGCTTGCCTGCTTTGGGAATGTCACTATCAAACTCAGCGTCCAGGAACACTATGGATTCGACGTTTTTAATCTCGGCGTTTTTAATATTTTTTATATTCTATTTCCTCTGCACCCCTTTCGTTACGGTGCTAACAAAATTTGAATGTCAATATCAAATTAGCGACCACAAAAACTATAAATTTGACACTAATTACGGCGTTTTTAATATTTTTCATGTATTACCCCCTTCCCATTCCTTTTGTATGGGAATGTCACTATTAAACTCAGCGTTCTGGAAGACTCTGAGTTTGACATTAATATCAGCCGCTTTTAATAGTTTTTATATTTCATCCCCTTCCCAACCTTTTTGTTTATCGCTACCAAACTCTACAAGAACACCGCCGAGGTATTCTGAAGATTGTTTGAAAATTTTATTAAAATCGGTGCAGCGATTTAAAAACGCATAAAGGATAACAAACAAACATAATTTTTATATATTATATTGTATGTATCCGTAAGTTGGAACCATATGGAAAAAAATTTTTTTATTAATATTAGGAAAAAAAGGTATTCCGTATAAAAAGTTTTGCATATTCTAAAATTTAAAATACAATCAAATTTTTTTAGTCTTATACGAGGTTTGTCAAAATATATAAATTTTGCCCAAGAGTAAAGTACCTTTATTTTTGACAATATCGAAATTTGTTATAAAAAAAAGTTGATTAAAACTAAAAACCACGTTTAAATATGCAAATAATTTCATTTACCACGAAAAATGGGGTTTTATTATTATTTACCAATTTTTCTACATTATAAATTATGAATGATAATAAAAACATAACCTTTTCGTTTCTTAATTTTGTCTTACAATTTTGCAATTTAAACGCGTAATGAATGCGCATGCATTTATGTTACAAATAAAAAAATACATACAAATATTAAGTTGTGTAAATACAATATTATTTTTTTTTTATTTAAGAAAGTCGCATCCACCCGAGGTGATTAGCGACGGTACATTCGTTAATTACAAAATTATATTTTATTCAAGAGTCGAATTATTTTTAGGTAGTCGATAATCCTTTTAAAGTTACGATGGTTTCCTAGTGCAGCTTTTAAGTTATCTGGTATTTTATGAAGTTTGCGTTCGTTGTGGAATTTTGGACAGTCTATAATGAAATGCTTAACTGATTGCTGCACTTTACATGTTTCGCACTGTGGAGAGATTAAAAAACCATGCGTAAGACTTGTATGACCGAGGCGTAATCTTGAGATGATTGTTTGGTATCTGCGGCTGGTTGAGAGGTACTTGATAGGGTAAATGTTACTTTTGACCTCTACTAGTTTAGTGCTCAACAGTTGCCACGCACTTTGCCAGGATTCCCGGAATTTTGTTTTTATGTAGTTTTTGAGATCACTCGCGACATTTTCACTGACAACTTCGGTGTTTTCGTTTTTTAGCGCGTCACGTGCACATTTGTTAGCTGCTTCATTTGCACGTATACCTACATGGGAGGGTACCCATAGAAGCTTAATGGATTTGTTGTTTTCTGCTGCTGTGTGTACTTACTTCTTGATCAGTATTTCCACTGGGTGTATTGGGTAGAGTCTTTGAGTAGATAAAATGGAACTCATAGAGTCTAAGATTACCAAGGCGTTGGTGATATTGTCGGAGTCTACTAGAGCCATCGCTCGGTATATTTCGTATAATTCTGCAGTATGCACAGGTCTATGGGTATATTTTAAAAATATGGGTGTTGAATGATGTGACAACTGACGCTCCTCGTCGCACTTAGAGGCGTCTGTGTAAATTTGTTAAAATTCTGGATATGTGGAATTAATTATTCTTCTAAAGCTAGATGTGATTATTGATGGTGTGGTGTTAAATTTGTCGTAGAAAAAGAGAACAGTATTAAAAGGGGAAGTGTTGATTGTCCATGGTGGGGGATGTATTGTATTTGTTTTGAAGGAATTAAAAAAAGTTGGTCTCAATTCCTAATCTCGTATATCGGCTTAAAGCGGTTTGAGTATATTGTTGAGGCGTACGATAGTGTTAGATATTTTCGTCTTTGAGTAAGTGACGGCTCTTTACTTTCGCAATGTAGACTCGGTACTGGTGTGTTTCGAAAGGCTCCGAGGGCTATCCTAATCGTGTTGTTATGAATTGTATTAAGCGGGCTAAGTGTTAATTTGTTCGCTGATCCGTAAGCAACACATCCATAGTCTATTTTAGAGCGGATTTAGGATTTGTACAAAAGTAAAAGTTGTATTGGTCAGCACCCCAGTTTCGATTATAGGGCTCTTAGTAGGTTAAGTCTTTTGTTGCAAGTCAATACTAATTGCCTTAATTGTTTCTGTCATTTTAGTTTCTGATCAAAGATCATTCCAAGAAATCTAATAGACCCTCTGATTTGTAGTGGTTGTTTAGATTAGATTAGATTAGATTGTAGGGTGGGTCGTGAAGACCATGCTGCCTCTCAAGCACTTCGACCTATCAGATCTTTTGTGCATAACCCTTAATATATTCAAGGCCCGGGATTCCGAGACTTCGAGTAAAGTTTATCAGTTTCCTGGGGGCTAAGTTTCTGATATAGAAGAGCTTTAGGAAGGCCCGTCCCAGAAACTTGAGCCTCTTGCAGAAAAGCGCTGGGCATTCGCAAAGCAAATGCAGTTTCAGCGAAGTTCTCGAAGTAGCGGCAACTATCACTTTCTGTTTTGCCCATCTTTTTCAGGTGGTACCTTAGAGGGCAGTGTCCAGTGAGTCCCGTTACCAGTTTCAAGTCTTTCTTGTCCAACTCGAGAAGCTGTTTAGCTTTCGTTGGCGAAATACTTACTAGCCTTTTCGCTTGCCTTTGTCCTGGCACTTTATGCCAGTGAGATTTCATTTCATCTGTTTCCCAGCGTCGAACCTCTTCTTTCAAGTGGGCTGTGGAAAGATCACAGAAGGGTTATGGGCCGGAAAATTTTGTATTTGCCCCTTCTTTGGCAAGGCAATCTGCTTCTTCGTTGCCTTTAACTCACTTGTGACCTGGAACCCACATCAGAGTAACCTGATTGTTTGCTGCCAGTTGTCTCAGGGACTGTTTACAGTCCTAAGTTAGCTTAGACTCACAAGTGTATGACTTCAGATCTTTAAGTGCTGCTTGGCTATCTGATAAAATATAGATTTCTGCCCTTCGGGTCTTTTTTTCGATGCACTCCTGGGCACATATTTCTATGGCATGTAATTCTGCTTGAAATATGGTTGGGGTGTTAACAAGGGGTTTTGAGAGCCTAAAATTCGGCCCTATAACGCCCACCCCAACCCTTTCCTCCATCTTCGATCTATCAGTGTACCACACTAAAGCATTCCTAGTTGAGGTCCGTTCTCTGTGCAAACTTGGTGGTTGTTTATAACCACTCCAAACTGCATTTTGAAGTCGTACCTAACTGGCATGATATCTGTCGGCTTAGACATGGATTCTAGGGAAATATTTTTCAAAATCTTCAAATGAACATTCCGATTTTTTGGTTGTTGGTACAGGTTTAAATTTGGTGTTGGATTCCGCTGTTTTCTGGAGAATATAACTTCTTTGGATTTGGAAGTTGAGAATATAAACCTTTTTCCTCACTTCAAGAGTCCAGATTTGTTAAGAATTGTTGTAGGAATGTTTCCATAGATTTATTGTTTGAGCCCTTTATGTAGACTACTAAATCGTCAGCGTAAAGTCTTGCTTTCAATGGTTTTTGTATACCTGTAAGGATATTACTGATAGCCACTAAGAATAAGGAAGGACTTAGAACTGATCCTTGCGGAATGCCATTTTTTTAAATATGTTCGTTTGAAAAGGAACCATTAACCCTAACTTTGAAAGATTTAAGGCTTAAAAAGTTTTTCACATATTTCAGACAATGCCCCTGAATATTCCAATCACGAAGCTTTTCTATAATTTTGTATCTCCAGGCCATGCCAAAAGCTTTCGTGATGTCGAAAAAAATGGCTAGGCACCGTTGTTTGAGTGCAAATGCCTCGTGAATATCACTTTCTAGATCAACTATATTATCTAATGCCGATCTGTTTGGTCTTAAGCCACTATGTTCGTTTATTAGGTGATTTGAAGTTTCTACGGTCCATAGAAGTCCATAGTTAATAATTTTGGGTATGATTCAGGATATTATTTTTTAGAATCGGTATAATCATGGATTTAGACCTGACAGTTGGAAATTTGTGTTCTAACCAGATTAAATATTTGAACTAGATATATTTTGGCACTTTCGGGAAGGTTTTTTAGAAAGATGACAGGAATATCGTCTGGGCCTGGGCTAGATTTTTTAATATGGCTTTTTGGAGGACTTTTAATAGTGATTAAAATTATGTAGCCGCAGAAAGTTTTATTAAATTCATAATTTATATTGACCCATTTTCTAAATGAATACGTTTATACTTCTATGCAGATTCCATACGAGTTTCTTCTAAAAGTGAAAGATAATTGGAGGAAAAGAAATATGTGTAACAAAAATTGGATATTTTTATGTGGATGTCACACTCCACATAGCCAATCTTTTAAAAATATGTACCTCCAACTAAAATATTGGATCGTATTAGGATGTAGTAAAAAGGATTCACGTTTTGACAAAAATTTTAAAAATCAGAAAAATAATTACAAGCTAGGAATGTCAGAATCAGAGATTTTTGATCAATATAGATAACTGTATCATGAAGAATATTTAAAAAAAGTGTAATATTGTTATTGTTTCGTCTTTTTATATTGTTACGATATTTACTCATTCGTTGAATTTAAACAATTAGTACAATAACTAAACAGGTTATTCTAATAAATTTTTACTTACAAATCACTTGGATACAAACTCATACAATCTTTTTTAACACTTTATAATTTACTTTATACATTAAACTTCAAAAAAACTATAAACTTTTGCGATCGCTGTCTTTATTCCTACAAATTATTACTTGTAAGAGGTAGAATTCTCTTTCGCTATTCCGACATAGCCTCTAAATTACTGGACCTTTCAAGAAGAATTCGTCGGACGCTTTCAATCGCGCCGCGGTCATAAATTATCCATCGCCTTGAAGCGACAATCGACAGAGACAGACTCCGCAACTCGTAACAATATGATTAAAAATAATATCATCTTGGTACCGGGTTTACCATAAATATTAAATATTACAGAGTTCATCAAGAAGGTAAATTCATAGATCCCTGATTAAAGGTGGTACAATACTCAATACAAAAACTAAACAATTTATTCTTTCTGTAGGTAATACATTAAACTCTTATTTAAAAATTACTTAGATACTTACAATTCTGTATGTTCACAAAACTATTCTTCAAATTAAACTTTTATAACAATCTTCTCAAAACTATATCTTCTCACAACACAGCGGTTCTTAAATACTATTTATCGTTTCCAAAAGATCAATTTCTTTCGGGAAAGTATCACGAATATTCTATAATAACATCGCAGGTTTCTAATTGCGCCTGCGGCTATAAATCATTCGCTAATATGTCGGGCGTTTTATACTACGACATCTTTTTGTTAAAGATTCGCCGTCGCATCTGGTCAAATAAAAGTTCTAGGTGCATACTGGCTGACCACAGTCCGTAACAGTACTATAATATTACACACCGGTAATGAAAAAGGTTTTGTGCCGAATTATTTACTAATATCGGCAAAGAATATTTTGAGTGGTTCGTTACATCCTAAAGTCCGGTTCTGGACCTGCCGTCTGCTAAATTCTTTAAAATGCCGAAATAGTAAAACAGGAAAAATTATTTCTGACTAGGACAAGTTTTTGTTTTCTAAATTTTAATATAGTGACGTATTTGCAACATATCGTCGATATGTCAAAAACATATTTCGTATGAGTTTGGGAGTGGCCTAATGTGTCGCGTAAATTACGCGGGTACAATTCGGCGACCGTAATTACGTCTAGATTTGGCGTCGATCTTGTTGTTTAACCTTCGAGTGACTACAAGAATTTTTAAGATACAAGGCTAACAACGTAAACTTAACGTTTTGACAAATTAGCTTAAATTTAAAAAAAAATCAAAATTCAAGGTTTTTATAATTTAGAATAGGACAACAATAAGAATACTAATCATTTATTTTATTTTATTAAACAGAATATAAACAAGAAATAGGATTCTCTAAAAACCCTTATCATAAAAAACGTAAAATTTTTAAAACTAAAAAGTTCTGTTTGCAAAAATTTCTTTTACAGCCACAGTACTACAAAAATATCAACATATTGTTAAATAAACCTTAAATGATTTCAAGTAATCTGTCAAACTGAATCTTTACGATTAAAGTTCGTTGTCAATTTCAGCACATTTTCTGCTGACACCACTCAGATGCTCCAAACACATAAACTTCCGACACTTGTAGCAGCTAAATCTTATTTTTCGCCTTTTTTTGCTTGTGCAAAAGAAACATCGGCCATGTGTGGGTTATTCATGGTTAGAGTTATTTACTGGAATATTATTGATTTCCTGAATTCTCAACCTCGATACTCTAGGAAAAAAGGTATTCCTCAATCTGTTTTTCATTTGAATCTCAACCAGTTGTCGGCCAAGTATTTCTAAAAATAACTTGCGCTAATGCCTCATGAGCTTCACGCAAGATTGCTCCTTACATGTGGCAGTTGACGGTATTTCTTTTAATGCGTTAAAAACCAACGCCAGAGTCCCCCAGGGTGCTATCCTGTCTCCCACCCTATTTCTTTTACACATCAACGATCTCTTGAAAACTACCACGAACCCCATCTACAGTTTCGCAGACGACAGCACACTTGTCTCAACTATCACATCCTATCGATCACTTTCGGTGAATGATACAAATAAACTCAAACAGAAAAAGGTTGACTCTATTAATAGAAATCTTGAAGCAACCGTCGAGTGAGGAACCAACAATCTTGTTCAATTCAACGCCCAGAAAACACAAAGCGCCACGTTTTCCAAAAAAGTGAATTCCTCAAATCATTCCATCACAACGTCCGGAAATACCCTTAAATCAAGTCCCTCCATCTCGATTTTGGGAGTCACGGTGTCTAATAATATGTCTTGGCATGACCATGTTGCTAACATCGCAAAGTCAGCAAGCCAGAGGCTAGGTTTTCTGTGGAAAGCTAGAAATGTTTTTGCTTCTGATTAACTGCTGACGACGTACAGGGCTCAAATCCGACCTCTACTGGAGTATTGCATTTGGGGTTTAGCACCAAGGCATTCTCTTCATCTTTTAGATTCTATTCAGAAAAGGGCAATTCGGTCGATAAACAGCTCAACTCTCACAGATACCCTTCACCCACTAGAACATAGAAGAAGAGTTGCAGACCAGACATTACTCTACAGATATTTCCATGGCAGATGCTCCAGAGAAATAAAAATTCTTATACCACCACTGGCCACACTCGGCCGAAGAATTTGGCACGCTGATTAGTCTCGCCCATTTACTCTCAAGATTGACACTACAAGGACCAATCTCTATCAATAGTCCTTCTTTTACAGGGCTGCTACGGAATGAAACAGGCTTCCAAAATCAGTTTTTTCAGAAAACTATGACCTGCAACTTTTCAAAAAGTGGGTCCACAATCATTTCCTTTCTATAATCCCTCCCCTTCTAATAGTCGCAGTGCTCGGCCCACACGATAGGTCTACCCTTTTTGCGACTATTTTCAGTAAAAAAGAAAAAAAATTGTATTTTTGTCTAGAGAATGTGGCAACAAGGCTGTAGTCAGCTGAATCAGCCATGACAGTGACAGATGTCAAAGATTATCAGTAAAAGAAAGAGTTATTTTAGTATTTTTAAAATTCAAACTTGATTTGACATACTCTGCTTTGGGGATCTTGTTTGGGGGTGTTAGAGTGCCAACATGTAAAAGAGTTTTTCAGGACACTATTAAAGCGCTATCAGGTATTTTAGGCAATTTTGTTTATCTGCCACTTATGGAAGATTTTTTGAAGAATACACCAATATGTTTTAGCAAGTTCTAGAATGTGACAATCGTTTTAGATTGCACTGAAATAAAAGTGCAAGTACCAAAGAATTTATGTTGCAAAATAAAATTATATTCCCATTATAAAAAAAATCATACCCTCAAATTCATGACAGCAGTCACTCCTGCTGGCTTTATTGCCTATACCAGTCAAATAGTAGAACAATTAATTCCCTATGTGGATGAAGTTATGGTTGATAAAAGATTTTTGATTAAAAGTTTATGTAAAGAGTTTGGAATAAAAATTACAAGGCCACCTTATTTCCGAAAGAAAAAACAGTTCGATAGGGTTGAGGCCTCTATGAACAGAAGTATTGCGTCAGAAAGAGTGCATATTGAACGAGTAAATGCACGGATAAAGTTTTTCAGAATTTTAAGAGATCTGTTTTTGAACTAAGGCTATGTTATGAAGAAAAATTGTTGCAAATATTTATAAATTAAATAATACAAAGAAATTCCTTGTTTTTATTGTGTAGGAAATGTCAGATTATGTTTAAAAAATATTTTTTTCTCATACAAGTGTAAATATTCCCTCAAAAGAAAATAACTATTTTTCTGGCTTTTAAACGCTAAAAAAATGCTTCTAAAAAATTTGTTGTTGCTACACAAACAGGTAAATGTATTTAGTACCAATAATTAATATGTTTTAAATTATTTGTGGCATTGTTAATTTAAGCAGTCACATTTTGAGAGATGATCTGTTTTTACAATAATTGTTATATATCATTCAATATTTTAAATAATTATAAAAAAATCAATTCATAGACATTAAATATTTTATTTACGAAAAATGATCTAGTTTTTGCAAAACAACTAACCACATTCATTATGTTGTCTTGTCCATTTTTTCTTTAATTCCACAAACAATAACATGGTTCTCTGCCAGAAGAGCTTCACCTTCACCGAGCTTCACTCGCAAAGTTTTTAAATGCAATTCGCGACAGCTAGTTTAACGAGTTTCAATTAGCTTCATTTACTGATGTCGTCAGAAAAATCAGCTTCCTTGTAAATTTTCCGAAAACATTAAAAAATTGAATTTTCTTGTACTTGATTTTCGAACACGAATATCGCCTGTAATCTAATCTAACATTTTGTTTACTGTCAAACTTAACTGTTAGCTGTCAAATTGTCCGTTCTCTCCCCCATTTCCCCATTTCTATCGCATACTAGATAGTTTCTCAATGCAAACTTTCCTGTGCGATGGATAGGTTGCAGGGAAGTTACATAATGGCCACCAAGATCTCAGGATCTTTTACACCTTTAGATTTTTTCCTTTGGGGGTATCCAAAGTCAAAAATCTACGCCACTTAATGCCAAACAATAGAAGAGTTAGAACGTAGAATAAGAGAAGCATGTGAAAAAATAGGTGAATTTAAAGAACACATTCGTAAGCCTCGAGATTTTAGGTAAGCGGTACTGTTTATCCTTAATAAACTTTTTTTACCTCTCTTATTATTAGAATTCATTGAGAGATTTAACTACAAATTAATAACAAAATTTAGTTAAAAAAATGTTTTACCGGAAGGGACTAAAATCCCTCGCAAAATCCATACTTCCTTTTAAACTGAAATGTCACTTTTCAAACGTTATTATTTAAAAATCAATTAAATTTAGAAGTGTATTGGAAAAAATGTTAAGAATTATGAGCAGATTTTAAAAATAAAATAATATACAGGGAGTTCTGTTTAATAAAGTAATTTAAGATGGCGCTCAGCCGCCATTTTAAAACTTTTAGCTCTCATTTTTTCCATAAAAAAAAGGTTTTTAAATCATGAAAGCACTTCAAATTTCGTTGTGTGGTTCAAAAATTAGTAGGGGGGAACGGATTTTAGACGCGCACCGTATATTTTAAATTTATGGAAAGTTTGATAAGTCGATATTTTTTTCATACATCCTTAAGTTTAGGTAATTACACTAATTTTAAATCGGTAATTTTTATTTTTAAATAAATTCGAATAGAGTAAGGCAAAAAAAAACTAAAATGATTGGAATCAGCTTTAAATTCAAAAGTGTTTTTTAAAATGGTAATTGATATCTTCGCTATTGAATGATTGCGTTTATAAGTATAAATATTTTGCAACAGAAAATAAACACAGGAATTCAATAGGAATTCCAATTAGTGTCAGGTGATTCGTCGTGATATAACATAAAAATATTATTACCGCTGATAAAGTCCGAAATCATTCAACTGAAACGCGAGAGCTGTCTATAAACCACGATACAAAAAGAATAAACAGTCACTACAAAAAAACTTGTAATTACTTGTATATTTAAATATGTTGCTTAGTTTCTTGTTTGGTCTGTTTTATTTTGATTATGTTTATTTTATGCTAGTAGTTGTGGGTGTTGCCTTATAACAAAAACAATAAAAGGAAGTAAAATTTTTAAGATATATTCATTTAACTGGATTTAACATTATTCGTAAATGAGATTTACCCATTTCAGCATTTTTTAATAAAGCTTGGAAGTATGTTTTTCGCTTCTTTCCACTTGCTACAGTTCTTACACACACCTTTTGCTTTTTCTACTTTCATCAGTGCTGTCATACATGCTTGTTGGTACTCTTGATCCGGCCTTTCTTTAAAACAATGTCGATCTGATCGAGATATGTTCGCCGAGGTCGACCTCTACCGGCTTGCCCATTTACACTCGCTTTATTAATCTGTTTCGTCAATCTTCTATCCTTGTAACCACATCTTCTTTCACACCACAGCGTTTTCTTATCTCACTATTCTTCACCTTATCTAACCGAGTCACTCTGGCTATACTTCTCAGACTAATCATCTCCGCAGCATCAATCTTATTTTTTCTTGCTTTTTCTGCCAAATCCAACATTCACTACCATATATAAGTGTGGAGACCAACACTTCTCTATGCACAGCCAGACGTGCATATTTTGACACGTTCTGGGTTATGCAGTGCACAATTTATTTGTTTTCCTGCGAATACTATTCTCTCAATGTCACATTCATTCTAATGTCTCTCGTAAACTTTGAAGCCCAGTGTACAAATTCATTTACTTGTCTCTTAATCAGCACCTCGCAGTTTTTTATTCTTTTTTTTCTTTAAAAACCATAACTTCCGTTTTGATTACATTTATTTTCATCCAATTGATTTTCAGGGCATCATGCATATCATTAACCATTGCTTGTAACTCCTCTTTAGATGACGCTATTATGATCTGATTATCGGCGTCAAGAAGGCATTTTGTGATTAATTTATTCATTTTCAATCCACACGAGAATCTTTTAAATAATCGTCTATATACATAAAAACAGCCATTGCGAAGCCACATCCCTGTCCAACACCTTTTTCGATGTTAAATCAGCCCTTGTAAGCTCCGTTTATCCTGACACAAGCAGTGGAATCCTCGTAAAGTGATTTTAGTGCTAGTATTTAACTACTGCTTACCCTATACACAGACAATGTATACCACAATTCATTTCCCATCACTGTGGCAAACAAAGCAAATATACGTAGTGATAAATCCGAGAATCCCTCACCACTCTGTCTTTTTGTCTGTCTGTCTTTTTCAAGACTTCGAAAGCATAATAGATCTTTTGACTTCTACACAGAATAATTCGACTTTAACTCGTAATGAAAAGACCTGGTCCATACACCTCCTTTCTCTTTAAATCCTGCTAGCACATCCCATATCATTTTCTCAGTTTCATTCGTCACTTTTTTAATCAATATCTGTGGTCACAGTTTTCTGACAATACTGAGTAAATTAATGCCTTGGTAGTCCTTACAGTCCTGCTGCGAATATTTTCACTGGTAAAGCGGAACGATAACGGCATTGCACCAGTCGTCTGATACGCTACCACTCCTGCGCCTTCAGCATTTCAATCGTTATCCTGTCGTACCCTGCAGCCTTACCCAATTTCATACTGTTCAATGCTTTCACAATCCCTGTCGTACTAATTTTAATTTCATTTCATCTTTCACTCCTGTTTCTCATTCCTCTTCTTTCACCATCTTGGTTTTTGATTTTTTTCAATTGTGACGTAGTATTTTTACCTCTGGCTGTTCTTATGGACTTCTAGAAAAATTTAATGTTGTTCCAGAAATTGTCAGAAAACCTACTATCCAATTCATTTTTATCACTCTCCTTCTTTCTTATCAACAACCTCTTATGCCACACCATTTAACCTTTTATACTCATTATTTGCCTTGTTTACATCCTTAATCGTTGCCTTTTGCATTCTTTGATTGGCTTTTGTAGCCAGCCAATCTATCCAGGCTTTTTTCTCCTCTGACACTGCTTTTTGAACTTATACGCACATTTTCTGTAACTTGCTTACTGCTAATGTTGATAATATCATTTTGATAGGTACTTAAACATTGTCGATACATTCTGACGATTTCTTTAATTTTGTCACATTTGTTCGCATATGAGAGCACTAATGAAAGTAAGAGAAGCGAAAGATATGTGTAAGAACCGTAGCAAGTGGAAGGAAGTGGCGTTACTATGTGTATGTTTGTGAGCTGTTGGCATTCGAGCGTTTTTTTATTATATTTTTGATTTTATTGATTTTTCCATTCGACATTTTTGCGTTAAGCGTTAAAATTTTTTAGAACGAGACCATTCTAGTTCGAAAGCTGGTTTTTTAGAGAAAAATATGAGTTATTATAACTGACATTTTTATTATCAGTTTATCTAGGGCAACGAATCCTAGATCGTTATTTTAAGACCTCGTATAATGTATAATTTTTTACAGTAGACGAGGCTCCAGTATTGTTGCAGGCATAAATGCATAAATAAAGCTCGTTCGCTACTAACTTATTACACGGATGATAGATCAAACTAAGTCAGCAGTTCTTTCAAATAAGAACGTTCAAATTAATTGTGGCTTCATAAAAAAGTCGGCCGTGTTTACATAATATCGGTAATTAAAAGTTTAGTTATATTTTTGTTTTAAAGATTAGCAAGTAGGTAGATTTATTAAAAATAAAAAAGTAGAAACAACTTAAAAAAAGAAAGTCACCCGATCCCTAGAAATATCGACGAATACGCTACTGACTTTTACGCGTATTCGGGATGAATGAACTCCGTTGATGTGTTGGCAAGAAAGTGTCGAAAGAGTTATTTTGCATTATTTATGTGTGTGTAATTTATTATTAAAAATTCAGAACACCATTGTCTGGATCATTGGTTCACGCGAAACGCTGTTATGTAATAAAAGAATGAATGCGCATCTCCGAGTACGTATTTGTTTAAATTTTTACTTATTATGAAAGTTTACTTTGTAAATAAATCTTTAAAAATTAAAATGTTTACATCGATAAAAATTTTTAAATTATCTAAGGATAAAGGATAGTTTTTTTTGTAAAAGGTATGCCACAATTATTGTAACATTCTCAGTATTGTCTTTAAAATAAATAATCTTTTTTTAAAAAAAATATTGCAACAAAAGTCATAAAGAAGGTTAAAAATTCCAAACTTTAAGTTAATATTACCTAAAAATTAGTTTGCATTAAAGCTTAGAACGTGTTATAGTATTTGGTTCTTACCAAGCCTAACTAGCTTTGTCCAAAAAGGTATATCATTTTTAATAAGAAGCTGCCAAAGATTAAAAAACTTCTCATTTTTAGTACTTTATACTCATAGGTTTATATAACTTCTCTCTTTACATATTTGGTTCTTGTTTAACCAGCTTCGTCTAGTAAGCTTTATAAATTTAAAATAAACCTAACCGAGATTAAAAAACGAGCAAGCGTTACAGTAGTCGCATATCACACGTCACGTAATTTGACATGTCACCTTAGTAATAGGTAATTTTAGAATTATGTTTTAAAAAAAATGGGTCAGATAATATTTAAAATGATTTTTCATAACAAACAATTGTTGACGTCTATCTGACGGTCAACTCTAACCGTGCACTCATTCGTCAAATCAAATGTTACTGTTACACATTTCACAAAATGACCCTCACAAATTGCGAGTAAGCGAGAGGAAAGATGTTATACATGCAATAAAGCGAGAGCAAAGATGTTACATATAAAAAAAACTCCTAATGCATTATACTCGTGTGTGCACAAGTCTTTAAGATTAGTCTGTATTGAAGCATGGAGGTGGTTAACGTATTTGATTTTTGCCAAGTTGAATTGGCTTCGTCCAGTAAGCATTATAAATTTAATATAAAACTGATTAAAAAATACATTGTACACATAGGAGTGTAACAATACGAGTACCTTAAGATTAGTTTGTTTTAAAGCTAAGACTGTGCTTTACGTATTTGGTTCTTACAAAGTTTAATAGGCTTTGTTTAGTGTATATTATAAATTTACTATCAGCTTGTCAGAGATTAAAAAAACTTTTGATACATTATACCCTTAGCTGTATAACAATACCTTAGTATTAGTTATATTTTTAAGTTTAGACCATGATTTACGTATTTGGTTCTTGCCAAGTCGTACTAGCTTTGTCCAGTATAAGTTTAAAATAAATCTGACAAAGAATAAATCAATTTCTTTTTCCAAATACAATACCTCAAAAATTTTGTGCATTAAAGCTTGGACCGTGCTTTTAGAGTTTGGTTCTTACCAAGTTTAACTAGTTAATTATCATTAATTTGAAATAGTGCTGACGAAGATTAAAAAAGAAGTTCATAATAAATTATACTGGTAGATGTGAAACCTGATTGGCTTGTGCTGAAGCGTAGACTGCTTTCCGTATTTGGTTTTTATCAAGTTTAAGCAGCTTTGTCCAGTAATCATTATACATTTATTGTAAAGCTGATGCAGATTAAAAACACTTTTAATTTTCTAACACATTATACTCTCTACTGTGTAACAACACCTCAGAATTAGATTTTATTTTCACGAAACTGTCCGTTTGTTTTTTATTAAAATTACTATTCGACCACTTACTTTTAACCGTTTATTGCAAAAAAAATACACTGCCGGATACTACCATGTATAATCTTCACAAATGCTTCTAAAATAAAAACTGTCCCTTTCGCATCCCGGCTAATTTAAATACTCTTGCCTCCGCCTTCGGAATTATCGAGAATTTTATCGAAGAATCTTGATCCTTGTCGCTAGGAGTCGCAGTATTCGAGAGATAGTCAAACAAGCAGAGCCGTAACAGTATTTAAGCTTGGACTATGCTTTACTTATTTGGTTCTTACTAAGTTTAACTAGCTTTGTCCAGTAAGCTTTATAAATGTAAAATAAAGCTGACGAAGATTGAGAAATACTCATAAAACATACTACACAAATACCGTAAGTATATCATAAAAATGTTCTACTTGTAGTTTTTTTGCTGCCTAATTAATACCATTCTTTATGCAAATTTTGCTTATTTTAAATTTTGCAGAATTTACAATCATTTGTTTATAGTTCTTGGTTTTTTATTCATTACCTACTTCGTGCCGGTTGGGGTTGTCTCCATACCACTGCGGCATATAGGCCTTTTGTGTTCCTGCACTGAAGGATAAACTGCCTAGGGTACCCTTCCCAGAACTACCGTACCTGACCACTGTCATCTTCATCCATTTTCTCCTTCCTTCGTTCTGAGCCCACAGTGTGACTTCGCTGCGGGAAGTAGCCTTGCAAATGCCAATGACAGTGTTCCGTATAAGTTTGGAGAGCTCCCCTTTTGGGTAACACGTCTGCCTGTTCATTGACTGTAGTCAATATTTGTTTTTTGGATAAATGTCCCTTTATCTAAATGGTCCGTAAATCGATACAATTGCCGCTACTGGGCAACAGTATTTGTTTATAAAAATTAAAATTTATTCCGCCGAAGACATTGCAAGACAAAATGCAGACAAAAGTAAAATGAAGTACACAAACAAATCAGAAACGAAAGAAAGACAGCTAAAGAAACTTTTTATGAAAGTAAATGCTAGGAAATTGAAGAACTGCAACTAAAACATGACACTTTTAACCTACATAATTAGATAAATTAATTTACAGGCATACAGAAACGGAAGCATCCCAATCATTTATGCAACGCAAATGGAGAAATAATAACCGATCTACAAAAAAAGCTTATGAATTGGAAGAATTATGTAGAAGAAGTCTGGTTTAAAGCGAACCAATTTTAAAGAAAGATTAAATAACAATGGAAGGCTGGTATCAAATGCAAAACAATATGATTAAATATAGATTTACCACACCTTTTAAATGAGGTATGACTTGATACCTAACGTCATTTAAAAACATTTAAGTGGCATATACAGTAGGGAGGTGGTAAATCTGACGTTTATGACATTAGCGCTAAAAAGTGTCCCCCTCAAGTTAAAAGTTGACGTGTTTCGGCATTTTATTCTAATGTCGCATTTCTAAAATATTAAGGGTGTGTCCTTTTTAAATGAACACAGTGTATATATTTTAGAAATACGATCACGTCATGTACATATTTATTTTATTATCCATCTCAATTACGATTTGTATGCAAAAATGCAGTCGGATTCTTCCGAAAAACAATGGGAAGAAAATAAAATCTTGTTTAGAATAAGTGTTAGTTAGTACACGGTATCGAGTTTGGTTTGTGTGAGATTTTTCGTCGGTAATTGTGATTTTTTTTTAAACAGGAAATATGGTTTTTGCCTTCACTAACGTGGAAGCTGTGTGTTACGCAAGGTAGTAGTGAAAGTCGATGATGTTTAACGCCATTGTATGTTCTTTGTATTTCGCTTGACTATTACTTTTACGGGGGCAAATCGAATAGTTTTTTAAATTCGGTTTGGGTATCATTTGAGTGGGTTGTTGTCGCCCCTCCACTGCGACCTTTAGTAGGTCTGTTGTGGTTCAATTCGGTTTAAGTAAATCAAATTATTTCGTTTGCATGGAGAAACCAAAACATCACGATGCTTGTCAATTACGACGTTTTGACATCTTTTGTACGTCTCCTAGACATATTAAATCGGTGTTGTTAGGTTAATTATTTTCTTGTTTAAGTCAATTGTCATTTTAGTTTTATGTATTAATTTAACGCTATTATTACTTTTTCTTCTCCAATCTGTTATTGGATTTCTGTTAATTAGAGTTAGTAAATAAATAAATGGCATAGTAATTAAATAGTAATAGTGCCACTGCAAAAAATAACTATGAAAGCATTTAACCGGAACAGAGCCGACGATTTAACGAATAAACACGAACACTCATTATCGTACGCAAAGAATTTATTAGGTGTCTACATTTAAAAAAATAATAAAATAATATGTCATGAAATTAAATTACCAATAAAATCCTTATATTATTTGACTGTGAAATAAAATTATGCGCGTCTATGAAACAAATTGTCAAAATGTTTCGTAAGCAGTTAGTATAAAGTTGACTAAATTTTTTAAAATATTGTTTTTTTTTATTTCTAAAATATTTTTTGAGGTTTTATTCTAGCGTATGATGGGTATTCCTAAACTCATGCGAAATTATACATGTGATAATATTATAATGGATCTTTCCTTTAAAAAAAATTTCCCAAGTCCACCCCCTTACTAGATGTCAACCCTAAAAGGTGGTGAGTAAAATTAAGCTTTACTTTTTTTTCAAGTTTAAAATAATTGAGTAATATTTTTATTTTACAAAACTGAATCTCTAAAAAAAGATTTAATATTAAATAATGTAAGGGATGCTAATTTCACCCCCCTATAATTTAACTGAAATGTTGAAAAAATACCGGTGGTTAGCACTTGGAGAGTGCACAAAAATGACAAAATTTCAAGTATCTATCTTTATTTAAATTTTATAAAAAAAATTAAAACTTAATTTTACTCACCATCTCATAGAAATATCTCAGAGGGGGTGGGCTAAGAAAATTTTTTTATAGGAAAGATCTATTATAATTTCATACGGGCAATCACCTCCTGGCATAAATTTAGAAACACCCCGTATATTGTAAAAAAGTTTGTTTCAAAATAATGTAAACATAGGCGGTTTAATTGAACAGGGCTGTTTATCTATACATAGAAAAATGCCGATGTAAACATCTTGAAACTTCTTCAATACAATAATTTAAGGGTAAAAGTGCTAATAAAATTGAGCTAATTATTGTAGAAAAAATTTCAATAGTGATGACAGTGACTTCGATAGCTATGAATCTAATAAAAGGTTAATAATTAGATCATTCAAAACATCCTGTAGCGGTATTCTTGACATTCTTGACCCCATTTGCGAACACTCGTGTAAATACGTATTCTTGACGACCAGCGCGTAAAGACTTGCGAATGTTACGAATGTCCCTTATGGCAACAGCGCAATTATACAAAATTGACGTATGTCGGATGACATTAATTATTATTTGACACGGTATTTTCGCAAATCGCTAGGAAATTTTATTCCAGACAAAATTTCTAAGAAAAAGTCAAGATTTCCTTACAGTTGTCAGTGTTCTACATAATTTATTAAAAACACGTTGTTTATAAGGAAATAATTTATATTTTGAAAAGCTCAATGCATTGCAGAATACAATTTAAAATTAGTTTGTTATATTTACATTTATTTGACAGTTAGTACAATTATTGAAAATTGGAGGAACATTATTAGAACTATGAGAAACATTTTGGACAACATGCGAGGTAGTAGGGTTATTTTGTTGAATATTTTGTACTGTGAAAATTTTATTTGCCACCTCAACCTTTTTTTAAGAGATTCTCCTAAATATCCTTTAGCAACGTTTGATGATTTTTATCCGCCATGCCTCTTTAAGCTAGTTATATCAGCACCGGAGTCAACCAATATTGTTGCAGAAGACCGACGAAAGCAGTGACCAGTATATTCTGTCGGATTTTCCAAGTTCAAATAAATAGCAACTATTTTAGGCATTTTTCTAAATTGATGTATTCCTACTACTTGTCTACAACCCTTTTCGCTTTGATATTTAAAGAAAAATCTGTCACTGTTAATATTTTCTGCTCTTAACAAAACATACTTTTGATAAATATCTAAGTCCATAAGATTGACTACAAATGATCTTGGTTTGTTGGTCTTCGAATAAGGTATTCTATTTAAAAGCTTAGATTCTAGGTCTTGTACATCGTGTAGAGTCATTCGGACTAACTCATTCTACAGACCCCAGAAAAACCTAATAATAAAGCCACCTAAAAAATGTAATCTAAATAGAAATTAAAACCTTGTAAGTTACTTTAATCATTAGATTTTCTTTATCTGGAGCTTCCTGGATAATTTTTTCGATTTTTTTCTTCGTTAAAATCTTAGATTTCTTTGCCCTATAACCTTCAGCTTGCCGTTTCAATAAAGAACGAAGTTTAATTGCAAGGGTAGACTTCAACATTGAATAATTGGCCCACAATCTCAAAGATTTCATCTTTAAACAAAGGTCTAGGAAGTATGCAATTACATTTTCCGAGAAAGAACTCGTGTTTTTACGCTTGCAATAGTCCATAAAACGTTTATATGCATATTCGTACTTTTCTCTTGATTTATTTGGCAATAAATCTAATGAAGCAGTATTCACTGCCTCAACCAGCTCTGGAGGAGTCCCAAAAATGGCAAATTCATCATCACTTATCATTTTACATTGTTTTGTTTTCGAAAGCACCAGCAATTAAATTTATGTGTCAAGTTTGACAATTCATTTATACGTTTCCATAGTAACGCAACCAATTTTATTACGAATTTCAAAGTACCATTTATTTATGAATAAAATTATTCGTGATTTTTTTAAAATAAATTAATATCTGTCGAATTTTAAACGATTTCCGAAAAAATAGTATGTTTACCTCGTATGAAAAGCCACATTCCTAAACTCTGTGTTGCTAAGTCTCCGCTTACGCCTCGACTTAGCAATCTTTGCAGTCGTCCAGAAATGTTACGCTTTTCCTACCCGGTAAACAATGTACTAATTCTTAATTCACTTAATATTTTCACTACATGGCAACTGTGCCAGGTTAATTTAAATACATCTGTGACAAGCTTGGGACCTGTTTTGGTTTTTCTATGTAAACGTTAGTATCTAGTATTGTAAATAGTCGAAGGAACCGTGTGTGTATCAACTTAATTAAAAAGGGGTATTGTGCGCGCACTGGTGGGAGCAACTGGGGTAGGCGATCAGAGTAAGCGGAGAGTACCTAGTTAATAAAAAAACTTGTGGAGCAATTGATAAAAATATAAACACTTTTCATTTTAATAAAAAGTAGCTAGTGGTGACTAGTTATGGACATTACGAATCACTTCATAAAGTTTGATCCTTTATTAATAGCTCTATTGGTTTAGTTGATAGTTTACTCGTTTGGATGAAATATGTATACAATTTTTTTATTCATCTTATCGATGTTGCATGATTTAAAACATTTGCACATCTGGATTCTATTCCTAAAAATATGGACGACGAATCAGCATTTCAAGGTTTATTACTTATAATTATTTGACCATCTGATAAAAAAAATTGGCAAGTTTTTTTGTGGTAAATTCTTGAGTAATATTTGCAACTAGTTTTTTATATTACAGTCTACAATAAAAACTGTTAAAAAATGGCAATAAATGTTGTTCGCGCCTCGTAAGATCGAAGAATTAGGTTATTACGCCGTTTTTCGTCTGATGCAATGTGTGCAATAGCTTTATACACTATGAAAATTATTAAAACGTTCGGTGCAAGGATGCAATTATTTTAAAATAGTTATTAAATCGTTTTGACAAAAGCCACGTATATAGGTTATTGATTACTAGAATGGCAATCTCGACGAGATTATGGCATTTTTATTCGTTACCAAAGACGTGTACCAAAAGGGGGTTACAAAAATAATAACTAGTACCATTTATCTAGCATGTAAATGCGCTCAATATTTCTTTCTACTTGTGATTTATTTTTATACATTCATAGTTTATATTATATTATATTATTATAGTTTATTAATATGCCTATGGTTTTATCTAACTTACCCTTTTTTATTGTAATTATACACAGTACATTATTTTCTTGATCCTAGCAATATTAATCAAACAGTAGTTCTGATTCAGTCTCTATACCAATAAATGAGGAATAGTCCAGCTAACGAGCGAGAGCCTCCATGTAAAGTTAAATAAGAAAATTGTAGATCTTGCAAATGCGCGTCGAGTGAAATTTGAACCAAACAGATCGGTTTATAAACGTTTGAGAAAAATCGGAAAAACTGTCGAAAATTGCATTTCAACAATTTTGCAATATGAATTTCAATTTTGCATAAGCAGACTTGTTTTTTACTGCATATATAGCGCAAAACAAGTCAAAAATGAACCTTTTTTCAAAACTCGAAAAAAAATATTATTTTTTAAATTATAGCGAGTTCTTGAAAAAACTACAGATCGTACGGAAACGAAGGGGCTCATTGTATTTCTCAAAAGTTACAATTTCACGCGATCAAAAACCAAATCGACTTTATTGAATTTTTATGTAAAAAAATGCGTTGCAAAATTTTATAATTTTTGACACTGATTTTTTGCGAATAACTTTAAATTTTGCTTTTGTGCGTTTACAACGCACACTTTAAAAAAAAGAGGCCATCAGGGAGCCAAGAAAATTCTTTTTTTTTTTCAATAAATTCCTGACAGCCCTGTGTAAATTGTTTGCGGAAGTACAGCGCCGGGTACAGCACCCGCTGGCCAACGCGCGGCGGCAGAGTGGGCAGACGATTCTCTTGACTGCACCAAAAATTGGACTCACGAGTTCAAATCAATCGCGTTTGCAAAACTGTGTTTTTTCGGGTTCTACTAAACGTACAAAATTCCTTTTGTACTTGATTTGAGGTAAAACCGTTTCAAACGCTCTTTTAAGGTCAACAAATACACTTGTGTCTACGTTTAGTCGGTGCTTCTCTATGTTATGAAGGGTTGAACACTGAAAATAAGTGCAATTAACAAACGGGAAACCTTTGAGATGTGGCTATACCGCAGAATCCATAAGATACCTTAGTCGGCGAAATTGACAAATGAGGAAGTTCTTAGACGCGTTAAAATAACGCGAATTGTTTAAAACCATTAAGAAGAGCAAAACGGCATGTCCGAGGCATATCATGCGAAATGGAAGATATCAATTCTTGCAGTTGATAATCGAGGACTAGATTAAAGGAAAAAAAGGAATCGAAAGAAAGAAAATGTCACGGCTGCGAAACATCAGGCAGTGGACAGGGATACATAAGGTGCAGAAACAGAGAAGCAATGGAAAATGTTATCGCAAATATCCATTAGTGGATACGCACCAGAAGAAGAAGAATGGAGTGTCTGCTTTTAAACCCTGACTGACCCTCATATTATATCCCATTTATCTCTAGAAAACTATTAAGGTGCTCGTATATTAATATTTCGAATATTTTCTTTACAATTGGTAATAAATATATGAACGGGTTTTTTTAGGTGGTTTTTGTTTTAATTTCTTGTTCTGTCAAAAGAATATCCCTTTTTATTAGCGTGTTCTTTAGTATTAATTTGTGCCTAATTCATTATGCCTATTCTGATAATTATATTAATTTAAATGAATTCAAAGAAAAGTGTGGCATTGTTGGTATGCAAAAAGCCACATTTTCAATCAGAAAAATTTCCGACCGCATAAGACGCAGTGTATCAAAAGTATTACAGAGTTGATCCAGGTGGTCTAAAGAAAAGGAATCTGTAACCGTCGACATGAATCCGGGTGACCTTAAGAAACCTCAGCATGGATATGGTAATTGGAATCGTGCTGTGTTATCTGAGAACTCCCGATTCTGTCTTTGGGTCCACGATGGTACCAAAAGAGTAAGACGATTACGATTTGAAAGGTCCTACACCTACAGGGTTAATGGTATAAAGTGCTATTACATACGGTAGCAGATAATCTTTAGTTTCTATTGACACAATTTTAAATACAAATAATAACAAACGAAACGTACTACACGTACTGTTACCATTCATAATTACAAGGGTTAATTCGACCCTATTTTAACAACACAACACACGTCATCTTACAGCAAGAGTTTCCACAAGAACATGACTCAGCTTTAATGGCTCTCCGGACTTTTCACCAATCAATCATGTGTGGATATAATCAACAATCTACTGTGTAATTTACCCCAATCACCAAGTTACCCGGCTGACCTTCGACATCGAATTTAAAAAGGATACCATAAATCATTTAATTTCAAGCATACCTCCAAAAGTGAACAAATTGCATTCACGCTGTGAGCACTCACTGTAGAGTTGGAGAAGAGGATTATCAAAATTTTGTAGTTCTTTGTATAACGTTTAAATATTTTAATTTTATGGACCAAACTATAAATTTGGATAGCGTTCTCATTTTTTAATTTGGATATAATTTGATTTTATTTTTTACGGGTTCTGATTTCGCGGTTGTTCCTTGTTTAATTTTTATCGTATTCAATTTTTTTTAATTATTACTGATGACTACGTACTGAACCCTTTGTGAACCAATTGAAAAAACAACATCATATCAAAATCATCTTGCAACAAAAACAAAATAATAATTATTTTGTCAATGATGTTATTAAATTTTTCTTTTATTACATTGTTAAATTGGTCAGACGACAGACGGTGAAAGATTTGTCTGGTTTTTAAAATTATCAAAAAAAAAATCAAAGTTTGTAAATTTTTAAAAAAATTTCAATACGCGACACTGCTTTAACGAACATCAGGTTTTACACTATTAAATGACTGTTATGGGAAAATGTATATAATTTTAAATGAGGCAATTTCTTGCCCAATATTTTTTTAATTGTTATTACTGTTATTAATTTAATTAAAAAAAGAATGACACATAAAAAAATCTATATTTAAAATCGAAATAATTAATTCCTGCAAAAGCTTGTAATATTACATTAAATTTTTACAAAAAATTATTTATCATTATTATTTTCGAAAATTTTAACAATTTTGACATATGGTCACTCCTTTTTCACTTAGTGGTAGACAGAGACCACTTCTTCCCGCTTGCCACGATTCTTACAAAAATCTTTTGCTTCTTTTACTTTCACATGCTCTACGTGTCCTAACCATCTAAGCATTCCTTTATGTATCTTTGTAATCACGTCTTCTTTCACACCATAGCGTTTCCTTATCTCACTATTCTTTACTTTATCTAACCGAGCCACTCCTGCTATACTTAGACTACTTCTCTCTGCAGCATTAATCTTATTTTTATGCTTCTGCCAAACCCAACATTCACCCCCATACATAACGGAGCAACATTGAACAGTTACTGTAAATATATTTAAAAAGCTTTTTTTTTATGAAAATAGTCGCAAAAAGTCGTGTGGGCCGCGGACGGCCCGCACTGCGACTATTAGAAGGGGAGGGGATTATAGAAAGGAAATGATTGTGGACACGCTTTTTAAAAAGTTGCAGGTCATAGTTCTCTGGAAAAATTGATTTTGGAAGCTTATTCCATTCCGTAGCAGCCCTGTAAAAGAAGGATTCTTGATAAAGATTGATCCTTATAGTGTCAATCTTGAGAGTAAATTGATGAGACTGATCAGCGTGCCGAGTTCTTCGGCCCAATGTGGCCAATGGTGGTACAAGAGTTTTTATTTTTCTGGAGCATCTGCCATGGAAATATCTGTAGAGCAATGACTGGTCTGCACCTCTTCTTCTATGTTCTAGAGGGTGAAGGGTATCTGTGAGAGTTGAGCTGTTTATCAAGCGAATGGCTCTTTTCTGAATGGAATCTAGAAGACGAAGAGAATGCCTTGGTGCTGAACCCCAAATGTGCGAGCAATACTCCAGTAGAGGTCGGATTTGAGCCTTATACGTCGTCAACAGTTGATCAGGAGTAAAAAACTTTCTGGCTTTCCACAGAAAACCTAGCCTCTGGCTTGCCGACTTTGCGATGTTAGCAACATGGTCATGCCAAGACATATTATTAGACACCGTGACTCCCAAAATCGAGATGGAGGGACTTGATTTAACGACGTTGTGATGGAATGATTTGAGGAATTCACTTTTTTGGAAAACGTGGCGCTTTGTGTTTTCTGGGCGTTGAATTGAACAAGATTGTTGGTTCCTCACTCTACGGTTGCTTCAAGATTTCTATTAATAGATAGTTGAGACAAGTGTGCTATCGTCTGCGAAACTGTAAATGGGGTTCGTGGTGGTTTTCAAGAGGTCGTTGATGTGTAAAATAAATAAGGTGGGGGACAGGATGGAACCCTGGGGGTTAGTTTTAAACGCATCAGAAGAAATACCGTCATCTCCCACATGTAAGGAGCGATCTTGCATGAAGCTCAAGAGCCATTGGCGCAGTTTGGTTGGGAGACCGTAGGCAGATAATTTACTTAATAATGCCTGGTGCCAAACGCGGTCAAAGGCTTTAGATATATCCAAGGCTATTGCACGAGATTCACCAAACTTTTCAATAGTGTTTGTCCAGAGCTGAGTGACATAAGCCAGCAAATCTCCAGTAGTCGAAATCCATATTGTCTGTCATGGATTATCTCAAATTTCTCCAGATATTTGATAAATTCCGTGTTAATCGCTTTTTCCATAACTTTGGATATCACCGAGAGCAATGCAATAGTTCGATAATTTGCAGGAATAGTCTTCTTTCCTTTTTTCGGAATCGGTTGGACTTTAGCGTTTTTCCACATGGACGGAAATACTTCTTTGCTGTATGATAACTTGAAGAGTCTATAGAGAACTGGGGTGAGCTCTTGAGCACATGTCTTCAGGACAATTGTCGGAATTCCATCTGGTCCTACTGCCTTATTAGAGTCAAGATTTCGTAGAATTTTCCTGATAGTGCGATGGCGGATAGTGACCTCCGGCATTGATGCGTTTATTCTAGGTATCGTTGGGGGTTGCTTTCCATTGGTATCGAGGGTTGAGTTAGAGCTGAACATTTCGGCCAGCAGATCCGCTTTTTCTTTGGAAGATACGGCTGTCGTGCCGTCGGACCTCTCGAGTGGTGGTAAAGAAGAAGTTGTGAAATTCTTATTTATGGCTTTAGCCAATTACCAGAAGGTCTTTGATCCAGGAGGGGCATTAACAAGCTTGTTGCATATTCTCGTGTCGTAGGATTCTTTGGCAAGATCGATCGTTCTTTTGCAGGCGTTCCTCGCTTGGACAAAGGCTTCTCGGTTGGCAATTGTCGGGACTTCGCACCAGAGTCGATGTGCTTGATTTTTTTCACGCACCGCACGGTTGCATTCTTGGTTGAACCAGGGTTTGGGGTTAAAGATCCGTCTTGTACCATGAGGAATGTATGAGTCCATACCTAGCCTTATGATTTCGGTTACAGATTCTGCACATGTTGATGGGTCTTGTGAGCGAAAGCAGACATCTCTCCATGAAAATAATAGGTAAAAGTCCCTCAGTTCATTCCATTTGGCTTATCTATAATGCCAGACAATAGAGGTACCAGGCGTGATTTTGGGCGGGGTTGTTTGTTTGGACGTGGCTGAGATGAGTTTATGATCAGATTTACCGAGCGGAGCGGTTATAGAGACTCGGTACTGGTCGGGATGTGTCGTGAAGAAGAGATCGAGAATGTTGGTTTGGTGATTGGGGTTATCGGGTATGCGGGTAGATTCTTCAAATAGCTGGGTCACGTTGTGGCTTATCGCAAAGTTCTCAGCTTCTAGACCGGCGTTGTCGGTGCGGTTGGATCTCAGCCAGTTCGCGTTGTGAACATTGAAATCACCCAAAAATATAACCTTTGTGTTGGGGTCGTTAGTTTGCAACAGCTCCAGCGTGTCGGAAAGATGTTGAAAGAGGTTGACGTAAGGAGGGTTCGTAGGAGAAAGATACAGGCAGCAGAGAAATTTTGTTGATTTTTGTAAGGTTAACTTGAACCACATGACTTCTAGGCCGTCCGTTGGTTCTAAGTTCTCCTGTCTACAACAGGAAATATCACTGCGAGTGTAAACACAAAGGCCGGTCTTAAATTTGAATCTTGTTTCGATTTCGAACCCGGGACACAAAAGATGCGTATTGTTGGAGGAGGGTTTAATTTGTGCCCATGTCAGAGCCAGTAAATGAGGCCTGTTAGTTTGTAGGTGGTGGTGTACTGAATTATGTAAGAGTTTAGGCCTCGAATGTTGCAGAAATCAATTCTAAAGTTGCTTTTTGGGGAATTATCAGCAACCGCAGTTGGAACATGTGTTTTTGTTGGACTTTTTATGATTTGGTTTAATGGTTTGATTTGAAAGAAAAATATGAAGAAAGAAAAAAAAAAAAAAGGGCAGAAGAGGAAGAAAAAAAAAAAAATAAATAAAAAGGGAAGCAGATATGTGGACTAGCTTCTACAGAAATTTCTGCATCCAGGACGGTCAGTTGACCTCGATGGACTGTGGCCTCGGCAATGCCCCCCGAATACACGAGCTCGGATCCCCTCCAGTCACGAACTGGCAGAACAGGAGTATCGGGATTATACACCAATTGATGTGGCAGCCTCCCAGAGCGTTACCAATGGGTTGGGGTCACTGTACTACTTGGCGGCCAGCCTGCGGAACTGTTTCAATGCTGTACCCTCAGCCCCAGAGAGGCCTGACTGATGCCTGGATGCTTCCATTCGAATATAAACCAGAACACATTTCACCCGTGCGACCGGAAACTCTGACCAAGTGCCGAAACATGAATAGTCATTTCACGGCACCTATAATCAGAGCGGTGGTGTTTCACCGGGCGATGGAGGGTGAACCATCTACCACCAGCTATTTGTAATTAACTTCATTTTAGTTTTGTTTTAATTTCGCTATGTTAAATGTTATCTGAAAAATAAATCTATAGAATAAATTGTTGTTTATATGGCTGATTTGCATTTTTCCTGGGTTTTCATTTGATGTATCACAAGGTAGGAGTCGCTATTTGACATTTTTAAAAAGGGGTGGGAGATGTTAAAGGGGTGCCACTTGAAAACAGCAGAATAACAATTTTAAACATTCCCCTTGATTTAAAATTCGACGTGTTTTTTGTTTTTCCTACATTTCCGCAAAATCAAAAGTTATTTGGACTGGCTGGTTTTAAAATGAAAGTACATAGACAGTTGTATAAAAGATTTGAAAAAAAGTGCGTATGGACTGAGAACGAATGATTTAATCGTCAAATGCCTTCTTTATGCTGATGATTAGGTCATATTAGTATCATCTGAGGAGGAGTTGCAAGCGATGGTTATTATTATGCATGATGCCCTAAAAATCAAAGGAATGAAAGTAAATTTAAAACCAATGAATGAGGCCCTGTATAACTTTAATAGCAGCCAGCAGTCGGAGTAGGATAAAAGATAAAAAACACGACAGTTGCTGAATAACCCTGCTTGACATTAAATAAAGAAGGTCACGTATATATTCTTAATCGGAAATATGTAATCATGTCGAATAAGTACAGGTAAGGTTGGATGGTAACCAATTTGGTTTAAATCGGCATTCGACATCCGCTTCGTTGGGAGTAAAGTAAGGACCTTCGACAGGTCTCTTTAAAAAATCATCTCTAGTACAGTAATCAATGTAATAAAAAAAAACAGTAGAGTTATTGCAGAATACATACATATAGTCACGCCTTTTTCCCGTAGGGGTAGACAAAGACCACTTTCTTTCACTTGCTACGGTTCTTACAGACATCTTTTGCTTTCTCTACTTTCATCAGTGCTCTTATACATGCTCGTCGGTTTTTGGTACTCTTGACCTGGCCTTTCTTCAAAACAATGTTGATCTGATCGAGATATGTTCGCCGAGGTCGACCTCTACCGACTTGTCCATTCACACTCGCCTTATAAATTTTTTCGTCAACCTTCCTTTATCCATCCTTTCTACGTGTCCAAACCATCTAAGCATTCCTTTATCTATCTTTGTAACCATATCTTCTTTTACATCACAGCGTTCCCTTATCTCAATATTCTTCACTTTATTCAACCAGCTATACTTCTCAGAATACTTATCTCCGCAGCATTAATCCTATTTTGATGCTTCTTCTGCCAAACCCAACATTTACTACCATACATAAGTGTATCCTTTATGCACAGCAAGACGTGCTTTTTTTGACACTTTTTGACAGTTCATAAAGCTATGCCCCATTTATTTGTTTTTCTGCCAACATCCTTCGCTCAATATCACTGCCATACTTTCCATCTCTCGTAAACTTTGAACCCAAGTATACAAACTCATTTACTTGTTCCACTCTTTCTTCCTTAATCAGAACCTCACAACCTCTCTTTCAAAAACCATTACTTTCGTTTACTTTTTTTATCCCTTCGATTTTTAGGGCATCATGCATAACATCAGCCATCGCCTGCAACTCCTTTTTAGATGACGCTATTATGATTTTGATGATCAAATCATTCATTTTTAATCCATACGTAGAATCTTTTAAATCTTTTAAACAATCGCCTGTGTATAAGTTAAACAGCCATGGCCAAGCCACACATCCCTGTCTCATACTTTTTTAGATGTTAAACCAGTCCGTGTAAGCTTCGTTTATCCTGACACAATCAGAATCAAATAAGTTTATTTTATTACAAGTCACTTTGACTGATGTGTCCTGTATTGCAATAATTAATTCTGTTTGGTAAGCGTGTTATTACAACAACCCTCTTCCCGGGTGTCATAAGTTTAAACTTTTTAATTAACGTTAACGGTAATCCAATTTGATGTCGGGTTTAAAAAAGGTTACCTTTACCCGCGCTTCGTCCGCCTTACGAATCATCGCATTGAAATGAAAAATATTGCTGATTATTTAACTAATACGAGTTTTCTAACTACCTATAAATTATGTCATAACTGTATCGAACTTCATACATATAAATATAAATTATTAAATTTAGAAACAATTTAGTTGTTAACGGTATACCTATTTAATAAGTAGTAATTATTATTTTTTTATTTATTTGCAGTATGTTAAAATCGTATTTTACCTTACAACATTAGCCGTTATCCAATTATAATAGCCAGTAGAAATAAACGCAATCAAGTTTTTTTTATTTAATTTTATTAGCAATCAGAACTATACATTCTCTGGGCTAATGTGATGACTTAAGAACTAGTTTTTGAGATTCTTCAGTGACGTGGTAGAGCCTTCTTCAGAAAGGAGGCTTGCTTAATAATTTTTTAGTTTACTAGGCCTTCCTCTTGAGTTTTCTATAAATCTGTTGTTCTAGTAGTGGGTGCAGAAGTGTGTTTGTATGATTTTAAAGTTTGGTGTGGTGTTGCCTGCCTGTTATCTTTGATGACATCCATGACCATTGGCACTTTGAGGTCTTCACGAAGTGTTTGGTTTGACACATACCAGTGATCATTCGTAGAATTTTTAACTAACTTCTTTGGATTATTGCCAAATTATATATGCTTGCACAACCCCAAAGTTCTATGTCGTACATACATATTGGTTTAACGATTGTTTTGTAGAGCAAAACTTTATTTTCTAGTGATAACTTGAATCTTCTTCCAATTAGCCGCTGCATTTCTTTAACTTTTAGATCTACCTATTTTCGTTTTTTGGTTATGTGCTCTTTCCAGTTTATTTTGTAATCATTATTAAATGTATTCCTAAGTATTTTGTACTTGTAGACTGAGGGATTTTAACGCCATTGAGAGGGACTCTGGGACATTGCTCTTTTATTAAGGTGAAATTGATTTGTGTGGATTTGGTTTCATTTATTTTAGTTTTTCATTTTTATGTTCAGTTTTGTATCTGGTGAAGGTTCTGTAGGTTACTGACTGCTTTGTTCGGATCTTCATTTAATGAAAGTATAACTGTATCATCAGCAAAGGTACCTATTGTAGTATTTTTGTTAGTTGGTATATCCGCCATGTATAATACATAGAGTAATGGGCCGAGTATACTGCTTTGAGGTACTCCGGCTTTTATCGGAAGAGTGTTAAAGTGTGTCTAAATAACGTTAGACCAGTTGCAGGTCTCCTGACACGCAGTCCAATATTAAAAAGCCGCTTTCTTATTGTTGTCACTTACCTGAACTTACCTTACTTCCTTTAATCTGTTTTTCATCTGCACACGAGTAACTTTTTTGTCCCTCAAAATATTTAGCCTCATAAAGCGATTATCTCGCTCACTAGTAGGTTTTTTTTTTACCACAATAATTTCTTCTTGTAAATACACCAAATTCACAAAACCGTTTTACAGCTCTTAGATTTTACGACTGACAGTAATTTCATAGCCCTCTATGAAATCAAGTTAAATTCGTTAACTTATTGTTATTACCATAGGAAAAATATAAAAACCTTAAACCATTGTATCTCCTACAAAAAATAAGCTATTGTAATAAATAAAAGAAGAAATTGTAAAGAAACGATGTGTCTTGACAACAAAATAAAAAATTACAAGTTGGAACAACTTCATATGTGGTTTTTAAAGTTAGAGTAAAAAACACACATTGTGTCACCCTGTATAAAATGACGTACGCCCAATTTTCTTAAAATTTGAATTTAAATTTAATAATGAGCAAACTTCATCAATATTTTAAGTGGATCGATTATTTTGTAGGTAAGTGTAGTTTTTTTATAGCTTGTATCAGTACCATTTGGAGAAATATTAAATATCGTTGCAAAACATAGTTTTATATTCATTGCATCCAGACTGGCCAGTGTTTCCTAAGTGCTTATAATATCGTCTAGTTCGGATTTTGCAGGAGTTTGTGCTGCAAAATTATTAATTTAACCTTATCATGGAAGAAGTGAAATATAGAAAATAAGATGGATAAGGAAAGCAACAGTTATAGCAGTGAGTAGACCTTAAATTTGAAGACGGAGCAGGTTTTTGAAATTTGTTGTCCCTGAAGATTCCACTTGTAAAATGTTAAAGTGATCTTTATTTAAAATTTTCCAACTATGTGAAACTATTAAAATTATTAAAACAATATGTCAGGTGACTTTATGGTTGACTGAACCGTATTTGGGAACCATTTATGACTCGTTCAACGTTCGTTTACCAATATTTTAATTCCAGAGAAAATAACGGTGCTTTGTTTATTTTGTAATATTAGTGGAATAGTGTAGAAACAAAGTTTACAGTATTAGCGAATATAAGGATATAATAAAGGCTCGTGCGCATTTTACACTTTTATACTGTTGAGAAAGGAGTGAAATAATATTTTTATTACCTAAGAATAAAAAGTGAAACTATTATTATCTTACTTACTTTGTATGGTAATTGCATTTCCTAGTTATGCATTATTAATAATTACATTAAGATATAAGTCAAACAAAAGAAAATTAATGAACGTTTTTTGAATTGATTATAAAAAAGTTGCGTGGATATAATTATTTTAATTAAAGCATTTAAATTAACTTAAGGTAATAAAAAGTATCATACTAAATGGTATTCAGATATCTTTCAAGGACGCGAAGTTTTGTAGCTCCCCCACTTCACCAGGCTATAACTCTACGAATTTTACACGCAAAGCTCACAAGAAACTCAGGATACTATGAGAGGGAAAGTTCTTACAACACACCGATAAACCTAAATACCTTGGGGTCACACTGAACAGGACACTAACATATAAATATCACTGTCAAAACACCCGACAAAAAGTCACCACAAGGAAGGCCCTGCTGAGAAAACAAGCTGGAAGCAGCTGGGGCGCCTAAGAAAAACTGCGCAGGCACTCTGCTATTCAAGAGGGGAATACGCCTGCCCAGTGTGGAACCGATCGGTTCACGCAAAAGCAGTAGACATGGCACTAAACGAAACATGCAGATTAGTAACTGGCTCTATGAAACCCACCCCGTTCAACTTACTGTATAAAGCCGCGGGTTTCGCAACACCTGAGAACCGTAGGAGGGCGGCGGAGCACACTGAAAGGTTCAAGCAAACATTTGACGAACGCCACGTACTATACAATACGGAGCGTGCCCGGCCAAGGCTTAAATCCAGGTGACGTTTTCTGAGGACTGTCATGGTCGAACCACCAGAAAAATACCCGCTATCCCAGGAGAGCTCCTCCGGCATCATCCTGGACTGGAAAGCTTGAAGAACCGGAGTAGCCCCGACAAGGGCTAACAAAATAAGATGGAGCCTGCTGAATGTAGATGATATCACGTGCGAATGTGGAGAACCGCAGGATATGTAACACCTTTAAGTGTGTCCCGAATACCCCACAACCTGCACCCTCGAAGATTTATGGTTGGTCAACGATAAAACTTTCGACGTGGCCCTTTACTGGGCCTAAAAACTAAAATAGACTGGAATCCGAATACGAAAAAGTAAAAAGTAAGTACGAATTTTTTTTTCTGTTCTTAAAATGTCAATAAATGTAAAAAAATGGATAGTAAAAATGTTTTTTTCATTGTACCTACCTGAAAACACTATATTTACATGCCTATTTAGCGCACCGAAAGTGGGCTTTTTCCGTGCACCCGCACGGAATATTTTACGGTGCACTAGTGTCATCAGCTGCCTACCTGCATGTCAAAATAAAATAATATGTTATTAACAGTTTTCTAGAAATCGCAAATTTTTTGTTTATTTTCTGAGCAACGGGGTAAATAACGATTGTTTTTGACAATTTTTAATATTTTAACAGTTTGTGGTTTCCAGCTAGATATAATGAAAAATATCGTTCATTACACGTCCATAAATGCTTTTTCCGTGCTTGCACGACTCATAATGAAATATACTATTCTTTTGTTTACCTTACTTTAAAAAATGCCTTAAATTTAGGCCTTCAGACCAGAATACCCCTTAATACGAATAATAATTTCAAATTCAAGTTACAAATTTGCAAATTATGTAATTACGCCTTTCAACGGTAAAAACATATGGAATGTAAAAGTTTAAAATGGGGCAGATATTAGAAGAAAATGGTGTTCTACAGTTTGCATGTTAATCACAGCAGTACAAGCAGGAAGACGACAGTTACAAAAAAGAAGAGACGCAAGATTCCAGTGAAAAAAGCGTCCGGAGTATAGCTGAGCGTAAGAAAAAAGATAAGAAAGTAAGAAGTCTAGATGGCCAAGACAAGAAACAAGAAAAAAGCACTACGAGATAAAAGGAAGAATATTCCAAGGAGAGACCGTGAATAGTAATCAACGCTACAAAGAAGTATAATATTTTGAACTAGACATGGCGTGTTTGTAGATGAGGTATCAAAAGATTAAATGAAGGTTCACAATGGTTAAAGAAAAAATTGGAAATATGCAATGAAGAGAAAAATAGTATTGAGAAAAATGATACATGATACAGTTAAAGATAAGCCTAGAAATGTCAGTGTTATAGATGCAAGGTGGATTTTTGCATAAAAAAAGCATGAAGAAGGCACAATTAAATTTATTTTACAAAGTGTATAACACAAACAACATTTATTTAAAGACAATAATTTTGCTTCAGAAGTGCTGGTGTTCAAAACAGAAAGTATTGTATTACAATTTACTTTTTATGACGTTTTTGCTCGAATAGCAGCACGTTTGGATGTAACAGCCTGGAAACCTGATTTAATACTAGCTACTGAACACCTAGAACCACATGTTTCACATTGTAAGAAAAATAGCCTAGTATCTTTCTGCAAGATTGTATCGGGTGATCGGCAGGTATGGCAGGTGACATATTCTTTAATATATCTTCTGAGAACATTTTCAATTTGCTTTTGTTGGAATCTGCCCTTAATAATGAGTTGACTGTTACCATCCATAGACCCACTAGTACCCAATTCAGCCAATAAAAAATCTAGAAGATGCTTTGGTTGACGATGAAGCATTTTACAAATTTCAGTGAAATTAGCAAATGATGTCTTTTTTGCACCAATTTTGACAACCTGTGGTGGCCTCATAACGAATTTTTGCTTTTTGCCAGCAGCCATATCTGGATTTTTATCTCTCATTATTTCAAAGGCACGGTTAAGTAGTTCATCATATGTGTAGTCTCTATCAGAACCAACCCACTGGGTTGAATGTTCATCAACATTTTTCTGATCTTCATCCTTCTCTTCTGCTTCAGCTATTATATCATCCAGATTTTTGGGTTTTTTGGTTTTTTTCTTTTTCTTTGTCTTACTAAAATCCATGTCCAAGTTTAATGTATCATCCACTCCAGTATCATTATCACCAGCACCATCTTGAGTACTTTCATTTTTATGATCTGGTATTAAAATATCCAGATCATCAGCCGTAAAGGGCTTTTTCTTTTTTTTCTTTTTCTTATTAAAATCAAGATCTATATCTATATTACCATCATCTTGTTTCTCATTTACTTTTGTTTCCCGAGTATCAGATTCAGATGCTGGTGTATTAGCTGAATCATTTTTATTTTTTCCTTCAGCTAATGCAGCATTAATGTTAAAAGTAGTCTTTTTTTTCTTTTTCTTTTTTAGGTTTGGGTCAAAAATGTCCTCTTCTTTAGCCATTATAAATGAGAAAAACTTAATTTTTACACAGGTTTTGCACTAAAACACCCGAATTTTTCTAAAAAACGCTTTAAAAGGAATTAACAGTATTGCTTTAGCAAGGTTGTCAAAAACCACTTTGAAATTGAGAAATGTCAACTGAATGTCATTATACCTTCTTCTCTTTTGTATTCAATATCAATTCCTAAGAATTTAAAGCAAGGTTAGTCGCTAGAGGGTTTGCTCAAGAAGATGAATTTAATTATGATATTTATGCACCTACTTGCAAGTTAGTTACTTTAAGAATATTCTTGTCAATTGCATTACAAAGGAAGATTGACGAAACAAATTTATAAGGCGAGTGTGATTGGACAAATCGGTAGAGGTCGACCTCGGAGAACATATCTCGATCAGATCAACATTGTTTTGAAGAAAGGCCAGGTCAAGAGTACCAACAACCGAAGAGCATGTATGAGAGCACTGATGAAAGTAGAGGAAGCAAAAGATTTGTGTAAGAACCGTAGCAAGTGGAAGGAAGTGGTCTCTGCCTACCCCTATGGGAAAAATGCGTGACTTTATGTATGTATGTATGCATTACAAAAGAAAATACAAATTCATCAGCTAAATGTATATACAGAGTTTTTAAATGGCTTTATAAAGACTGAGGTTTAAATTTATCCACCGGATGGCTTTAAAAGAGATGATAACAAAGTATACAAACTGAAAAAGGCCCTTTATGGATTAAAAGAATCCAGTCACGCAGGAATAAGAGATTTGTTTCATATATCAACAGTATTAATTTTGAGAGATCATTAAATGACAGTTGCCTTCATGTGAAAAAAGGTAAAACTAAAAAAAAATTATACCTTATATTATGTGTAGAGAATATTATGTGATTCGAAGAAATGTTTAAATCAAGAAAACTACAGTGAATTCAAAATCAGAGACAATGGAGTTTATCTAGTTCACCATAATTGTTTGTTGTTTTTCGCGTGGCTCTGCTGGTGCCTACAAGACCTAGGGGTTTCCGGCTTGTACCGTTTTAAGTCGGTGGCGCGGCTCACTTTTAGATTTTTTCTTCTACCCTCTACGGCTGAGCTCGGGCATAATTTGCCAGTAGAGAGACCACTAGCAGAGTACTCTTTAGAGAACCAAAAAAAGGCGTGGCAAATTTCCAAATTTCCTTTCTAGGAATTGATATTAAATACAAAAGTAAAGAAGGTATAATGACATTCAGTCAAGAAAAATATTTAGAAAAAATCCGGACAAAATTTTGGATGAATATAAGCAAGCCAAAAAGAAATACAAAAGAAAAATGTATAAATCTAGTATCAGAAAACCCAGATGATAGAGAAGAAATAAGAATAAAAAGCACATGTAGAAAATCTATAGGATGTATGCAGCACTTAACACACGACCAGACATAAGTTTTGCTGTCAATTATTTGGCAAGATTCCAATCAAAGTATTGATCAAGATTATGGCAAGCAATCAAAGCAATACTGAGTTATATACAAGAAACAACAATTTTGAAATTAATTTATGAAAGACAAGAAGATAAAAATATAGAATTTATTGGGTATACTGACTTGTACTAGGGTGGAGACCCAATGGATAGAAAAAGTAAAAGCGGTTATTGCTACAAAGTAATGAGCAATGTGGTTCTATGGGGTTTGCGTAAGCATATCGCGACAACTATAAGCAGCACTAAAGCTGAGTGTATTACACTATCACAATCAGCGGTAGAAGGATTATGGATCAAATTTTGAACGATCTTGGTACTAGATTAACAAAGTTTACTGCGTATGAAGTTAATTAGTCAACTATTAGATGTGCTGAAGTAAACAGTCAGAAAAGATTAAAACTTGTCGATATTTAATTTCATCATATTCAAGACTTGAGCGCAAACAAGAAGCTAATATTTTCATGAATCCGATCATATGAGCAAATTTTCTCTGCAGTGAAAGCACTCAATTTAAAAGGAGGCGTTGGAGATAGATTAGTATTATTGGTAGATTTAATTTTGACACTGGTAAGTTAAAAATAAAGTTGGAAAAACAGGTACAAAAATTGTCGTATTATGTAGAGTAATTCTTTGTGAGTTCCAATTAGACATTTTAGAGAAACTTGACTTAATTAAAATCTGAAAATGCCGAATTGATCTAAAATATTTAGAGCCATCAACTTCTTCTGGTTATACCGAAGTTCACTTTAACTTGCTTATTTTAAATAAATCAACCTGTATATTATGATGTATAAACTCTTCTGGAATTCCATAAGAACAGTCAGAGGTAAAAATACTACCTCGCAACTGGAAAAAATCAGAAACCAAGATGGTAGTATGGTAAAAGGAGGGGAATGCGTATTAAAGAAATGGAAGAAATATTTCGAAAGTTTATTGAAGAAAAAGGATACACAAGTACAGGCCCCATTCAGAGACATGAGTGAAAGTTGCAATGATGGTAAAATTAGTACGACAGAAATTGTGAAAGCGTTGAACAGTATGAAATTGGGTGCAGCTGCTGGGTACGACATATAACAGTTGAAATGCTGAAGGCTGGACAAAGCGTGGTAACTACTTTGTGTACCGTCTTTTTAACCTTTGTTGGAGAAGTGGTAGCGTTCCAGACGACTGGTGCAAGGCCATTATCGTGCCGCTTTATAAGGGAAAAGGTTAGCACCAGAAATGTAAAAACTACCGAGGTATTAGTTTACTCAGCATAGTCGGCAAACTGTATGCAAAGATATTGATTAAAAAAGTGACGAATGAAACTGAGAAGATGATATGGGATGTGCAAGCAGGATTTAGAAGAGGAAGGAAATGTATAGATCATAGGGTAATTTTTTTTATTTGGATGTTGTAATAGCGTGGAAAAGTTTCGAATTATAAAGACAAAAAAAAAATATCAAAATATTCCGGTCGCGCATAGGCTCTAAAGTTTGACAAAATAGAAAATAAACTTCATTTTTGTGATTATTTTTTTAATTTCTGAATTAGATGTTTTTGTAAGATAATAGTGTAACATCTTAAAATAGTATTTTTTCACATGAACTAATGATGAGGTAGAAAAAACTGTCAAGTTCAGTCAATATTTTCTGGTCGCGCAGTGGCAATTTTCCTCCTTCATTTCATATAGTTTTGCACCTGGATGGAAAATAAAACAGGTCCTACTACTTCCAAAGTGCCAAATGTAGTTTGCTGCCAAAAACTGCCGGTGGTTAACTTCTGAAGTATTGATTTTCAGATCTCACAGATAGACAGAAACGTTCTTGGCAATACCTACTTAATCAGGCAAATCAGGAACCTGTAAAGAAGGTTTGGCATTATGGAATCCTGGGCACTAATCACAGTTGAGGTGGTTGACAAAAGCAAATAGAACTCGTAGATTGCATATAAGTAAAGAAAGCCCCTCACCAGAACTTTAAGAACTATTTACTATCAAAACAAGTAAACACTTTACAGACGTCCCGAAACTTGCTTACCAAGCAATACAATCTACCAGGTATTTGCCAAAACCTTTGATGTTGTCGACCCTGTGATCAAATGAAACGGTTTTTTCTCCCACCCAGAACACTTCCTGTTAGTTATGACGTAAGTTGACAAGAAGCACATTAAAGAGCTCGGACTAAAGAATTCTGAAGGCAAGAGAGATAGATGCAAGAAGGAAAACAGTAAGAACATTTACGTCATCAAAAATCAATTTCAATGCGCAATAATACTCAGAAATAATCAACTGTTTGGACTGTAAATTATCTTCTCTCCCATTGGGGGTAGAAATCATTAACGAAGAGATTAAATCAATTCCTGACTGGAACATTACTTTCAACATTCAACCAATTCCCAGTTTACACGAATGCTGTTGAACGGTGTGTAAAAGTCGTCACGGAAACTTCGTCACGGAGCTTAATCCCGAGACGAATTTATAATAACTACTCTGCTGTCTAGATCATCCATGCCTAACTTCGCCGGCAAATCAGTATCTTCGGCTGCAAAATAAAGAATAGTACTAATGGACAGGTTTAACTAACATGGGCTATTTATTTAGAACTCTGTTTTTACTTTTTTTTATAAAACCGGAAGTTGTTAATTTATTTATACCATTATAAAACACAATGTTCTTATGTTCAAGACATACCGATTAAAAAATAATAGATAATAAAAAAAAATTTAATAGATACACACTTTTATGTATAACTTTACTAATACCCACGTAGATTGTAGATTGTAGGGGGTTCGTGAAGGCTATGCAACCACTTAAGCACCTCTACTTATCAGATCTTTTGTGCATAACCCATAATCTATTCGAGGTCCGGGATTCCGAAACTTCGTACAAAGTTTATCAGTTTCCTGGGAGCTAAGTTCCTTACATCAGAGGGCTTTAAGAAGGCCGCTTCGAGGAACTTGAGCCTCTTGCAGAAAAGCGCTGTGCATTCGCAAAGGAAATATTTGGTAGTTTCAGCGAAGTTCCCTCTGTTTTGTTCATCTTTTTCAGGTGATACCCCAAAGGGCAGTGTCCAGAAAGGAGTTCCGTCAACAGTTTCAAGTCTTTCTTGTCCAACTCGAGAAGCTGTTAAGATTTCCTTGGCGAGTGGCTCACTAACCTTTTCGCCTGTCGTTGTCATGGCATTTTATTTTAGTGAGATTTTATTTTATTTGTTTCCGAGCGTCAAACTTTTTTTTCATCATCATCATCTCATACCATCACAATGTCCGGAAATACCCTTAAACCAAGTCCCTCCATCTCGATTTTGGGAGTCACGGTGTCCAATAATATGTCTTGGCATGACCATGTTGCTAACATCGCAAAGTCGGCAAGCCAGAGGCTAGGTTTTCTGTGGAAAGCCAGAAAGTTTTTTACTCCTGATCAACTGTTGACGACGTACAAGGCTCAAATCCGACCTCTACTGGAGTATTGCTCGCACATTTGGGGTTCAGCACCAAGGCATTCTCTTCGTCTTCTAGATTCCATTCAGAAAAGAACCATTCGCTTGATAAACAGCTCAACTCTCACAGATACCCTTCACCCTCTAGAACATAGAAGAAGAGTTGAAGACCATTCATTGCTCTACAGATATTTCCATGGCAGATGCTCCAGAGAAATAAAAACTCTTGTACCACCATTGGCCACATTCGGCCGAAGAACTCGGCACGCTGATCAGTCTCACCCATTTACACTCAAGATTGACACTACAAGGACCAATCTTCATCAAGAATCCTTCTTTTACAGGGCTGCTACGGAATGGAATAAGCTTCCAAAATCAGTTTTTCCAGAGAACTATGACCTGCAACTTTTTAAAAAGCGTGTCCACAATCATCTCCTTTCTATAATCCCTTCCCCTTCTAATAGTCGCAGTGCGGGCCGTCCGCGGCCCACACGATAGGTCTACCCTTTTTGCGACTATTTTCATAAAAAAAAAGTGGGCCTTGGAGAGTCCACAGAAGGGTTCTGGGCAGGAAAATGGTAAATTTGCCCCTGTCTTTGCAAGGCAGTCTGTTTCCTCGTTGCTTTTAACTCCTCTGCGACCTGGAATCCTGGTTGTTTGCTGCCAGTTGTCTCAGGAATTGTTAACAGTCTCTCAAGTCAGCTTAGTGTATGACTTCAGAGCTCTTAATGCTGCTTGGCTATCTTATTGAATATTAATTTCTGCCCTTCGAGTGTCCCATTTGACGCACTTCTGGGCACATATCTCTATGGCATGTAATTCTGCTTGAAAGATGGTTGGGGTGTTACCAAGTGGTTTTGAGAGCCTAAAATTCGGCCCTGTAACGCCCACTCTAATACATACATCTTGGATCCATCAATGTGCCACTTCCTAGTTGAGGTCCGTTCTCTTTGCAAATTTTGTGGTTGTTTATGACCACTTTGAACTACATTTCGAAGATACCCACGAAGTATCTACTTTATTAATATTTTTTACCTAAAGGTATTTCCATTACTTAAAGTAAAAAGCAAAGCATGTTTTATTTAAAATTTGACGGGAAATTTGTCATTGTGCAGTGTAAAACCTTGTTTTATTTTTTTATAATTGTTTAAATCATCACGTTTTTTTAATAAATACTTATTTTGTTATAATGTGGTATGGTTTCATTAGAAAACCATTTATCACAAGATGCATTTACCCACTTAAAATGTTTATTGATATCTAACTAGAATCTTGTTAGTGAGGGTTAATATCCCGTTTAAAAAGATAAAAATAACAGTAAAGTAAAAAGATTTTTAAATTAAAATACTCCTACTTTTTCTTTTGGTCTGCAGTACTATGCATAATATACCTTACTTTCTGAAATTTCTGCAAGAAATAATCGCAAGAAGCAGCAGTTTATTTTTAGATATTTTCAGAATTCTGCATAAGCAACCGGTTACCTGGTAAATTTATAATTTTGTTTTTTTGTCGTAGATAATTTATTGCCGTTTTAAATTCTACAAACCAGTTATCAACTTCAACTCGAATGACACATGGAAATCAGGTCTTGTCTTAGGTGTTTTTAAAATGTTTAAATCAGAAACCAGTATCTTGCAAAACCTACCAACCCTCAACATTATTTCTTTTTCGTTTTTATAAGTAATTGGTGTAGGCACAGATGCTTCTTTATTTCTGCAAAACGATTTTTTAGGATGACAACATTATTCATTTAATATTTAAATTCTTCCAGTAACCGATGGCGTCACGGATGACAGTGGCAATAAACAAAATTAATTCTCACCAACTAATTTCGTTGGCGTCGGTTGTAATTTCTAAAAAAAAAGACAATTTTTCTCTTCAATGGCAGCAACTCTTTTTTAAAAATAATATATATAAGAAATTTAGTTAAATAAAAAAATCGTCGTGACAGTAGGAAAATTTTAAGTAAATAAAAAATGGCAAGTTAAAAACTAATTATATTTTTGGTTTATAGTTAAAACAATATTGTTTTTTTTTATACCAACAACATAAAAATATGTTTTTATTACACTGACTTCTCGGATTAAAAACTACATACATTTACTTTGTTTGTTAAACTTGACAGGAAAACAAATGAATTGGGCCCTGCATAACTTTATGAGTAGCCAGAACGTATCAAAAAAGGCACGTCCGGCTCTGCATAGAGGAGTGCTGGTCCCTACACTAATGTGTGGTAGTGAATGTTGCTGTAAAAATCGGAGTATTAAATTTCTCTTTTTTACAAGGGAGGAATGAATACTCAACTTCGATATAGAGGACTGGAATAATCACAATTCGGCTGATTTTTTAACGTTTTATTCAACACAAAATATAAAAATACTATGTCTTTCTTCAAACAACACACAAGGCACTACGAGCACTACAAACATTGGATCTTACTTCAATGTCGTGGAAAAAAGGAGTTTAACTAACAAAATGAAATGACACTGAGTGACCGTCGCCTTCGACGGTCGAAAGTGTACTTCTTATTGCAAGTGACAAGCGATGTCTTAATCGCCGTGGAAAAAGAGCTGTATAACACCCGCTCGCTGTGACTGTCGGAAACAATACTACTTAAAATGACCGTCGCCTTCGGCAGTCGAAAGGATACTGGTATTGCGTTGAATCAAGCCGGCGTTGTTTTAGAGAAAACTTGCTACTGCGCCGTCTCGAGACTGCGCATTGCAAACCAGGGGAACCGAAGGCCAGCCGGCGTGCCTGTTGAAGACATCGCGGGTAAGGGGTAGGGGGGTAGATTTTTCCCGAAGAAAAACGGTTTCAAGACATTGGCGTCGCAAAGGGAATAAAATTAAAAAGAATTTGTGATCACAACACACAACGAAGTGCGAGACAATGATGGGGGACTCTCAGTTTGGTTTTCGCAATGGCTTTGGAACAAGGGAGGCACTATTTAGCATACAGGTTCTTATCCAAAGGTGCCGGGACATGTCGGTGACCGTTTACGCATGTTTCATCGATTACGAAAAAGCCTTTGATAAAGTTAAGCACGAAAAACTGATCAACATTCTTAGAGAAATAGGACTGGAACAACGAGACCTTAGAATAATAGCCAACCTTTACTGGAACCAAAGTGCTCGAATAAGAATTGATAACACCGCGTCCGACGAGATCAAATCCTGAGAGGCGTTCGTCAACGATGCATTTTATCACCACTGTTATTTAATTTGTATTCCGACAGGATGTTTCAAGAGTCGTTGGATGAATGTGACGAGGGGATATCTGTCAATGGGATTAATATCAACAATCTGAGGTATGCGGATGACACGGTTCTTGTTGCCGACTCACTGGAAGGACTGCAGGAGCTGGTAAGCCGCGTGACGGCTGCAAGCTCAGAGGCCGGACTTAGCCTGAACGTGAGAAAGACAAAGTGACTAGCAGTTAGCAAATCAAACAACGTGGACGGACACCTGACAATTAACGGTCAACAAATTGAGCGGGTAGAAACTAAATGAGAAGTGTCAACTAAATGAGAAGTGGGACAGCATGCAGGAGATTCGTGCCAGAATAGAACAAGCTCGTGCTTCGTTCCTGAAAATGCGTAAAGTACTTTGCAGCAGAAATTTAAGCTTGCCTCTGCGCGTCCGAGTGCTTCGCTGTTACGTGTTCAGCATACTGTTTTATGGAATGGAAGCTTGGACTTTGACAGATGCGATGTGCAAAAAATTGGAGGCCTTTGAAATGTGGACGTACAGAAGGCTATTAAGAATCTCCTGGGTAGAAAGAGTGCGTAACACCGAGGTACTTCAACGCCTCGACAAGCAGCTGGAAGTTCTGTTTACACTAAAAAAGCGCAAACTGGAGTATTTTGGTCACATCTTAAGAAATGACAAGCATCGACTTTTAAAGCTTATTATAGAAGGGAAGATCGAAGGACGAAGAGGCCCGGGTAGAAGAAAGATATCCTGGCTAAAAAACTTAAGACAATGGTATGGAGTGAGCACTACCACATTGTTCCGCCGAGCTGTAGACAAGGTTCAGATAGCGCTGATGATTGCCAACGTCCGAAGAGGACAGGGCACCTAAAGAAGAAGAAGATCACAACAGTTGTGTTTGGCAGAAAAAGTATGAAAATAAGATTATGCTGTGGAGATGAGTAGCCTGAGAAGTATAGCTGGGGTGACTCGGTTGGATAAAGTGAAGAATATTATGAGGGACCGCTGTCGTGTAAAAGAAGATGTGGTTACAAAGATAAATAAAGGAATGCTCAGATGGTTGGACACGTAGAGAGGATGAATAAAAGAAGATTGATAAAACAGATTTATAAGGCGTGTGTGAAGAGACAAGTCAGTGGAGTTCGACTTAGGCTAATATATCTTGATCAGATCTACATTGATTTGAAGAATGGTCAGGTCAAGAGTACCAACAGCCGAAGAGCATGCATGAGAGCACTTATGAAAGTAGAAGCAAAAGATGTGTGTAGCAAGTAGAAGGAAGTGGTCAATGCCTACCTCTAAAAATTACCAATAGAAATTAACGAAAAGCTATAAAATACGTAATTGGAGAGGAACAAAATATGGAAAGGTTGACATTATGGTAGAGAAAACCATAGAACCAGTAATTATCTATCTTGAAACCTTTGATGAATCAAGTAAGGATGATCCCGACTGAATAAATATAAATTTCAATGTGTTGGGAAGTTATTTGATTAATTTTTTAAATACTTCTCGTTTTTATGTATACGTATAATATTTAATTTTTAAAACATCATTTACAGTAATAAATTATTTTATTCTTCGCCCCTGAATATGGATTTAAAAGTTACATCCACATTTAAATTTTATGGTTATGTTGTTAATGTAGGTCGGGGCTTAGACCTGCACCTTCCTTTTTTTTTAATTTTCGGCAAAAATAATGGAGTTATTTTTAGAAAACGTCTAGGGAGGATACTTGAAACCCTTTTACGTTATAATATTAAAAAGTAGTAATATTTTTACTTCCCTGATAGGTATACTAATTGTCCAGAAAAGTGCGTTTGCGGGTATTTGCTCCACAAAATCTGCGGGACTTTGCCCCTTTAATAAGAAAACAAAATATACTTGTTAAAAGACTTAAAACCGCTTTACTTTATTTTGAAATGGTACGGAGTAATAAATCATTTCCTGAGGGCTGTTACTTACACCACTGCAGGTAGGAAATGACCCTTTTGCTAATAAAACCATTTGTTTGCGACAGGCTTACAAATAAAAATAGGGTGGCTCATGTAAAATATAATAACCCACGCTATAACAGCTGTTGCGGACCATTTAGAAAAATTATTAAAGTTTGTTTGATCACTCTGTTAGTGTTTTGCATTTATAGGTAGGATTTATTACTCCGTACCATTTCGCAATAGACTATAGTTGGAATCACTAAAAATCACCAGCCAGTCAATGAACATTTAAAAAAGATGGCATAGGTAAAGAATGGATCCTGCATATTCTGCGGCGAGGACAAAGAATATGTACACCATCTTCTGATAGAATGTGAAACACTATTACCAAGAAGAGCGAGATCGTTTAGTTAGGAAACTCCTATCTACGAAGATTTTAAAAATTGTAACGCAAGATCACTGATCTCGTACTTCGTAGGGCTCAAATTGGATCCAGAAGACACAAAATAATAATAAATAACCCTAGAGATGGCACAAAAGATCTTAATGTCGAGGGTTTCTGTCAGGCCCGACTCAATTGTTAAATAATAATAATAAACATCTGTTAAAATTTGTTATCCATATTGTTATTATTTCTTATTAGTCTGAGTGCAAAAATCTTTGCAATTAATCGACCTTTCTGTTTGGTTTAAAATGAGTATATTTTAGCGTATTGTGTCTTGTCACGTGCCTATTTTTTCTATAGTTTCGTATTCATGGTTGCATACAGTACACTATGCTATAACTCGAATATATCATTCGTTGTAGATAATGTTGCATAACTTTCGATAGTTGGTTTGCAATTTCTGTGTGGATGGGACTGGATATCCACACGAACGAGGCACAGATTTGAGAAGATTGTGGGTTGACGTTTATTCCGCGCCATTTTTCTTGATTTCTGGGATAGGAGCGGCAGTCGTGTTTTGAGAGTCTTGGAGGCAAGGTGTCGGTGAACGTTGTTGGGGACGGTGCGTTATTAGCACGTGTGCAGAACCTCTATGGGATTTCTTTCATATCTGGCTGTATTTGGGCCATCTTAATTGGATTTTGAAGAAAAACCATTTGATTTTTAACTTGACCATTTTGTCTTGCCATTGTTGTGGATATTGTTGGAGTTGGTGTCAAGTTAAAATAACCGTTATCGGGATCTATTTGAGGTAAGCCATTGTTAACCAGTGCCACCCCCATAATCTAACCAGCCCCCGGAGTAGGCCACAGGAGTACATGTGAATTCGTTTACTCAAAGGTTATCAGTGATTTATTTTTAAATATATAACGCTGTGCCTCATTTCGACACCACGAGTAAGTCTTGCTTTAGTTTATAAATATAGTGCTTTGTGAATTCGTATACCCCAAAGGTTATAAGTGATTTATTTTTAAATATATAACGCAGTGACTCATGCTGACACCACTACTATGTTCTGTTTGGTTTATTAGTATAGTACATTGTTGGAAACTATTTATTGCATTAGATAATATGCCAAAACTAAACTTGGATTAAAGTAACCTTCTCAATAATTCTTTATGTCCAAGTAAAAACATATTTTCTTTCTACTTATTTGTAAATATCCTACAATCTTGATATTTTAAAGGACAACCATTGTGAAGATATTTTTAAATGAACTCAATTGTTTTGGCAGTGAAAATCTTTATGTAAACAGTTAACCAGTGAATCTTCTTTGCCTTTATGTAAATGTTTGAATTAGTGTTATTAATGAGTTAACTGATATATATGTTTTACCTTTTGTTCTTTGCCTTCATGTAAATGTTTGAATTAGTGTTATTAATGAGTTAATTTATGTATGTCTTACCTTTTGTTGTAACTTGGTAAAGTCTGTTACTCGTACTGCTGTTCTGGTTATTTTATAAAGTTGTAAATTTTACATTTTTGGTTTGTTTTAGCAAGGAAATTTTACCATAGCTGTTAACTTTGACTATATTTGTTATGATGTTGCTATCGAACTGTGTACCTTAATTATTTATTGTGTGAGTAAAGTATCCAATATATTTTTGCTATAATTTTATTTATTTGGTTCACCATAATCATAGTTGTTTATCTTGTGGCACTGCTAGTGCCTATAAGATCTAGGGGTTTCCGGCTTATACCGTCAAGCCGGTGGCGCAGCTCACTTTTATATTTTTTTCTTCTACCCTCTACGGCTGAGCTCGGGCATAATTTGCCAGTAGAGAAACCGCTAGCAGAGTACTCGTTAGGGAACGAAAAAGACGTGGCAGTCTATTAGACTTTAGTTTAAATTATTTCGTAAAAAAACATTTTAACAAATTTATTTTAGTAAATGTGCTAAACTTTGGTGTTTGCATAAATAATATAATCTACAGTCGTCATTTTACTCTTTAAAAATGAGTGAAAGTGATTTCATATGAATGTTATAAAACAATGGGTGTATCATGGACGGGTAATAGTGATGCAAAACGTTTATATGAAACTTGGTTTAAAATATACCGGAAAGCTGGCTTGCCCATTACATACAGTAACATTACTATCAAGGTAGAAGAAGGTTTAGTCCTACACGATGGTTGGGAAGATTTACTTGTGTCTGAAAATTACCCATCAAATGAAAACGAAAAAGACGGAAAAGTTATATCAGACAATACGAGCACAGAATATGTAAAAGAAACGGCACTTACTATTAACCGTTACGGCCAATATGAAGAAAAACAAAAAGATGACTTGACAGCACAACCAGATGGAAATACACCTAAAATAGTTGCACCTGAAAATAGAATAATTAATGTAGCCCCAGTAGATCCAAAACAAGATAAATATCAACAATTGGACAACCTGATAGAGAACAAATAGATATAAATCCAATTAATATAGTTACATTAGAAGATAAAATTAGTAACGAAGAAAACAGAGGTGTAAAAAAAATACTAGAGAATATTCACAAGACCCCAGAAAAACAAAATAATATAGAATAGTAGTTAGCTATGAAAACTGAGAATTCTTGCGACATATCTATCCATTCTGTGGTGTTTTCAGGGGTGCTTATACCATCTCCTTTTAAAAAGTCATTTTTTGGCCTGAGCCAAGTAAAAAGGAAAATTCAAGAAATAGCCGTGTCAAGGTACCTGCTGTTAGAACATCTGATGCCTGGATAGAATATTATTTGAAGAAAGAAGAAAAACAAGAAAGCCATTGAAGAGAAAGAAACTAGAAAAAGAATAAGAGATGAAAATAAGAAACTACGCGACGAAAAGATCAATAAACCTGAAAAAGTTATTTCTTAAGAGAATGGTAAGAAATCACATACCAGCGAAAATCCACCTGAAACAAATACGGATGCTGCTGAGGTTATAATAACTCGGAAGTAAAAGACGCAGATATACAAAATTTTATCAACAAGTTACAACATTGGCGATTTTATAGTCGTCAATTATCTGGATGAACATTTCGCTGCACAAATAACTAACCAAAAAAAAGACAAACTTTTAGTCAGTGCAATGACTAAATCTAGACCTCAACATTGGAAGTGGCCAAATGTTAAAGATGAAATTTGGTACGATAGTTTTGAGATTGTTAAGAAAATCATGGCACCTGTACAAATCAATAATCGACGACTATTTTGTGTAAAAGAAGTATAATCATTGTGTAAATATAACTCTATACATTTGTTTCATTTTTTAATAAAAGCTTTTACTTAAGTTTATACTAATATTTTCTATGTCGGAAAAATGTTCTCAATATGTCTGATTTGGGGGACCTGTCTGAGTTAAGTTTATTAGTATGTCTGAGTTTGGACCAGATTTTATGCTGAATGTCTGAATTCGGTTAAGATAGTTATAAAACACATTAATTAATTAATTATAATATTAAGAAATGTTTATTGCAAATTGAATGCTATATATATGCTTTAAAATCTATTACTTATAAAAAACACAAAGAAAAAAAGCCTTACGCGAAAAAACTTTATTTTATGATTTAAAGTGGTTGAAAACTCTTAAATGTGTCTGAATTTGGGTCGTTTACCTTAGCGTTTTGTATTTATGAGTAGAATTTATTACTCTGTATCATTTCGCAACAGAGTATAGTTGGAATCACTAAAGATCACATCAATGAACATCTAAAAAAGATGGCATAGGTAAAGAATGGATCCTGCATATTCTGCGGCGAGGACAAAGAATATGTACACCATCTTCTGATAGAATGTGAAACACTATTACAAAGAAGAGCGAGATCGTTTAGTTAGTAAACTCCTATCTACGAATATTTTAAAAATTGTAACGCAAGATCACTGATCTCGTACTTCGTAGGGCTCAAATTGTACCCAGAAGACACATAATAATAATAAATAAACCAACGGATGGCACAAAAGATCTTACCGTCGAGGGTTTCTGTCAGGACTCACTCAATTGTTAAATAATAATAATAAACATTTGTTAAAATTTGTTATCCATATTGTTATCATTTCTTATTAAAGTCTGAGTGCAAAAATCGTCACAATTAATCGACCTTTCTGTTTGGTTTAAAATAAGTATATTTTAGCGTATTGTGTGTATTAGAATTTCGTTTAAATTATTTCGTAAAAAAACATTTTAACAAATTTATTTTAGTAAATATGCTAAACTTTGGTGTTTGTATAAATAATATAATCTACAGTCAACATTTTACTCTTAAAAAATGAGTGAAAGTGATTTAATATCCTCCGTTTAAATATAAATTCAAATTAGAAGGAAGTTGAAGAACTCGATGATTTATTATTGTGAGAACGCCGAATGAGAATCCTAACGTAAGCATTAAAAGTAAAAGCAATTCGAAATGGTAATTTAAAGCATTAAGATATAAACGGCCTTGAAAACAATTTGTTGCAATCCAATGGTGACAATAGTATAAGGAGAAAAAATGTGGTCCGAGTTTAAATTGCTGAACTAAATACAACATTTTAACGTAACAAAAAAATAGGCATACGTCAACAGTGTTTCAACGTGTAAATGTATATTTGTTGGTACTGGTCTTACAGAGTTTGAAAAGTAGAGAGGTGAAGGCTCTAATCACACCTGACCACTTTTGTTGAAAACTGCTCATTATGCAATATTATAAAAGTGAAATATTAGTAGAACCTCTTGTTGCATTCCTTATTAGCTAAAGTATTGAAATACAGAGAAAAACAAAGTTAATAAATTTTCGAGTTTTACTGTCGACAAGTACTTCAGCTGTTTTTATTTGCGCCAGAAATTATTGGGGAATCTTCATTGATGATGTTGGTTATGCTTAGGTACAATTTGGCTGGATGACTGCCTGTGTGTTTATTTGGTACCTAAAAACAAAACTTTTCCAATTGGTGAGCGTTTATGAATATGACTTACCAAATTAGCCTGAATTTGGATTAGATAAGATGGGAGGCTTTTTTTAAGTATGCACTTTGACCTAATGGGGTCTATTGTGCCCTCTTTGTGGTTAGAGCTCCTTCTCCGGTCTCAATGGTTTTACCAACTTTTAGAGGCTTTGTACGTAATTCCTCTTTCCGCACACGGGGAAATTATATTGTACTTCGATTACAGCGGACTGGTTTTAAAGTTTTATTAATATGAATTTTTATCTTTTTAAAATACACTATGCACTTGTACCACTTATGAATTGCCTTTTACGTAAATTCACCCTTTTTAACTAAATGACTTGAAAGAACACACGCCGAAATAATTTGAACGCCATGGAAAATATCAGGAAAATCGATCGTTCGATCGATTAAATGAAAGAGTTATCGACCGTCTTTAATGGCCTTTTGGAAGATACTGTCAATAATAGGAAAACCGATCGTTCAATCTGTTGGTAGAAACGGATTTATCGACCGTCTTTAACAACTGCTTGTAATTCTGTAATTCTAACAGGCTGTAAACCTGCCGATCTCTCGCGGTGGCATAGGACGTATTCCGCCGTCTCTTCTTCTTCAAGAAAGAATCGGCATTCATTGTTCTCAGCCCCTTCTAACTTACAAAGGTGTATGCGGAGTCGATAATGTGATGTCAGCATTCCCACTGTTACTCTCAGACTATTACGGTTGAACAGGTCGCGTGCCTCTGACCTGTGGATTTATTCCATTTAGCCAGAGCTCCTGAGTGCATCCAATTTTTTATGGTGCTCCTTTTGAGGCTTTTTGAAACCCCACAGTAGGGTTCAGGTCTGATGGGGACACTCCCTGAGACCTAGCCCGAATTTAACGCGACATCGACTAAAGATATTAAATATAGCTTTTCCAAAACTAAGCACCTCTGTTGCTTATTATAAATTGAACATGTTCCTATGGGATGAGACTGAGGGCTCTCGCGGTTCACAAGAAGTTTCAGCTTGTCTTGTGAAGCATCTTAAAGAGAAAGATGCCAAACTTAGTCGAATCATCATGTATTCAGATTCTTGCACAGAACAAAATAGAAATATCAAATTAAGTTTATCTTTGCAAAAGTTAGTGCAAGAACCAGAAATGGCCGCTGCTATTATTGATCACAAATTTTTAGTATCTGGACATAGTTACCTGTCTAATGATGCCGATTTTAGTGTGGTTAAATCAAAAGCAAAAAAGAAAGAGTTTATTTTTGGACCCAGGGATTGGATAAACTTAATAGCCACTGCCAAAAGACACAATCCATTTTAATAAGAGAAATGAAACGACAGGAATTTCTTTCCACCAAAAATCTGGAAGACTATCTGCAACAGAAAAACCAATACTGAAGGGTTTAATGTCAACTGGTTAAGGATCAAATGGCTAAGATATTGCAAAGATAAACCAAATTCTATTTTCTATAAAGAAACTTTGCAGAATTATTTTCCTTTCTTTAAGATCTATATTAAAACATCTCAAAAGGAAAACCTCCTAACATGTGCAATATTGCTCAAGATTCACTGTATCCAGACCGTCGACCTGTTAAAGAAGCACATGCTTGATCTATTGCCATACATTCCACCTAATTATCATTCATTTTACTTTTGTGATTTTAATTCAATTTCAATTAAAGATACTGTGTTTAAGTATTTGTTTCCAATAAAAAGTTTGTTTTATACCGATATAAGAAGTGGTATTTTTCATTTGCAACAATTTTAAAATATCCAATTATCTCATTTAACTTAGTTAATGACTTACACTGAATGGCTTCAAAACCCTTGATTTGAAATAATCCGAATTTAATGTGATATATTAATTTTTCGTAAAAGATGGGCATTAAAGAACAAAATTATTAACCTTCGTTGGAGCAAACATACCTACAAAATATATCAGTTGCGAGAGATGTGGAACACACTTATCAGTGAATCACAGAATCCAGGGCTGCCAGTAGAGCCAACTTAGTTTATACCGTTGGGTCACTAAAATTATGCAAAATTAAATCTTGTTATATTGTTAAGAAATAGTTTGTGATAAATATACAATAATTATTGATTTTGTGTATGGCTGTACAACTTACCGCGCCTTAAATGTTCGTTTCTCAATTGTAAAATGTAATAAATTTAAAAACTTTTCAAAATATGTCAAATGTAAAAAATAACGAATTTCAAAGGATTGACCTATTTCACAAAAAAAAATCTTTCAAAAAATAGAAAATGAAAGAAATAAGACATAGTCTGCAAAGTCTCAATAACATAAAATAAATAAATATCTTAACAATGACTAAAAGCTAAAACGTTAAATCTTTTGATACTTTTTATAACATTAGCTAATTTACCTCTGAATTTTTATTTTTGTATTTCATTATACAAGACAATCTGCTATACAAACCGAATAAAGATAATATATAATATAATACACTTTTTGTATCCAATAATACCCTGTATTAATCGGAACTTCCCCAACTTGGCTTGGGTAGAGGTGTGGCCATCACGTGATTTCAAACCTCTACGCAGCTCGGACGGACGCATAGACATACTAAAAAGAAGAGTAGTGCATTTCATTACCTAGAATTTAAATTTAACGCTAGTTATTTTTTTAACGGAAAATGATCGGTAAAAATATTTGAGTTATTTTTTTCGGGCTTGTACAGTAATAGGAAATAGGGTTATTACATTACTAAGCCCTTCATTGGAGTTTAAAAATAAGATTTTTTAGAAAATAACAGATAAAAATTAATCATGCTAATCCATATTCTTTGTTTCTTTAAAAAGTCACACATGCAGACCAAACTGATTTACATAATTATATGGTTAAAATTCATTTTCTTTTGAACCACGACAAAGACAGGAAATTAATGTTACACTCTTCCATACATCATTGAATTTGTCACACTACGCTACAACCTATATAGAAATATTATTATATTCGTCAAAATTAACAGTTTCTCGTTGAATTATTAATGTCCCGTTGTTTTAGTGTTTTTTGCTTTTATTTTTCAATTTGAAATTGTTTGATTCATATTTGTATACATTTTTTTATGCATAATTTTTAAAACGAAGTTCCTTATCGCACGTTGCAAATACCGGGGCTGGCCAGCAAAAGCATTGCGTAACAAGAATGCGTTAGTTGCTATCTATCTCCCTCTACACTTACTGCCTGCAGTAAAAGAAAGAGAAAAAGTAATCTGACTACTCGCACAGCTAATTTATTATATAATACCTCAAAAACAACGCATCGGAGATCGAGATATGATGCATATAATTTTTAGAGATTTTTTAGAAGAAAAAAATACAAAACCAAACTGGATTTTCTGCAATTAGTTTTTTTTTAAATTTCTGCTGATTTCCCACTGCTAGCTTGATACTAAACTAGTTTTTACCGCACTAGTTTGGTAAAATAGGCGAACATCATTATAAAATGATATAATGGTATTTGTGGAGCAATTTAAATCATGCCAGTCTTAGAAAACTCCGGCATGTGCACAAAAAACTCCAACTATACTAAAGCTACCCCTTTGTTCAAAGGCGACCTATCCCTAAAAATCCCATCCAAAGGTGATTGGGCCGAGAATCTAGTTAAACTTTAGGGCGCACTATTTTATACTGACGGTTCTAAACTAGAGGTAAGAGTAGGTTGCGATTTCTTCTCAGAATACCCCTCCCTTAGTCTGTCATTTCGATTGCCTGATTACTGTAGTATGTATCAAGCCAAAATGACAGCCATTACCAAGGCAGCTGTCTGAACACTCCGCAATTAACAAAATTCCAGCGAGATATCCATTCTTTGCGACAGCTAGGCTAGGCTACTATAAAATTATTGAAGTCAGTCTACTTGATCTCTAGGCAGCGGTGCAATGCCGAGCCACCCTAAGTGAGCTAGAAGCTAAGTTAGAGTTCACATTGTCTGTGTACCCGGACACAGGAACATACCAGGCACGTGTAAGGTGGACGAGCTAGCAAGAGAGGGCACCACCCTCCCAGCTGTATCTGTCTCATCTCAGCAAGGAGTACCGATTGCAAACTGCTGGCTCCTCCTGCACAGCAAAGTAGTTCAAAAAGCCAACTTGAGGTGGCAAAATGAACCCACATGCACATCATCGAAACAAATTTGGTCTAAACTAGATCTACGTCGAACTACTGATGTTTTAACTCTATCCAGAGAGTCCGTTGAAAATGCGATCGCGGCCATAACAGGACACTGGGCAGATGGATCCCATGCTCGGCGCATGGGAATCGCAGAGCTACGACACGACGTCTGTAGAAGCTGTCACTATGAGGAAGAGAAGGAAACAATGGTACGTCTTCTCTGTCACTGCCCTGCCCTAAGCAGAAAACGGCTTTTTATCCTAGGGCAACCGAACTTTGATGACTTATCTGATCCCAGCTGTTAGCATTAAAGACCTCACACTTTTTATTAAAAGTTCCAAATAGTTCTCACGGTAGAGGGAGAAGGCACCGCCGTATCACAACGGGAAAAAAGGCCCAAGTGGGTTTCCTCCAAACTGCCGTTTTAACCTAACCTAAACTAACCTAAGAAAACTTATTCAGCCCCGTAGCAGGAAAATTGCAAAAAACAGTTTTTCTTGGCTCGCTGTAGACGTGGAGGTTCCACCAGCTTGGCAGTGGCATTCTATCAGGTCACGCCTAGTGTCTCTTAGTGCCATTTTTTGGACCGAGATTTTTGAACCTGTTGGTTTTAAAATGAAAGCACTGTATTTTCAATGTGTATGAAGAGATGTATTTTGATGATTATTGGCGAATTTTTGGTATGATTAAGAGCAAAATAGCTCAAAAAAGAACTCAAATTTATAAAATTTGTTATTGAGGTAAGTTTAGAACCTTAATTTATAAATAAATTTTTATAAAATTTCTTATTGATCAGATATGACTGCATCACAAGTATCACATACAACACTAGGATCGCCTCTTTACCCTTAATGGGTCTATCGTGGCTCACCCCTAGAGGTTACAGATCACCGCACAAACCAGTTCTCGCAAAGTTCATGGTTGTATGAGGTGAAATTTTCTTGAAATCGGCAGATTCTAAGATGGTAAAACCAAATACGTTGAACCATATTCTTTTTAAGCAGGGGCATGAAGATGGTATGTGCTCAGCAGTTTCGACTTCCACGCAGCAAAACCGACAGTCCCTTTGTTGGTTTGGGCCTATCATTCCGAGGTATTTTAGATCAGACCAGTGCGTGAGTCTTTTTCTCTCCGCCCAGTCTGAAATAAAAGTTTTGGCAGCACTTTTGGTGACTCCAAAGACTGGTATTGGTTCTGTCAACGCAGATTCGACTCCCCGTTTAACGAGATTACACAATTACACAGCACCAGAATTAAAAAAAAATTAGAAGTCATTGCAACAGCCGACAGAAGTAAAAACTTAATAGTAGTTTTTTTTTGGATTTATTCTCTTAACAATTAAAATTTTATGATATAAAAATTAAATTAATTGGATAATAGATACCTATTAATAAGTAGGCAGTCAGCTCGAGACACCCATCTATCGCTGACGATCCCTCTACTAAAAATTGCTTAACGCGCCAAAAAAAGTTTTCGAAATAAAACACGAGATATATACTTGACTAACGTTAGTGGTTTACATAACCCAACAAAAGTAGTTATTTTATTAGCGATCATAATAAATTCGTCTGAATGTTTTTATTTTGATAAATTACACGCCTAATGCAAATTTATGTTTGAAATTCATCGGACCTACTGTGTCTAATTTGTCCCGGTTTTTTGTGTCAACTTTTGTTGTCGAGAATGACGAATGTTCGGTCATAATGAAACTCGCGTTTACTGAGGTCTCGGTTAGGCTGCGTTTCGATAATACCCCCATTTCGCACGTCTTAAAATGTGTCTAGACAATGCTTTCGTGTTTATTGTTATTTTAAGGATTGATGTGTGCAATTTTTTTTGAGTCTGGTATTTTATAGTTATCATTACTTTTATGTAAGCTGTGAGTATATAAAGCGTTGCGCGTTTGTTTTATTGAATAGAAAAATTCTTGAAAAATACCATCTCCTACGGTTTTAATTTTGACCCCCCTTCAGGTAATGGCGCCCAAAGAAACACCTACAACAGCTACAATCTGACTTTTAAGTAATGGGTTATTAGATGCGTGTGCTTTATTTAATCTGGTATTCACGGTCGTAGCCGAAAATCAATTTCGGGGTGGGTGGTTTGATTTGGTGGAACAGTAGAGAAACTTCAAGTTGTCTAACAAAAAAAATTTATTATGTATATTTATATATATATATATATATATATATATATATATATATTTATATATATATATATATATAGAGTGGGGTACCCCATAGGACACGGTCCCTGTAAACCAAACCAATAATTTTTTCGGGAATTTTCCTCTTTCATTATATGTATATTGATTAAGGCTGCAAAAGGAAATTATTTTGAAGTCTACAGGGTGGTTTAAAAAAGTGTGACATATTAAAGTTGTGTTTTTTTAAATGGAACACCCAGTATTTCGTTACACTTTTAAATAGTTCAGGAAAAAATAATACGACTTCATAACAGGTACTATGTAGCTAACTATAACCGTTCTTGAGTTATTGATTTTTTTATAAAAATGCTAGGTACAATTGGAAACTAAATAACATCGAAATTTTTAGAAATCATCCCTTCTAATTCTGACCAAGCATAAAAGAGGTTTTGGGTTTAATGCATTGAAATAAGAACTATTATTTGATAAAGCCAATATCTGAAAAACTATTTAGTTTAGGTATAGGGAACCCCAATATGAAATGAAAGATAATAGAATTTAATATTGTTCAGACCAAAAAAATACAGGGTGTTCTATTTATGCTTGGTCAGAATTCAAAGCGATGATTTCTATACATTTAGATGTTATTTAGTTTCCTTTTGCAGCCTTAATCAATGTACATCTAATGAAATAAAAAAATTCCCGAAAAAATGTATCGTTTGGTTTACAGTAACCGTGTCGTATGAGTTGCTCCACCCTGTATATATATATATATATATATATATATATATAAGAAAACCATTGCAGATATATAAACATCTTATAAAATTAAATTTAGTCTTTCAGCTTTCTTCGCAGCGAACAAATCAATTACCTCTTCGGTGTCGATGTCAATTCTGCGGTTGATTGACATTAACGCTAAACCGTTTAGTTTAGTTTAGTCTTTCCTGAGAAGTCCTCTCAGAGGTACATGTGGAAACAGGCAGTGTCGCCAAATTCTTTAAAAGTTTTAAAATAAGGACTTGTTGCATTCTTCAAGAGCTTTAATAGCAGCACATGTTGGTGGAACTAGCTCTTACAAAGTCCCATTCCAATTATTTTTTATAGAGCTCAAAGTAGTTTTCTTAATATTTACTATTAATTTGTTCTTTACAACTCACAGACGGAATTAAAATGTTAAGAGATGTGGCTTTATAATTGTGGAATCTCGACTAAAGCTGATCAATGACATTATCCAAAACTGGAATTATAATAAAAATAACAGTAGTAGAGAATTTTTTTGTATTGATTAACTATTACGTTGTGTATAATATAACAACATAGTGAGACGGGCGCACTGTATATAACTGCAGTCCCATTAATACTTACTTAATTTTTTTTTTTCGGTTGTTGAATTAATCCTTCTTTATCCCTCCTCCTGGCTATGGCCTTGCTGGTATAAATGACGCTGTGGTAATCTTTCCCTGAACCCAGTTTATGACATGTTTTTCTATTATGAGTACGCCGCTGTTTTGCATTTTATTTCGGTGCACAAACAAAAACATTTTGGTCGTAGAAAATCTTGAGAAAACGTATGTACTTTTTAAAAGATTAAAGTGAATAAGTCCGACTACTGGAAAAGTCTGACATTAGAATTCAACCTACTAATTTAACTGACCACTACTGTGATATATATGTTCTTACGAAATTAAGAATATCGCGTTGTATTGATCTAGTGGTTATAATACATGGATTTTTTTATCTGGAATTAAATATTTAACAGATTCCACTATATATCTACACCAAAGGTGCTCAAACGGTCGATCGCGAGTACTTTTTGAGTCGATCTTGAGAAAAAATTCCGATATAGAACTATTTACACAGACTTTGTTTTAGTAGGTAGGTAACTAAAACAAATTTAATGATTGAACTACTAACATTTATTCGATCCACAATTGGGCCCATTTTTCGAGTGTATTGCACGCTTTTTCAAAGTCGATAAAAGCGAGGAAAACCTGTTGATTATATTCCAGTGATTTTTTTATTATTTGCCGTAATGTGTGACTATGATCAATCGTACTGTACCCCCCACAAAAACCGGCTTGTTCCACTGGCTGGAATTCGTCAAGCTTGTTGGTAACCCTGTTCGTTATTATTCTTGTCAGAAGCTTGTAGGTATGAGATAGCAGTGAGATCGGCCTGATGTTTTTAATATCTTCCTTGTCTCCTTTCTTATAGAGGATAATCACGTCCTGATTTTTCCATGTTTGAGGGATTTCACCATTATCTAAGCAGTCATTATAAAGTTTTTCTAGATATCTCAATAGTTTTGGGTCTCCCATCTTGATATACTTTGTTACAAAAAGAAATTTATCTTGTGTTTTTACTGTTGATTAATACACGCCTATTCTAAAAACCAGTAAAATTTTTTCAAAAAATGACCAATCGACAGTCATTTTTAATGTTAAAAAAGTTACCTAGCTTTCCCAGTAACTGATAAATATGCACCTTGCTTTGGATCAACTATACCTTGAATGGAAGCATTCACAATTCTATACTTTGACAACCGTCACCGTCAGATTATTTTCGAGATTTCTTAAAACAACGTCGTTTTAAAATGGCAAGATTTGGTCAAGAATCTTAAAAAAATATCAAAAAAAAAACAGAATGTTATTTTGAAAAGTACAGTAAATAACCAAAAGTCAATATGGAAACAGTTTAAAATATTTTTAAAAGAGAAACATTATAAACTTATATAAACTACTTTAAAAGACTATGTGGAATGTTACTGCAAAATTGCTTCTAGAAAAATACCATTAACAGAAAGCTCGAACATTCAATCCATTTGTAATCAATGAATTCAAAGAGGCAAGAGATGCAAAAAGTGCGAAATAAAAGCAACTTCAGTCTATTCCCAACAAGAGAAAGAAAAGTTCAACTGCTCTAAGTAAGGAAAAAATATATGAAATAATTAATTTGTAGAGTGAAGATTTTCCAGAAGAACTTCAAAAAAAGCTTTATCATATAATGGCACTCGAACTAGCCTGGAGAGGAGCAGGTGCAGCAAGATGCAAAGTGCACTTTTTTAAAGAGGTAAAAAATTCGAATGTTAACCCAACTGAAAAAATTGAATACAACCCGATTTTTTCCAAAATATGCCAGGGTGGAGCTCAAAAATGATCAAACAGTAAGTAGTCAGTGCCTAATTACAATAATATTCAGGTGTGCCCGGTGAGATTATTTAAAAAGCTTATGTCTAAACGCACTACTAGAATTACGTCAGACCGTCTATTTCCGGCTGAAAATCCTTACTGAAATAAAACCAATTCTGAATGGTAAAAAAATATGCCTAGTTACAAAGAAGATCACGAATTAGTCAAATCAAACAAGTGCTGTATTAAATCTTGCCAAGTCAGGTATCCAGGAAGAAGAGCTCATCAAAATGACTGGACATGCAAATGCTAAGTCATTAGGCACCTATATACAGTTAGACGAGGAACATCATGCTGATTTAATCAACATTCTGAGACATTAACCTTCTTAGATCCAAACTGCAAGAGATATAAACATTATACAGAAAAATTCTACTACGGAAAACATTAATAATATTCAAAAAAAATCTGGCCATAATGTAACATACAACTATTGCACTTTTAATATCCATAATATGTATGTTACTAAAGATCAGTCAAACTCTAAATAATTAAATACTTTAATATGTTTTGTATTAATTTGAAATGTATTGTTCATTTGAAATTCTTGCTTCTCAATTAAATTTTTTATTTCAAACTAAATTGTCTTTATAATGTAGTTGTGTATTAAACTTCCTAAAATACATTCGATACATTTTTTTATACAAATATAAATTTTTTTATACAAATCGTATTTAAAAGTTGTTCTACAATTAAACATGTATTTATCAATAAAATCCCAATAGAAAAATGATAAAAAACCTGAAATGTTATTCGAAAATTTGGGTAGATTTCGCGTATATTTTTCAAATAAGATAACTGATATTGTTTACTACATGTGAAAACATATTACTGTTTTTGTTTAGTTCGATGCACAGTCGTCTATATTCAGTGAGTTGTCACTTTCCGGGCGTTCTTATTTTACTTATTTATCATTACAATAATTGTATTTCATTCGTTTGTCATGTCAACCCGATATCAAAGTTTCACATAAAACATGCACAGGAAGTTTACATAAGGATTCATTCGTAAAACATTCTTTCATTGATTGTTATCGAAATTTGATAGTTTTTTTAGCGAATGAAATTGATATTACATAAATATATCATCCGTCTGAGGGTAACATTAGTGGTCTATGAAATTTAGAAAGTTTTGAAACATATCGAATTGACAAAGTTTTATACTCCACCTGTGCTGATGGTGGGTGAATTGAGTAGCTCACTAGATCACACTGCCGGTTCCAAGACCGGAGAAAGAAGGAGGGTTGAGAGGGGGGCCAACTACCCACCCTCGGAAAAACCAACTAGTTATGAAAACTGTAATACTGCCTCAGACTCAGACTGACCCGAATGGAAAACGACAATTGCAACGAACAATGACAATGAACATTGGAACATGGAACGTTCAGAGCTGGTATAAGGCAGGGGCTGCGACCCATGCTATTCAGCAGCTGAAAAAGATAGAGATGGACGTCACAGCGATACAAGAGATCAAATGGCTGGACTACGGAAACATGCAAATCAGCCAGTCGGTAATATTCTACAGCGGAATCCGGAATGGAAAGCACAAGTTTGGGACAGGTTCCATGATCAGGAAAGAACTTCTAGATAATATATTGACATTTGAACCAATCAATGAAAGATTATGTTGGATCAGACTGAAGGGACAATGGTATAATATATCGATAATATCGATACCTGCTTCAACAAAAGAAAAGGATGAAGCAACCAAAGACGTCTTCTACGATCTGTTGGAACTAACAATTGAAACGCTACCTAAGCACGATATGCGGATTTTATGTCGAGATTTTAATGCCAAAGTAGGAAAGGAGCACAACCTAAAACCGACTATTGGGCTGCACAGCCTCCACGACATGTCAAACGACAATGGACAAAGATTAACAAAATTAGCGGCAGCGAATAACATGCTAATAAAGTCCACAATGTTTTCGCACCGGAATATTCACAAACAAACATGGGTATTAAACGATCACGTTAACTCGAAACCAAATCGATCACATCGTTGTGGATACTCGACACGAAAGTAGTATATTGGATGCAAGGAGCCTTAGAGGATTGGATGGGGACACAGACCACTACCTAGTAAAAGCCAAACTAAAAAATAGAATATCATTCCATAAGAACAACACAAATACAAAAGAAAAGAACGAAAAATGGAACCTTACCAAACTACAAATCGAAGAAGAACAAGAAAGGTACATGCAGAAAATAGAAGGAGAACTGGAGCAACATATAGAACAGACTGACATTGAAGACCTCTGAAGCACTCTGGAACACACAATTACAAAGGCGGCTGACAAGACTATTGAAAATACCAAACCAAAACAAATATGAAAACGGAGACACTATAGTTAACGAAGGTAAAATAATAGAAACCTGGAAAAAGCAATTCAAAAATCTTCTAAATATTGAACGAGAAAAACATCACATAGAAAACAAATACCTGACTGCGGACTTACCAAAGAGCCATAAATAAGCTAACAAAACTGCAAAGCATCTGGCTCCGGCAATATACCATTAGAATTACTTAAATATGGAGGAAACGCACTACGCCGAGAAATAAATAAGCTAATAATGCGCATATGAAGAGAGAAAAAGATACCGACTAAATGGCAAGAAAGTATAATAGTTTCCATCCATAAAAAGGGAGACAAGTCAAAGTGCGTTAACTATAAAGGTATCTCACTGATAAATACTGCCTATAAGGTCTTGGGTAATATCCTGTTGGAGAAATTAACACCATTCGCAAAAAAAACTATGGGGGAATACCAAGCAGGTATTAGAAGAGAAAGATCAACTATTGATCAGCTTTTTGCCTTAAGACAACTTCTAGTGAAAGGATGGAAATTCAATAGCACAATACATAACCTTTTTATAGACTTCAGACAAGTGTATGACAGTGTGGAAAGAAGCCAAGTGTGGAACGCAATGGCAGAATTCTCAATTCCAAAGAAACTCATCCAAATGACAAAACGTTGTATGGACGGTGGTAGATCCAAGGTACGAGTAGGCAGCGAACTATCTGAACAGTTCGAAATACAAAACGGGCTTAAACAGGGAGATGCCTTGTCACCCCTGGTGTTTAACATCGTCCTGGAAAGAGCCATAAGACGGGCGGACATAAAAACTGAACTCCTATCAACTGAAGGCCCAAAACTAATACTGGCTTATGCAAATGACTTGACCCAATCGGTAACACTATTTTAACGGTGAAAGGTATATTCAATAAAATAGAAGGAACAACTAGCGAAATGGGCCTAATGATCAATGAAGAAAAAACTAAATACATGTGCGTAAACCGAATGCGTGTTTAACGTAGATGAAACAGGGCTTTATTGGAAGCGAATGCCTGATCACACGTACATTTCAAAAACCGAAAAATCTTCGCCTGGTTATAAGGTGTCTAAAGAACGATTAACTTTGCTACTTGGTGCAAATGACGCAGGTAATTTTAAACTAAAACCACTTGTAATATATTTGAAGATCCAACAAGAAAGCTTGGATGACTAAAGCTACTTTTGAGGATTGGTTCAAAAATCACTTTTGTACACTTTTTTACCTTCCGAAAAATACAACAGTTTTGATTCAACCAATGCATCAGGGTGCAATAGCCACTTTTAAGGCATATTACCTACGCCGAACTTTCCGATAACTTATAAGTACAACCGATGTGTACATGATACATGATAAGTACAACATCAAGGATGCTGCTGACAGCATCAGTAAATTATGGAAGAAATTAAAACTAACAACAACAAACCATATTTGGAAAAAAATATGGCCAGAATGTGTAAAAAGTACTGATGCAGAAATTAATTTCCATCCTGAAATAAGGCAAAACATTTTTAGATCTAGCACATGATCTCGGCTTTGAAGGTTTGAACGAACGTGATGTGCTTGATCTACTTGAAGCTGATAGGGAACCCCCTTCAAATGAGGAATTCATTCAGTTGCAAGCAGAACCGGCATTTGATGAAGAGACAGAACCTGTTGTATCCAAACAGCTAACATCAAAAAATTTGTCGAAAGCTTTTTCCTATTTCGAACAAGGAATACACATCCTCCTTGAAAACTATCCTGACATCGAACGTAGCGCTAAAGTATCTCGAGGAATGAACTCAGCCGACTTTTTCGTTTTCGGCTACCTCGTTTTCGGTTTTGTCGCTTTTGGCTACGTCGTCTACGGCTTCTGCTTCTATTTTTTCTTCGTCTTCGAGCCTCCGTTATCGGCAAACCAAAACCTAATTTAAACCTTCCCCCGTTCTCTTTGATCAAACCAGCTTTTAGTCCAGTTTTTAATGCTTTTTTAACACAAATTGATGCATTTTTTAACGGCTTCTTGCACTGATAAATTATTTGATCTAAAACCATTAGAACCATTAGAGTCATTAAGACACGCTATGGTGTCCATAACATCTGCTAAAAACGACACCTCTCCTTGGACCATTTTAATGCAGCAAAAGCAGAACTTAATCAATAAACTAATGAAAAGCCTTAAATTTTGAATTTTGCTACTAAATTAATTTGTCAAAATGACATAAAAAATGTACTTGAATTTGTTAGTTTGTTGAATAAGGTTGCCAAGTTACCAGTCAAGAAAAGTCGCATTTTATATTGCTCCAGTGAAATACATCCGTCTTACGAATTTTCGATCAGGCCACGTGTCCTGACGCGAGTTTAACATTTTTTACCTATTACAAAAAAAGTTCACAGCGTGCCATAAGAAGTTATCACTTCAAAAAATTATGTATGTATACATATACATATTTTATTTATCATGAAGTTGTTTTATTTTTGTTTATAGATTATTGTTAGTTTTTGGAGTCTGTTATTATTTTATGTACAAATGTATGTACTTGTTATGTTTGTATTTTTGATTTAAATGAAATAAAAAGATTAAAAGCATTTTAAATGATAAACCATGTTACATATTTAACAAATTTGGAATCGATCCATTGAATTTGTATTAGAATAATTGATTCCTTATACGGCTTATCGCTTTGCGGCCAAGTTTTGTGGAACGTATCTAGGCCGTAAAGCGAGGTATGGGTGTCTTCAATACAAAAACTAAACAAGTTATTCTAATATTTTTGTATGTATACCATGAACTCTTATTTAATAAATCACCTAGATAGTCACTTTACATGTCTCACTGTTCACTATATTTCTTAAATCAATCTTCTCAAAAGCTATATTTTCGTGACACACCGGATCTTTAAATAGGTGCAAATTAATTGTTCGAGACAGGGAACGTTTATCTCGGAATTCTCCAAATATTCTTATATCGCCGATGGCGATAATAAATCATCCGCTATTATGATTATGTCACCGAAAAGCTGCGCCATCGCTTCAGGTTAAATATTGGCAACAGGGTACTCGCTGACCATAATCGGTAACAATATTTAAAAAAAAAAGAAAGAAGGAAAGATTAACCTTCAAGTACTGACATTGTATTTCTTTGCGCTATTACTGACACATGGTCTCAAATACCATCTAATTTAAAAATTAATTTGAAAACAAAATAAAGTATTGAAAATTTTTATTCTTTATTATAACTTACATGAACCTTTCTGCGTTGCCCACAGTCAATAAATATATGATATTTTTTAAATTTTAGTTGACGAGAAACAAATAAGAATAATAAAGGAAATGGTAAAAATTAAAAATTACGTGTTTTAAAAATTGTGAATTTACAAAAAATTTATCGCAACATATTAACTTCCCAGTGGGAAGTTATAGTAATGGGTCCGATTTTGTGAATTCCGAATTTTGACAAATCTCCTCATGTCAAGGTCCCCAGAGTCGAATACAATAGTTTTTAAGTGGACGTCTCTGTGTGTGTATGTACGTATTGGTGTATGTTCGTATGTGCGTTCGGAATTATTTTTCGTCTCGATTATCTCGAGAACAAAAAATGATATCGACGTGGGACCAATTTCATTCGACGCATAATTACGCAATTTAAAACTAATTAGATTTTCTGCAAAATCGGTCAAGCTGTTGAAGAATAAAAAAACTGAAAAAAATGGTAAACTATCTAAATTTTGCAATTAATAAATTATACTATTTCAATACAGAATTTTAAGATCTTTTGAATGACATGATTATTGCACGTTAGGAATATTTGTATGAAAAATATGATGACAATGTTTCATAAAAAGAGATAGTTTTAGAAAACAAAAATAGGAATTGGAGAATTTTAAACTTGTGTCAGTATTGAGAGAATAGCATTGAAGACGCTATAACAGTAAAGAATTATTGTTAGTAATAATCAAGCATTGTTTATAACAGTTACATATTGTTACTAACAAATAATTATTGATCATTATAATTAAAAAAGTTTTTTAATTGTTAAAAACAATTGAAAATAGCTCCCGCTCATAAATTAATAAGAAAAAGTTTGAAAGAATACGGTTGACATAAACAAAATATTGTTAATGACAATTATAATTTGTTATAAACAATTTGAAATTGTTTTTATATTAATTTTAATAATAATAATTATAACAACAAAACGTATGGTATTTTTCTTTCTTTCCACTGGAAAGTTAGTCGTGTGTACCTCTCAGATCGCACCTAGACCACTGATATTTTAATTTTGATTTTAAATAGTTTAAAAAGTATTAACTAAACTAAAAATGTTTAAAATTAAAATTGTCACTATTCCAAGCACACAGAGTTTCTTGGAGTACTCTAAACATACGAGTTTTTGCATTTGTTACAAAGGAAAGATGTTTTTCTCATTTTTTTTATTGTGCATATGTAACAAAGCTTTTACTTATTTCTTGAAAGTTTTTCCACGTCATCATCAGAAGTGATTTCTTTTATGCCTAGTAAAGTGGCAATTCTGACCCAAATGGCACTTGGAACATAAAGGTTTACCAAACGCGCTGACCAGGTTCCTTTTTAGATCATTTTAATATATTTTTCCTATAAAAATAGCCACTCCAATTTCAAAAAGAGGCGAAATTTGTCACCAAACATCAGGTCATTTCTTTGAGTATAGTTGAAGTCAGATTTATTTTTTTCTCTTTTCATAATTATTTGTCAGTATTATTAATAGTACATATATCCATTTATATTCACAAAGACACCGCATTCATAAATACCCAAACGCACAGTTGCCAAACAACAGATAACAATTTGTTATTCCAAAGCGACTAGATTTTTGGCGCACTTATTATACTGATACCGCAGAAATAATTTATGACTGGTAACGTCGCTTTATTCTAATTAGAATAATATTCCACATGGAAAGTTACCAATAAGAGTGTTTGTTGGTTAAATATGTTTATTTTTTATTGGCTCAATATCCAATCTTATTTGCTCTGGCACGTGTTAAAGTAATTTTTTGTATAACAGTGTTTTTTATGTACTTTAATTTTTTAAAAATGGTTTTTAGAGTACTTTTAAAAGTGATGCAAATTATGTAGTCCCAGAAAGTTTTTTATTTTAAAAAAGTCTCACTACTTTTGGTCCAGAGTGGTAAATCTTCGTACTCTATGTTTAAAGTAGTTTTTACTTTGTATATTATTGCTAGATTGTATAGACAAGAATTAACTTAAAATTTTTACTTAAAACGATTATATAAGTTAATTAAATTTATTTGCTAACGATCAATATTCTCATTTATGAAAAATATCTCTTTGCAATTGCATAAATTATCCATAACTTTATTTTCTTGCAATATTTGTAGTAATTACACGATAGTTCAACGATCCCAACTGGCGCGTTTTGTCAAGGATTTAATTTATTTTGGTCGAGAATTTTCATTACTAAATTAAGTTTTGTGATTATTTTACAATCAACCATGACATCACTGTGCTAAACGCTAACAACTGTTGATAAATCAAACTACTATTAATTCTAATGTTTGATTTACGTCAGTCATTTGGTATGCTGGAAGCCATTCATTTCTAAAAAGAGGTTACTTGTTGGGATTTTGGAAGGTTTTGACTTTTTTGTAGTAACCGTCTGTCGTCTTTGATTGTGTCCGTTATTGGTTTGAGGAATTCAGAAACATTAAATTGGCCAACTGATTTATAGTCTGATATTTTTTTTAACTTCGCAGCTCAAAGAAAAAAGGTTTAACTGTACCAACTTGCTCTAATTATATTTTTTCTAAAATTTTTATGTTTTTTTTAAGAACACGAGCACTACTGGAAAATACTTTAAGGCACTTTAGGAGCGGAGCGCTTGCAAAAAAAGTCATTCACGTTCGTCTTGAAACGTTGGAAGTTTTATTGGTTGGAAAACACAACCTCAGGATGATCGTACCATAAAGATGATGTTCTCCAGATGAAAGAATTTTTAAACAATGTTCGAGGAGTACTAAGCTGAACCGCAAACGGATGGGCAGCAGAGGTTTGCCGTGTACTTCTGCTCAAGCAGACAATGTTATGAAAATAGAATAGCTCTTTGTATGGAATCCAGTAGCCAAAGAGTATGTTTGGGTGCAGAGCTTAAGACATGAGAGCAGTATTCTAGTAGAGTAGAATCTGGGCTTTATAGTGTCAAAAAATTTTGTGAAGCTGTTTTGGCTTTTACATTGACATGATTATACAGGGTGGCAAACCGAAAACGAAACAGAGCCATTTGCAGGAACCTCGTCAACATTTAAAAAAAACGCTCAGACCAGTCGATTTTTGATTAAAGGGGGACACTATTTTCCGGTATTTTTGACTCCACTACTTTCAACCCCAAGCTAGGGTAAGGATTACCCTAAAATTTTGAAATGGCATTGGGGGTCAAATAAGATGTCTTTCAAAAGCTCTTACAATTCTCTATTCAATAGTCTTTAAATTTTACATTTCCTCCCAATACTTTGAAAAAATTTACATGTTAAACTGATGACCGCCTGCTTTTATACAATAATAAAGATTTTGCTTCGGTTCTTACACACACATTTTGTTTCATCTACTTTCATCAGTGTTTTCATACATGCTCGTCGGTTGTTGGTACTCTTGATCTGGCCTTTATTCAAAACAATGTCGATCTGATAGAGAAATGATTATGCCAAGATATATTTTCTTATAGATTGAAGCCTAGCAAATTAATAGACGATATCAGTCGAATTACCTGTATCCGTTTTTGAAATAATAACTTTTTTAGAAAAACTGATGCCTTTATTGTTCTATACTAAATTCTACCTGGTTACTGTCATCCCAAGACAAAATTTCTTCTTTGCAAGATAGATGGTATCAACGACTGGATACTACATATACCGTAACAGTCAAATGTCATCAGTAAGAATGGTGAAAATAACAGGGGACAAATCACCATCAGGTCGCCAATGCATTGGACGACCCAGAAAACGCTGGAGTGTTAATCTTCCTGGAATTGGAGCCCAGGCGGGGGGCGATCAGCATATATACTAGAGAGAAGAAGAGGAAGAAGGTTGTAACTGTGACAAAGCACACCTCAGGTCATTTTTAATGTCTAGCTTTACTCGGTATATTGACTTTATTTAGGTAATTGTTAAAAATCCAGATTTACAGAGATATTTGAATAAAAACAGCACTAACAACCTCAAATCTTACAAAGCGGATTAAGGGTAAACAAGAAAACACGTAATAAAAAATGTTTAACATTCATGTTCTCGAATTTGCTTTTGCGTTTGCTTAAAATCACATTTTAGGTGGATTGCCTGTTCCTGGATATGATCAGAAAGTAGAGATGAGAGACTTCCGGTTAAATCAGTCGGAGTAGTATGAAGAGTCAAAAACCACGACGGGAATATGTTATTATTTTTAAAAAGTGTGTGGATGGTAATCAATTTGGCTTAGATCGGTACTCGTCATCCGCTTCGTTGGGAAAAAAAATAGGGATCTTTGACAGGTTTCTTTCTTTAATAAATCATCTTTATATCCACGTCGGTTTTAAAAGAGTCTCTTTTTTTTTCATCGAATGCATATCCACTAATGGATGTTTGCGATCGCATGTTTTATTACTTCTTCAAGCAAAAATATTTCCCATACACTTAAACTCCCAGTTCTATGAACTTATGTCTGAAAAACAGTCTGCAATTTCATTTTGCAATGCTACCAAATGCCCTGATATAAGGTCATTCAATTCATTTATCTTTTCCAAAAGTGATTTTTTTTATCATCGAGGAGGTCGTTATATCTTGGAAAGCATAAAGAGTTTGGATATGAACTCTATATCTGTGATTGTATATCACGTAGCCCTGTCCATTGTCTAATGTTCCGAAGCCATGATATCTCACGTCCACTTAAACTTCCAGTTCTATGATTTAATGTCTAAAAAATAGTCTGCAAATTCATTTATCTTTTCCAAGGAAGATTTTTTTATCATCGAGGAAGTCGTTCTATCTTGTGAAGTATAAAGAGTTTGGATATGAATTTTGAAGAGGGCTAAAAAGTCAAAAATACGTAAAGGTTACTTTTTACACGCAAAATTGAGTAAATTAGTGTATGTTTTACTTTTTATTTTTTTTTTAACTCATACCTACCTTGAAATTCTTCTTCGCCTCCCCAGGGGGGCTCGCCCCCCGGGTTAAGTTCCGCAGCAATTATGGTAATTTTAAAAATAAATTTATGTATGGATATTTTAAATGATCAATAACAATAAAATTATATATTTATACATATATCCGAGAATACTAGAATAATAACCAACATATGTATAAATAGAATAGTGTTTTTTTAATAACTTTATTAGCATAAAATTGTAATGTTTTTCTTTTTAATCAGTTGAATTCTTTGAAATATTATTGTTTGACAAGTATTACATAAAATTATTGTTTGTGAAGATATTTCGGACTATTTTTAAATTCCAAAAAAAAATATGTTTTCGTGTTTAAAGTTAATAAAACAGCATTTAAAATGATTATTTAATTTATTTTAAGTCTTCTTGCAAGAGACAATTAAAAATTAATCCTTTTTTCAACAAACATAATTTATGACCTTTATGACCTTGTCGATAACGCTGATTCTTTTACAGCACTTTTTCGCAAAAGAATGTCGTATTCGACATACTTCCCAGTCAGTATCGATTCTGATCGACTACCGTACCGTTAGCCGTACCAGATTCATCAGGTACCACCTTGTAAACAACCGACTGATCTACAGGATAGGATCCGAAACTACGTATCCTGTGATGAGCAATAATTTAAAAAATGAAATAATGCAATATTCGGAGGCAAAATTTGTTCTTTTCTAGCAGTTTCTTGAATTGTTCCGTTGTCTTTGGTATGTGTCATAAAAATAGGATTAATGCTGCGGAGATGAGTAGTCTGAGAAGTATAGCCGAAGTGACTCGGTTGGATAAAGTAAAAATTAGTGAGATAAGAGAACGCTGTGGTGTAAAAGAAGATGTGGTTACAAATATAGATAAAGGAATGCTTAGATGGTTTGGATACGTAGAAAGGATGGATAAAGGAAGATTGACAAAACAAATTTATAAGGCGAGTGTGAATGGACAAGTCGCTAGAGGTCGACCTCGGCGAACATATCTCAATCAGATCAACATTGTTTTAAAGAAGGGCCAGGTCAAGAGTACCAACAACCGACGAGCATGCATAAGAGCACTGATGAAAGTAGAGGAAGCAAGCAAGATGTGTGTAAGAACCGTAGCAAGTGGAAGGAAGTGGTCTCTGTCTACCCCTACGAGAAAAAGGAGTGACTATATGTATGTATGTAATCTGCCTGAACCACCTTGGACGACTGGCCAATAAGAAAATCGGAGCTGAAAGTTCTAGGCTAAAATGCCTACGAATATTATAAGATGTCCCCTTTTGTATCACAATAAGGACTGTTCAAGTAAACGCCTCAATTTTAAAGTTATTAGACACTTTTATAGCCCAGGTTAACTTTATGATTTTTTTATTATTATTATTAAATAGATGTTTTGACCCAAACAGAAGTATTTATTCTTCTCCGTAGCTTAGTGGTTAAGGCTAAGGTTTCAAATTTGGAACCATGGTTTAAATCCTACTATGGAGACAAAATTTTATTTTAGAAGTCAGTATCTCAGATATATAGAACGTAACAACTTTCCCATGGTAACTCTGTTAAATGCAATTAAAGTAATGAATATAACTAAATAAAGTGATTTAATAATAAACGATGTAAATAAATAAGAATAAATAAAAAGTTTATTGTAGTTTAAATTTCAGGTTAGGTTGGGTTTATTAAAAAGTATAAATAGAACAAAAACATTATTAAAATACATCTTTTAACCATCAAAAAACCGCTACAATCACCAAATAACGCACAAACAAAAGATTACGTTAAAATACTAAATCTGCAAAAAAAATACAATTATTCTTAAAAAAGTAGACTGCTAAAAATCAAAAGAATTCTTGTAGTCTGGTCAACAAGTGCCTTTCAGGTAAAACTTTTTTTCTTCGCTTCCGAAAAATATAAACGAGGTGTCATTCGATTCGGAATAGCGTCTAGACGATTTTTGATAAAATTCAAGTGGCGCTTCCAAAAATTGCAAAAGTTATAAACAATTAACTGAAAAAAAATGGGGTACTACCTCCCGGAACTGTAGGACCAAAAATTTAAAAGCTTGATTCTTCATTAAAAATAATTTTTATTGTTTATTTAATAAACAATTAAATTTTTTTTTCTCTTTCTACACAATGTAACAAAAACAACCATGTATTATTTCTTAAGAAAAAAAAATTTATTTATATTTTATATCGAATTTTAAAAATTCTGTTCTCCTTCACTGCATCATTCTCACCTAACGTATGTAAATTGTTGATAAATTAAAAAATAGCTCCAAATAAGAAAAAAATCTCAGATTTGTTATTTAACAATTATCGCACTTGCGTTCCTGTTTAAGTAGGAAACTCATTTTTTTATCATGGAAAATAGTGATAGTGAATTATCGAACACACCTCCTGATGTAGCATAAAGTGCAAAAAATGTAACTTTAAATCTCCTACCAAAGAAATCGAGAGCAAAATATGTATTTTAATACAATAGATTCATAACCTGGTGTCAATCGAAGAAGGTCAATAAGTATTCAGAAAATGTGTTACTGGCTTATTTTGAAAAGAAATCAAAGACTTTGAAGTCATCAACTCTTTGGTCCGAACATGCTTGAATGTTAAAAATAACATCGAAACCAATAAGTATCCTAAACTCATCGCATTTCTCAAAAAACAATCCGTTGGATACAAAGCGAAAAAATCCAAAACATTTACCATTGAAGATATTTACAAATTTTTACGAGAAGCTACCGATGAAGAATATCTACTGAAAAAGGTAAATTTCAATTATACCTTACACTCTCTGTAGTTTAATAAGTTTCTTAGTTGAATAATACCATGAAACTCTTGATTACTTCAGCAGTCATATTAGCCTAGGGATCTGAAGCGCAGGCATTTCAAACTGTTCGCTTGGGTTCAATTCCGGCCGGGACCACATTTTTTTTAATTTACGAGTTATTTTCCCTTCTATTGATAGCAATTTGGATAGCTATTGACTGTTAATTTTGTTATAGGTAATTCTAATTATGGGTATTGCTGGTGCCTGCAGACGCGATGAATTGGTGAAAATGAGGATCGGTGACTTAGAAGATAAAGATTCTATTTTAATAGTTCGAATTCCAGATTCTAAAACGAGAATTAGCCGTGTTTTTACGATTGTTAGTCATAATGAAAAAAATTTAATTGATTATCTATATATTTGTAAAAAATACATTGCAATCAGACTACTTTGCCAAAATAACAATATAACTCCCCAACGCCTATTTTTACGTTATCAAAAAGGTAGATGTACGAAACAAGTTGTGGGTATGAATACAATCGGGAAAATTCTCAGTGAAATTGCTAAATATTTGGAATTACCTGAGCGTACTTAATATACAGGACACTGTTTTTGACGAAGATCTGCTACTATATTGGTGAATGGTGGAGGAGATCTAATACAACTAAAAAAATATGGTGGATGGAAAAGTAGTAATGTCGCAGAAGGTTATATAGACGAATCAATCAAAAATAAGATTGAAACCACCAAAAAAATATTTTCAAAACCGCATGTATCCACATTTCGTTCTATAGATTTCCAATCTTCGGAAGAATTTATGTTGGAGAAATATCCTGATGAACCATCAGGTTCGGGAATAAATATCAAAGATTGACATAAGTGCACATTCAATTTCAATATAGTGAACTGAAGTAATTATTTTCAAGAATATTATAAAATGTTATAATTAAAATTCAAGTAATATTATGTACTTACTTATTTTAAATAAAGTTTTTTTTTTGTCTAAAAACTGCATTTGTAGAAAAAATCTTGTGTGTATTTCGAGCACAACATGTCATTGCCGCTCTCTAAAAATTACTGCGCTCCGCTTCGCGTCGGACGGTAACTCTCTTTGTCGAGCGGCAATTTATCACTTTGCGCTCTTAATACACAAATAGGTATTATTTATTATAGGTAAAATTGTTAATTAACTAATGCATAATGAACTGGAAAATCACGATAAAAAATTTTTATCCGCGGATTAGTTCATTCATTTACCCAGTTGGTGCCTGAATTTTTTAATTCCTTATTTTGATATTTAATAAGTTTAAAAAATATTTATTCATTAAAGGTTCTAAGTGGGCGTGTCTTGCGCGTGCCAGAGTACCCGTTTTAGGACGTATTTTTAACCTTCTGGGAAATATTGGTTTTACAGTTTCGGGAGGTAGAACGATTTTTGGGAAATTTTCTCCTCTTTTTGAATCTTTTTTCAAATTTGAAAAAAGTTTTTGAGATATTTGCAAAAAACCAAACCCCATTTTTTTTATTTAATTTAATTTTTAAAGTTGTGTTAAATTATCACTAATTTTTTATTTCAATTGTCATATTTTTTGTTGTTATTTACCACAGACTTTCCTTTATTGCAATTATAAATATCTTTAAAGTGAACATTCTTTAGAATCGTTGTGATTTAAAACTCGATTAAACGTAAAAGCGACAATCTTTAGGATTAAGCCTGCGAGAGAATGAGATGGAATGTATTATACAGCTTTTCATACTACTTGGTATTCTCTTAGTGCGCTGCTTCGTAGCCTTCCCACTCTTGTCTGTCATTGTAGATATGTGTGCGTTTGTATATTGCCGAGCCAAACCAAAAGATCAAGCGTCGTATAATGAGTGTGTATATCTATCTCATTCTCTTAAAGTTTAATTTTCTGAAGTTTTACTTCTGCTGCATGTGAACTGCACACACGCATTTCACTGCTTGTGTCAGGATAAACGGAGCTTACTCGGACTAGTTTAACATCGAAAAAGGTATTTAGACAGGAACGTGTGGCTTCGCCATGGCTGTTTGGCTTATACATGGAGAATTGTTTAAAATATTTGAGAGTGTACATGGATTGAGAATGAATACATTGATCGTCAAATGCCATCTTTACAACTGCGAGGTGAAGAAGAAAGAGTGGAATAAGTAAATGAGTTTGTATACTTGGGTTCAAAGTTTACATGAGATGGAAAGTATGACAGTGACATTGATCGAAGGGTGTTTGCAGGGAAACAAATGCATAACTTTATGAGCAGCCGCAATGTGTCAAAAAAGGCACACGACTGGCTGTGCATAGAGAAGTGCTGGTCCCTATACTTATATATGGTAGTGAATGTTGGGTTTGGCAGAAGAAGCATGAAAGTAGGATTAAAGCAGATAAGTAGTAGTCTGAGAAGTATAGCCGGAGTGACTTTGCTGGATAAAGTGAGGAATAGTCAGGTAAGAGAACGCTGTGGTATAAAAGTAGATGTGCTACGCTGCGAAGATAAGTAGTAGTCTGAGAAGTATAGTCGGAGTGACTTTGCTGTATAAAGTGAGGAATAGTCAGGTAAGAAAACGCTGTGGTGTAAAAGTAGATGTGCTAAAAAAGGTAAATAAAGGAATGCTTGGATGAAACAGATTTATAAGGCAAGTTAGAAGTTCAAGAGTACGGGAAAAAATTCAGAAAGCCAGTTTCACAATTTGTAGAGACTGCAAATATAAATGTGCATTTTCTATTAAATCTGTTTGTTGATTTATTTCTAAACGGTTTATAAACATTTATTGTTGTATTGACAAGAAGTTGATAAATTGTTTTACGATTTACTAATCATAAATTATCTATTCACTGAACACCTAATCGATTATACAAACGAGACGAAATTGTGTAAATTATGATTTATGTAAATTCCGAATTAATTTGTTAACTGATTTAAAACATTCATGCGTACAATCTTTAAATATTTAACTTATAAATCCGCTTTTTTAACGTGATTATTCCTAAAGTAAATAAATATGAACAGTGTTGTTATACCGGTCCTGACACTTACTGATTCCAATCGGCCTTTTTTTATTTTGATCTACCAACTGCAATTGTTCGGTTGCAATTTTTCAAAATAGGGACCTCGTTTGAGGTGGGTATATGTATATTTTGCTTCGTCATCTTTAAGTCACTTTTTTTAACTATACCGAAATATGTTGAGCATAAATTTGGGAACAAGAGCTATTTATGCAACCAATTACGAAAAACTTTATTTTTTGTAAAACTTTTTGAACATGAACGACATATGATCAACCCTTGGGTTTGGTGAAAACCGAAAACAGTGTCATGTTGGGTAAAGGGAATTTTTCCATTGACAAAACCATTAGGCCAACTTTGGTTATTGAATTGAATTAATTAATTACAAAGCCAGTACTGCATTATTTGTTTAGTTTTAACTAGGTTAATAGACGAACATGCTGATAAGCGCTTTTTGAATGATATTAAATTCCTGGTTTTGTTAAAAACGGCGATTCTTCGGTGGTAATAATTATAATTTTGATTTAATACATAAATGTGTACTATTTGTTTGTAGTTAAGTTGGAAATATAATTGTTACCCACGAATAACGAAAAACTGGCCACGACTAATTGAATACCTGATTAGCGAATATCGGAATATAATCAAAATGCCAAATTAGTTAACAAAGAAAAAAATTAAAGAGACCCATATATAAGATGTAATGAAAAAATGTTTAAAAGTAACTGTTAAAAAACTAAAAAATATTACTCAGGGTTTGCGAATTCTTGATTTCTCGATTGAATTAATTTTGAGGGAATGGAGAGATCAGTTCACGGACCTTTTTTTTAATAAAAGCTGAACCACGTTAGGGCGCCAAGTGACTTTTCTAAAAATCACTAAAAGTAAATTAAACCCCAAAATTTTTGAATCCATATAACAAATTTTCCCCACTGCGCAGAGCGTGCAACACATATAACTCTGTTCAGGATCAATGTGATATTTTTAACTCTAAGACAAATATTATTTTGCTGTTTTTATAACTGTGATTTAATTATGTTATTTCATGTCCATTTATTTTCTTTTTTCTTTGAATTGTTTAATATGTGTTGTTTCTTTAACTTTTTTCTTTTGCCACTCAATAATTGGGGGTAAATTTGTGGAGTGGCGTAAATAAAATAAAATAAAATATTGATCTTATATTACGTAACAGTAATAACTCAATTGAAAAGTAATAAATAGTTACAATTTAAACAATTTTTATTTTGTGAACGATCGTTATTGTCAAGAAATGCCAGACGACGACGTTTCGAGAATGATATCATTCGTCCTTGTGTCAAGCGGCGTAAATGTGAATGTTTTGAACAGATATATCAAAACATTTTAAAATATACACTTTGATGGCGTAATCATTCTGAAAGATTTTTTTCATGCGTCGTCGTTATCATTCTACAGAATGTTTAACAGTCGCCGCATAAGAATGATTTGAATATATTTGATTATGAAAAAACCTTGAAATGTTTTATTTAGTTACTTCTCGATAGATTTTGAATAGCCTTTTTACCCAAAAGCTTTTTAGACCCTCTTAATTTATTTAATTTAAAAAAATAAATTTTTAAAAAGAAAAATTCAAATAAGGGCAAATTTTCTTTTAATAGAAATGGTTCAAACCACGAGTACAAGTATTAAACAAAAATGGTCCAAGGAACTGGAACAATTTAGGATCTTTTGACCATAGTTGTGCATTTTTAGATTTTATTTATAAAAAAGTAATTTCATAAAATTTAAATGGCCCAAGTGAGTATAAAATTTCAAAATCGAGAACTCATTACACTGCAAATGATAAGTTGCCTCGTCAGAATGATTATCTTTTAATAATTACAAGGTAATCTCAAAACAACTTCAATAAAGAACCCTTTTAATGCTTTGCCAAAGAGTGTTATTATCAAAGAAGCAATATTGAAAGACCTTTCATTTTGAAGAGGATCGGGTAATGATGAAGAGCTCGTGTTTTCTTTTTATAGTGTCGTAATTCACAATTGTTTTTAGCCTTTTAGTTGACTGTATTTAGATGTTTTTATTAAAAAAGCGTATTTAAATTCCTGTTTATTCACCTAAAAATCATGACAATTCTTATTTGAGTAATTTTCTTAGTATTAATTAAAATATCTTAAAAATTGGTTTAAATTATTGAGTAGGTATTTGAATGGTAGGCTACGCATATTTTGTCTTGCTGTTTATTACAGTTATCTAAACAATTCGTTTAGATTTAACGTTTTAAAGAATTTGTTGGAAGATAAACAATTTTTGCAGTATTTGAGATAGATTTTCGAAAAATTGAAAAAATGAATCAAGCAAGAAATTTAACTGAACACGAGGTAGTTTTAGTTTAGTTTTTTTGTATATGAGGGATACAAAGTGATAAAAAGGAACTATAAATGTTTTTCAATACAGCTCTATTTATTTAATTTTTCTAAAAGAATATTTGAAACCAATCCTTAAACTACATTTGCCACGTCTCGCTAGGGAGTATGGCGCACTCGTTGTCCAAGCCCTCAAAAGGTCCTCATCACTGGAAAACCGTCTTTTTTAGCTTTATTTTTACATGGTAGAAAAGTGCAAAGTCGCAGGGTACAAGGTCTGGACTATAAGGAGGGTACTTAAGCAATTTCAGTTCTGTAGTGGTCAACAATTCGGTGCAGGCTTTCGCGGTGTAACCCAAAAATCGTATTTTGGAGTAGTTTTTAATTTTTTTCACCCCCTACCCGGGGGTTAAGAACTTTTTTTACTTGACTCAGAGTTTTGTACGCATTTTTCTGATTATTTACTTATCGTTTCAGCCATATCTGCCAAAAATCCGATTTCACAGTCTTTTTGACTGGACTATGTGTAATATCATCACTTAGCTCTTCTAAGCATTATGTTTAAACTACGAGCGAAACTATAACACAAAACCACCCGAATATCATTTCGTGACCAAGATGCCATAGCACGCACTTTAAACTATCACTGCTGACAAACAACTGAGCCCACCGACTTGGCGCAGCGGATAGTGTGCAAGTGTGAACACGTCTTAACATGCACCAACACTCACAATCCTCCGCCACGTGGTTGCATCATAGCAAAATTTTCCTAAATCTCTTTGTATTGTCAAAGTTATGTTGCCAATTTGTAAGGCATAAATCGTTCCACAATAAGTCGTAGGAACTTAAAATTCAGTTATCGCGTCATGGGCACAAATTTCATCCAAAACTTAATTAAAAGCATGCCTAGACGCATAAATGCTGTGAGACGAAGTAGAGGAGGCTACACTTGCTACTATTGTCGCACTTACACCATTAATTTTGCTACTAGTGTACTATTTACACCACTTATTTTTCTCAACATTACAATTTTGTTAAAAATAATTTTAATTTCAATCTTATACAGAAATATTAAAACTAATTCCTTTTTAAAGTATCCGAATAAGTTTTTTTTAAGTTTTAATGGAACCAATGTCCATAAAAAATTAAGTCATTATACCAATTTGTATAATTTAATGTGTTGTTATAATTTTGTCCAAAATTTTGTTTAAAAACAATAAATCAATTTCTACAAAAAAAATATTTTTTAAAAATTTTCTGCTCTTGTCCCACCTGGGACACCAATACTAAAATTGTTTTTTTTATCATACTTATGCATTATTTAAAGAAAAACATTTATTAAAAATGTGGTAGTAATGCAAATTGACCTTATAAAAAATAAATATTTTTGATTATTGTCCATAATTGGTTTTATGTCATTAACATTGTTGAAAGAATAACCCTGTACTTACGGTTTTTTAATGATTTTAATTTCGTAATAACATTTTCATACAATGTACAAACCAACTTGGCAATAAATTTTTTATTGAAATATTGCTAAATAAAATTTTTATTTGTTTTAAATATCAAAATAGATGTAGCAGTGACTATAATTACGTTTATACACAAGAAAATACGGTAAAATAAAGACTATTTCTATGTGTTTGCTGGTTAATAAAAAAACAAAAGACACGATCATTATTTTTTTTAAAAAAAAATGTTATATTGGGGTGATCCATTATCCGAATAAAGCCTTATACAGATTACGACATAACTTTACATTAGAGTGTTTCAGAAAAAGATTTTTTTTTTTAACTATGCTTCTGTTAGTTGCCAAAATGGGCATTGTAAAATATAAGCCAATAAAACTAATATTAAGAATGAGAGTATTAATATTAATAGAGAGAGATCACACTTTTTAATTTCCCGTAAGAATAACACAGGACAAATTGTTTTTTTTTTCTTCTGATTTTAATATCTAATAAAATATTACGTTGTAGTGTAAATGTCTTGAAATATTTTTGTAGAGAATTGAATGCTTTACAAAAAAGGTAAAAGTTCATTTTTTGATAAGTGCACTCGGTCAAAAGTTATTCGAGGTCAAAATCAAATTCACCATCAATAAAGCTGTTTTTTTTTAAAAATTCCTAAATTTTTTAGTTTAAGGAGCTAAATACGACCAAAAAAATTTCATTTTTCTGACTTTGATTAAACAGTGTTATCAATCAAACCCAATCGAGTTTTTGATGGTTGTCCTGATAAGAATATCTTTTTATCATAACTTAGTTATTTTCCGACATTGGCTTTGGCAATGTCGAATAAATTTGTTAATTTTTGATAAAAATCTGCTTTTTTTTTGTATGTGTTATAGACTGTTTTCGTTGAGCACTTTTTTGGAATTTTTTCTCGAGCTCCAGTATTTTTTTAATGCATATTGTTACGATTTGCGTGCCGTCTCTGTCGATTGTAGCCTTGAGGCAACAGCGCGTCATGCCTCGGCTGATGATATGCGAAAAAGAGATAAATCGGTACTCTGCATTGCTTGACGTTCGGAAAGCGAAAGAGAACGAGAAGCCGGAAACTGTTTCGAACGTGGCTTCTTCTCGCGTTAAATTCAGCGTTTTTGATTGGTCACTGTATGGTCACGTGACCGTATAACTTGTTGCTAAAATTGCGCGCGACGATTTCGGAATGTTCTGGAATAATAATTTCACGTGTTTTTAAGCTGATTTTTAATTGCACCCTACCCTTTGTTTCTAGCCGAATACTAATTTCCACGTGATGAGGGCGTCATCAAGACATGATAGATCTAGAACTGCACGTGTTTTTTTTAGATGATTTTTTGCCGGCGTCAGAGCTGTACTGAATAGTTTTAAAAATCAAGGAATTTCTCAAAGAGGGATTGTACAGTTGGAAGTACTGATCTCCAACATACTGGCCAGCGACCAGCGAAACACAAAGAAAAAGGAAATAAACTAAGAAATGAGTGCTTGAGTACCTATACAAAAATACCTTAGGTATTGCAGGATGTGTTTTAAGGTTATAAGTGGTAGGAAAACTACAAACGAGAGTAAGTGTTACAACACAGCCAGTAAAACATCTATGGAAATCAGTTCTTTAAAGCATTATTATTCTTGGAATTAGGGTAATACATACATATAGTCACGCTTTTTTACCGTAGTGGTAGGCAAAGACCACTTTCTTCCACTTGCTACGGTTCTTACATACTTTTTTTGCACTTCTTTTTTCATCAGTGCTCTGGCCCTTTTTTAAAACAATATCGATCTGATCGAGATTTGTTTGCCGAGGTCGGCCTCTACCGACTTGCCGATTCACACTCGCCTTATAAATCTGTTATGTCAATCTTCCTTCATTCATCCTCTCTGCGTATCCAAACCATCTAAGCATTACTTTATCTATCTTTGTAAACACATCTTTCACACCAATGCGTTCCCTACTCTTTACTTTATTCAACCGAGTCACTCCGGCTATACTTCTTAGACTACTCATCTCCGCTGCATTATCTTATCTTTATGCTTTTTTTGCCAAACCTAAAATTCATTACCATGCATTAATGTAGGGACCAGCACTTTTTTATGCAGCGCCAGTCGTGACTTTTTTGACACGTTCTGGCTGCTCCTAAAGTTATACACGGACCCATTCATTTTTTTCTCTGTTAACACCCTTCGCTAAGTGTCACAGTTATAATTTTTGTCTCTCAAAAACTTTAAACCCAAGTACACAAGCTTATTTACTTTTTCTCCTTCAATGAGCGCTTTGCAGTTTGTCATGCTTTCTTCTCTTTCAAAAACCTTTCGTCGCGCTGTAGACCTTTTGACTTCTAGCCAAAAATATTTCGACTATACCTAGTAATGAATCCATGAATCCATACAACTCCTTCCTCTTCTAAATCCTGCTTGCACACCCCATATCATCATCTCAGTTTCATTCGTCACTCTTTTTATTAATATCTTTGCATATAGTTTGCCAACGATGCTGAGTAAACTAATGCCTCAGTAGTTATTTTAAAGATCGTATTGACTGCAAGGATATGAGATCATTGATGTAGAAAATAAAAAATGTAGGTGCTGAAAAGAATCTTTAAGAAATAATATAATGTAGTTGTGCAAATTGTTTCTCTTATTTTAGGAAACCTTTAGTAAACGAGTAAGATTGGAGAAAGTTCGGAAACACACTTTTTTAAAACGGCTTGTAACCAAATGATTTTGGTTTTTTTTCTCTGTGTAAAAAACCTCGACCTTACCAGAGATTAATAGATATAAATAGATTTTTTCCTCTGTTACTTTAATCCAAATATAGATGTATCATGTATCTTTAGGTTTAAAATCAACAAGATTGGATGAAGACCATGCAAAGTGTTGAGCTTTGTCCAGTTGTTAAACATTGAAGGTCTTCATTTGATCTTTGATCAGATGTTTAAAAAAAGTCTGCTACGTTGATGCATTTCTTGTAGTTGGAGCTGCTTTAGAAACATACATAATTCAATAAGGAAAAATTGATCCCTTCGTTACAGAAGGCAACGGAGTGAGGATTGTATTTAATTGCAAATTAGTTAATATCATCTTTTGGTGCACGGAAAATTTGGTTAATAATTAAGTACCTAATATATTTAGCTATCTTTAAGTTTTGGACAAGCATAAGCACCTCGTTGCGTACTTCATTTGCATCATCGGTTCTTATCACTTCACTGTTTTATATTGTTCCTGTTTAAACCGGATCTTTAAAATAATATTTATGCTGTACTGCATTGCAATTAGTATTTCTTGTTGCTTATAATGAAAGAGAAGCACTACGAAAGAGAATTTTTCGCTAAATATAGAAATTTCCTATTCAAATAAATCATTTGCATCGCAATGATGTCGCAATAAAATAATTTTTAAATTACAAATTGCAATAAATTGTGAACTGCATGTCAGCTATTTCGAATTGAAAAGAATCTTACACGAGCGCTAAAGCAAAACGAAACTTAATATTCATAGCTTGAATTTTCTTGTAAACGTTTATCTGTCTTTTATTGCCGAGAAATAGATCATTAGCATTTTAGATCGATTGTAATTGTTAAGGAAAAGTATTCTCAACGGTTTCAACAAACGCACGACCATTTCGTTTTTTTATAAATAAATTATTCTCAGTTACGAATAGGTTGTTATAAAATTATATTGGATTTTAACGTTCCCATTTCACTTGGAACAAGCTTGATTACTAAAACTGTCCAAGTAGTGACTAGTTTATTGGGATTGGATTTGTATATAATATATTCTTTTCATTTTATTCTTGATGACTTCAGTTTTGGATCATAGCTAGAATCATGAATCTGAAAATACTGAGAAACCAGATTCTCTAAATTTTGGGGTTAGGTACACTGTCAAACTGATATTCATAAGTCAGTATTATATTGTTACGTATTCCGGTCAGAGAGTACGCCACTGTGGTCATTATTTGACCTCAGGCGATGGTGCGGCTTTTCGGTGTCATCAAACGAGCGGACAATTATTATCGCCTCCGGGGATATTTGAATCTTTGAAGAATTCCCTTTCTCGAAGAATTGAATTACACCTTTTTAAGATATCGCGAAAAAGTTAAGTTTGAGTTGAAGTATAGGTTTTTGAACATAGAGACTAGTTATTTGAATATCTAAGTGATTTTTTTAAAAAAGAGTTAAGTGTATTACATATAGAAAGATTAAAATAAATTGTTCAATTTTTGTATTGAATCTTTTTTTTTTTAAGTAAAACTTCTTAACGCACGCTTGACTTGGGGAGTAAGCTGGTGAATGCGTAACAATCAACCACAGTAATTACTGATGTATCCAATAATGAAAATAATAAATAAAAATAAAAAAACTATTAAAAAATATTTATTTATCAATAAAAACCCATAATAAATTTAAATATATGTTTATACAAGTATATATTATACATATATAACCCGACACCTTAACGGTAAAAGGGTTCAAGATTATATATATATATATATATATATATATATATATATATATATATATATATATATATATATATATATATATATATATATATACATAAATACATATAGATGAAGCTAAAGAAGTTTTACTTCAGTCGTGTGGTCCAAATCACACTCGTTTTTTTAGTAAAAATAGTATATTGTTTTACAAGTGACGAAAGTAAAAGTTTTTAAAGCGATGTCCCTGTGCAAAGTGCACCTGAGAACCCAATCTTGGATCACTTGGCAAACGAGCACTTTGTTCTTCTGCCAAGCTGCAAAAGCCCCAGGAGCAACTTGAAGAGTTGAACCTGCCACCACCCCCAGTACTCATTGTACCAGGCTTTCTCTTGAACCGAAACACTGAGGTCCTATAAAGTTAGAGTCTTTAGACTAGAAGTTACATGAATTCTATTTCGAATTCTGTTTCAAGTGAATTTACTTTTTGACTGAGGGTCCGCGCGCCATTTAAAGCGAGAGAACAATTTACCAGCCGAGGCTGGTAATGTTCACGAGCTTTATAAAATGTTTTCGACAAGTGAAACACTATACTTTTTCTACAACCCTGCTTATATCATAATAAGATATTAAAATAAAGAACAAATTTAAATACGCAAAATTCATATCTACTTGATTCCTTCACATGATGGCGCCACTGCTTAAAGAGACCTCTTAATCGGCTTATCACTAAGAAGTGGTCTGTGTCAATACCTGCACCGTGGTATGCCCGAGTGTCCATTACTTTCTTTTTTAATCTTTCATCCACAATTACAAAATCAATTATACTTCTCTGGTGTCCTTCTTGTCTTGTGTACAAGTGGATCCTTTTATGGTTAAACATTGTGTTTATTACCACAAGATTCCGCTCCAAACATACTTCAAGTAGACTTTTTCCGTTTTCATTTACTCTGCCGTCAACGTACATTTCCAGAACACTGTCATATCCATCACGCTTTACTCCTACCCAACTATTAAAATCTCCCGACAAATTCTTTCATTCTGGTTACACTTATTTAAAATATCTGTCACACTAACCTAAAACTCCCGCCTCTCTTTTTGGGCTTTTAAAGATTGGTTTCACTGCGCATTTTGTGGGGCATAAACCCCTAGCAAAAAGATACGAGTAAGACCAACTTTCAGCCTCACCCAGAGGAGTCTTGGGCTTACACATTGAAAGTCAGTCACACATTCATTCATTCTAGCAGAGAGTATCACACCAACGCTTTGAGAACCTCTGCTGGTTTCGGGAACTTCTGACCAATAGGCTGTATAAGGTCCATGTGTTGTGGTTTCACATCCTTTCCGCTTGGTTTCATTTACACAAAGAACATTAATCCGTCTTCTATCATCGTGTAAATTTTATCAATTTTCTTATTGAATCCTCCCTTCACATTCAAAGTAGCAAAGTGACTGTCCGCAGTCCACGTTTCAGAAATCATGATAACTTAAAAAACTATTAAAGCTTCCTGTGCAAACAAGTCTAAACAATTATCGAGGAAAGTCAAACTAATAAAACCAGGCAACCAGATATAAATTGTTTTTAAATCTCATGCTATTTTTACGATTCTATTTTGCTTTTTAATTAAACAAAAGTAAAAAAAATGCATTCTTATTAAAGAAATTATTCCTGTCTTTGTTTATTAATAATTTAAAGTCGTCAAAACATTATATACGAGGGCGAGAAATGATTGAAAATATAAATTTAACTTTCGTCACTAGAGGCAAAAGTTAACGTTATGAGAATTTCTCTCACTTGAGACGGAAATCAAGTTTTCGCTGAAGATGTTTTATTACGTAATCCGTACGCAAAAACGTAAAAAATAAACGACTTTAAAGACGGCTTTCTCATGGATGCCATTGTCAGAACTGGACCACACGGGAAGTACCAGCTTTTAAATAAAAAAGAACCATCAAAATCGGTTCACCCAGTCGAAATCTCTAGGGTAACAAACATAAAAAAAAATACAGTCGAATTGAGACCTCCTTCTTTTTGAAGTCTGTTAAAAATGACGTCTTTTTGTAAAGAGTTGTAGAAAAAAGGTATTTTTCCGTAAGGAATATTGTAAAATTATTTCTTATCGTGTTTGACCGTGACATTAACTGAATACCTGCAAAGTCATCAGATTTTTTGAAAGTAATGATTCGGTTTTAAGTAAATGTCGATAGTGTTTGTTATGTAGTTAAATGTTCTCAGTTGATCACAATCGCCTTATTGCGAATTCATTGAATAAAAAATCTAATTAAATGCGGTTTAGTCTGTCTCGACTAACCTTTTTCTGACGTCGATAAAATTCGACGAACCGCCTGTTTAACTCGTCGAAATAAATTTAACATCTTTTTTTTTTATCGGTACGATTCTCTCGTATCCTTGAATTCGATTGGCACAAGAATAATATCCTAAGAGAGTTGTTAACTTCACTTTCACCGATTTCCAACATTCTTTTTCTTGTTTTCAGATAGTGTTATGTAAAACGAAGTAACCATCTTGCATAAATAACCGCGCGGATTTTTTTCCTTTTTTTAAAGTCGAACTCACTGTTGATTTGCGCAAAACGATAACGCAGTCGAATTTCACTTCGTTGCCGATCCTAAGCCATTATACGAACAGAAAAGAACAACTTGATAGCCTATCATTATACCCACACTGGGTTCTTGTCGATATCGCAAACGAAACATCTGAATTGAAACGTGCAATTGTCTTTACTCTCATAACTCTTACTTCAATTGTTTCACGATATTCACTTGGCAACAGTCGGCTAAGTACATTTGCAACCGGTCGGCCTGGCCCGTTGGAAAATACTTGAATCTCTTAATTCTTCGGGAAAATACCAAAACATTTTGTCTATAAATAGGCAAAAAAATATTCTCGACATTTAAGACAATGCTTAATGTAGAGACGACTAGAACACCCTGACTGGATTACCCTGTACGATGATAAGGAAGACAGAAGAATTATTGATTGAATTCTTATTGTCAGATTTTGATTTAATCACAATCATTATTAAAAAGTTCATTAAAACTGAGAAATATTAATAATATCACGGAAGAAAGGTTACTTAAGACGAGGTTATAATATAGATAAATTAGTTATGAAAGGAAAATGTCAAAGTTCTTTACTTTATTTTTATAGAAGCGGATGTCGAGTGCCGATTTAAACCCAATTGGTTACCACACAACCATACCTTTACTTCTACTTGATAACATATTCTCACTTAAAAATATTTGCGCGAACTTTTTTGTTTAACGTCAAGCAGAGTTATTTTTCAACCGTCGTGTTCTGTTAACGTTTCATCCTGTTTTGATCAATTTAGCCGAAAATAGTAATTCATTTCTACCAAAATATTAGTAGGTGTTGCATGGTGTAATTCAGCGTTTTCTAGAGTGGGTTTCGCGGAAAAGTCACTAGAGTTCCGAAAAATTGTTAATTTTTTGCATTTATTATCGGAAGTCAAACTGCGATCTTCAGAGTTTATCCAAAGCATACAACTGTCGATCATAATACATAATTATAAAGCAATTATTATTAACTGTTCTACTTCTAAAATATTTGTTGTAAGTGCCGTGGCTTAAAAGGTTGTTAAATAATTCTTGAGGGTTGTAAATCCAAGAATTACGTAACTACCGAGATTCAGCGTTGACTATATATTTTTGGATACGGTTTGACTAAGGTAGATCGACTAGAAAGAATGTAACCGACTTTAATAAAAAATGGACTTACCACAATATGAATGTTCGTTGATTCTGGTGCAAGTAATAAGAATTTCCACTTCGAGTTTCCAAGTATGAACTTTTGCCCTTTTGGATGTAATAAAAAGTCGATTGCAAAGTTTTTCGTTTAAATATCTTTGCGAACACAGGATTAACGTATTAGAGTAAACACAAATTTAATTGCACAATAGTACAGCGGTTTGAACTAAATTACGAAAGTATTGCTGATACCTACTAAACGTATAGTGGTTAAACAGAGTAGTTAGAAAGATAGAACGGATGCCCACCTTCTGAGAATATAAACACAAAATAAAAGCGACCGTAAAAGTAAAATTTTTTAATCTAAATCCTAATTCGTTCAAAGTTTCTTTTCTGTTGATGCCTATCCGTTACGGATGTTGGCGAGCATATTGGCTATACGAACTTTATTTAGCGATGCACGGAATAAGCCCAGGGATGATATATTAAACCACAGTCGGAGATTCTACAGCCATAAGATTCTTCTTCCTACACTCCTTCTACCTTGTATTTTGCATTGGAGTATCAGCTGTAAAAGTTGGTATCTTTCAGGATTTCTCATGATGTGACCAAGTTATTAAATTTACGTTTCTTTACCTGGTATAAAATTCCTTTTTTTCTTTATTCTATGTAGCACCTCTTTGTTGGTAATATGATCCACCTATGAAATTCTTAGAACGCGACGGTAGAGCCGGAGTCCAAAGGCTTCTAATTTCTTGCAAGATGTTTCGCATAACGTTTATGACTCAACGCCGTATAGAAGAGTTAAGCACCTCAGTATCCGCATTTTGGTGCTTAAAGACATGTCCCTACTTTTGAACAATTTTGCCATTTTAAGGAATATGGCTCGAGCCTTTTTAATTCGGCATCTTATCTCAACCAAGTGGTCCCATTCTTAGTTAATATTTGTTCCCAAATAGACATACTTGTTAACTCTTTGGGTGGGTCTATTATGTATCAGTAGCTGGCCTTCCATGCGTCTATTTAGAGATAATCATGTATTTCTTTTTTTTTATCGCATTAATCCACAAATCATATCTTTCACTTACTTCCACCACTCTGTTCATTAATCTTTGAAATCCCTCTAGATCAAAGCTTAATTCGTTCTTTATAATTTTTAGAAAGTCCGTGTAATTAGAAAGATGGAACCGATGCCCACCTTCTGAAAATATTAACACAAAATAAGAGCGACCGTAAAAGTAAAATGTTTTTACTCTAAATCTTAATTCGTTCAAAAGCTTAATTCGTTCTTTTTAATTTTTAAAAGGTACGTTTCGACACAAAAACTGTCGAAAATTATCAATTACCGATAATTACTGTGGTAAAAATGAAGGCCATGGGCAGAAGTTGCCCGTTTTGTCAAAATGCTTCGCGATTATTTATTCTTACAATATGAAATGGTGCGAATATTATTGTAATAAAAGTTTTCGTTTAAATAACAGTGTCTTTTATTTATAATTATTTTATGTGGGGGTTTTATAACACCTTAAAAGTCTGGAAACCACTGGTGTAATTAAGGGTTAGAAGAGGTAGGAACATACAAAACCGTGTTTACAATCTAGAGACCTTTTTGTGGTTCCTATTGTTACAGCTAGTAAAATGACTATGTAAATTAGCTCTGTATGAAGCAGAGGTTGTAAACCTTTTTTCCGTACAAGGGGGAATTATGTATACTTAACTTCGATAAAAATGAACTGGATCATAGACCGCTGGTCTTATTGAACAATAAATATTTCTCTCTTCAAAATACACTATGCACTTGTACCACTAATAAATTGCCTTTTTACGTAAATTCACCTTTCGTAACTGGATGATAATTCAATGCCGTAGATAATCAGGAAAGATCAATCTCTTTAAGGGAATACTGCGAATTAATAGAAAAAAACCCGATCGTTTGATCGGGAAATGAATAGAAATTTAACGACCGTCAGTAACGTTGTTTGGACTTAGTACTTTGTGTGTTGATTGCCACACTAGCGACTCGAGACAAACGCGGTAAGAGAGGAGCGTCGGCTGTCCGTTGTACCAGGCGGAGATATCGCGTACCAAGGCCGTGCTGGCTGGAGACATCGCAAATGAAAAGGGGAGTTTTACAGCCGTTTGAGGTTTACAGCTGTTTGCGGTTTACCGGTTGACTTTGATCGTTTTCTCCATACTCTGTTTTTCCGAAATTATCTGTCTACACATCCACAGGGAGTTACGATATTTTTGGAGTTCGAGTATATTTCGATTATATCAAGTTCACTTGGGACTAACCCGTCTCTGTAGAGCCTACCGGGTAAATTTCGTTCTGTAGTGTGCAATAAGTAACCTTTTAATAAATTATGTAAATTGCATATTACATTTCATACTCGACTAGTTGGTCTTATTTTTTTGTTTTTTCTTTTAGATAAGAATGAGGTTCATTTTGGTTCGTGTTAGAATTTAGTTAAATTAAAACATACAATAACAATGTGGGAATAATAAAAAAAACGTATGCTAAAAATTTCAGGGTGTTATATATAATTTTAAAACTAGGAAGTGTAAAATGGATCATTATTAAAAGATATTCTAAATGGCTAAGCTCGACGAAGTGCGATTAAAACTAATACAAAACACGGCAATTTCCAACAGCCCTGCTTGACGAAGAAGTAGGCGCGAAATTTGTTGTGATAATAATAATTAGCTGTGTTAAAAGATTAAGAATGGACTGTAATTTTGATTGTAAATTAATTAAAATAGAAAATGAATGAGTATTGATGTTTCTTCAGCGGGTGGGTGGTAAGAGATCGATGTGGCATCGTGAGCAGCTGGAGCGTAAGAGACTAAGCGAGCGTTCCCTGATTTCTCATTCTCCCTTTTGGCGTTCATCCCCAAAGGCACACATGCGCGGTGGCTCTACATTCCTCTAGTGAGCACGTTTATAAGGGAGGCTGATTTCTCGCGTCAATTTTAAATTATACAATATATACATAAATAGAAAATTCTGAGCCGCTTTTATGAAAATGGAACAAGCTGTGTGGGTGTTTATTTCTGCTCAAAAATAATTCAGCCAGCTAAGCTGGCTAAAAAAAAAACATGTACTAAAAGAGGAAGAAGACCAGTGCCGGCATGTTATTTTTACAGGATACTCTGATAAAAGCTCAAAGGAAGAATTATCTGATGATGAATTGTCCTGCGAAGAAGACATAATGTCTGATACAATAAAAGTTATTTTGATGTACAATCGTCTTTATTTAATAAAAGTTTTGCAAAATGATTCTCTTGTTTATGAGTGTTTTTAAATTATAAATAATTTTATCATTTAAAGTAGCTTCTTTTACTGGTTTTGTATTTTATAATTTATTTTATATTCAGATATTTATTTGATTTTTATTTTAAATTATTTTCTGGATTTTCTGGATATTTTAAAATGTTAAATTTAAGTTATACTGGAAATGGGCAGCAGCTTTGTTATTTTAAATGTAACACTCTGTTTATTTAAATATTTTTGAATTACAAGATGTTAGTCACTCCATATGGATTACTTTTATCCTAAATTTATTATTTTCAAGATAAAAATTATTATTTATTTAATAAAAATTAAAAAAACAGACCTTAGTATTAAAAATTCTATTTGATAGACCAAATAAAAAATATTATGGTGATAAGGTGAAAGAAGAGAGCTTGAACGTAATTGGTAATATATGGAAAACCTCTTTACAGTATGCAGGGTTTGTAAAAAAGTGATGAAAAAGTTTATTTTAAAAATGTTAAATATAATCGTTTTTAAAGGATTAACATATACATTTAAAAAATTAAATTATTTCTGTTGTGTTAGAATAAACGGAGCTGACACGGGCTGGTTTAACATCAAAAGATGTGTTAGACAAGGATGTAGGGCTTCGCCATGGCTGTTTAATTTATGGTTGTCAAAAGATTTGAAAGGGAGTGCGTATAAATGGAGAATGAATAAATTTGATCGTCAAATGCCTCTTTACGCCGATGAACGGGTCATATTAGCGTCATCTGAGGAGTTGTAGGCAATGGTTAATATTAAGCAAGATGCCTTAAAAATCAAAGAAATGAAAGCAAGACAAAAGTAATAGTTTTAAAAAGAAAGCATGGCAAACTGTGAGGTGCTGATTAAAGAAGAAAGAGTGAAACAAATGAATGAGTTTGTATACTTGGTTTTTAAGTTTACGAGAGACGGAAAGTATGACTGTGATATTGAGCGCAGGGTGTTGTTAGGGAAACATAACTTTATGAGCAGCCAAAACGTATCAAAATTGTGATAAGTGTGGGGTGAACGAAGATGTGGTAAGAAAGATAGATAGACAAATGCTTAGACGGTTTGGTCACGTTGAGAGAATGGATGAAAAAGGATTGACGAGTATGATAAGACGATTGTGAATGGGAAAGTCGGTAGAGAGCCTCGGCGAACGTATCTCGATCAGATCGACATCTTGCCAGGGCAAGAGTGCTAACAACAGGCATGTATGAAAGCGCTGATGAAAGTAGAAGAAGCAAAAAAAATGTGTAGGAACCGTAGCAAATGGAAAAAGAAGTTAAAATAAAATTGGCAGTCATTGGCAATGCTGACAGAAGTGAAAACCTAAACTATGAAATAACAGTGGTTTTTTTGGATATTCAAATTAAGTGTACATGGTATTTAAAATTAAAATTTCATAATATTTAAATTAAAATTATGGAATAATAAACAACCTAATAAAAATGGGCTGTACCCTTAATACCCTTTTTCGACAGACAAATAAAAGAAGCTGTGACGTCTCAGGTGACAAAAAACCATGTTTCCCCCTACAAAAAATTGCTGCAACGCGTCTAAAAATGAAAAAAGTATTTTTATTTTTGCCGACTGTTGGTAGACTAATAAATAATTAAATTAATACGTCGCATAACAAATATTTAAGTTTTTCGAAGAAATTATATCAAAACCAAATAAAATATTTAAATTCTATAAAGTAACAAACTAGATTGTAGGTTATTGTTTTTAATTAAAAAATCCCAATCATTAGGGTTATCGCATCTCAAATGACTTCATAAATATTATTTAATGTTTTTCGTATCGAAATCAGATGTAGTTAACCTCATTTATGAATATTAGACAATATTTTAAAGTAAGATTTAAATTTTGCTATTACGAGGAAGCTGTAATCTAAAAATATCTTTAATTTAGGAATAACTCATAAATAAATGAAATAATTGATTATTAGAAATGCAAGTTTTATATATATATATATATATATATATATATATATATATATATATATATATATATTTATTTATTTATTGTGAAAATACAAAATAGCCGCGTCCAAATAGTACCTACCAAAATTCTTCCATACATACATACATATAGTCACGCCTTTTTCCCGTAGGGGTGGGCAGAGACCACTTCCTTTCACTTGCTACGGTTCTTACACACATCTTTTGCTTTCTCTACTTTCATCAGTGCTCTCGTACATGCTGGTCGGTTATTGGTACTCGTGACCTGGCCTTTCTTCAAAACAATGTTGATCTGATCGAGATATGTTCGCCGAGTCCGACCTCTACCGACATGTCCATTCATACTCGCCTTATAAATTTGTTTCGTCAATCTTCCTTTATCCATCCTTTCTACGTGTCCAAAACATCTAAACATTCCTTTTTCTATCTTTGTAACCACATCTTATTTTACACCACAGCGTTCTCTTATCTTACTATTCTTTACTTTATCCAACCGAGTCACTTCGGATATACTAAGACTACTCTTCTTTGCAGCATTAATCCTATTTTCATGCCTTTTCTGCCAAACCCAACATTCGCTACCATATATAAGTGTAGGAACCAACACTTCTCTATGCACAGCCAGACGTGCCATTTTTGACATTTTTTGGCTGTTCATAAAGTTATACAGTGCCCTATTCATTTGTTGTCCTGCCAACACCCTTTCCTCAATATCACAGTCATACTTTCCATCTCTCGTAAACTTTGATCCCAAGTATAAAAACTAATTTACTTGTTCCACTCTTTCTCCCTCAATTAGAACTTCACAGTTTGTCATGCTTTCTTTTCTTTCAAAAACCATTGCTTACATTTATATTCATCCGTTTAATTTTCAGGTTATCTTGCATAACAAAATTCTTCCAATATGTGATAAATTGTTTTAATGTTAAAGTTTCAATTTATTACAAAGTAAATAATTTTAGCTTTTAAAAACCATCATTAAGAACCGTTAAGATTCAATATAGTCGTATATTTATTTATCTTTAGTATGTTATTCGGTTGCCTTCACTTTTAAGCGTACCTAAAATTGATGACTTAGTTTACATATCGCTACGCCCCCGTACGTCTATATCACAAACTGACGTGATAATGTAATTTTGCATGTTTTGGTTTCGGTTTCGGTTCACTGACACCCGGCGAACAATTTTTTTATTATTATTCGTGACTAAAATATATACGAGGTAATTGTTTAGTTACGACAAAATAAATTCATAATTTTTGGTACCAACGTTGAGGTAAAGATTTTTAATTGCATATGCATGCTGTCTGTTATTAGATTTAATTTCGTGGGGTTATTTTTTTTGTATATTGAGAGTGAAAAAACCTCTTTCCCACTACCCCTATAGAAAGTACACACTCTCCTTCTTCACATTATGGAGGAAACTCATACTTCCCACCCTAAGGGAGGAAAATACTTTTCCCCCCTCAGTATGAGGATGTTGTAAATGATGAAACTTGTGGATCTATTATATTCAAATTGTTTTCGTAATTTTTAGAACATCTTGTTTATCCGGTATTCTAATAAAAATTAAACATGAATGCTACTTTAACGTTAGGTTTTTAAATAAAAATTTAAACTTCAGGATTTTTTGATATGTTTTTTGGGTTAGAAATAAAAAAATCATAGTATGATGTGGCTCACTGACAGTAAACAGGGCTGTTTAAATTCAGGACTCTTAGATCCGTTTTTAACCTTAAGAATAAAACTATCTTAGTATGCTATGGCTCACTGACAGGAAACACTGTAATTTTGAATTTTTAAATACGCCACCTAATATTAAGGAAAAACCCAACATAGCGTCATTAACATTACTACCACTAGTCTAAAGACAGGTATGAAAAACAATATACCCAATATAAGCAATGGGCTGAACACAATAAGAAATAATTATTGAGAAAATGTTTTACTGGTATATTTTTCACTCCAAGGAAAATCATTAAAAGATTCACTTTGGTCCAAATATTCAATGCTACGCACAATGATACAAAGAAAGGACAATGTCGATATTAAATATCCAAAGTTAATTGCATTTTTGAAACATCAAAATGCCGGATACAAACAAAATAAAGCTGAAATTTTTATAAAAGAAGAAATACATAAATTCTTATTGGAAGCCCCCGATGATGTTTTTTTATTTATAAAGGTAAGATATGAAATCTCATGCAAATAATTTAATTTTATAGGTACTGCTTGTTATTGGAATTTCTGGAGCATGTCGATGTGTAGAGCTTATTAAAATGACTGTGAATGATATTGAAGATAAAGGCAATCTTTTAGCAATAAATATTCCCACTTTAAAAAGAATAAACAACGAACTTCGTAATAAATGCTATAACAGGCAACGGCCCAAATTTTGTTCAAATCGTTTAAAAATATATCTGTCTACGTCCTGAAACTGAATATTAACGATTGTTCGTATGCTTTAAAGCAGGCAAATGTATAAATTAACTGGTTGGCAAGAATACTATATTCAAAGTACCACAAAAAATTGCAGAATATTTTAAGCTTCCAAATGGTGAACATTACAGAGGGCACAGTTTCAGACGCTTCGCGTCAGGCAATGCGCTGCAAATAACTATTGCGAGGCTGAGATTAGGCGCAGGGTGGCAATGACTAAAATATGGAAGGCTAAAGCAATTACCAGAGATAACTGCGCATTGCTAACTCCCTCATTTTCCCTATTGCTATGTATGGCTCCAAAACCTGTACTCTAAAGGAATGCGATAAATAGGGATAAACGCCTTGAAGATGTGGGTTTATCGACGGTTACTATGAATACCATGGATGGCTCATCTCCATTATCGAAGAACTAAAAATTGAGACACGTCTGGTCACAAAAATCAATCGTAAGATATTTTGGACAATTGCTAAAAGCGTCACCTCAAGATAGAAACCTTACATTAGGCGCACTGGTCTCGGATTCTTCCGACTAAATACCACTATTAAGTATGGAAGACTTCTCCGGAACCGCCCTCAGGCATTACTTCAGAGAAGCGGACTATATTGGTGTCTTGGGGCTGTTCCTTATTTTTATTTCCTTTAAATGTTTATTTCCCGCTCTTTCAGGTTTTCCATTTGTCTTATTTTAGTGGAGATGATAGTCTTCACACATTTACTGACAGATTTCCAGTTTTCTTTGGTTTGTAGCATTTTCCCTACAATATTATCAGACGTCAATCTTCCTGTTGCTTCGGCACTTTTTCTGTCTTCTTTCCAGCGACGCATTCAAAGATTGTATGTTCCTCGGTATGTATCAGTAAGTCATTTGATGATGATGATACTTTGCTTTTTATGTAAACCGTGATACCGTCTTGTTGACGACCAATAAATACCAGGGACACACCTTGACATATTGAAAGTCCATATAACGAATATGGTATAAAAATAAATTTTAAGAAAACCAAGCTTATGATGGTTACAAAGTTCACACAAAATCAAAACCATTTTAACGTCACAGTACCGAATACCGCAATAGAAAATGTGCAGACATACAAATATCTAAGATCCTGGATAAAACAATCGTGTGATGTGGCCAAAGAGACCAGAACGAGAAAGTAGGTAGCCAGATTAACATTTGTGAAAATGAAAAAGTTATTTAACAGTCGGGATATTAGGATGGGGATTAAGAAAAGGATGCTGCGTTCTTCGCGTTTTTTTTTTAAATTAACCAGATTTTCTATCCAAACAAAGTATTAGTCACACGATGATGCATATGTTACTTGTCTCACTGATCTGATTATTGACAATTGTAAATAAATGATAGGAAAGATTGTTTTTACAAGACCAATTTATTTTATAAATAATAATTTTTTCTCATATAAATGGCCTATATATTTCTTTGTTCTCCAAGGATGTCGATGCAGACCATTTTTAATAATTATTAGAGGTTGTGAATAAATATAATCTAAAGTTTTCTTATATTAAATGCAACATCCTGTATTTTATTCAATTATTGGATTCTTTAAAAATTCTAGAAATATTTCATGTGCAATGTTCTATAACCATCTTTTGCTGTTTCAGAAATATTAAAAAAGAAAATCATTTGATTACAGAAATACACTACAGCACACTCAAAATCTAATAAGTAATAGGTACTGTTTAGTTCTTGATAATGCAGAAAATAAAATAAAAACACAATAATGTCAATGCAGAAGGTGTTCAAAATTCTCGCCGCGAACGCGAACGTCTTCCTACTCTTAAATAAAAATTTCTTCTGACGTTACTTAAAATCGCAGGCGTGACCGATCTAACCGCATTCGTTATTCGCGTCTTCTTAAGTCGAGGGGTTTAGTTTTGTATACAATACTTATTACTTATGACATATTCCCATAAGAAGAAGTCTTGCCATTCCATTGATCCTCTTCTCCCTATCCACCGATTTCGAAATATTCGGTTGAGGTCTTTTTAGGGTATTGAGTATGTTCTTCTGTCATCCAGTGAGGACTTTTCCTAGACCAATAGCGGTGACTGATCAAAAAACAAAACATGTTCTAATTGGACCAAATTGTTATCTAATATTGCCATCATTTGTTCACAAAAATACATTCTTCTATCAAAATCGTCTTCCGTGAGTTCCGGAGTTGGTATTATTTTAAAGGGGTACATTTATTTTCTTTTAATGTTTGACTAATCGATGAATGACTATCATCGAACATTGGGACTGCCAGTCGACCAGAAGTATGTGCGTTTTCCTCAAAATCAAGCATAATATCCAATTTGGTTTCATTACTTATTGCACTGGCAACTGTTTTTTTATCTGCCTTACATGTCCAAGCTCGCAAATCTGCTGAAATGGTTTTTTTACCACACCTGCGTGGAAAGTTCGAATTTTTTTTCTGCTTTCAGGGAAGAAAATGCCTCATTTTTACTCGGGTAAAAATAATTTCATTAAATGTGCGCATGTGTCTACTTTTTTTCCCTGTCAAATATAAATAATTATAAGCAACGCAAATATATAGCAACGCATAATAATAAATAAAGTAAAATTTAACCTTCACTCAAATTAATTAATTTTAATAATTTTAGGTTATAAAATTTAACCCATAACTTAATCAAGTAACATTTATTTACATACTTATATAATTCGAACTTTTCATTATAGATGTGGTAAAAAGAAGTATGCGCACCACGGGAAGAAAGTATGTCATCTCAATCCGCGTGTATGTCAATCTTACACGCGGGTTGGAATGACATACTGTCTTCCCTATACTATTGCTTACCTTCTCATCATCGGGACATAACTGGAAAATAAGTATTGAGTGTGTTGTAGCGAATTTCTGTAATCAAATTATTTTCTGTTTTTAATGTTGATTTTTGCAATAAATCTAAAAACACTTAATACTTCCAAAACATTTAAGATGGGTATAAAACATTGCGCATGAAATATGTCTAGAATTTTCCTAAGAATCCAAAGATTGAATAAAATACAGGGTGTTACGATTAAAATAAGAAAGTTGGTATTGGCCGTTGTTACATGATATACCCTGTATAGAAAATTTTTATTAAAAAAAATGAGCTTTTAAAAACACCAATCGACGTGCCTAAGTGTTTTTTCAAACATGCCCCTGTTTATTCTATATCGAATTTATTCCATTTGGCTGATACACACGGTATATTACCCCATGGTCTTTAATTATAGCTTTTCTTTATTGTACCGATCTTTGTTTTCTCCTAATGGTTGTTTTAAAACACTAGGTTTCGTTTTAGAAATAGAGTAAATAAGAACTGAAAATAAAAACAATATATATGACTGGTGATTAGTATATTTTAGCAATGAAAGAAATTGTCAAAATGGATGAACGTCATTTGTTTCTGTTATGAAATAGGGGTTATTAATAATATTTTTTTACTATTTTCTTTTACCGATCTCACTGAAAAAGCGCAATGGGACTGGAATATATAGACATATATATATACATAAAAATTAAAATTTAATAAGATGGTACAATTACAACAATGACACAACAAATCCACTTGAGGTTTGTATGACTATAATTTAAAAATATATTCAGGAGCCCAGAAACTCTACTACTCCGGTCAATTTAGACATCCGAGGAAAGAAAAATTTGCACCCAGCTCAAAGTTGGTAGTATTGTTTAAAACACCATCATAAATGAAATCTAATCCTCATTGATCCGATACCTGGAAAAAAAATTATTTGGGGTCAAAGGTCACAAAAACGGGTTTTTCGCGCTTTTCAGCAAATCGGTAAGTTTTACCATAAAATTGTTTTAAATAAAAATTGTAGATCAGATAATTATCTATAAAAAATTTTAATATACTTTTTTCATGAGATATTTTTCCAAAATATAACGATTCAAAAAGTTGGAAGAGTTGTAATCGTCATAATATTTATAAGTATATATACATTACTAAAGCTGTAATAAAAGTATAGTTTATTATTCAACGAGCGTATAATAGCAATTATACGCGAGTAGAAGACTATACTTTCTCTACGACCATCGCAGACCATCACTATTACTCGTTAAATTCTCCATCTTATTGTCGTAATCGAATAGTCGAGATGACAATTCATTAGAATGAACATAACATTCACGATATCGAGTTAGAGGAGCAGAGCACACTCATGAAAAAGGTGTTCTATTAAAGCTTTCTCATTGGTCTCAGCCTGTTGGATCCTGAATAATGAAATTGGTGATTGGTTGTCAGCTGTTGAATAATGTATCACGATCCAATCATATTTATTCATCAATAGATAACGCATATGTAATTGTTGTAGAATCCAATGGTCGTAGAGAAAAAATATTATTCTATCGGTCAGTGTAATTTACACATATAAAATATTATAAATATGAGAATGTCGGTTAAAGAAACCCAATCCCTTATTTTATATGACAGTGTAACCTTGAGCAACATTGAAAATGATGATAAAGTATAAGGAGGAGCATTACTTAATAAATTTATTTAAAACTAAAATAATCTCAGGAATAAGGACCTACTGCGAAACTTTGGATACAATATTTTCATATGCTTTCGCCGGATTATACGCTATAGAAAGCTTTATAACACAGAAATGTTGATATTCCATTCCTAATTGATGACTTGCTTCCGCTTATATCTATTAGGTTCTTCATTTTATTAAAGCATTTTATTCCAACATATTTTGGAGAATTTTGACCAATGAGAATATTAGGTAAATCCAGAAGTCCTCGTCGTGGGTTATTCTTCATCCACTTAAACCCAAGTTCTTTAAACAATCTTTTTAAAACCATTAAATAATTCTTTATCTTTTAGTTGGGACCACAATGATTGAATCGTTACGTGCTGTTCTAAAAGCATACAGAAATAAAATTATGTTAAATTTGTCGTAATTATACTTACTTCTCTGGTACATATTGTAAATGGTATCACGAATAGAGCTTGTATTTAAAGTTTCTGTATTTGTTACTCGTTTATGAGCGCAACGCTTTTCTTTGGTGACTCGAACTGTTCACCTTTTTTTTCTGTTTGACAAATGCAGCTTACTGTTCTACACTGATTTTTAAAGCAGCAGCTACACGCTAAAATAATACAAATTTTCGTAAAGTAATAATATTTTTTTCGCATATTACTTCTTGCACAGCATTTAACGGTAACAAAGGACCATTATTATTTCCTTCTTGTTCAAAATAATTAACTAATGAAGCCACTAGTTTTTTGCATTGACTATTCAGCTATTTGGGCATTTTAACAATCAAAGAAGAAAATACTTTGTTGTTTTAAATAAAACAGTTTTTATTAAAAAAAATTTTTACAAGAAAACCTCAAAAATCGGTGACACTACGAGTAGAAAAGTCACAAACGACGTGGCAATATGACAGTATTTCTGGCAGAGACTATTTTACCGTAATTGGTGGCTTCTTTCACAAAATTTTACTTTGGGGGACGTCTAAACCCAAAAAATCTATATTGCATATACATTATTTTGTTACAAAAGTTTTTTTATTGATCGGGTTATTTTTAGAAGCGATTAGTTAGTTATAGATCACCAAAAATAAAACTTTTCAACTTCTTGTTACTTTCATTTCTTAAACTTTCCACCAGATGTAAATAAAACTAACTTGCTCAAAGATGTAGACTATTTAAACGAGAAAAGAAAATATTTTTAAGCAATTAGAGCCGTATTTAAGTGAGTTGGGGGGGGGGAGTGTTAAGACCCCTTCGTTCCCTCGAAACAAAGCACGACTGCCTAATACCTAACAAATAAAAAGCATTATTTTCATCAGTACAGTAATGATCAAAGCACCATACATTTAGGAGAGTAGTACGAACCGCAGGAGGGCAATTTGCCCAAAATACGATTCGTATCTAATGGAAGAATTCATTCATCAAATACTAATTGGTCTAAAGAACTTCCAAGATAAAACATGTCTGACCTATCCTATCCTAACATTAACTAAAAAATTGGGTACGTACTAGATAACTTTTCTAACGTCACCACTGGCCGTGTAGTTTATAAATTGTTCCTCTTGGACTAAAGAACCTTCTGGATTATTTTGGAATGGATCTCCAACCCACTCGGATTTTGATACCAATTTTTCGTCTGTTTTAAAATAGATACCTAAATACTTTTTAAAAATGTTGTTAACGTTAACGTGATTTTCCATGGTTACAAATAAAACTTCGATATGTACCGCAAATTCATTTACGTTTGTAAATGTTTCTATGCTTTAAGTTTATATTTTATAATTCTTATTTTGTGCAAAAAGCGTTCACTTTGTCGCTCATATCCAAGAGATGTGTATTTGCAGTTAAAGATGCAAAATAGTTTTTTAGCCAAGTAGCTTCATTTCATCACAAAGTGATTTTGAAACGACTTAGCTTCCTAGCGATTTTAGTTTTCTAAAAAGATTGCATACTGCAAAAATTTGCCACGTGAAAACCTTCACAATAAAATAGTAACGTTGAATGTGCTGCGTCCATGTTGTAACGCTACTACTTTCCTTGGCGAAGAGTAGCCGGTATTAAAAATGATTAAACAAAAAAAACTCTATAGACTCCATCTCAGGGATGTGATATTAACTTCTTAATTAAATTCAATTCAAGGGAATAGATAGATCAGTTCTTTTTTATTTAAATATATCTGACTAAACCAATTTAACTAAAACTGAAATTCTGTTGAGTACCAAGTAATTTTTTAATAATAAAATTACTAAAAATAATGATTAAAACATCGAAAAAATTTAACAGTATCTGTAAATTTTAATACCCCGAGTAACGAGTTAAACAAGCTTCAATGTTGTTGTCAACCTTTTTTTAAAATAAATAAAAAATGAAAATAAGTCGAAACAATTCGACTACAGTAAAGTTAGGTATATATAAAAGAGTTCAAATGGTACATAAATCAGAAAAAGAACTTAGACTGTGTATCCAGGCTATAGCAATCCAAGATTTTAACCATCCATATGGAACCATTAACAGAACTAATCAACTGTAGACTTTTTGTGTTAAAAGGGGTTATCCCTTAGTTAATTTCTTCTTACATCTATTGCTCTCTAGCTCTTACTCATGGGTCCCTTAATTTTTTCTTTGGTAACTAATCCGGTTTTTTTTTAGTATATTCAGTTATTCCATTATTCGCTAATCCATTATTTAATTATTCGTGGCCCACTATTTATTATTCGTTATTCTTTGGTACTTACTTTACTTTCCGTGTCCGGTCAAACTGAAAATTTCCAATAATTTGCGGCTGATATAGCCTTGTCGTTCGCTAGATTAATGTCGTTTATTGTGCAAGGTTGGTCTAGATGAGGGCATATTAGAAGATGGTTTGGTCCTGGATGGCACCACAATCACACAGGATACTTGCCACCTCCGGCAGGAGACCCCATTTCTGCATGTTGGTCTTGCATCGTGGTGCTCCCACTCTCATACGATTTAGGGTTCTCCATACCGTATAGGATTGGTCTCTGCCTGCAGGTAGTTCCTGTTTGGTCAGGGAAACTTTGTTGTTTAACTGACTCCTCCACTTAGTGATTTGGTTTGATTCTGGCGTTTTTTCCAAAGCCCGTGTTCTTTTCATGAAGCTTTGTCTAGACTTGAGCCGTCGCTCCACTGGTTGTTTTTCGTACAACGGGTGGCGTGGGTCTGTCTCCTGCTTATTTCTCTCTTGATCTGCCGCAACTTTCCTTTCCTTTCCTTGACTTTCCCTTTAGCGTTAAGACAGTATTTTGAAAAAGTTAGGCTGCGATCCAACGTTACACCTAAGTATTTTGGTGCATGATAGTGTTGAAGACGGTCGTTTCTCCATATTATGTCCAGCTCCCTTCTCGCTTCTTTATTGTTGAGGTGAAAAGCACATACTTGTGTTTTGCTAGGTTTCAAGTGATTTGCATCATAGTAGGTAGAGAGTTCGTCCAGAGTCCGTGTCAGCTTCTGCTTCACCTCTTCGAACCTCGACCTCTGGGAGGCCATCGCTATGTCATCAGCATAGATGAAATTTTGGGTGTAGTCTGCCATTGGCTGGTCATTCGTGTAGATGTTGTAGAAGATTTACAACAGGACACTTCCTTGTGGTAAGCCATTTTTCTGATTCCTCCACCTGCTTTTCTTTCCTTAAGAACATACGTAGAAGCTTCTGGTGTGTAGGAAATTGTTTATCAGTAATGTGAGTTGGTAATCCCCCGTGAGCTCGTATACTTTCTTTAGCAGATTTTTGTGATTTACCGTGACGTATACGGCTGTGAGGTCAATGAAAGCGACGCCTGTAATTTTCTTGTGCTCGAAACCATCCTCAATATGCTGGGTAAGGTTCAAGATTTGGCCGCAACATGATTTCCCAGGTCTAAAGCCTGCTTGCTGATGGATGAATCTCTCCTCCGGTATATTTCCGATACGGTTTAGTATTAATCGTTTCATGATTTTGAATGTATGGCATAGTAGGAAGACTGGCCGAAATTTTTTGGGACAGTTAGGTTCCTTCACTGGTTTCAGTATTGTTACTAACTTTTCCAACTTTTTGGGATCTGCATATTCATCACACATGCGTTCATCAGATTTAGAAGCCACTCGGTTGTTATTGGGCCGAAGTTCTTTATTTGCTCAACTCTTAATTTATCAATGCCAGCTGCTTTATTTGATTGCTTGGCAGATATTGCTGTTTTCAGCTTAGCCATTAAGAAAGGTCTTTCAAGAAACCAGCTTTCGTTTTCCATCTGGCGTGCTACTGAGTCTCGTGTTTTCCGGCCAAGTGTTTTACCGTTTTTTAGCAGTTGGCTTGCTACCTGGTCAGCTGCGTTCTGCACCCTCTGGGTATTGTTTTTCTTGATATTCATTGGACGAGGCCGATGAAAATGTCATACATACCAGACTGCGGGGGGATTTTTTCTATCTCTGTGTCGAGTTTTTTACTGTACCTCTTCCAGTCTGCCTTTTTAAAATTGAACCTCCCCTTAAAAGTCACTTGCTTTGGCTTCACTACGGCATCAACAGCACAGATGATGGGCCTATGCTGGCTTCGGTGTATTGGTTCGCCTATTAGCTTCAGCACTCTTTTGCAATTTTGGACGATACGAAGATTTTATCTGGGTTGTATCCTTTTTTCCACCTACCGCTGCTCATATTTCGAGATTTTCCCAATGTTCATCTGTTTCATTATATCCCCAGGCTAGGCTGTGGCAGTTGAAATCTCTCATCACAAAATTGATGCTCTGGTCGCTAAAATTCGAGGGTTCCGTAATACTGAACTCTACATTAGGCGGTTTGTATACTAATGTGACGCTTTATTGCGCGGTCTTTACCGTTAGCACTTCGATGTTATCCCTCTCTGTCAGTGCGGCAGAAATAACGTTTACGCTAGGTCTGGTAAAAATCGCGCTGCCATACTTGTCATGGAGTCTTTCTAGGGTCAGCTCCATGCCGGCTATTCGGGGTCGATGTTTTGTGTTGCCCCTATGTGTCTCTTGGATCAGCAGAAAATCGCATTTGTGTTCCTTGCACAATTGAGACAATAATTCTTCCTTATCTTCAGATATTCCCTCGATATTAACCGAGATCATCACCAATGGCCTTGAAAAGGGCCGTTTTGGTGGCTCCATTCTAGTTTGTGTTTGTACCGGTTGTTGATTATTTAACGTTTCCAGGGTGCGCCCGATTGCGAATTTAGCGTGCAATCTGCGTGGAGGCTCCTTTTTTGCACCCCACAGCATTCTTGCATTCTTCGATAGAAATAATATTTTTAACTTACAAACAAATAGTACACATATGTATTAAATCAAAACTATTATTATTAGAAAGAATCGCCATTTTTAACGAAACCAGGAATTTTATCATTTAAAAACTCGCTTATCGGCATGTTTGTTTATTAACATAGTAAAAACTAAACAAATAACGCTGTACCGGCTCTTACATCTAAATAATTTAAATCAATTACCAGAGTTGGTTACAGCTATAACTTATTTCTTTGGAAGCAAGAACTTCTTGGAAAACCATGCAGTGTGTCCAGATACACTGTGAAGATTTTTGTCTCACAATGGCTTATAAGTTTTGAAACCTGCCAAACATTGTTCAAGCATCGTATATGCATATTTCGACATAGTTTTTCCATTGAATACTTGCATCGTTAAAACTAGTACAATATATTAAATAACTCAACTGCTGTTGCTCTATTTTGTATCAGTTTGCAGAACAATAGCTCCCTAACTGCTGATATTGCATTGCAAAATCGAACATAAGTAATTAAATGTTAATTGGTGTTAACTATATGTAAGTTCATTACGCTAAATTGCAAATAAACTGTTACACGACTTAAACAAAAGTGGCTGCTGTATCTTCAAAAATAGACTGAAGTTGGAAAAATTATCTTTAAACATGTTCTCTACAATTTGAATTGCAGCTGAAAAATATGTTTTTCGCCTTTTTGCATCCGGCTATTTGATAAGCAACTTTGTAAGAAGTTAGTTAGGCTTTTTCATTAACTGTTTTTATACTTGTTTAAGTTTGTTGGGTTTCAAGCTATTCGCCGCTCAAATGTTATTAGTATTGCAATTAAACATTTGGAAGGGAGTTTAAAATTAATTCAGAAAAGTGGGTGCCAAATAATAAAAGGTTGAGATACATTGCTACTAAATAATGTTTTGATTTTTTAAAAAACTTTTATCGGCAACTGCTTTGCCCCCTTTTTTTCCTTTTTTGCATATTTATTGCACAGATATGACCCTGCTTGCTTTAAGAAAATTCAAATTCGTTCTTACGTAAAAGAAAGTGGACGATTAAATTTCACGTCTATCATTTTAATTGCCGTAAATAATTCCGATTTTACTCGTACCCTTAAAATAATTCGTTATGTCACTGCGTAATTATCGGTTATGCACTAAATTGGTTAGTGCATTAAATACCGTCGCTTTTAGATACATCGTGAAGGGTTCGACCTCATTTGGATCTGCTGCCTAACAACTTTAAATTTCAGTGGCAGAGGTAAAAAAAGTCTTATTATAAATGTTTTAAAGTGAAACTTCTATACGCGCTGGGAATAAAAATTCAAGGTCGCGTCACACGAGCTAGCGATACGAAAATGTGTAACGATTCATGTTGTAGAGGAGAGGAGACGCTTAGCATAGCAACGTGACGTCTATTTGTGTAGTCAACGTGTTTGTCAAAAAAACTACACAATATGTACAGGCTATTAAAGCACCCAGTAATATACAAAATACAGATATAAATTAAGAATAATATTCGTATGCAAACGTTAGTGTATGTCGTTCTATAAATACTTAATTTCAATCCTTATGATATTCAGTATAATTGAATTTAATCCTAGCCGTTTAAACGTTAAAAGTTTCACTTTTAATATGCGCACACAGTGTCGCACATCTTTTTTTTAATATTTAGTAAAATACCTTGTTTTGCATTTTGCTGCATTTAAATCTGGTCTAAAAGACCAACTATCAGTTTAAGGTTAAGACTTCTACACATCTACGTGGAAGACGCACGCACTTGGCTATACATTTTATGCACAAGCACTACGCTTATTCAAAGGGCTTCGTTCTCCTTAGTCTTTAAGTTTTGGGATGTCAAGCAGTTGATAACTTCCAGATTAACATGATGGTGTAATTTGAATCTCTTCTTTGGCGTAAGGGATTTCAAGGTATGCGTACATACAACGGTGCATTTACCATGTAACGTAGAAGTTTATTCTGGAAAGATTGAATTTATTTTATATGTTTTCTTTTTGACATTTCCCCAGCTGGATACCATAGAGCCAAACTGGTTTAAGGATTTGGTTGTAGATAACGATATCGTTACGTATCGACAGTCGAGAGTTTCTACTCCGAAGCCAATAATATTGTCTTTATTTTTACTTAAAATACAGACTATATTATTTATTTTTCAACGGAAGAATCTACTGCTTTCTTTTAATTTTACAGGTCAGTTGGCCATCGTCGTTTTAGTATTTTTATTACTTTAACTTCAAGTAGTGGTTGTATTAGAAAATTTGTATGGGCTTTTAATCTTTTGTGACGTTTACTGTTGAAACTAAGATCTTTCTGGATGGTGCATTGACAACAGCACTTGGTTTTTTAGACTGGCTTCTTTGACGTTTGCTGTGTTGAATTAACTGGCGCAACCCCATAGTTTGATGCCGTAGGTTCATATTGGTTTAACTCATTTAGTTATGATGTCACTCAGGAGTGACGTCAACAAATTTCAATTTCCCGCTGCAGTTAACCATCACTTAGTCAAGCTGCAGAAAGTGTAGCGGCTAGCTTGTCTGGGAATCACAGTGGCAACATTCACGTGCCCTATTGCAGCCGTAGAGGTAATGCTGAACCTTCCACCATTGCACTTATGTGTAATAAAAGAAGCAGCAATCGTTGCCTTCAGACAGACTGAGCCAGATAATAAATATTAGAGCAAGAAATCGGAATGGACATTTGAAGATATTAAAATCCATGTGTAAGCCGACAGATATTATGCCAGTTAGGAACGACTTCAAAATGCAGTTTAAAGTGGTTATAAACAACCACCAACTTTGCACAGAGAACGGACCTCAACTAGAAAGGGATGCTGTAGTGTGGTACACTGATGGATTCAAGATAGATGAAAGGGTTGAAGTGGGCGTTATAGGGCGAATTTTAGGCTCTCAAAACCCCTTGGTAACACCCCAACAATCTTGCAAGCAGAATTATATGCCATGGAGATATGTGCCTAGGAGTGCAGAGAGTGATAGTTGCTGCTACTGCGAGAACTTCGCTAAAACTGCAGAACATTTGCTTTGCGAATGCCCAGAGCTTTTCTGCAAGAGGCTTAAGTTTATGGAAGGGACCTTCCTAAAGTCCTTCGATGTCAAAAACTTAGCCCGCAGGAAACTGTTAAAACTTTTCGTGAAGTCTTGGAATTCCGGGCCTCGAGGAGATCAAGGGTTATACACAAAAGATCTGATAGGTCGAGGTGCTTGAGAGGTTGCATAGCCTTCACGACCCCCCCCCCTTCTATAATCTACAATCTATCCATCACTTACAAAATATGATGCTTTGTGTCTTTCCATGTATAAACGACTGACGTTCATGATATGCGCGCGCATTTTGCTTATAGTTTAAAACGATAGTTTGACAGTTGCATATTGGACAGTATTACGAACAAGCTAAGTTATGTTTATATTCAGAGTGATTTCTGGTATTTCTTCGTTGATCTAACTATTATAATAATATAAAATAGGTAAGTCTACAGTATATGAACTTTGAGCATTAGGCTACAAAGAATGTGTTAGATTAGGGTTTTAACCTAATGTCACTCACAAGGGCCAACCGCGTTCTTATACGAAGTACCTTATTCTTATTCGTGATGATAAATATTTTAATGTTATGTAAGAAAATAATATTTATTTTAAGTAAGGTGATTTAAATATATTATTTTTAAGATCATGGCAGGCCGATGGAGAAAACCTGGCTTGTTCTTTGACAATTACTTTAGTCATTATAATCTCTTGCAGTGTCTAACTTCGCGACCAATATAATCTGTGGTTATTATAAGATTAAATTGATTTTTTGAACCATTATTGCCAACTGATAAAATTCTGGGAAAAAAAAACTGGGAAGTAGTGCTAAGGAGGTTACAATATATGTAATGTATTGTTATGTTTGCTTTTAATTGGAATGTTATTTTGTTTTTCTTTTGTGTATTTTCATTAATATATTTATTGTTTATTACTCATGTACATTTTTTCCTGAAGTTTTTATCAGGTCCATAAAAACGAAATGTCACTTTTGAAGGACATTTTCCCAGCAGCAAAAGTGGTGGGGAGAGAATTTTTTTGTAACGTATTAGTGCATAAATAACACTTTGGAACATATATATATATATATATATATATATATATATATATATATATATATATATATATATATATATATTTATACCAAGTTTTGTAAGACTTCTTTCTAGGTGCGTGACTGAAAGGGTTAATTTATTGCTTTGTACAATATAATGATATTTTCAATGGAAAAAGAAGATTTCCGTCCAATAACGTAATATATAATAATTAATTTTGGTAGGACACATAATAATAATAACGAAACCTACATCCTTTCCAACGTATTCCACTTACCTACTACACTGCGCAATTACACCTTTTTTTCTAAGTGCATTTTGTGTAAGACAATAATTACCTAGTGTATTGCTCACTTCAATCAATCAACATTTTATAAGCCGCATAGAAATTAAATATCGCGAAATATCAGCAGTATTGCACAACTTTTTGTTCGATAATTATCTCTGTGAAGATTAATGTGAGAATATTACTGTGTATGTCAGCTGTTGTGCTATTTAGAATATTTTTAGAATGTTTAAAATAACATATGTTCCGGTAACTCGGTTATTTTAACAATGAATTATTGCAGCCACGACTCAAATAATCCGGTAGGCTATGTTTTTAAGAAAACTTTTATTTTTTATTTGGTATGTATCACCCTGTAATTTTTTTGAAAAAAGAAATGTTACTTTCTACACTTAACCATTTTCTGTACGTTAAATAATATTTTCACGAAAAATAATTGCAAGACTATCTATAGTTATCTTTTTCAAAACAGCCAATACCGCATTTCCTAACAGGACCTGGTTCAGTATGGGAATCTTTAATGGAAACCCCACCTGCAGGAATTGTGGGGAGAATAAAGAAACAGCAACCCACATAATCTTCGCTAGCAAAGATCTGATCCACAGGCTGCTGGTCAAGCATTTTATCATCCTTCAGTGCAGGAACACAAAAGGCCTTTAAGCCGCATTGTTCGGAAGACAAACTCGACCGGCACCGATTGTAGAATTAATGAATAAAAGAAATGAATCAGCAGTTTTAATTTATGTTACTTTTCCAAGATCAAAAAATGGTTTTTTTTTAATAAAAATTTAAAATCTACACATTAAACGTAAATGAAGAATTAAAATTAATTTAAATGAAATCTTGCAACAAAAAATTTTCAGTCCCACAGAGAACTCTTTTTGAGTGGCAGTTATAACTTTTAAATTTTTAAATGGGAAGTGAGTATATGATATAATATTTAAAAGGTCACGCTCAAATTGTCAGATTATTGAAACCTTTTTAGCATGTTATTAACCCTACTTACCTTAATCTGACGCGTTCGAGTTAAGACCGCTCCACAAAAAACAGTTTGCTTATCAAGCAGGTAAATCCACGATAAATGCTCTACAGTGCCTAGTTGAAAGCATTGAAAATACATACGCGAAGAAATGGCTCTTTGTGCCTTTATCGACATAGAGGGTGCTTTTGATAACACCTCGCATTCCTCCATAACTAGATCACTCGAGGATAGAAATATAAACGCCTCACTGATTAGATGGATACAATCAATGCTAAAAAGTAGAATCATTGTGGCGACTCTTGGGGAAGAGACAGTCAAGATGACAGTAGAAAAAGGTTGTCCCCAAGGGGAAGTTCTATCGCCTTTGCTGTGTTTACTGGTTGTAGACAACCTGATAGTTAAGCTGGTTTCACGATTTAAGGTTACGCCGATGACCTAGTCGTCACCATTAGGGGAAGACATGACGAAGTAATCTTCAATCGCATGCAAGTAGCCTTAAACACAATTAAAAGCTGGAAAGACTTAATGTCAATCCTAGCAAAACAGTGCTGGTTCCATTCACCAGGAGGCGAAAGTACGAACTTAAAACCTCAACTCTGAATAAAGTCCAGCTTACGTTTTTCAAAGTAGTTAAATATTTGGGCGTAATAATCGACCAAAAACTGACATGGAACAGCCAACTCAACCACATTCTTGCCAGAGCTATAGCGGCAAGCTGGACATGCCGCAGAGTCTTTGGCAAGACATGGGATCTAAAACCAAAAATGATCTACTGGTCATACTAAACGATCGTTAACCTCATGGTCACCTATGCCTCATTGATATGGTCGGCAAAGATTCAACACATTTCGGCAAAAGTCAAGCTGTAGAAAGTGCAGCGGTAAGCTTGTCTGGGAATCACAGGGGCAACATTCACGTGCCCTACTGCAGCCGTAGAGGTAATGCTGAACCTTGCACCATTGCACTTATGTGTAATGAAAGAAGCAGAAATCAGTGCCTTCAGACTGAGCCAGATAATAAATATTAGAGAAGGAAATGGGATTGGACATTTGAAGATTTTGGAAAATATTTCCCTAGAATCCATGTCTAAACCGACAAATCTGATATTATGCTAGTTAGGTACGACTTTGAAATGCAGTTTAAAGTGGTAATAAAGAACCACCAAGTTTGCACAGACCTCAACTAGAAAGAGATGCTTAAGTGTGGTACACTGATGGATCCAAGATGGATAAAGGGGTTGGAGTGGGCGTTACAGGGCCGAATTTTAGGCTCTCAAAACCACTTGGTAACACCCCAACTATCTTTAAATTAGAATTACATGCCATAGAGATATGTTCCCAGGAGTGAATCGAAAGGAACACCCGAAGGGCAGAAATCTATATTTTACCAGATAGCCAAGCAGCAGCTAATATCTGCACAATAAATTTTACTTTACAAATCACTTACATTTTTACAACTGTATAACACTTTATAATTACTTTAAATACTTTACTTTAAAACTAACTTAAAAACCTCAATCTATTTCCGTTGATATACCTGCAAACTAATGTTCTTTACAAAATGATACCTCTCTGGCCCTTTTTTGAGAATTATCCAGTGCCTTCTATTATGCCTGCGGTTACCATGCCTTTTTTTTCGTTGTGGTCGGTGCGCTGTCGCCTTAAGGCGACAGTCAACAGGGACAGACTCAAGAAATTGTAACACTATTATTAAATATTAAGAAAACTACCTATATAGCATTTTAAATCAACTATTTAAAATATCTGACTTCCAAGAAATAACTTCTAACTACATAAAGGGTCCAATTCAGGAATTAATTGTACAAATTATCTTGGATCAACTATTGATAAGCATCTGAGACCGGGTCATTTCACAATAAAAATCAGGGTGGTCGTCCGGAACAAATCACACCTAATCAAGAAGATGAAATTTTGGTTCAATTAGATCTATTAATAGACTTTAAAAAAAAGAAAAGTTTTACCCTTATTACTTCACTCCCGTTCAAAATTTGCTTCCAAGAGATCTCTCACGACGATTACAGTTCTGCCAACGTAATCTCAACAAGCATAACGATGGCCTAAATTTTATTAAGAATATTATGTTTCAATTGGCGAAACAACCATTACTGTGAAGAAGAAAACCTCCATGCTCTTAAAGATAGACATTTTCAGCATGCGTTTGAATTTAATGTATGGTGTGGCATTATATGCGACCAATTACTAGGGCCATGTTTTTCCTTAAAATTTAAATGAAAATTCCTATTAATTTTTTTTATAAAATACTGTTAGTGACATTTTGGATAATCTGTCACCCATTAGGTGTTAGAAATTATCTATGAGACCTATTTTCTCAACAATGGATTGGCAGAAGAAGTGATTTTTAATGGCCACTAAGAAGTTCTGAGTATATCCCCCTTTGGAGACATATGAAGTCCTTAGTTTGTGCCAATGAAATTAATTCACGAGACAGAACTCTGGAGGAACATACAAAATGCGGCTAATTTTATAAGGGAACAGAATTATATATTCTTTGAAGTCCGAAAAGGATATATATATATATATATATATATATATATATATATATATATATATATATATATATATATATATATATATATATCGGCCAAAATATCGGGATAAAATCTTTGTAGATTCAAAAATCACATATCGAAAGAGTTGGTTTCTTGTTTCCTATTTAGATATTTCTTCTTCTTGCTGTTGGTTGGGTTTGCCTAAGTACTGTCTTATAATTTTCTTGGTAGACATCATTTTGAAAATTATAAGACGAAGACTACTCTTTAAAAGTTGTTGGTTCTTCTAAAGATTTGTACCCACTGCAGTAGCATTATTTAAAGATAAACTTTAAGAAATAATTTTTGGTCGTGGTGCTAAGCACGGTAATTTTTAAGATTTTTTCTCCCAGTGAGAAAATTGAGAACTCCGTGCAACCGCTCGGTGCCCTCAATTTTGCCGCCCTTCATTTTTGCCGCTATGGGCATTTGTCCGGCTTGTCCCCCTTAGATCCAACCCTGTATATTTGACGATATTACTTAAACATTTAAATTGTATTTATTTCGCTCTATTTTATTGGTTATTGGTTCATTGAAATGTTCATAGAAATCAGTTTATGATGCAAATTTTTTTTTTGTTTTAAATAAAATAAAATTAATTTGACAATAATTGTTTTAATAAGACTTTATAAGAGTCAAATTTTGAATAAACGTATCTCCGTTTTTATATGTTTTATTTGTAGTGTAATTAAGGTTTTGTTTACTGTTCAAAATATTTTAGTCCGATTCTGTTACTGCGCCAACATTCTGCTCTATGCTAATCAGTTATTCAAATAACAAACCGCATTCCTTAGCTAACCTTCTAGGCTCACCCTGTATTCAAACGTCCTTCTGCGTTCTCTACACCCGCCGTGCCGACGACGGTATATTTGAATGCAAGCGCATCTCGCGAATGCGTGACTTTATAATGACTTGTCGGAATCTGCAAAAAAAAACGTGATTGAACATTTATGATGTGGATTGTTGGAAATACGGAACGTTTTACGAAAACGACCTTTACAATAATTACTATATTCGTATTATAATGTAGGTACTTAATTTTACATTCTTTATATTTTGCAACGAATATCTTGTAGCATTTTTTCGATGGCTTTCAAACAAGCACACTTGAAAAAATCCGTGTGGTCTCTGCTGTAGAATTGTATCCCCTTCAAGTATAGTTTGCTTTTGGAAAAGTGTGCGGGGGTGTTTCTTCCACCTCGACCTCAGGGATCATCAGAGTTTGTTGCAAATTCCTGTGGGTACGTATCTCGAGGGTGTAATCTCTTCGGAAAGTTATTGAGGTTACAAAATTGGCTATGGATCTGTGCAGGATTCTTCGCTCTTTGGTGAGAGCGCACTAGAGACTATTGTGGCATAATAAACACAGTTTAACTTGTAAAAAGTCCTTAAATCAACAATAACATTATTTGTTGATAAGCCCTTGTTTTAAGTGAACAGTTTTACTTAATTTGAGATTTGTCCAATGTTGTTGAAGGGTGTAATATTGTTAGTATCAAAATCTATTATTGGTTTTTTTTAGCAATTTCAGATATTTTAGGGATTGTTCTGCAAATAGTTTGTAAATTGACTGCTGCAAGAACATTGTAAACGTTAGATTCTGTTTTATATAAACTTGATACAAATAAAATAACCCTAAACCTTTTAGCAAAGACATAATAGTTTAAAAACAAAACGCAAACTGATATGACTGTCATCAAAAAGTTTGAAAATTGATACATTCTATATTGAGCCAGAGTTTGCTCCGTACTTTTGTAAACCGTTTGTAACTGTTATGGAAACAAAAAAATTGATGCAACCCCCAGACGATTACATCAAATAAGATCTAACTTTAAACCGTCCTGGTCTATTTTATGAACAATATTCTGAAATCTGCAAAGCTAACCCTAGATTTATACTAATTGTCATTGAAAGAATTTTTTGCTTTTCCCAATATTTTAACATTGTTATGCGTATTAAGGGTGTTCTTTACGGTCTTTAATGTTTGGCATGTGCGAAACAAACTAACAAAATATTCAATTTCGAATGTGTGTTGCATAATTCCGTTTTGTTTGTGAAACAATTACGTTTTCTTTCACTACATTCTCATTCCCTCCGAAATTTTGCAGCGAGAATTTAACACCAACAAATTACAAGCTCCTAATTGCCCACTTCAGATTATGTATCATGTAGAAACGTACACTTTCAGTTTAACAGCAACATTTTTTTGTTTTTTAATTAATTTATTGTACTTGTTATTCAGTTGCCAGAAACAAAATACAGTACCAATTAAAATGTTATGTAACGTATTTAAACGTATGTGTCTTAGTACGTTGACTTAGTTAAAATAGATAATTAACATGGTTCTTAGTACTGACTGCAAGCAGTTTTCAGTCAAATATACTAGTAAACAATTTGTTTCTAATACGGCACTTGAAAAAAGATTTGTTTTTATTATATACTAGCTGAACCCGGCAGACGTTGTTCTGTCAGTCTGTATTGTAACGGCTTGTACTTTATACTTTCCTAGTTACTGCACAGCACCACTTTTAAGATTTATTTTATAGAAAATTGTAAAAAAATTGCTTAAATTTATAGCTATGAATACAGCTAATACATTCTTCGTGTTCAAATATAGCAGGATACCAATTTTTATAGGAATCGGTTAACCGATATAGAAGTGGGTATGCTGCAGCAACACCTGGTGGGGAATTGCAAATAATTGAATAACAAAAACTAATTCATCACAAAAAATACACATACATGCCAAGTTTTAAGCAACTTATACACAAATACATTTTCCGTGTTCAAATATACCAATTTTCATAGAGATCGGTTAACCTATGTAGAAGTTCGTATGCTGCAGCATCATCTGGTGGGGAGTTGCAACTAATTAGATAACAAAAACTAATTCTTCACGAAAAAATACATATACACGCCATTTTTAAGCAATTAATACAGCAAATACATTCTTCGTGTTCAAATATAGCAGGATAACAATTTTAATAGGATCGGTTAACCGATTTAAAGGTTGGTATGCTGCAGCACCACCTGGTGGGAAGCTGCAACAAAGTGGATAACGAAAACGAATTCTCTGCAAAAAAATACACATACATGCCAATTTTCAAGGTGATTGGTGCAGAAGTTGGTATGCTGCAACGCCCCCTGGTGGGGATCTGCAACAAAGAAGATAGTACAAAAACATTCTTTACAAAAAATACATATACCTGCAATTTTCATTGTGTTCAGTTGAACGGTGTTGGAGTGAAACGATAACATATATACAATCAGTTTTTGTACAGGGTGTTTCTAAATTTATGCGAAAAATTTAGGAGGTAATTGCCTGTATGAAATTATGATGGATCTTTTCCATAAGAAAATTTTCTCAGTCCTCCCACCTGTAATTTTCGTATACTCACAAAGTACTAACCACCGGTATTTTTTTAACATTTTTGTTACATTATAAGGCATCCCTTACCTTATTAAATATCAAATCTTATTTTCGAGATTTAGTTTTGTAAAATAAAAATATTAATTAAAATCCCTGTTTATTTAAAGGCATTTCTAATTTTAAAGTTTTTTCCTAAAACCAATAGATTCGTTGGAAAAAAAACACAAAATCATGATTTTTATTCTTTATTACGTATTGAGAGTGTAAAACAGTAAAGATGAAAAATGGAAGATTAAAATACGATTCTTAATAAGTGTTGAAAATAACTGCCCCCAACCAAAATTAAAAATTAATTTTACTCAACACTTTTTAGGGGTGATATCTCGGAAGGGGTGGGCTGAGGAAATTTTATTATAGGAAAGATCATAATTTCATTCGAGCCATTACCTCCTGAATTGTTTTGCATGAATTTAGAAACACCCTGTATATACAAATTGTAAATCGCATTGAACCCTCGTATAATGGACGAAACTTTACTGTAAGGAACAACTTAGTTATGTCAACCAACAATATCGTTAAAATAATACCAAGAGATCGGAAATAATCGTCAAGGAAAAAGTTGATGGTTAGTTTGCTACATGTTATTACCATATCCTTACCAGTTTGGGCAGCTTTGGCTATCCCTCAAAAAATATATCACTTAATTTAGTAAATGAAACGAACCCCCAACTGATATATACAAATGAGACGTGCACTTGGATCAAGTTTCTGCCTCTACACTAAGAATACAATATTTTGAGTTCGGTTTGAGATCTTGTAGACCAGTAAGAGTTTCCCAGTTGCAATATAAGCACAATATTCATCGACTACAGTGGACTGGGGAAATCAGGATATGTGTGATAAGTGATAGATTCCGAATTTTGGGGAGAACTGAAACGGCATATTTGGGACATGTGATTTGAAATATAAAATATCACATGCTGCAGCTAATTTTTGAAGGAAAAATTAAAGAAAAATGTGGCATCGGGAGAAAACAAATGTCGTGGTGAAGGTCTTGAACATTAAAAATTGGTCCGGCATTAGAACAATCGGTAAATTAGTTTACAAAGCATTAGATCAAGAAGAATACTCCCTACATGATTGCTAGCATTACGTAGATAAGCATTCCAATCCAACATCCAAACATGGATTAGCAGCCAGAGAAGACCATAGCTGCACAATTTGCCCTTTTGCCTTTAGAGCAAACAGTGCCATATTTTGGACAAAAATTTATATGTATATACTAAATCAGTTCACGTTAAGGGAATAATGACTGGTAAAAGAGAAATTCTACAGGCTCACCTGGGACTGTAGAGAAGGGCTATTGGTGATAATTTTGTTTAATTGGTATAAGCTTTACCAATTCAACTCTATTCTCTATTATAAAAGTATGAAATATTTTTTTGTTGTTTAAAAAATTGATTATTTTTTTTAATAAAGTCAATTAATAGGTATTCAACATTCAGGGTGTCCTGAAAAGATAAGTCATAAATTATATCACATATTCTGGCTCAAAAATAGGTTAATTGAACCTCACTTACCTATATACAAAGGTGCACACAAAAACACAAAAATTTAATTTAATTTTTTTTACATTGCTCTAAAACGCTTTTACATTAATTTATAAAAATTTATACGATAACCAATATATTAAAAATAATCGCAATGAACTATTTTTCTTTATTATGGATTTTCAGAGTGGATTAAGCCACCCTTTCAAGTGTGAATTTCAAAATATTGAATATTTAAACTCTACATTTTTACATATATATTGAAAACATATTTATTATTAAATTGAAATTTATAAAATAAAAAATAAGATTAAAAAATCTAATGTCATACATATTCTTAATTAATGTTTTTGTACAAGTTATTACAAGTTAATTTTGTGTATCTTTACTATGTAAAATACAATACCTACTAATTATTACATGTAAAAATTGAGTAAGCGCTGTTTGATTACCAAGAAATACAAAGAGACAAAAAAGTTTAAGAATAGACGATAAATTTCAATGGCATTCCATATTTTGTTGACTTATAACCCTAAAAAAATTGGGGATAAATAGAGTGTTGATCCCCTCTGAAAATCCATAATAAATAAAAATAGTTCCATGTGACTATTTCTAATTTATTGGTTATTGTGTACATTTTCATAAACTAACGTTTAAGCGTTTTGGGGCAATGTAAAAAAATAATTTAAATTCCCAACTAAACCACCCTGTAACTCTTTTTGTGTGCACTTTTGTATACATTTAGGTAAAAGGATCAATCAACCTATTTTTGACCGCAGAACATGTGATATAATTTATGACCAATATTTTCGGGACACCCTGTATTATTAGACATAACATATACTTCAGAATTATGGTAATGTAAAACTTTTAAATCCATGTGTATAAACGATGTTTTAATTTAATAAAGAATGAATTTTGCAACCCGTACATGTTCATATTTTGGTAAATCTAGCGCGTAAAGTAGATGAGTAATACCCGCTACTACCAAACCCTACAAGTTTCAGTGAACGTTGTTTACATAGACCTACAGTTAATTTATGTGTCTATGGCAAAAGCGACATTAGAAGCCTTAAGATACGGCATAAGTCAATAAGCTTGGCAAAATGGAAAATGGCAAACTCACCGAAGAATAAAGTAAAACAACAAGTATGCGGTATAATTTAGTAGCATCAAAAACAAATAGAGTTTGTAAATTATTCCCATTGTTATTTTAACCTCCAAATTTATGCTGTGACGTGAAACCTCTGCGAGATGACAGTTGAGCAGTAAAAAGATGCCCATCTAGTTTTTCTTTTTGTATACAGAAACTTACAAACATCTTTCCCATTTTGGTAATATATGCATGAAAATAATCTATGGATAGTTATTTATATTTAAATTTCATTTTGTTGGTTCATTAATATGTTATATTTTTAACCCACATTGTAGGTAACTGTATTTTTTTGTTTTTACATTGACACAAAAAAAATTAGGCATAGAAAGACACCATTGAAATCGTGAACAAATACAGAGAGCAATTGGCATGATAGAAAATAGCGCTCGACAAACAGATATAGCGCCAGAATTTGGCTCATCTCAAAGCGTAATTTTCTGCTTGAATGACCTTTATGAAGAAAGTTGAGATCTATCTGATGCACGAGATCTACAATTTATAATAAAGATCAATTTTTGTTAAAATGAATCCCACGATACCGGCACCTGAGTTACGAATACAACTGTTGCATACATATAAGACACACATTTCTTCCAAGTTTTGCACGAAGCTCAATTAATAGACTGCTGCGATGTCAGTTCAACGGGAGGCAATTGCGTTGCTTGTTTGGGTTCATTCTTATAAAGGAGAAACAGTAACGGTAGATCATGTATGGTAAATGCTTTAAAGAAGAGTTTTTTAAAGTGTTTAGGAATCATCATAACCGCCTACAATTTTTCAAGGCTTTGCAGTGAGCTTATACTTTAACAAGAAATTTGTTCGTACAAAAACGATGTACATACATACATATCGTCATTTTCACATGGAAGTAGGCAGAGACCACTTCCTTTCACTTAGTATGGTTTTTACACACATCTTACGTTTTTTCTACTTTCATCAGTGTTCTCATACATGCTAGTCGGTTGTTAGTACTCTTGACCTGGTCTTGCTTCAGATCAAGATATGTTCAAAAGATGATGTAGAGAGCTGTTAGAAATAATCAAGGAGAACGCACGCCACTTAATAATTCATTTATGTTGGAATAAAATTGAATGATAATGATGAATTTGACAAAAGGTTATCTGACGACTTTCGTAACAACATTATATTCTTCCAAACAAATGGTTCACAACTAATACTTGCTTATGCGGACGATATTGACGTGGTAGAAACTAGCGTAATAAATAGCAAAGAAACGTTTGTTAAACTGGAACACGAGGCATCTAAAATTAGTCTAAGCATCAACGAAGGCAAGACCAAATACATGCACATCTCTAGACAGGCAGAGGGAGAGTGGGACAAAATGTGACAATGAATGAGTACAACTTTAAAAAAAAAAACCCATAAGTACCTGGGTTTGATCATTACAGCCGACAATGACATCTGCGAGGAAATAATATACCGACTAAAAACCGCTAACAACTACTTTTATGCTCTTAAGTACGTATTTAGATCCAAAGAAGTTACTTGAAGATCCAAAATCAAAGTTTACAAATCTGTCATTAGACCTGTCATCATGTACGGCTGCGAATTATGGACGCTATCAGTACGAAATAAGGAGGCCATCGGAAGATTCGAAAGACGAATACTTAAGAAAATATACGGTTCGAACGAAGGATCCACAGATGCAGCAGCACAGAAGTAAAATGAATGCAGAACAGAGAAAGCTATACGACGAACCAGATCTGTGCAACATAATAAAGGTTCAACGGCTTGGATGGGCAGGTCACGTACGTAGACAACCCGAAGATAGGCTAATAAGACTGGGATGGCAGAAAGTACCAGAGGGGAAAAGGCCACTTGGAAGACCCAGATTAAGATGGCAAGACAACATTGCTCCGGATCTAAAAAAATTGGGCGTCAAAAATGGTACGGAGCTTATGACCGATCGAGTTGGATGAAGGCAAGTCGTCGCGTCAGCCAAAGCCCATCAGGGGCTGCACCGCTACGGAGTAAGTAAGTAATTAAATTCTTCTGGAAGTCCATAAGAACAGCCAGGGGTAAAAATACGACCTCGCAACTAGAAAAAATTAAAAATCAAAATGATAGTACGGTGAGAAGAGAGATGCGTTCTGAAGAGATGGAAAGAATTATTTGAGAAAGAGGATACACAAGCGCAAGCTCAATTCGGGGACATAAGTGCTGGTTGCAATAAAGGTGAAATAAGTATGAAAGATATTATGGAAACGTTGAACAGTATTAAATTAAAGAAATCTGCAGGCTATGAGAGGATTACGGTTGAAATAATGAAGGCTGGACCGGGCGTGGTAGCTAATCTGCTGTACCGCCTATTTAACTTTTGCTGGAGGATTGGCAGCGTACTAGGAGACTAGTGCAAGACAGTTATCGTTCTGTTTTATAAAGGGAAAGGTTTGCAGCAGGACTGCAAAAAATAACGAGGTATTAGTTTACTATTAGATAAAGTGAGGAATAGTAATATAAGGAAATGCTATGGTGTGAAAGAAGATAGATAAAGAAATTTTTAGGTGGTGTATATACGTAGAGAGGATGGATAAAAAATATTGACAAAACAGATTTATAAGGCAATTGTGAATGGGCAGATGTGTAAAGAAACAAAAGATGTGTGCAAGAACCGTAGCAAGTGATCTCTGTCTACCCTTACGAGAAAAAGGCGTGACTATAATTATGTGTGTACATAAAAATGGGTATAAAATGTTATATTTGGCTAATTTTGGTTATATTAAAAATTTTATATATTTTTATTAAAAAATATATATTTTTATTAAAAAATATATATTTTTATTAAAAAATATATATTTTTTAAATGGGTTGTGATTAGAAGTGACTGCGGCAACTACAGGGGAATCTCGGTAACGAGCTCGATAAGTAGACTATATGGACGAATACTTAGAGATATGTAGAATAGAGGCAGAATATGTAGAAGAGGAAGAACAAAGTGGTTTTAGAAGTGGAAGATCTTGCAGTGATAACGTGTTTACCATAAAACAAATAATAGAAAAGAGATCGGCAGTAAACCTAGAAACACACATACTATTTATCGGTCTTACAAAAGCATACGACAATATTGGTATATTGGGTATATACCCAATATACCTCTGGGAAACACTACACCATAGTAATATAAATTAGACAATAATAACAGCAGTGAAAAATCTCTACGCTAATTCTGTCTCTAGGATTAAAATCGGTAAGAAACTATCAGAACCCTTTAATACAACAAAAGGCCTCCAACAAGGGTGTTGTATATCCTCAACATTGTTTAAGATTACATTAAAGAAGCACTCACAAAATGGAAGAGAAAATGTTCAGGAATGGAGGTACCACTAGAAAATTGTACAATATACAGCTTACAATTTGCAGATGACCAGGCAGTTTTGGCAGGAGACAGAGAAGACCTCGAATACATGACCCGCAAACTAAAAGAAACTTATGAAGAATGGGGCTCCACTATGAACATCCAAAAAACTAGATACCTTAGCGTTGGGACGGAAAACCAGAACTTACAACTAAACAATTTAGATATTGTAGAAGCATGTGAAGATTACAAATATTTAGGAATAACATTCGATAAAACAGGAAAAGATGAGAAAGAAATAAGAGCAAGAATATTACAGGCAAGGAAGGCAATTGGATGTCTAAATGGAATTCTCTGGAGTAAACAAATAACCAGACAGAGAAAATAAAACATATTGTTACGAATTTATTTCAATACAATTACTTCTATTTTTATTAACCACTTAGATATTCACTTAGCAATACAACTTTTACAACTCTATATAACTATTTACATTTAATAATTCGTAAACACGTAACGATATCACAGTTCCAGATCATTCTACCTGTTTCTCCATTATTTGACGCGGATTGGAGAGGTTGCGCGACTTTCCTAGGCCCCGTAGGTGGCTACAAAGGAAAGCGGTCGAATACGGACCCTCGACGCTGTTGATTTCTCGGTTGCTGACAGGACCGGATTTGTAACAATATACAACATAATAATTAAAAGTAGCTTACTCTATGGTTCAGAAACATGGAAAATTACCGAAAGGAATAAAAAAAGCCATGAGTTTAAGAAACCTACAAGAGGATCAATGGGAAGATCAAAGAAAATGGGGTCTAGATATCGGACAACGTCGTCGTACGTTCTAAACCGATGGATATATATATATATATATATATATATATATATATATATATATATATATATATATATATATATATATATATACATTAAGTCACGCCTTTTTCCCATAGGTGTAGGCACAGACTATTTCCTTCCACTTGCTACGGTTCTTACACACATCTTTTGCTTCCTCTACTTTCATCAGTGCTCTCATGCTCGTCGGTTGTTGGTACTCTTGACCTGGCCTTTCTTCAAAACAATGTTGATCTGATCGAGATATGTTCTCCGAGGTCTACCTCTACCGACTTGTCCATTCACACTCGCCATATAAATTTGTTTCGTCAATCTTCCTTCATCCATCCTTTGTACGTATCCAAACCATCTAAGCATTCCTTAATCTATCTTTGTAACCACATCTTTTTTTACACCACAGCGTTCTCTTATCTCACCATTCTTTACTTTATCCAACCGAGTCACTCCGACTATACTTCTTAGACTACTTATCTCCGCAGCATTAATCCTTTATCATGCTTCTTCTGCCAAACCCAACATTTACTACCATACATAAGTATAGGAACCAACACACCTCTATGCACCGCCAGGCGTGCCTTTTTTGACACTTTCTGGCTATTCATAAAGCTATGCAGTGTCCCATTCATTTGTTTTCCTGCCAACACCCTTCGCTCAATGTCACTGTTATACTTTTCATCTCTAGTAAACTTTGAACCAAAGTACACAAATTCATTTACTTGTTTCATTATTTCTCCCTCAATCGAAACTCCACAGTTTGTTATGCTTTCTTTTATATATATATATATATATATATATATATATATATATATATATACATGTCATTTGAATAAGCATTAGAATTATTAACTTATTTTACTTTAACACCTGTTAAACTTTATTTAGTTGAAAATTTTCATCTTAAAGTAGAAATATTTTTTGATTACTTCCATGTGTGTATTTCACTGGATTAAAGTCTTAACAATCTGTCGTAAAACCGAAATAAATTTTGGCAGCAACAGTTTCATTTTACAGTTGGCATTACATTTAGAAATCCATGAATGAAACTATTTATTCTTGTGGAAACGTACTTAAACATTATATATATTTTAAAACGGTTATCGAACACCGCAAGTATGCAGACGTCATTCGAGAATGGTCATTAACATTGTTTTATTTTATCGAGGAAGTAGTGTTTTGCCGTGTTTTGTCCCACTTTTGGCGAATAGAAATGCGATTTGCACTTTCCAGTCTTCGTGTAATATTTAATGCAGTTGTTTGTTTTGTTCGTTGTTTCTTCATTCTCATTCCGATTTAATTCCGACGTAAATCATGCGAGCTCACACGTACGTGGAAAACCGCACCATACCGGGTAAAATTATCCAAATTTATAAGAGATATCGTAGGCAGCTTGCATGATTTGTAACGTCAAGAATTAACCAGTTAATTTTAAATGCGGACCATGTGCTCTTACTGAAGCGAAACTTGCACGATTAGTTTTAAGGAGTACACAATGAGCTGGTCTGACATAGAAGTTCTGCTTTTATTGAAATTGGCTACAGAGAAATGCATACAGCGTTTTTACTGTCTAGAACTACCATTGGTCTAGAAACCTGCATAAACCGCTGCATTCTTAGGTCCGACGCGATATCGCATCAGTCTAGGCAGTGGAAGTTTCGCTCCGGTCTGTGGGATCCTTTCACTAATCTTTGTCTTTATTCTAAAAATCCCAAACTCATCTTCTTGTAGCATGGAATTCTTCAATGAGTCTGGATTTTTATCAAAATACTCATGCTGAATGTTCCTGATGTTAACTTTCACTCGCTCTTTAATTACGTCTACTGACAATTCTTTGTCTAAATATAAAGGTCCAAATCGTTTGGTCTTTTTCACCATAAAATTCCTGATAAATCGCTTCATCCATGCTTTTATTCGTATAACGGTTTTATAACATGCAGATTTCCAAAAATAGTTTGTCAACCATGAAAAACGATTTTCAGTGTGATTTGCTAAAGATGTCACACTCTTCAATTTTTCTTTTAGCACATCTTGCTTATTAACATCGGTAAGTTTGGTTGGGCCATTGTTCAAGTTTATCCAATAACCATTCAGAACCATTCCACCACTTGCACTCTAACAACGGAGGATTGAAAGGTTCTTGATTGGTGCTACTCTATTCTTCGATTGAATTAGCTTAAGCCCTCTAGGGATTCTGACGTTTGTTAAGTACTTGATTTTATTAAACCAATCAAAAAAACACTTTCGGAATATGCAAAGCCGGAGAAATGAAGCCTATTACATCGGAAATTCTGCTCACAGTAGAAAGGATCTTTGTTGTTAGTTTCTCTGTAATAGCAATATTTTGAATATTATCTAGTAAAATTTCTAATGTATGTATAAATTTATTCCACTTTAATCCTAAAACTGATGTTAACTTCATTGCAATCATGAAATTATGTTTCTCTGTAAATTGCCAACATCTCAAATCCATCATCGCATTTCGGGCTTTTTTTTTAATTTTCCTATTTCTTTATGATAGTCAAAACTAATAATGCTACTGTATATGTAGAAACTGTTTCCAAGCATGGTTAAAAATCCTTGTGGAAATTCAAAATTTTTAGCTAATACTGTCTTAAGTTGATGTTGAATGACTGCACCAAGTCAGAACGGACTGCAAGTCAGACCAAAAACTACCCGAGTGTGTCTGAATATCTTCATCTCATTTTCAGGAGTGAACTATAAGAACTTGAGAAAGTTTCTGTCATTGGGGTTTAGACTAATTTGAAGAAAACCTTTGCGGATGTCTGATACTACTCCATATTTGTATTGTCTAAATCGAAATAAGATTGATGGAATTAGTTCAATGAAATTCATTTTTTTTCCAAGCATTGATTTAGTGATGGGCTATGAGAGTTTTCTTGTGCTGAAGTGTCGAACACGGGTCGTAATTTCGTGGTATCAATATTTAACTTAGCAACATGACGATGGGGAATGTAATACCCTTGAAATCGATAATCTTTTTCGAATACTTCTTCTATTATTTCTTCTTTTAGCCATTCTTGTTGTAATTTGTCATATTCTTTACGATAACCATCTTTGTTCAATTTATTCATTAACGAGTCTAGTCGTTTCTTTGCAACATGAAAATTTGTGGGTAAAATAGGGTGGTTTTCTATTCATGGGAGACTGACTTCATATCTAGAATCTTCATCTTTTTTGACAGTCGCTATGATATGTTCCATTGCCGCTTTCTCAGTTTCTGCTTTTTTCAGTTCTTTGACTGGATCGTTTATACCAATAAGTTCTAGGTTCCAGAAGTCAGACACCATTTTATCATTAACAAGCATACTAGTAACAAGCATATCTCTGGTTACGTCAACTCGTGTTTTTACCATCAATGACCATCCCAATTTTGTTTCTACTAATACTAGACTGCATGACGAAACGTGACGTAACCCAGTGAAGAGTCTGCCTATTACATCAGCTCCCAACAAAAGTTCTATGCGACCATCTTCCGTATCAAATACAGTGATACCCAGTTTCTTTATTTCTTGATACCAACAACCATCATAAATACTGGCAATATTTCCACCAATGACAGCTTGGTTGTAGACTTCTAATGAATAAGAGTATTGTCCATGTAATCTTTGCAACTGGGTCTCGAAACAATAATTATTCACTGTCTCTGTTTTGTATCCGCCAAACAAGGTATGCACCATCTCTTCAGTTCCTACAACTTGCATCTGCATATGAACCGCTGTTTTTCTTAAAATATATGATTTTTAAGAGCCGGTATTGAGTAAAGCTCTTGCTCTTCTGATTTGATTATTATAAATAATGCTAACAGCTAACGTTTGAAGGAAAACATGGTTGTAAGTCTGATTTGACATTTCTGTAGTCACTCGAGTATCTACCAAGGATTTTGTTTCTGGAATTTTAGAAGATACATTTTTTATGAAGTTGAATTTTCTGAGTCTTTGGTTGAACACATCAGCGGAACATGTTTACTACTGCATTTGGTACATTTCAACATTTCAAACATATTGCATTTTGTGCTAAATGACCTTGGCGTAAACATCGATAACATGATCCATTTTAAAGGAGTTTCTGTTTTCTTTGTTCAAGTAACATCTTAAATGCTTCTTGACACATGTTGCTATGGTGCTCTTCTCGGCAAAAACTACATTTTGGGTTCTGGTTGAAAAATCCAATCGCAGAAGTGACGTTAGGTTTCAATTCTGGTTCTCTCTTTCGGTTTTTTAATTGAAAATTGGTAGCTAATGATATCTTCTCTTCATTTTCAACTTCACGTTTGAGAAATTCTATAAGTTTTTCTAAACGTGTCAATCAATTGTGGAAAACTCAGGATTTCTTTGCCATATTCTCAATATTTCTTCTGTTGAGCACTATTCTGAGAAGGGGTACAACATTGCCGCACAGTTATCAGTAGTACAGTGCAACAGAAGTGGCTTGGCGGGCGAAGGTCACAAAATCTGCGCACAACGAAAACATTTGTATAAATATAAATATAAAAATATAAAACTTAAAATAATAAAATATCAAAAACCACTAAAATTTATGACTCCGACTGTACTTTCGAAGTGAACACGACAAGAGTTGTGAAATAAATGATTTAAAACGTACGTACAGCGATTTTGCTACTGCGCACACGGTCTTCGCCCGCCAAACTACTTCTGTTGCACTGTAACACCAAGAGTTTCTAGTGCTCTTAGTTGAGACTCCATTTTATCATACAGTGTTGTTAAATTATTGATTTTATTAGATAGATTATTTAAAACAAGCTTTAGAAGTTCTTGAACATAATATTCTATGAGCAGGTCATTTCTACCAAATCTGGACTTCAAAACTATCTATTGCCTTATTATAATTATTACCCGTAGGTCGATAACTCTCAATAAGCTGTCGTGCTTTGGAATTTTGTACCGTAGATTGAAGTAAATATTGAAATTAATCATCGTGTATCCGCTTGTATAAACTACAGAATTGTAGCCAATCTTTTATTTCGCCGCCAAATTTACGAAAATCAATTTTTGGAAGTTTTAGTTTGGTTCTATTTGAAGCTACAGAAATAGATTTCTCGAGGTTAGCTGTCTTGCGCCGCTCAACGTTAAAAGCAAAATAACTAAATCTAATCTTTGTTTTTTGGGAGTCTTTCGTAACTTTTGCTAGAGCGTCTTTAGTTTTATTTGCGCTGAGCATCGAATAAATCAGTTTGTTAGACTCCAAATGGCATCCAAATGGTCTATTCTATCAATCGTCGATTGAAAGAATATCTTAAATTACGTAGCTGCTTCGAAAGTCGATGAAAACACTCAGACAAATTCGAATACCTATTTGATAATTACACTCAAAACTATGACTTATATTGTCAACCAATTTAAAGTGAACGTTTAAAATATCTCATATACTAAGTATAAAGTAACTTTAACTGTTTCGTAAATCTATTCACCTATATATTTTGCCAACATTTATTATATTGCTACGCATTGTGGTCAGCAAATACTCCCCTGTAGCCATTATTGCCACCGGCGATATTAGAATAATATAGAGAATTTTGGGATAAACGTTCCCTTTCTCAAAAGATTAATTTGCACCTGTTTAAGAAAGAGAAATAGAACGATGTGGTGTAAAAGATGATGTTGTTACAAACATAGATAAAGGAATGCACGAAGAAATGATGAATGAAGGAAGATTGACGAAACAAATTTATAAGGCGAGTGTGAATGTATAAGTCGGTAGAGGTCGACGTCGGCGAACATACCTCGATCAGATCAACATTATTTTGAAGAAAGGCCAGGACAAGAGTCCCAACAACCGACGAGCATGTATGAGAGCACTGATGAAAGAAGAGGAAGCAAAAGATGTGTGTAAGAACCGTAGCAAGTGGAAGGAAGTGATCTCTGCCTACCCCTACGGAAAAAAGTCGTGACTATATGTATGTATGTAAGAAACCGCGGTTTCGCGAAAGAGTTAAGTTTAAAATTAAGTATAGTTTTATGAACATAGAGACTTGTAAAGTAATCTAAATGTTTTTTTTAATCAGAGTTTATTGTATTATAAATAAAAAGATTAGAATACATTGTTTAGTGTTTGTATTGAGTATAAAAAATTTAACGAACCCAAGCTTAATATCGTAACAATATTTTACTTGTTATTGATATTTTAATAAACCTCAGCTGTTGTTATGATTTAGCGTAGTACACTATCAAATTTGACGGAAATGTTTAATTTTATAGAATAAAAAAACGGTTAGAATTTTTATGATGCCATTTAGTGGAAGTATGATCGACTGTACAAAATAAACATTTAATCTTAATGGAGTTCCAAGTAATTAATCAATAAAAACAAAATAATCTGGTGCGTCATTTTTATTTAAAACAAAATATTAATGTAGGGTTAATCGGTAATGAAAAACAGTTTTTGCAAAGTAATTTCAAGTAGCATGACTATTTAAAATAATATCAAACTTTCTGATCAATATGTAGCTTCATTTTTTACTCTTATATTGCCCCGTATTCACAAAATAGTATAATGTGCAACAAGTGCGGAAATTTTAATTGCGATTTTTATCAAAGCACGAATTAAAAGTACCTTAAGAATTTAAAAAACTTCTATAATTGGACAGTTGTGATAACTATTTAAAACTGAACACCAGCCAACTAAGTAATTGTCGATTGGATGTTACTGTAGACTTAGCCAGTGCTTTAGGTTAGGTTAGGCTTTTAAGGCTCCCCAGCTATCTGATAAAATGGTAATTTGCTGCCTTCTGTATTCTTTCCTGAGGTTTTTCACGACACCTTTGTCAATGGCTGCAACCGCGGCTTGGAATATAGGTGCATGGGTTTACAATTTAAGGCACAAAAAAACTATTATTACCGTGCTTAGGTATTAGTAGATGCAAGAGTAGATCTAACCTCTTGGAAATATTTACAATTGAAGAAGAAGAATAGATTGATGATTCTGCTAGTAACTGATTAAATATTGCAAATAAAATTGTGGGTTCCATTAGTATTACTTCGAATGCCGTCAATCCAACTCTTTTAGAAATTGACAACGAGACTACTATGTACATATTTTACAAATAACAGAGAGAAATCTTTCTAATTCTTTATTGCAAACGCCATTACAATTAACAAATTGTAATAATATTACTTCTACAATTCTAAGTAGTTGTTTTGAGATTGTGCATTAATTTGTCGTCGTAGGAAAAATAGTGTTCATTACTTTTATGGAAAGTGCCAATTCACACTCGTGGGATCGTTGCACATTCTTCCATTTGTGTGATATGTGTCGCTTTCCACACTAGTAATGCAATAAATTAATTAAGACTTATCTTTACGGCAAACGTGGTTGGTCATGAAATTTGTTACGGAACCTCACTAACAGTGTCAATAGAAGTAACTTGTCCTACCATAATGAAAAAGGCGCGTTTTTTAAATTTTTGCGGAGTGTGTTTCCATCTACCACTAGTTTTCATTTACCCCGTTTGATGATATTTGTCTTCAGGACACCACAGCCTATAACCATTTAAACAATATCCAACCATCAAACATTTCTTTGATCTTGTTTCGAATTTTCTTTCAACAAGTTCTTTCGGAATGTGTAAATATGCAACACATCCAAATATTCGCAACTTTTTGACGTTAGGTTTTCTTCCATACCATAATTCAGCTGGGACTTGATTTTCCAATGCTTTCGTAGGGCAACGATTAATGAGATAAACAGCGGTCAGGACAGCTTCATTCCAGAAAGTCTTAGTCAGTTTTGAGTTCAGCAACATACATCTTTGATGATATTTGTCTCAGAAATTAACTTTATTTTAATAAATTACAAATCTATATTTTCTGAAGTTGACGAATAATAATCAATAACAACGACTTCTTTTTTCATTCTGAATACAGGACGTCTTGATGAATTGCTTTTCCAACACCGTTTGATACTAAATTTTAATTTGTTGTAGCTATTAAATTATGGTTATTTTATTTATATTTCGTAGAGTTAATGAATCTATATCATTTTATATTAAACATTCAACACAAGTAATAAAATAAAATACAAAACTGTAATTTTTAGGACGGTTTGTAGATTAAAATACATTTTTTTTTTAACTTGCCAATTATTTGTGTTATTTTTAAACTATTTTTCTTTATTGTTTTCCTTCTAAAATCTAAACTGATAAAACATTACTGCAATAAACTACTTTAAAATGGAGTATTGATTGACTTAATTGGTTTGATTTCATTTATAAAAATTTCTTTTATTTATTTATTTAATACTTTTGCAACTTTTAAACTGTGGAAAATGTTTTTTATAAAATCGTAAAATTGAATGCGAAACGTAATTACTGTGGGATAAGTAAACTTTATGACTTACTTTATATGCATCAATGTGCACTTAATTTGCATGGAGCGTGGTAGTTGCTCCAGAAAGATGGTACCATTGAAATAATAAAACATTGAAAACTAGAAAAGATTTATTACAAATTGTCAATTTACGCTGGGGTGTTAAAATAAATTGAATGAGAAGAAAAAATGCATTTAAATATGAGCATAAACAACTAAGATAAGCCAATTGTTAGAGGTAGTAAACCAGTGATGGAGAAGCTATATAAATGGTAATAAAAGCATGCTGTGTGCAAATTTTGGATCTTAAGTTTATGAATATGATGAATTCGGTATTGTCTATTTTTAACCCTTAAACTTGATCAGTATTAATGTCATTTATTTTATCAGAATGACAGAAGTAATTATGGTATAGGGGGAGCAAAACTAAAATGATGTATGGCAATTACGAGAATCCGGATTTTCTGATTTGAGTCGTTATTACTGGCTCGTGTTGGGCATACCGTCAATATTAATGACCGCTTAGAGTGCGTAGGATCCATCAGTATTCCATCATTACTTAATTTAACATCAAATATGAAAAGTGTCATTCCAAATGATTGTGTACGGTTGAAAGGAATTGAAGGAATAATGATGAAAGACACAAATAATATTATTACTGGTCGTGTATTTTAAATGTTCAATTAAAAAAATATATTTAATAAACAAAAATTAAACCTTTTTTTTATTTTAGGTAAGATACAACAAAAACGTACAAGTAAGTTAACACTACCATTTATTAGTAATTAAAATTTTTTAAAAAGAGAAAAGGTTATTTTTAAATCAAATAAGGGTTTTCATTACAAAAAGTTACGATTAAAATTTCTTAAATATTAAAAAATATGTTTACAGGGTGTTTGTGTGAATTTTATTTAAATTATAAGTAACAGTCCACTTTATTTACAACGAAGTCGAGGTAACCAAAACCTAACAATAACACTGGGAAACAGAACTTAAAACTAACACTTGTTTTTGATATCTGAATTTAGTTGTTGTATATCATGTCAACTTATTATGCTACAGAGTTTCCTATCTTTAATCCAAAAGTCCTATAAAATGTGCATACAAAGGAAAATAAAGAAAAAATTACCAAATATACTGTCTAAAAAGAATAACTTTAATCATACAAACGCTAAACACTTATTTATGTCACTTTAGTCTGTTCCCACAGTAGTACTTAATTTTTAAGCTTTTTCTTCGTATTTCTTTAGCTTCTGATCTGATTGCTGTCTTATATTGTTTACGAGCTCTTTTAATGACAATATTAACTTGTTGCCTCTACAAATATTTAAACCAGCGCTCTATATTTTTTTATTAACTAAATTAGATCGCTTCAAAATTTATTTTCAAGAAATAAAAGTACACCGACCGAAAACAAGCGTTCCGTTCGATAGACGCGCACACGGGTTGATTTACTGCAGGGTTTATAACCTTGTGATAGGATTTTTTTAAATTTTAGATATATTTTTCTTCACAATATCGTCTATTGTTTTTAGTTAATGCTGGGGGCCTTTTGTATCCACGGGGTCCTGTGCTGCAGCTTTAAATGCCCTTGAGTAGATCCACCCCTGTGCGCAATCACCGGAATTAAAACCAATATGGCATGTATGAAAAAAAAAAAATTCAGTTTAGAATAGAATATCCTTAAATTATTTTTATGTGTGTATATAGTTACTCTAAGTCATGTGTTTTTATCAAATAGCAAACAAACCAAAAAAATAGCTTTTCCTTAAGCCTTCAATCTGTGTACAATCACGCGTGATGTTCCAACAATGGTCCCAAATGAGACCCACTTTTATATGCAAATGTGAAAATATAATGTTGACTAGCTAATATAAAATTTTCGGATCAGGTTTAAGTTCAGATCTTGGCGGCTAAATTTGACTTTCTAAGAGCTCTATTGTCCCACGTTCAGAACAAAAGTGAATCGATTCATCGGAGAGTGATCACATTAAGTTAAGCTGTAAAAAAAATAATTGATAAAAGTGAAATAATTACATTTTTTACATATTTATTCAACTTTAAAACAGCTGAGTTTAAACAAAAATTGGAGCTAAAATTTGTTCTGTGGTGTATTAACCCAATATCAATTTATTATCATGGAGTCGGAAACTAAAGCAAGTTGGTGGTCTAATTTAATATTGCAGTTCATGCATTTATGTATATATAATATTGGCGAGTGTTTTATTAATAAGTAAAAATAATTTTATGTAGCACCGACGTCATTCAAGGAGGAGACCACCCAAATCGACAATAATTAACTATTATGTTTCCAAAATTGACCGTTCATTGTAGCTAGTTAGTTTGTGATATTTTTTATTATTTAAAACATTGTTAATGAAAGTACAGCTCAAAATGTACATTTAGGTATTAATAATTTACTGCGAAAATAAGGGTGTACGTCAGTCTTCCTACCAAAAAAATTTATGAGCTTTCGCAGGACGCCTGGCAGATGTGAAACATCTAAACTATTTAATATAAAATTTTTGCATAAAAGGATGCTTTATTAAAGAATTTAAATATGGTATAATTAAAAACAAAATATTCAAATAATATTATACAGGTACTAATGTACATACATAAATGTACACCTTATTATAAAAATATAATTAACTTACTCTTAACTTGAATTACTTACTTTTCGCTTACTTTTATATTCTAAAACATTACTGTCAATTATATTTTATTGTAGTTATTACTTACAAATAAATTTTTTTATTTGAGATTTAAAAAAAAACACATTTTACTTTTCTCCCATGGTGTGATGGAATGGCAGAAGTCTCTTGTCAATTATCAGGCGGTCAGTATGATTAATTTACTGAGCGATAATTATGTAAGAAACTCTTAGGATTTTATAAAAATTTATGAAAGCAGAACAGTGCAGTTAAAGTGATATTTCGTCAACTGAGATATATTATTGAAACAAAATCTAGGTAGAAAAATACACATACGATAATAACATTATCATAAGTTTTTTATAAAAGCTTAACCAGAGGGCGTATCCATTTCTAATATATCTAATGACAACTAGAATCTTTTGATATTTTTAATTTTTTTCGACTATAACTGATAAAAATTAAACTATTTTTAAAACGAACACCGACACTCTTCTAACGAGATTAAATTGTTAATGTTCCTTATAAATATTATTCGTATTTTCTGGGTTGGAAACTTTATAAAAGGTATAGTTATCGTATGGTCATTGAGTTCATAATATTCTTTTACCATTAAATTGTTTATTAACCATTCATCTTGACCTTAAAAATATTTCCTACAATTCAGAAGTGGTCCAAACTGGTTTCTAAACAATTTTAGAGAATCTGTGATGGCGTAATTTTCAAGACTAACTTGCTTGTTCTTCTGGTTCCTGGAGCGATTATCGACATTGCAGAAGGAGGTAGTCCAAGTAGTACATCGAAAGGTTTAGCATCGCAGGAAACTCTGATGCAAATGATGTTAACTATGGAGCGGATTGGCTTCGGAAAAAAAGTTTCTCAAATTACTCGAAAGGTCTACCAACGAACATGAGAGCAGAGAATTTCATATTATTCCTGACTTTAGTAAAAGTATAGAAGATGTTAGTGGAGAAAATCTAGGAAAACCTGCTATGGATTGGATTAAAAGTCTTAAGAGTGCAGCTGTGCTTCACAAATGGCCCCAAGAGTTTATCTTGGAAACAGCAAAAATCCATATGACTGGCACGGCTAGAAAATGACTTATGACTTTAAAATGAATAAAGATGATTTGTGGGAAAAGGAGCTTACGGAATAGGAGAAAGAAATGAGAGAGGAGAAATGCTTGTAAACTTTCTACTACAACATAAACTATATGCAATGAATACATTCTTCAACAAAAAGGCACATAGGAAATGGACATGGGCAAGCCCGGATGGGAAAACTAAAAACGAAATCGACTTTATAATGGGAGATAAAATAGACATTGTACAGGATGTTAATGTCCTAAATACATTCTCAGTCGGAAGCGACCACAGAGCTGTCAGAGCTAAACTAAAGATAAATTTAAAGAAGGAAAGACTTAACATGATAAATAGAGAGAAGCGTTCTGTATGGAGCCCACCTGAACAACCCGAAAAATATATAGAATACATGAGCCAAGCATTAGAAAATCAGAATCTTAAGAACCTAAATATTAACGAACATAACCAGAAAATAGTAGACGAAATCAAAAACGCACAATCTAAATTCTGCAAGAAAAACTGTACTCAAGAAGGAAAGATTAGCGAAAATACAAAGAAGTTAATGAAACAACGAAGGAATATGAAAGAACAAGAAAAGAGTAATACAGAGGAGTATAGAAAACTGAACAAAATAATCTCAAAAGAAATCAGAAAAGATCTAAGGGAGTACAATACAAATCTAGTAACTGAAACAATCGAAAACAACAGAAGTCTGAAAGTGATGAGAAAGAAACAAATGAGTGGCAAGAAAGAAATATGCAAATTACAAGACAAATATGGAAAAATAACAACAAATAGAAAGGCTATCCTTAAGGTGGCTGAAAATTTCTATACAAATCTCTATACTAGTCAAAGACAGCAAAACGAACCCCCACCAAGAGTAAAAACGCTTATAAATCAAGGGTCGGAAGTGCTGATGCCTATAACAATATCGGAAGTAATAGCAGCTAGTAACGAAATGAAAAATCACCGAGCCCCTGGTAGTGACGAAATAGTTATAGAAGCGATAAAATCTGGAGGAGACCCCCTTTATCGATCACTAAGAGATTTGCTAAATAAATGTCTAGAACAAGGAACAATACCAGACGATTGGAACAATGCAGTCATAATCCTATTACATAAAAAAGGTGACATCACTAAACTAGAGAATTACAGACCTATAAGTCTTCTGACACATATGTACAAATTGTTCATGAAAATTCTAACGAAAAGATTAACACCTAAATTGGACTTTTACCAGCCCAAAGAGCAGGCAGGTTTTAGAGCAGGATATGGCACAAACGATCATTTACAAACCAAACCATAAAAAGTTTAATTGAAAAATGTATAGAATATAATAGACCACTGGTTCTGACGTTTATAGATTACGAGAAGGCGTTTGATTCAGTAGAACTGGATGTAATATTAGAAGCACTTAAACAAAGTAGAGTGGATTATAGATACACGACTTTAATTAGAAATATATACCAAAATGCTACATCGAATATACGCCTGTACGAGAATACCGAAAAATTTCCCATCAATCGTGGAGTAAGACAAGGTGATAACATCTCGCCGAAGCTATTCACAGCGGCTCTGGAAACCGTATTTAAGAGTACTGAATGGCAGAATATCGGCCTTAACATTGATGGCCAAGGACTAAATCATTTAAGATTCGCTGACGATATTGTTCTAATTTCAGACAATCTGCAAGACACAGTATTTATGATAGAAACACTTAAAAATTCATCTGAGAAGCTGGACTAAAAATGAACTTCGAAAAGACAAAATTTCTTACAAATATGGTAATGAGTGATAATATAAACATCAATGATAATGTTATACATCTAGTACAAACATATAAATACCTAGGACACGAAATAAAAATAGGAAAAGATAATCAAACGCATGAAATAAACAGGAGAATAGGCTTAACCTGGGTGGCATTCAGAAAGCTGAGTCATATTTTAAGAGGCAACATACCAATATGTCTCAAACGTAAAGTATACGATCAGTGTATCTTACCGGTGCAAACATACGGTGCGGAAACCTTAACACTAACAAAAAAATCAGTAAGTAAGCTAAGAATAAGTCAACGAGCAATGGAACGTTCTATGTTAGGGATAAGCCTAAGAGATCACTTACCAAGTAAACAAGTCCGAAGACGATCAGGAGTTCAGGATGTCATTGAAAAAATCGCGAACTTGAAATGGAACTGGGCGGGTCATCTGGCGAGACTTCGAGATGATAGATGGACCAAACGAGTCATGGAATGGAGACCAAGAGACAGCAAAAGAAATCAAGGAAGACCTCCAACTAGATGGGCGGACGATCTAAGAAGGGTGACTAAAAACTGGATGCCAGTTGCCTAGAACAGGAGAACCTGGAACAATTTAAGGGAGGCCTATGTCCAGCAGAGGACGCAAACGGCTGCATGATGATGATGATGATGTGGGAAAAGATGAAGAAGCGAATTCAAGCTAAAACAGAATCAGTATATTCCTATGTTCAAGATAAAGTGAAACTTTGTAAGAGTCTAGGCTATGATTTTGATGAAATTAAGCAGGTAATCATAGGACTACAAAACAAGAATATGATTCCTGGTTTGCTAGCTAGAGATTCTAAAGATACCGATTAGTTATTGCATGAGATCGTGAAAATTATGAAAATTAATATATATATATATATATATATATATATATATATATATATATATATATATATATATCGCGTTAAAACGTGCGTCGGCGTCTTGCGATTCCTAATCTCCATTCCTCTCTATTCGTCCACATGTCCTCTCTCAGATCTCTCTCTTCCATCTCTTTTTGTATGCCTTCTCTCCAGCTCTTTCGTGGTCTTCCTCTTCTTCTTCTTCCTCTGGGGTTCCACTGTAATATTTTCTTTGGGATTCTGTCTGGTGGCATTCTTTGAACATGCCCGTACCATATCAACTGTTTAGTTCTTATTTCGTCTGTGATGTCGTGCTGTACTCCCATTATTTGTTTTATTCTCTCATTTGTAACTCTTTCTAGTCTTGATTTCCCCGCTGCTCGTCTCCAGTAATCCATTTCTGTGGCTCTAATTTTTCTTTCGATCTTTTCTTTCAAAGGCCATACTTCGCAACCGTACATTATTATGCTCTTCACTATCGTGTCGTAAATTCTTTTTTTGTTGTTGTTGCTTATTGTTCTATCCCACAGTACTCCGTTTAACATTGATATTGCTCTTCTTCCTTTCATATTTCTGTCCAATATTGCTTCTTCGAGTGTCCCATCCTTTGATATTCTCATTCCTAAGTAATTGTAAGCTGACGTGTGTTTGATTTTTTGTCCATTTGATAATTGTAAGTCCTGTTGCACTCCCCCAATACACATATATTCCGTTTTTTCTACATTAACCTCTAGTCCCCAAATTTTATATTCTTCTATAAGTTTTCGTGTCATATACTCTGTGTCGTCTATGTCTTGGCCGACTATAATTTGATCGTCTGCGAATGAGAGTGTGTATAATGTTGTGTCATCATCTAAAGGTATGCCCATGTTTTGGCATTTCCGTTTCCAATTCGCTAGTGCCCGTTCCAAATATATTTTAAATAATGTTGGTGACAAGCAACACCCTTGTTTCAGCCCTTTTGTGATATTAAACCCTGTTGTTAGGTTTTGTCCAACTTTAATTCTTGATTTGGTTTTATTGTATAATGACTTTACTCCTTTTATCAGTTCAATATTAATGTTGGAAGTTTCCAGAGTTTCCCAAAGTTTAATTAAGGGTACGCTGTCGTATGCTTTCTTTAGGTCAACGTACAGTATATGGATCTCTTGATTGAATGCTAGTTTTTTTTCTATAATTTGTGTTAGTGAGAACAGATGGTCAATCGTTGATCTTCCCGCTCTAAATCCGGCTTGCTCTTCTGCTTCCATTTCCGTGTATTCCCTTTCGATTCTGTTTTTTAAGATCTTGCCATATATTCTACTGATTGTGTTTGTTACGGCAATTCCTCGATAATTGTCGCATTTGCTTTTGTCCCCCTTTTTGTGTATTGTTGACATATGTGATATTTTCCATTCTTCTGGGACTTCGGACTGATTAATACACCTTTGAAATAGATCTTGCAGCATTTTATATAATTTATCTGTTCCGTATTTAAATAATTCTCCTACAATATTTCCTGGACCCGGGGCTTTGTTATTTTTTAAAGATTTACATACTTCCTTCACTTCTTTTGTATTAATTCTAATAGGGGATCCTTGCGTATTAATTCTATCATTCATATATTCTGTGTTCTTAAATTCTTCTCTGTCTTCAGTTAACATTTTTTCGAAGTATTGTTGCCAATTTTGTGCTGTTATTGGTGAGATTATGTCCTTGGTATTATCTTTCCTCATGTTTTTTAGTATTCTCCAGCTTTCTGTACTTCTTCTACCTCCCAGATGCGTATTTATTCTAGAACATGTTCTTTCCCCTTTCTCATTCTTTTTTCTGCAAACTAATTTTCTAACTCTCGCTTGTGCTTCTTTAAATTTTATTTTGTCTTCTATAGTTTTTGAGCTTAGGTATTTTTGGTATTTCTTTCTTTTTTCGTTTATTTCTATTTCTATTTCTTGGTCCCACCAATACGGTTTTCTTTTGTCTTTTATATTTGCCTTTTGACCTAGTGCTTCTTCTGCTGCCGAATGCATACATTTTTTAATATGTTTATATTGTTCTTCTATACTGCTAAATTTTTTTGTCTCTATTTTCATGTCCAATCTGTTCTGATATAATTTTCTAATGCTTTCCTGGTCTAGATTTTCTATGTTGTATCTAATTTCCGTTAGTTCTTCTTTTACGTCTTGCTCTTTAGCGATTTCTGTTTTCTGTTTTCTATTTATTGGTGCCGTTATTTTAGTTTTCAGAAAATAATGATCGCTACCGCATGATGGTCCCCTATGTACTCTAACATCTTGGAACTTTATATGTGAGTTTTGTCTGTTTATCATAAGATCTATAATGCTTTTCTGGTTTTTTGTTGGCTGCGTCCATGTGTATTTGTGTATGTCACGATGTTTAAAGAATCCATTCAAGATGGTTAAATGATTCTGTTCGCATATATCTATTAGTCTTTGACCGTTGTCATTTAGGGTATCTTCTCCATATTTTCCCACTACCTTGTCGTTTCGTTTTTTTCCGATCCTGCTGTTAAAGTCACCGCATAAAATTATTTCTCTTGTAGTGCCAGTCTTTCCTATTTCTTCATTTAGCTGCTCGAAGAATACCTCTTTGTTGTATATTAATTCATCCTCATTTACACCATATACTCCAAGTATTGTTACTCTGTATCCTTGGATTGACAAATTCATTTTTATAATTCTCTCACTTATCGGTTCCCAAGTTGTTATGTATTTCCTAAATCTTCTGTTTATAATGATTGATACTCCTTGTTTGGCTCGATTTTCTTTGGATACTCCACTGAAGAAGTGGTCGTATTTTCCCCAACTTTCTGATCCTCTGCCCTTTTTCTTGGTTTCTGTTAAAATTGCAATATCAATATTTAAATTTGTCATTTCATTCATCACTTCATTGATTTTCTTTGAGAGGCCTTGAACATTCCATGTACCACAATTCGTAGTCCTTTTCCGTAGCTTGGTTCGTCGTAAAATTTTCTGTCCAATCCGAGGCTTTTGGTTAGGTTTTTTAGCAGATAGGTTTTTTACATATGACGGGGAGCTGGCCTGTCGCTATAACCCTCCTCCTTTATCCGGGCTTGGGACCGGCAAGGATAACTGCTGAGCTACTCGATCCACCCTGCAGTCACCCCAGGCGGAGTTATGAAAATTAATAATAAAGCTAATTGTCAAAGGTACAATAAATATACAGCTCGTAATTTTTGTAATAAAAATAAGAATTCTTCAAGTGATTTTGAAAATGTTAGAGATTCTACAGGAAATACTCCTAATACTGGAACATAAAACGAGAGTTCTACGAGAGAAAATCAGGAAAATGATAAAAAGTCCAAGATAATTTGCTATAAATGCAAAGGAAGAGGACATATCAAGAAAAATTGTCCACTAAACACAAATCAAACTTCAACTGCTGCTAACGTTTCTGATGGAGGAAGTTCAGGACATGCACAGTCTTTGGTGTATAAAAAAAACAATGAAGTGAATACGATTCAAAAATTCATTAAATCAGTTTGACCATCATCTGGATATTACAGGATCCCGGAAGTGCAGTTTGCACAATAAAAGAAGAAGTAATACTTGCTCACTGTCTACCATGCAAGCCAACTGATCAATATTTGTTTGGTTTTGGGGGACAGAGTGTGAAAATTAAGAAAATTACTAAGTTTTTATAAACTTTGGATGAAGTTTAGGATGAAGTCGAAGCTTTGGTAGTGTCTAACAATTTCCAGCCAGTGGACTTGGCAATCGGAAGAACTTTCACTGAATTACCTTGGATTGAACTTGTAAAAAATTGGTGAACAACTGCATTTCGGATACAAACATCCATTCAAGACCATGACATTGAAAGAGACTCAACGTAAAACCGAAGTTTTGGTTCAAACAGATGTCAATTTTGAAAGAAATAAGTTTAATTTTGTTGATGTTTCAATTGGTGAAGAAGTTGGAAGTCTAGCAGTTATGACAGATCAAGATGCCAGTTTAAAGGTTAGAGATCGTTTTGGTGAAATACGGGGTAACTCCAAAAGTTATGATTATTCCAAAACAGTTACAAATGATAAGAAAGTTACTATTACCTTAGACATGTTAAAAGACGTATGTCAGGAAGACCGAAAACGAATTCTGGATTTAATAAATGAATTTCGCGGTTGTTTTGCGCTGAATTAGGTTGTACAGACTTGATGACAGTTATTATAAAAGACAATAACAAATCAGTAAAAGCAAAAGTTCTAATTTAGAAAATCGAAAGACAATGAAAGAAACTGTTGATAAGTGGCGTGAGTACGGTATAGTACGTGATACTAACTCATCATATGCATCTCCAGCTTTTCTTGTACCGAAAGCATCCGGTGAGAAGAGGCTTGTTGTAAGATTTTCGTAGATTGAATGCTCAAACTGAACCGAAGACTTTTCCAACTTCCCATATTGACGATTGTTTCGAGTTGCCAGCTGGTTGTAAAATTTTGTAAATTGAATTTAATGTCAAGACGATATTTTAATCGGTGCGATAAATTGTACAGAAATGTTGCGATATTGAAAGCGAAATTGACTTTTAAACTTAAAATATGCGAATTTGGAAAGAGGGCTGTGAAATGAAAAAGTATGCAGGAAGAAATCAGAGAAAATACAAGATGTATTATAATAAAAAACGATATGAAGGTGTTAAGTTCGAAATAGGTGATATTGTAGCAGTACGTAAACTACATGTAACTACTGGACAACCGACAAAAACTCAACTGAAATATCGCGGACCATTTGTTGTAGTCGAAATAGTCCCTGATAATACCTACAAATTGGAAAAATTTAATAAAGAAGATGAAGGGTCAAATTTGAATACTGTAGCTCATGTGTGCCAAATGAAAATCTACAGGAATGCAGGAGAAGATGATAATTGCGAAAATGATGATCTAGAAGAACATGAAAAAACAGAATTCGAGATAATTGATATTGCGGAGCATGAAAATGAAGAGAGTGACGAAGATGACAGTGGAGAAGAATGAAAACCCGAATCTGATGAAGATATAGATGAGGACACACATAATGTTCAGGATGGACGAATATTGGAAAATAGTCGTTGATCGTCCTGTATATGATGACCAAGGCGGCGGGGCGAGAGATGTCGGAATAAAAATAAATAGTTAACGTATTGTCATTTAGTTCATTATATTCTTTTACTATTAAATTGTTTATTAACCATTCATCTTGACGTTAAAAGTATTTCTTACAGGTACCATAATTTTTTTTATGAATGTCATTCCTGTAAAATGAAGTCGCACACATAAAACGTTGTAAAATTGTAAATACCTGTTGTGAAAAATCTGTTTCGGTGACGGATGCATGTTTTTACTCATTGGAATTGTTAATTAACGAAATGTGCTTTACCGAAGAATGATTATTAATCATTATTTTGTCGAGTGTACTTCCTTTTATCTCAGGGGTGTCGGCATGGGCGTAGTTAATGGTGGCAAAAGGGTCGTGTTTCTTCTGAAAATGTTTTTTTGTGAATAATGTCTATTCTGGTAGACGATACCACTGATATTTTGTTACTCTAGCAATTATCTCCCTTCCCTTTTATCGAAAACTAGATGGATAACAAAATTTAAATGCATACATACGTATAGTCAACTTGCTAAGGTTCTTATACACCTTTGCTTCTTTACCTTTCATAAGCACTTTTATACATGCTCGTCGGTTGTTGGTACTCTTGACCTGGCCTTTCTTAAAAAAAATGTCGATCTGATCGAGATGTCTGCCAAGGTCGAACTCTACCCATTCACACTCGCCTTATAAATCTGTTTCGTCAATATTATTTTCATCCTTCATTTATACGTGTGTCACTCTGGCAATACTTATCACACTACTCACTACTACTTGTCATGCTACTTCTTTTTCGAAAACCATTACTTGGCGGCCGTGGTGTAGTTGCTAGCGCGCCAGTCTCTGCACCAAGAAACCCGGGTTCGATTTCCAGGTCAAACCAACGAATTATAAGCGACCGCTGCCGTTCGGAAGGCAATGGCAAACCACCGAATGTATTCTGCCTAGTATAGCCTCTCTAAACTAGCCGTTCGGAACCGGCATTAAACTGTAGGTCCCTTCTATTCATGCAACACTGATTGAGCGTGCACATGAATAGTTGCAGAGAGGTCGCCGACGCCCCCAGGGGAATGGCACAACAAGAAGAAGATTACTTTCGTCTTGCTTACATTCACTTTTATCCCTTTTAATTTTAGGACATCATGTATAATATTAACCATAGCCTGCAACTCCTCCTCAGATGATGTTATATGACCTGATCTTCGGCGTAAAGAAGACATTTGACGATCAAATCATTTATTCTCAATCCATAAGCACTCTCTTTTAAATCTTTTAAGAAAAAATTTTTAACATGGTGATGCTAATCATCCCTTACCAATACCTTTTTCGATGTTAAACCAGTCCGTGTAAGCTCTGTTTATCCTGACACAAGCAGTGGAATTCTCGTAAAGTAATTTTAAACTGCCGCTCACCCCATACATAAACAATTCACTCCTCATCACTCTGTCCTAGGCCTTTTCCAATTCTACGAAAGCGCAGTAGATCTTTTTACTTCTAGCCTAGAATTTTTCGACTATGCCTTGTAATAAAATACCTAATCCACATCTTTTTCCTCTTTTAAATCCTGCTTGCACATCAGTTTTATTCGTAACTCTCTTAATTAATACATTTGCATACGGTTTGCCGACGATGCTGAGTAAACTAATACCTCGGTAATTTTTGCAGTCCTGCTTCGAACGTTCTCCTTTATAAAGCGGTACGATAACTTTCTTGCACCAGTCTCTTTGCACCAATACGCTGTCGCATCTACAGCAAAGGTTAACAAGACGGTACAGCGGATTACCTACCACGCCCTGTCCAGTTTCAGCATTTCACCTGTAAACCTATCATACCCTGCTGCCTTACCCAATTTTTATACTGTTCAACGCTTCCGCAATCACTGTACTAAATTAAATACATACGATTATTTTCAGAAACATTAGAATCACCTGAAAATCTTTCTGGAAATAATAATTTTAATTTCCTACTAGAAGCGCAAAATTTGATTCATTTTGTATGTCCAGTTCCACATTATTCTCTTTGAAAATAATTGACAAATATTTTTGCACTTATAATCTGGGACCAATATTCTTCATGGCACATCAATAGATCTTTTTGTTGCAAAAAATTATATTAAGCAGTAAAAACATGTTAATACAGATAAATTTAGAAAAAGTTTTCTATACAATTTACCAAGAATTGCAAGAATTGTCAAAAGCTATGGATAAAGAATTAACGCGAGGACAATATAAAAAAAAGATACAGTTGAAACGGTGAAGCTTTTCCATCACGTGACCCAATCTACGATTTATACAACACATATTTTCTACATACATAATTCGTAAAAGGCCGACGTTTGGAATATTAGTCATAACGATTATTTTTATAGAGTCGACAGAAGTTTTGATTTGATTTATATGAATATTGTTGCTGACGTAATAGTCACGTGATGGAAAAGATTCACCGTTTCTACTATACATAGATCAAACATTAAAACTAAGACAGCTGAAGAATATTTCAGAAATTCCAATTTCATCCCTATTTGGACTGACTCTCTTTTCAGCTGTTTAATTACTAGATTTAAAGGAGATGTTAATACTGTTTTTTTACTGTCATATTATCACTGAAGCAAATAAATCAGATTCAAAAGTGAATGAAATATAAAATTTTAAAGCAGGTTTACCATGCGGAAAAAACGCCAAACTGGTTGTGAACTTATTAAAAATTGGGACTCTTTTTTAGCACTTTTTAGAACTTTTCGCATAATATGGATACGGTCAACAACGACCAAAAATAGATTGTTTAGATTTTGTCTCATAAGTGTACACCAACAAAAGGTCAGAGTAATTAAAATTATCGGTATTTTCAAAGTTTATCAATTTCGAATCCAAAATAGAATGTTTTTGCCCCTTCCTAGAGAAAGTTCCAACGACACCCTTGGGTGTAGGACAGATTTTTGAGCAGGCGTCTGTCTTATCGTGTTTTTATTAATAGCATCATTTTAGACTGTCCATTGTCTAATATTTTTTAGTCGTGTCTTTCTATTTTTTTTCTCTTTTTTTTTATCTTACCCTAATGTTGATGTAGGAAGCGTTTTCAATGCGATATTTTCCTTATCTTTAACAGTTTACCACTTTTCAAAATTCTCGATCTACAAAGAGTTCGAATCCGCAACAAGTTACGGATAGTTTTTAAATCAAAAAAATGCGCTTGTCTGTACCTGACAGATTTTAAACCAAATAATTTGTCAGCGGTTTACTTCATTCAATTGTTTGTTACTAGGTTTCTTCTACTCTATGTTTGTGCGCTGTCTTCCGTACTCATTCTGTACTTGAACCCTTCTTAATCAATTATACCCAAAAAAGAACATCAAATCAAAATACCGCGTAGATTAAAATTATTTTTTTCTTAAAAACGAATAATTTAACGAAGATACCTAAATGTAAAGTAAACTATCTGAATTATTGCGATAACAATAAAAATAAAAATTTCTGATTGTGTATGAAATAATTTTTTTTAATCTAAATAAGTTTATTGTATTTTGATGCAAAGTCAGAAAAAAGCCACCACCAGATATATCCATAATAGTTGTTTAATAAAATAAGCAAAACAAAACGATGAAACTATACACAAATTACAAAATACTTCAAATAAACATGTCACCGTCACAGACTACAGACCATTTCGTATACTGCGTAAGCGTCTGATAATTAAATGTGTTGACAGTTAGATCCAGTTTAGCAAAATGTATAGAAACATATAACTAACTATACATCATTCATCTACGTGTCCTGATCCATCCAAGCATTTTGTTATTACATCTTTTTCCACACTAAAGCGTTTCTTTATTACACAATTCCTCACTTTATCCATAAGAGTCACTTTAGCTATACTTCTCAGACTGCTCATCACCGCAGCATTGATCTTACTTTCATGCTTCTTTTGCCAAACCCAACATTCACATTCCAGTCATACCTTTTGACACGTTTTTGCTGCTAATAAAGTTATGTTGTGCCCCATTCATTTGTTTCCCTACTAATTTCAATATTAATAATTTTCAATATCATTCACACTGAGCAAACAGTCAAAATTAGAAATGAATAACTATTAAAAGGCATCCCAAGAAGCAAAATTGGAAGGAAGAAGTACGCGTAAAATTTATGAAGGGTTTTAATAATGTCCAGGTTATAACAATTTATTCTAATCTTCCTATACAATAATTTTTTACTTTATAAATCACTTAGATAATTACAATCTTTTTATAACACTTTATAATTACTTCAAAATTTAAAACTTCATTTCAAAACTAAAACTAAAACTCGATCGACGACATTCCCTTTTATATTGGCAAACAAACTATTCCAGTATGGGGACATCCATTCTAAAAGAACGAGGAACCAACGAGCAGATTCTTTCCTAAAATATCGGGCGTTTGTTGTTACAAAACAAAACTTTTTTTTTATTGTGGACGTCGCGCTGTCGTCTCAAGGCAACAGGGACTGTCTCTGCAACAGGTCCTGCTATTTCTGTTGAGCTAGGCGAGTAAAAAAGTAAACTAGTGTGTTTTTTTTACAAACATTATTTGTTCTAGTTGTTTGTTTTGTGCTCACAAATCACAATGGAGAATGTACTATGTCAAACACAGTGGAGTGGAAAAAAGGTATTAAAATTCATAGATCTTTATCGGGAAAACGATGATCTGTGAGACCAAACTTGTGTCGAATTTAAAGACATACATACATTTTTTTTTATGTTCTGGTTCCCACGAAAAGGGATATCCTGTAATGTTCAGAGAACATCGTGGGAACCAAGGGAAAGAAGGTAAGAGTTGGTGTTCTTCTTAAATTTCTGGAGGTTGTATGCCTCGGGGAACACCTCCCTAGGCAATGAGTTCCAAAGCCTCGCAATTCGTTGGATGAATGAGTCTTTGGAAAGTGATGTTCTGCAGGTCTCCAAAGTGACCACGAAGGGGTGTGAAGACTGAACTTGACGGGTTAATCTTGAAGAGACTGCCAAAGGAGGAACGATTGTTGATATTTCAGAAGAGCATCGCCCATGAAAATATCTATAAAATAGAGACAAATCGCCAACTTTTCTACGGTGTTCCAGACAAGTGAGCGAGTTTGTAAGCGAGGCATCACCGACGAGACAAATTGCCCTTTTTTGGACAGAATCCAGTAGCTTCAGGATATGTTTAGGTGCTGCACTCCAAATATGGGAACAGTACTCCAGTACAGGTCGGATCTGTGCCTTATAGATCATAAGCAGCTGACTGGAGGTGAAATAGCTCTTGGCACGAAACAAAAAACCAGGTTTTTGGAATGCACTTTTGGCAATGGACCTTACGTGATTTTCTCAGGAAAGGTTATTGCTGATAGTAATACCAAGCATCGATATGGATGACTTCAGTGGTATGGTTACTCCTGACAAAGTTATGTTAGGCACAGTGAGATCGGCTTTTCTAGAGAAAAGACATGCTTGTGTTTTGTTTGCATTGAATTCTACCAAGTTATTGGATCCCCATTCGAGAATTGTTGCTAAGTCCATATTTATATTGTTAACATTTCTTCCTCGTTCATTTCTGGTTTTACGGGCTGATATAGGGGCCCTGGAAGAGAAAGCGGTATGGAGGGTACTATCATCGGCAAAGCTGTGTACGGGACATGAAGTTGCTTTCAATAGGTCGTTGATGTGAAGTAAAAATAGTGTTGGTGCTAGAATGGATCCTTGCGGAACACCAGCATTTATGAGTAGAGTGTCAGATGAAACTCCATCGACCACTACATGGAGAGACCTGTTTGAGAGAAAACTAGCAAGCAGAGAACACAGCTGAGGGGGCAAGCCATAAGATGGAAGCTTGGCGAGGAGTCCCTGGTGCCAAACTCGATCGAACGCCTTGGAGATATCTAATGCCACAGCTAAAGTTTCTCCATACTTTTCAATAGATAGCTGCCATATATGTGAGACGTATGCGAGCAGGTCACCAGTTGATATCTGATGGCGGAAGCCATATTGCCTATCATTGATAATTCCTGAGTCTTCCAGATATTTCATGAGCTCGATGTTGATGGCTTTTTCCATGACCTTTGAAATAATAGGTAGCAGTGCGATAGGTCTGTAGTTGCTAGGTAGGGTCTTTTTGCCTTTTTTAGGGACTGGCTGTACTCTTGCAATTTTCCAATTGGATGGAAATACTCCCAAATTGTAAGAGTGGTTGAACAACTTGCAAAGAACAGGTGTTAGTTCGGGGGCACATTTCTTGAGAACAATCGGCGGGATTCCGTCAGATCCACAGGCTTTGTTGGTGTTGAGACCCAGCAAAATCTTTCTGATAGTACGTTGGCGAAAGGTGATCTCGGGCATGTGACTGTCAATAGGTGTAATGTTCGAGGGTTGTTTTCCCGAAGAATCCAGAGTGGAATTTCCAGCAAATAGGTGCGCAAAGATATTGGCTTTTTCCTGGGCAGTCGTTGCTAGTGTTCCATCTTCATTGGTTAGGGGAGGAAAAGAGCTGGAAGTGAAGTTTCTTCCCACAGCTTTGGCGAAAGACCAAAATGAACGGGATCCGTTGGGACATTTAACAAGTTTTGATCTTATTTTGGCATTATGAGCATCTTTTGAACATTCTATTGTCTCTTTGCATATGCCTCTAGCCTCAACATATGCTGCTCTGGTCTCAGGTCCCGGATTTTTTTGCCATCGATGGTATGCTGCCTGTTTGACAGCCACAGCTCTAGAGCAGTTTCTGTTAAACCAGGTCTTATCGGATGATGTTCTTCTTTCGGTATTCGGTATGTAAGTTTGCATCCCCAACATGATGATTTCAGAAATTGTCTCAGCACATCGTGTTGGATCTACTGAGGAGAAAGAAACTCTCTTCCATGGAAACGCTGAGAAAAACATACGAAGACCCTCCCAGTCGGCCGAATTGTAATGCCACATGAGACGGGGTGGTATTGTGCTGCTCGATGGTAAATGGAAAGAGCATGTTGTGGAGATGAGGGTGTGATCAGAGTTTCCAAGTAGGGCACAAACTTCTATTCTATACGGGTCGGGATTGGTGGTGAGGAAAAGATCTAGTGTATTGGCAGCCTGGTTGTTGACATCAGGGATGCGGGTTGGTAGCTCGACCAGTTGTTCTAGACCATGAGTGATGGCGAAGGCCTCAGCTTGACGACCTACATACATAGAAAGAGAAAAGCATGACAAACTGTGGGGTTTCGATTGAGGGAGAAAGAGTGGAACAAGTTAATGAATTAGTGTACTTGGGTTCAAAATTTACTAGAAATGGAAAGTATGACAGTGACATTGAGCGAAGGGTGTTGGCAGGACAACAAATGAATGGGGCACTGCATAGCTTTATGAATAGCCAGAAAGTGTCAAAAAAGGCACGTCTGGCGGTGCATAGAGGTGTGTTGGTTCCTACACTTATGTATGGTAGTGAATGTTGGGTTTGGCAGAAGAAGCATGAAAATAGGATTAATGCTGCGGAGATGAGTAGTCTGAGAAGTATAGCCGGAGTGACTCGGTTGGATAAAGTTAAGAATAGTGAGGTAAGAAAACGCTGTGGTGTAAAAGAAGATGTGGTCACAAAGATAGATAAAGGAATGCTTAGATGGTTTGGACACGTAGAAAGGATGGATGAAGGAAGATTGACGAAACAAATTTATAAGGCGAGTGTGAATGGGCAAATCGGTAGAGGTCGACCTCGGAGAACATATCTCGATCAGATCAACATTGTTTTGAAGAAAGGCCAGGTCAAGAGTACCAACAACCGAAGAGCATGTATGAGAGCACTGATGAAAGTAGAGGAAGCAAAAGATGTGTGTACGAACCGTAGCAAGTGGAAGGAAGTGGTCTCTGCCTACCCCTATGGGAAAAAGGCGTGACTTTATGTATGTATGTAAAGACCGCAATGCAAAAAGCTATAGTGACCTAACATTTGTATCAAATATTTAGTTACAACTGATCATTCGTAGAAAGTTTTGAAGCTCCCATCACACCTTAACTCACCCGACAAAGGATTGACGTCATCATCTTGAAAGTCTTGTAGCATGTCACTTCCACTATATCTAGCTTTTGCCGTCAAAAAGGGCTTCATCTAGAATATTCTAGGTGTCCTCTGCTTCGCCAAAATGACACAGGCAGCTGCAGCAAGAACCACGTCCTTCACACTCGATATTCTTACGGCAATTGAGGTGACGAAATGTTGATAACAAAACTTAACGTAAAAACCATAAAATATGTTAATTACATTTTTATAAATCTATGTTTCAAACTAACTCCGGTATAAACGCGGCTTTTGTGTAAATTTACCCGACGGCAATTGTTTTAACAATATGACTCAAAATTTAGATTTTATTTTTTTTAAATATGAGTAGGTACAAATGTGACTTCGAAAAAGGGAAAACTGGTGCTCAAATTCATTTCTTCTGTTTGTTGGTTACATTCTTGTCCTTATTAAAATCTCGTTTGCATAGTATGGGAAGTTGGGGTTTTCTTTAGCAGCTGTAAAAGAAATTCACATTCTAGCCGACAATTCGTCGTAAATCTGGATCGTATCGATATCGAAAGAATGTGAAATTCTAGAATAACCGCTTATTCCGAAGAACAACACTCGCGTGAACTGTAAATAGTGATGTGCTGTCTAAAATTAACTGAGAAGTAGCCGACGCTGTTGCCACATCATTGGAAGAAAAGTTCTGTAACTTAATGAACGCTATACATCTAAAAAAATTGTTTTGACGATAACTGGATTTTTATCACCTACAAATATTAAATTTCACAAGATTTATAGCTGTTGATATGGCTTTCTGGTAGATACTTCGGAACTAACAAAATTTTTCCATGTGCTTGCTATGCCATGTGCAATATTAAAAATAAATTAAAATTATAGACCCGCTTACCCCATTTTTACAAGGAAAATTATAATTTTTAGTAAATATTTGGAAGTGGAGTCCACCACTTGTTTGAAGAAAAAACATAATAAAATTAACATTTTTAAATAATTTTAAATTCATTGCAGTTATTATTACCAACAAAATTTTTAAAAAATATGACTGGTTCGGTTGTTGTTTTTTAATTTAAAAGTACAAAAAATTTATTTTTGACATGTTTACCGTGAACTTTTAATGATAACCGTTTTTAATTGTTATGATGTATTTTTTTTAAAACTATGTATTTAAAAAAGCAAACAATTTAAAAAAATATGTTTTAAATTTAAAAATGTGAACTTTTTAAAAATTGTAAAAAAAACGAATTAAAATTAATGTATAAGAATAATAATATTAAGTTATTTATTTACACCAACCTCACACATATTCACCTGTTGAAAGGAGAAAGACCACCAGTATGCAACCACCTCTTGCAACCAACCCATAACAATAACACATCTCCTCTTGGACTGCCCAGAATTTACCGCTACATGACAACAATTAATCATACCCAACTCAATACGAGATATCCTTCAACGCTCAAATGAAACAACTACAATTGAATGGGTCTCTAGAAGAAGGGCATATGTTACAAATTTGTCGATATTGGTTTTTTTTTGTAAAAATAGGGCAAATGTAGCATGGTGAACAAGTAGGTAAAATTTTAGTTCTTCTTACATTCGCTAAATGGCAGAAAAGTGCATCGCCATTACAGTCAACAGTGAAGAGATAGTAGAAGAAAGGCGTATGTTACAAAATCCCTTCCCTTTGGTCTCAGTACCTTCTCATTATGTTATCACTCTCGTTAGTGTTCCGTCACCTTCTTCGTAGTTTATCGATCGTATTTCTATTAATTCCTTTCTGTTGTGAGTGTGAAGTATTTCAATAATATTATAATGGGTGACACAAATTTATCGGTAAGTGAATGCAGCAACTTGAGTTCTGGTAAGAGACGTGTTTTCAACATTGAACATTGGCGTGATAAGAACCTAAGCTCTACGAAACACGGGTAATGAATATGTAAACTAGCGTGGGAAAGGCAAAGTTGTGACAGCAAAAGAAGCTCCAGTTCAGGTGCGAGAATGTCAAGTAAGTTGCATAAAGATGGGATGCCTATCACTTTCTCTAGATAACGTCCGCAAGTTGTTTACACAATTTTATGAACTTGATTATAATGGTCAAACAATTTTTCTGCTGAAATTCATCAATATTAGAGAGCCAAAGCGCAGGAGAGCATGCTACACAGACGCGATTTTAAGGAAAAATATAGGGTAACGTCAATGGAAAAGCAGTGTGTCTCAAAACATTGGCAAATATTTTTTCGATCTCTCTGAAACGTATCCGTGTTCTTCAGTTAAAACTAAAAGACGGTGATATGCCACCCAAGGAAAAGAGAGGGATACCTATGAATCGGACTCGGGTTGTGAAGTACGAAATAAAATTTATTATTAACTTGAAACCGCTTAGTCAATAATTTTATTTTTAGTAGTTTCAAGGTGTTACAATAATAATAATAATTATACATTTTTTACAGAAATCGATACTTTAATGTTATTGTTACTATCCGAAATGATTGTTAACGAAGGGCATATGTTTACACTTTATTCATAAATATTCTTCAGTTGAGCGCTTTCTTTGTTTTTTCCTTCCTGTAAAATTTTTAATTTGTAGCATATCTTCTAGAAACCCATTTAATTGAATACCTCAGACAAACACGCTTACTAACAAAAATATAGATCTATCGAATGAAAAACCACAAACCTAACTTCGAAGGGCTTATGACCACAGTAGTCTATGCCAAAAGCAAAAAAAATAGAAAAAGTTTATGAGTAATAATTCACAATCAACAATTCACACAATCAGACTAACAATGTAAAAATCTTAAGACTAATACAAGAATATTACTGCTGATAATAATAGTTCTTAATTTGCCTTACATTAGTGTAGAATAAGTCGGTGTATCGAGATGCCTGGCAGGAAATTTTAACGTTTATTTGATGTAGTAGTTATTGTCTAATTTTGTTGTTAAATATTTTGTATAGCATAATGACACCAAAACATTTTCGTCTTCTATCCAGGGTGAAAAAGCTCTATGTCCTGACAGTTAACTCTTGTGTGACGTGCCAATTGGTGGATAAGTCTGATCTACTTTAAAACTTTAGTATTTGAGTAAGCGTCTTTGAATTTCCTCCAGTTTATAGATATGAACTTGATAATATGGATTCCAGATAACCGATGCATATTCTAGCTTTGATATCACGAAAGCATAGTAAAGATTTTTAAGTGTTAAATGGTTTAAGTCACGGCCTACTCTAATTAAAAATCCATACATACGGTTTGCTAACGTAGTTATATTGTCCACGTGGTTTTGGAAAAGTCCAAGATCCTTAAAATTTGATGGTCTGTCTAGGGAATAATTGTCTATGTTATAGTCAAATAAAATGATTTAATAATAATGAATAATGATTTTTTGGGGGTGGTTTTCTAGGATGGTAAAAAATTATGACTGTAAGTCAAATTATAAGTACCTGTAATAATAAGATTAACATGGTTCCCTCGTAAGGATGATACCAAAATCGTGAAGTGTTCCACATTTTTTTTACAAAAACACCTAATAAAGAAGTACAACATTTTTTAGTGTTAGAATAAGCCACAGGGAATTTGTTATGACATTAACCAATACAGAAAACCGAATGTGCATCACAAAAAAAGTACTTCATACGTGTTTTGGGCCATGTTTCGGACAAGCTAAGAATATTTATTAATTTTTTATTAACGACTCGAACCAAAAATTAATTTTTTTAAGGTTTTATTTATGACACAAAAAATAGTTTAACACAAAAGTAAACAGTTAAATATGGGCATAGGACATTGCACATGAAGTATGCCTAGAATTTTCTGAAGAATCCAAAATTTGAATAAAATTCAGGGTGTTGCATTTGAAATAAGAAAGTTGGTATTGGCAGCTGTTACATTACACACATTGTATAGAAAGTATTTGTTGAAAAAAATGCGCTTCTAAAAAGACCAATCGATTTGTCTGAGCGTTTTTCGAACACGCCTTCGTTTATTTATTATCGAATTTATTTCATTTGGCTGATACACACTGTATACGTGTATACGTATACTAGTGTCCATCTCCCCCCACCACTCAGCCGCCTTTTTGCGCTGGGACGTGTAGAGTCATGTCACTTTTTTATGGTACTTTGCAACATTTGATTGAGAAATCAAGATAAAAGTTTTGGTGTGTTTTTTATACATTTCTTTCATTTCAAAACCAGTTAGTCCAAATACCTTTTGATATTGCGTAAATGTAAGAAAAACAAAAAACAAGACAAATTTAAGGGGGAGGTTTAAAAATGGTATTCTGCTGTTTCCAAGTGGCACCCCTTTAACATCACACACCCCTTTTTTAAAATGTCAAATAGCAACTCCAACCTTGTGATACATCAAATGAAAACCCTAAAAAATTCAAATCAGCTATATAAACAACAATTTATTTTATCGATTTATTTTGCTGATAACAACAAATTTTGTGAAATAACATAAGACCGTAAAAAAACGACCTACGTCACTGTTAGATAGGTAGATGTCTAATTAGAGATCAATTAACTTACTTCTGAATACATGTCACCTTTTTTGAAATTTTTGTCATTTTGTTTCTTTGCTTTAAAAATATTAATGGTATATTTAATTAGTTATTCGTGACGTTAAATTAGCTATTATTTATAGTTGTAGCATCTTGAGTTTTTTTAAAATGGTATTTTCTCTGCAAGAACGAATATAAATAATACTTATTTATGGTCATTAAAACAAATGTGCCACCAGATCATTATAAAGTTAGTACGGTAATTTGGAGAATAAATCAATTGAATAAATTGTTGTTGATATGGCTGAATGCATTTTTCTTAAGTTTTCATTTGATGTATCACAAGGTAGGGGTTGCTATTTGAAATTTTACAGAAGGGATGTGGGATGTAAAAGGGTGCCTCATGGAAACAGCAGAATAACATTTTTAAACATCCTCCTTGATTTAAAATTCTACGTGTTTTTTGTTTTTCTTACATTTACGCAAAATCAAGAGTTATTTGGACTGGCTGGTTTTGAAATGAAAGCACTGTATAAAAATAGTATGTTACTGGAATAGACGTAAAGGATAAAAGAGCAAAGAAAGAACGCAATATTAAAGGTATTTACATGAAATCAGATTTTGTATTTTTTTTGGAACTAAATTCGTGATAATAAAGAGATGCCGTCGATGTTCTCGGAAGGTTCGTCTGGCAGACCTAAAATCTCCCTCGGCGAAAGAAAACAAACTTATTATTTGGATTTGTTGACTGCGGTGGTCCATCGACTGTCGTATTGAAGAAATACCGACCGAAAATATTCCAAGGAATATTTCCAACGGAAGTTCCTGTAGTGTAAGGCAGAAAATACCAATCTAGTCAAAAAAAATTTAATGAATGAACATATTTAACTAAAAAAAAATCATACAATAGAGCGATTGTAAATAGATACAAAATTTCTCTTTTATGTCTGGGTAAACGTACGAGTAAAATAGTATTGTTTTAAAAGACCTTGATTTTACGAAACGGATTTATTAAAAACTTGTCTACCTAATTAAAAATAATTGCGGTCTAGTTGTTATATTACCAACCAGTTACACGGCGTACTTTGAGAGAACAACAAGAAAATCAAGACGGCGCTCTCCTGGGAAAATTATTTTCTTCTAGCTAACAACTACGAACATAAACGATAAACTTTTGCGTGTTAAAAATGATAGGAATAAAATCACATAAACTTCTTTTTATTTATGAAAAAAATAATCGTAATCAAAATAGTCAGAAGCATAATAGCATAAGAAGAATTTGCTCCAATGGATCTGGTAAGAAATGAAGCGGTGTAAATTAAATTTGTTAGAAATCAAGTGGCGTAAGTAAAACTAGTAAAAGTTGGCATGAAGGTATTGTAAGATATGAAGTGGCACGATAGAAACTAGAATACTTAAAAAACTAATACATATATACAAATAGTCACGCCTTTTTCCATTAGGGGTAGGCAGAGATCACTTCCTTCCACTTGCTACGGTTCTTACACACATCTTTTGCTTCCTCTCCTTTCATTAGTGTTCTCATATATGCTCGTCGGTTGTTGGTACTCTTAACCTGGCCTTTCTTTAAAAAAATGTTTATCTGATCGAGATATGTTCGCCGAAGTCGACCTCTACTGACTTGTCCATTCACACTCGTCTTATAAATTTATTTCGTCAATCTTCCTTTATCCATCCTTTCTACGTGTCCAAACCATCTAAACATTCCTTTATCTATCTTTGTAACCACATCATCTTTCACACCACAGCGTTTTCTTATCTCACTATTCTTTATTTTATTCAACCGAGTTACTCCGGAAATACTTCTCAGACTATTCATCTCCGCAGCATTAATCCTATTTTCATGCCTTTTCTGCCAAACCTAACATTTACTACCATACATAAGTGTAGGAACCAACACTTCTCTATGCACAGCCAGACGTGCCTTTTTTGAAACTTTCTGGCTGTTTATAAAGTTATGCAGTGCCCCATTTATTTGTTTTTTTGCCAACACCCTTTCTTTAATGTTACTGTCATACTCTCTATCTCTCGTAAACTTTGAACCCAAGTGTACAAACTCATTTACTTGTTCCACTCTTTCTCCCTTAATCAGAACTTCATAGTTTGTCATGCTTTTTTCTCTTTTAAAAACCATAACTTTCGTTTTGCTTACATTTATTTTCATCCCTTTGATTTTCAGGGCATCATATGCATAATATTAACCATCGCTTCTTTCTCATCTGAAGAGAATTATGACAATCACTGACAAAATTACTAAATTCTCTCCTGGCGATTCAAATCTCCCAATTCATACGTTTTAAATATCAGTTATCAGCTCATTATTAGCTTGCAAAAACCCAAATACATTAACCAGTGACGGCTTTAAAATTAAAAAAAATTAACCAAATTGCTAGGACCGGCTCTTACATCCCGATATCACATTTAAAGGAAAAATTTCCGTTACAGAGCATAGTGTTCTATCTGTCCGAGATCATTAGAATATTATATTTCCAATATGGATGCAACGTCTGACCCAAATTGGGCGACTGCAAACAGCGTCTTTTCCAGATTGGGCGGCTGAAATATAGATACTAGAAAGGCAATGGAAAACCACCTAGTAGATACACCAATTTCTAGCTTTCTGCAGTTCTTCTACTGCAGTGTCATTTTTGTCTGTAGTGATCAAGAGTTTACCGTCTCTTGTGCTTGTTAGACTTCTTATAGCAGTGTTTGCTGGATTATTTTTGCGATCTTCTTGAAGGTGCGTAAGTATTTCTTTTTCTCTCTTCTTTTCGGGTTTCAGTAGCAAATTCTCTTGTTTTTTCATTCGTGTATATCAGCACTTTCGTGCTGGAACCATGAAATATCGTCTCTATTATTTTTTGTTTTTTTGATGGTGTCATCCCCTTGAGGTGATGTATCGCAACTTTCTCTCTAATCGTCTCTTCTAGTGTTTTTAAACTATTTATTTTAAATGTTTGTTCGTTGCATTGAAAGTTTTGCATTTGTCTTTTTTAATAATTGATAGAGACTTCCAAAATGTCTTTATCCTTAAATACATTAAAAAACAACATAGTTTACCAAAAAAATCTTATAACGATTATTTTGTGTAAACATAAATTAATATTAATTAATCTTGCATCGTAACTTATAAATATATCTCTATTAGGTATTGATTCCAAAAAATGGCGTATGTGTGTTGAGCATGTAATAACAGAAGAAGAAAAATAGACCATTTTATTAAATATATAACGCTATAACCCAGGTGGGGTGTAATAAACCCTGCGACACTTTACAGACGTTAACTACTTTTTGTAGTAAGTATAACAAGCATTTAAAATTAAAATAATATTATTGTTAAATTTATGTGGTAATATAGTTACACCACTGCTGGTAGGAAATGACCCTTTTGCTGATAAAACCTTTTGTTTGCGGCAGGCTCCCAAGTAAAAAGAGGGTGGCTCAAATAAAATACAATAATTCACACTATAACAGCTGTTAAGGACCATTTAGAAATCATAAAAGTTTTTTAGAACCACTCTGTGTTTTGCATTTATAAGTAGGATTTATTAGGTTCTCCGTACCATTTCGAAATATAGTATAGAGCAACGTCTTCTGTTAGATGTTTTGGGAGATGAAATATAAGGTTGCTTAACTGTCTCTACTTTTGAAGCCTCATTGCGAACACTACGAAACACCTTTTTTTATATTCCTGTCGCAGCAAATACTTGCCATATTTCTCCTACTTTTCATAAATTTAATTATTTACAATAGCAACCACTTCTTTCGTTACCGGAGTAGTTATTACCGTGTATTGTAGCCCTCTAAAATATTCACGCGTACTTTGTAATCGTCATGTAGGGATATTTTGTAATCGTTGTGTTTTGTTGACTTGCTACAGCTACGGTTGGGTACGTTAATCAGACGTAGAGCTATTGCAAATCCATGAGCCTCATGTAAGACTGTAACTACTAATTATAAAAACTTGAGCTATTTATGGTGTAGGAAAATTTGCTGACAGTAAAATGTGCATAGTTAACTAGAAATATTTGTTAAAGAAACGTCTAATTACCAAATAATTATCTATTTGCCTACCTAAGCTATTCGTTTTGATTATGTGAATAGACGTTAAGATTATAATAATTCCTAACAATACCAAATATCCGGTCACCACGTTTTTGTTTTATTATCTATTTCATTCTTAAATTGTTTGTTGCTCAAATCATATCACTGCGTATTATGTTACGTCACCAATGCACTAGTTAAGCGCATCCATCGGAATTTTTTAGGTTACCGAAGATAACGGGCGGCCATTCGACGATAAAATAAGTAATAAATTTTGATAGTAATTGGTACGAACTATTTGAAAAGTAATATATTAGTCTAATAGATAACGTTCATTATTATTGCTGTTATTCAAAAATAAATTAATTCGACGTTTCTATAAGAAAAGGTTTGACTTTTATTTAGTTATTAAAACGGTTTACGTTAAACGGTGTGATGAAATAATTTTTAAACTTTTAAAAGTTTAACGCCAGTACCTATTTACTGTTTGATCGCTTGCAATTTACTGACACGTTGTTTGGTTGCTAGTAATTTACTGACACGTCGTTAGATTGCTAACAATTTGCTGACACATCGTTTGTTTGCTAGCAATTTGCTAACACGTCGTTTGATTGCCAGCAATTTACTGACATGCTGTTTAATTGATAGAAATTTACTGACACGTCATTTGATCGCTAGCAATTTACTGACACGTCGTTTGATCTTTAGCAAAATTTACTGAGACGTCGTTTGTTCGATAGCAATTTACTGACACGCCGTTTGATCGCTAGCAATTATCTAACACGTAATTTGATCGATGATATTTTACTGACGCGCCGTTTGATTGCTAGCAATTTACTAACACGTCATTTGATCTCTAGCAAAATTTACTGAGATGTCGTTTGGTCAATGGCAATTAACTGACACGCCGTTTAATCGCTAGCAATTATCAACACGTAGTTTAATCGATAGCAATTTACTGACACGCCATTTGATTGCTAGCAATTTACTGACGCGCCGTTTGATTGACAGAAATTTACTGTCACGCCGGTTCATTGCTAGCAATTAACTGATACGACGTTTAATCGCTAGCAATTTACTGACGCGTAGTTTGATCGCTATCAATTTACTGACACGTCATTTGATCTTTAGCAAAATTTACGGAGATGTCGTTTGGTCGATAGCAATTTACTGACTCGCCGTTTGATTGTTAGCAATTTACTGACACGCCGTTTGAATGCTAGCAATTTACTGACACCTCGTTTGATCGATAGTAATTTACTGACACGCCGGTTCAATAATAGCAATTTACTGACACGTCGTTTAATCGCTAACAATTTACTGACACAACGTTTGATCGCTAGCAATTTACTGAGACGTCGTTTTATCGATAGTAACTTACTGACACGTCGTTTAAAACCTTTATCGGTTGTTTGTATTTGCACAAAAGATGTTGTGGGTTCTTTTGTAAGTAAGTTTTAAAATAAACATACCTAATGAATAAACGTTTTATCACATATTTAATCTAGATAAAATATGATTCAAATGACTCGGTAGATCAAGTGCACAATAGTCTGTGCTAACCCATATTTTAATCTGTAAACACAATTTGAATTCAGTCGACCTAATACTCTGCTGAATACGTAATGTAATGATTATAACAGATGTAAAAACAACATCTTATTAGTAATGTTGCATTATTCAATATATATTCCTGACTTATTTACCGAGAAGTTTGGAGTTTGATTTTTTAACACAGAAATATAATTTTGTATATTTATTTAAATAATGAGTCAGTGAAAAACTAGCGGCGTTACTAAAACTTTTTATGGTATGCAAAAACTATGAGTTAATAGTAAAAAATAGGTAATATGATCTGTCATAAATTAAAAATTTCCTTGCGGAAAAACTCTAACTACCCCCGTAATATTGAAAAATAAGTAACATAATCTGCCATAAATAAAAAATAATAAAAAATAATAAAATCTCAAATCTCTCCCCTATTATTGAAAAAAATTCCTTGCGGAAAATCTCTAAAGTCTCCCGTATACTTTTGCGGTATTTCTCATGCTCTCAGTGACGGCTCCTGATATTTTCAACAGAGGAGGCTTAAGAATGTATACCTAAAAATCTCTTTTGCCAATGGATTTGAATATTTTTAAAGGACTTAAAAAATTATTATTAAAATGTAACCGTTATAAAAAAATATTAACGATACGCCACTGGTACCCAATTCGGTATGATTTGGCTCTATGTCTTTTTCATTAAAAATTCAACTCTAGCATGTCTATCAAAATAGTTTGTTTTAATTCGCTGTAATCTGTGATCCTTGTTTACAATTTTTTTAAAATATTTGGTAAGTAGCTTTTAATATAGTTAGTTTAAGCTCGCTGTGACTCACTGTATGCTTAGTTTTTTTATCTGCAGTATAACACAAAATATATTTTACTCTTTCTTATCATCAAAAAATTGGTTTGATGACGTTTCTACTTTCTAAAACTTTATTAAAATCATCGTTAACTTCTTGCAATCTATTTTAAATGTTCCTTTCCCTAAGTGAATGGCATTATAATCGCCAGATCAAATTTTACTCCTTATAATTTTATCAGTCGGATTATCGGATAAATAATGTGTTGGAAGTATTACTACAATTTAAAATTATTCAAAGAATTTTCGTGTTGAAAGTGGGTAGATAACCCACATAACCTTGACCCATTTATTGGGAAACTCTTGGCCCGATGTTATGAACCACAACCGGTCAGTCCTTTTAAAAAGTTATCTTTATCACTGACGGAAGCACTTGCATCACGACAAAATTTTGTTGAAACAGGATTTTCTAATGTTGCTTCGTTATCATAACTTCTAAAAACCCAACATGTGAAATTTTTACATTTTTTATAAACGTTTCCTGTAACTATGCTAAAAATAATATTAACAATTTTCTATAGGTAGTTCCATTTAATAATCGTTTGGTTAATTTAAAAAAACTCGGTCTTCGAATAACTAAAAAACACAAAGTTATATTCATAGAAATATTTTGTTTCTAATAAGACAGACATGGTTTTAATGCTCGTGTGTACCCGGTCATAACTCGGTACGGCCCACTTTACAAAATTTGCAGATGCAGATATTATTTCAATGACTGAGAACGTGGTAACGCTTTCGACAGACAAATAACTCAACCTTAAGTTATAAATAATAAAACGAATAACATATAATTTTATTAATAGAATAATTGCAATGGGTATTAGAATTATTTTTATGTATTGTAATAAAAATTATAAAGTGATGTTATCCTTGCTCAAGAGGGTCATATAAGAATAATAATTTACCATTTAATAATGCTACAAAAATAATAAAATCAAGGGAATGGGATGCACAAAACTATATATTTAATATTCAATTGTTTTATATAAATTTGCAAAAAAAAAAAATTTCTTAAAAGATCTCTCGACCTCTTTGGGCGAATGTACTACCTACAGTTTTTTAAGCTAAAATCGTAGCAGTTACAGAATGAGCACAGCCAAGTAGCCATTAAAGCACTTCGATTATAATTCACAATTGACTCTGGGTTGCAGAGGCATTGTCGAAAGATAAAAAGGTCACTTATGTCTGGGTTCCTGGTTACTCGGGAATCAAAGGGAACGAAAAAAATGAAAAGCTGGATCGGAGACTAAGTTCGTGACTCCAGAGCCGCAATAGGGATTCCCTTCTATCTTGACAGAAGGGCAATCCAGAGCTAGCTCGGGGACCAGAATGTTTTGGAATACAGAAACCAGGGAGTAGTCTAGACAGGCCATCATAAAGGATTATTTCCCAGATGACCTTGTCGAAAGCATTACATCACGGAGTAGAAAAGATGCCAGACGAGCAGTACACATACATATACCTTGAGTACCACATGCACAATCTGGTGCTGGCCATTACCAACATCGGCCAATGCCCGGACTAATGCTCACTTTGCTTGGCTCAGATTTTCTTAAACCCGAGGAACCAAGGCAGCTACTGATCAGTGGCCTGCTTCTATTCTGAAAAAATGCAAGTAAAGCAGATCACTAATTGCTATTACGAGAAGACACTATGGACGTTGTCTAAGTACCGTTGGCGGGATTCGAAAAACACCGCCCTCCTAGATTATTATTATTATTAAACGTCAGAATCTTTTTCCAACTTCAGCGATATAATTCATAAAATGTTGGATAGGTTCCTGACAAAATTTCGTCCCTAATAAAGTAATTACAAAAATTCACAAGAAAGTACAAAAAAAAAATTATGTTTATCGAATGTAATAGGGGAGAGTCCGGCAGTACCGTCACCCTAAGGTATTTTTTGGAATAAAAAGGAAATCATTTAGGTTATATGTTTTCTGTTTTTTAATTTTGATACGGAAACTCTTATATACTCCTAATACATAAAATAGAGAATTTGAAAGAAACAATCAACTTTTATTAATAAACTTAAACATCTCCTCTTAAAAACCTTCAGTACCGGCTAGTAAATAAACTTGCAATAAATGTTTTTTAAACAAAACCATAATAACAAATATAGAATAGAATAGAATGTTTATTTATCTACATTAAAATGTACGTAATACAACACATGATTACAAACAAGATAAGAAATTCGTCATAAAATTAAAGCAACAAAGCTACTACTAAAATAAGGCAAGAATATTTTGGCATGGTAGGGATTTTATAATTGTGAAAAACTCTGAGATGTACGGTTCGACGTTTATCAAAATTTTATAAATTTTTTTTTAAATGATTTAAAATTTTCAATTAATTTTATATTATCTGGTAGATTGTTAAAAAGTTTTACACACATGTATTTCGTTTTTTTCTGTTATTGATAAAGAATGTTTCGGATAAATAAGAAATTTTTTCCTGATTAGATTCGAGATTAAACGAATCCTTAAAGTACTGTGTTTAAAGAAAAATATCAAACATTTATAAATATATAAAGCACACACTGTAAGAATGTTGTGTTCCTTAAAAATTCCTCTTAGTGACTGTTTATACTTTAGGCCAATATTATGACCTAAAAACATTTTTTTGGAACAACTGGAAGGGTTTTTTGTTAAGTTTTGCATATACATGGTGGTCCATTTAAAAGTGTCCACCTCGAATATTTTTCTGAAAAAACTGAGACAGTTTGATTTGGTTTTCTTAGGGGACATGTTTTTATCCTGAATTTTTGGATGAAGGGTCATCCGCTTAAGCGGGAAGCAACTCTTTCAAGAATCTTTAATAGCACGAAAGTAAGACATCGTTTTAAAGATACTTACAAAAATGCCGAAAAAATTTCGTATTGTCTTAAAATTGTTGTGAAAATCTGTTTAAATAAATCGAATAAAAACTTAATACTAATAATAATTAATAATAATAATAATCCACTAACTTTTCGAAGAATAAACTGCAAAAACGTGGCTTATCATTAGTTTGTTGATAAAGTAATTTTATTAGAATTCTACAGGTGCTTTTGTTTTGATTTTAAATTTCAGGAGTGTTTAAATCGTAGAACCAGTTGAATTATCATAATCTGTTATTTTGAAGTAATCGATGTACAGGGTGTTTCTAAATTCATACGAAAAAATTTAGAAGGTGATGATTGAGGAAATGATTGCCCGTATAAAATTATGACTGATTTTTCCTACAGCAAAATTTCCTCAGCGAACCCCCTTCCGAGATATCACCCCTTCAGGGGGTTTCTACATTCATGCGACAAAATTCAGGTGATTGCCCGTATGAAATTATGATGGATCTTCCCTGTAACAAAATTTCCTCAGCGAACCTCCTTCCTAGATATCACCCCTAAAAAGTGGTGAGTAAAATTAGGTTTTAATTTTGTCTCCAAAATTTAAGTAAAGATAGAAACTTGAAATTTTGTAATTTCCGTGCACTCGCAAAGGACTAACCACCGGTATTTTTCCAATATTCCTGTTACATTATTAGGAAGTGATATTAACATTCCTTACTATATTTAATATTAAATTGTTGTTTCTATATTTAGTTTTGTAAAATAAAAATATTAATCCCTATTTATTTAAAAACATTTCTTAATCATTAAGTTTTTTTCTAAAACCAATAGATTTGGTGGAAAAAAAATAAAACACAATATCCTGATTTTTATTCTTTATTAAATAACAAACGGCATACGTATTGAGAGTGGGAAACAGTGAAGATGGAAAATGCAAGAATAAAATGCGATTCATAGTAAATGTTGCAAATAACCGCCACCGGCAAAAAAAAATTAAAAATGACACACCCCTTTTTAGGAATGATATCTCGGAAGGGGGTGGGCTGAGGAAATTTTTTTATAGGAAAGATCCATCATAATTTCATGCGAGCAATCATCTGAATTTTTTCGTATGAATTTAGAATCACCCTGTTTATATCACTTTGACCACTGCAGAGAAAACTGAAACAATTAAATGACCAGGGTGGCAGAAACTCCCCGTGTCATTTGAGATTTTTAAAGAGGTTGCCACCCCGTTTTGGGAGATGACACTATATTTATGAATCTAGGCTAAGCAAAATCGACCTGTTCCGGGGTTTTACAGAAAATGATCTTTCATAAAAAGTATTCTAGTTGGATTCTTTTAAATGGGCCACCCAGTAGTAAAAACAAACAAATAACGCTATTTTAAAGGCGCCGTAAATAAATCTTATTGTTTTAAATACAAATGCACAAATTGCAAAATAAAAACAAACCAAATCGCAATTAATGCCGTGGCCTTAGAAATTTTTTGAACGTAGAATACAAATTTGAATTGTTTACTTTTCTACTCAACTGTTACCGGAAGTTGTTATTGATAAATTCATGCCATTTCATAATGAGGATTTATTTTTTTGTAATTTTAATTTTGCATTGTTGTGCAGCTGCGAAATTTTAACTCATAAAAAAAACCGATAATTAATTTATAACGAGGGTCGACACCAAATGTTTGAAAATCCCAAGAAAGAAAAAATGAAAACAAGGAAGTGGTTTTAACCTAATGATTAAAATTATTTTATGATTCGTGAAAAGGTTTATTTACATATTTTTGGTCAAATTAAATTTAATTAAATAAGTATGTAGAATTATGGGAGTATTTTGGTGTGCGCGTGTGTGTGTGTGCGTGTGTGCGAGTGTGCGTGTGTGCGTGTGTGCGTGTGTGCGTGTGTACGTGTGTGCGTGTGAGCGTGTGCGCGTGTGTGCGTGTGTGCGTGTGTGCGTGTGTGTGTGGGTTTGTGCGTGTGTGCGTATGTGCGTGTGTGCGTGTGTGCGTGTGTGGCTGTGTGTGTGTGTGTGTGTGTGTGTGTGTGTGTGCGTGTGTGCGAGTGTGCGTGTGTGCGTGTGTGCGTGTGTGCGTGTGTACGTGTGTGCGTGTGTGCGTGTGTGCGTGTGCGCGTGTGTGCGTGTGTGCGTGTGTGCGTGTGTGTGTGGGTTTGTGCGTGTGTGCGTATGTGCGTGTGTGCGTGTGTGCGTGTGTGGCTGTGTGTGTGTGTGTGTGTGTGTGTGTGTGTGTGTGTGTGTGTGTGCGTGTATGCGTGTGTGCGTGTGTGCGTGTGTGCGTGTGTGTGTGTGTGTGTGTGTGTGTGTGTGTGTGTGTGTGTGTGTGTGTGTGTATGCGTGTGTGTGTGTGTGTGTGTGTGTGTTGTGAAGACATCAGCTTTCGCCATTTGCCACATATTATTTTAAATCTGGAGGAAATTTAAAAGGAATTTGTACTTATATTTTAATATTCGTTCTTTTTATGTATTTTATTACCGAGTCCAAGATAATTGCTGTTTGTTGATATTACTGAGGTAATATTTGCCGGAAGCTGGAATCCATTTTATATTAAATCGAATATAAATTGTTTAATAGACGAAACATAGTTAGTACATTTAAGAAATAAATGATTTAGATCGACAGTTTTGTTATTATTGCATGAACAATATGGCGAAGCAAGCATGGTGAAGATGCGCTGGGAAGCAGCCATGATTTAATTTAATTTTAGAAATTGTGCTAGAGTAACTTTTGCTTATATTAGAAAATTAAAAATGACTGGTTTTATTCGGCAATCTATGATAAATTAGGAAATAGTGGTTGTTGGAGTTTCTTGCAATGTTCTCATATATTTTAGACCAATCTAATCTTATTTGATTTTTATAATAACTGATAAGGTCATAGTAATTGCATGGTAATTTGTTACATGTTCATGTTCTTGGCCTCAGAGTCTGCTTTTTCATTGCCACTATTCCCCACATGTGCCTTTGCCCAGATAAATATTAAGGAAGTATTTTTAAATTTTATAGAATCGCTTATTAAGGTTGTTGCTCATTTGCACGTCACAACACGGCATAGCCCCCTTCCCGTCAAAATACGGATAGGACTGATGGACCACTTCCTAGTGATGGGTATTTCGAGAACGAACTAATGGACTATATGGACTCCAAAACAACTGGACTGATTTTGATAAAATTTTTAGGCAATCTTCGTATTATCTCAGCGGGTGATCCTGTAAAGTTTGATAGCGATCAGGTCAACGAAAGGGGTGAAAGTGGATTGAATAACAAAAACTAAAAAAAAAGGCCAAAATTATTTTAATAAAATTTTGTAAACCTCAAAAGGGTAAGAGGGGGTTGAAATATAAAAAACTATTAAAAATTGCCGATATTGGTGTCGAACTCATTGAAAGGAACATTCCCAATTTTGTTAGCACCTCTACGAAAGGGGTGAGAGAGGCATGGAAAATAAAAGCTATTAAAAACGCCGATATAAATGTCGAATTCATAGTTTTCGGGGACGATAAGTTTGATAGTGACATTTCCAAAGCAGGAAAGTCTACGAAAGGGGTGAGAGGGGGTTGAAATATAAAAACTATTAAAATAGCTGATATTATTTTTAAATTCATAGTTTTTGAGGTCGCTGAGTTTGGTAGTGACATTACCAATTATGTTAGCACCCATGCAAAAGAGGTGGGAAGAGGATGAAATTTAAAAACTAAAAAAAACACTGATATTAGTGTAGAATTTATAGTTTTTGGTATCGCTGAGTTTGATAGTAATATTTTCAAAGCAGCCAATATTCAACAGGACAACGTTTGCCGGTTTTCGCTAGTAAATAATAACATGGGCATTTTTTATGTATAGACAGTATTTTTGACTATACCAAAAATAAAATTATATTCGAAGACAAAATTTCAAATTTGAAATTTTTTTTGGATCCTCAATAAACGTTTAGTTGTACCAGCGCCACTAATCCAAGGTTTAACTAGGTTGACTGCGTTAAACATTTCCTTTCTTTGTAATAAAAAAGAGGCTAGGTTAGAGTCTGTTTAGGTTGGGCATTTATTCATTGTTTATTAAAAAAGGTTGGATTAGAGAGACAACAAAGCATCCACTAGTGATAAAAACAAAATAAAGGAGGAACTGGACGAAAGAGTTAACCCAGGAAATGTGGTTAATGCTGAAGAGTAGGGATAATTGGTCAAAGGTTAAACGATATGTGGAAAAATTATAGAAGAAATCGATATGCAATGCATAATGGCATGAATAAAAGTAAAGGAAATTGTTAGGGAGAAAGCGAGGTAACAGGATTAAGAATGTTGTGGCAGTGTTATTCTTTTGGGGTGGTGACCATGACAGGAGGAGGAGCAAGAGAATTTCATCCAGAAAGGTTTTAATGAGGGTAAACGGGAAAAGCCTGGAAGCATAAAGATTTCCACTCCTTAATAAAAGAAAGGTTTTGGTTTGGTGAGGTCTGCGTTAAGTATTTCCTTTATATTAAAATTATGGTAAGGCTAGGTTATCATTGTAAAGAGGATTTGGTATGAAACTTAAGGGTAAGTGGGGGAATTACAAAAAAAACATTTATAACTTCTAAGCGGCTGTTTTCCGTAAGCTTAGACCGAAAAAAAATCGTTGTCTCATCAAAAGGTTTTAAAATATATGCCTGATTTTAATTTATGGGATTTATGGCATTTTACCAAAAAAACATATTAAAAATTAACGTAATTAAAAAAATAGCTGGTAGACAGGACTGTAACTAGGGTACTGTAGGCAAGGTTTCTTTTTTGCCCCCTAAAGAAAGGCGCTGCATTGGGAAGGTAGGTTACATACAAAATTTACGTGTATTTTTTTTGTGTGTAAGTTATAGTTAGTTATAGTAAGTTATACCTTAGTTTATTAAAATTCTTTGGCTTATAAAAACAAACAATTTTTATTAGTTAAAATTAAAGAATATGATACTGGGTGGCCAACCAAAAACGAAACAGAGCCATTTGCAGGAACTTCGCCAACATTTTAGAAAACGCTTAGACCCGTCAATTTTTGATAAAAGGGGACTCTTTTTCCGATATTTTTGACTCCGCTAGTTTCAACCCCAAGCGAGGGTAAAAATAATCCCAAAATTTTTAAATGGCATTGGGGTCGAATAAGATGTCTTTCAAAAGCTTTTACAATAGTCTTTAAATTTTAAAATTTGGCCCTATACTTATTGAGAAATTAGATTTTAAATGTGAAACTTCTCTGCAAACAATCGCGAACGGTAAAAATGTCATTTATTCGAGTTAAGTACGCCAATGGTATAAATTTAGTACCTATTTTTTGCTTTGCATTGATTTGTGGCGATTTGTTATTAGTTCCAAAAAACACAAATGGATACGATCAGGAAATTGCTAATCCAGTCCTGAATACAGTTCAAGTCAAAGTAGTGGATGTCAAATAATTGTTTAGTAACGTGTTGGTTGGTAGTTTATTTAACGTAGTTTTGAAAATTAAATACTATGGTATAATTCATTGCGGAAAGTGTGGAAATTATTTTGCTTTACTTTATGAACAATTAATGTGCAAATAGAACAGCCAGATATTCAATGCACAACGTCAAGATCGACATGTGAGTAGAACGTATGTACTAGAGTTGATAAAAAAATTCAAGAGACAGGAAATGTAGCTAATAAAAACAAAAAATAGAAAAACCCGTAGTTAATGAAGCTAGTGAAGTTGCAGTTTTGGGACATGTTCATCGTAATCCTACTTTGAGTACGAGGCAGCTGGCATTTGTGTCTGGGATCAATCGAACTAGAATCCAAACCATTTTGAAGAAGAATAAATTTCATCCATATAAAATACGTTTGCTCCATGAACTTAATGCGGCTGATTGTGACCGCTGTTTGCAGTATTGCGAAATAATGAGTGCGAGAGCAGGGATCGATACACAGTTCCTTATTAAAATCTGTTTTTCCGATGAATGCAGTTTTTTTTGCACGGTAAATCGCCACAATTGCCGCTATTGATCCCATTCAAACCCAAGAGTTTTTCACGAGGTGCATACACAACAACCGGAGAAATTAAATGTATGGGTTGGTATTTGCGGTGACCGACTGGTGGGTCCTTTTTTTCTATCAGGCAATTTGACAATCCAGGGGCGTATAAGATCTGGAGATCTTGGGGCCAGTCTATCGGTCTGCGTCTACCAATCCACCTCCTAGGAAAACAATTATTCAAAAACTCATGAACATCACTTATATAGTGCGGGGGTGCACCATTTTGTTGCAACCACATACTTTCATTTGGTGGAATTTGGAAAAATATTGGCAAGTATAGGTATAAATTAATTTCATAAACAGTTCAAGTAACGCTCCCCTGTGAGATTTCCTCCAAAAAAAATAAGAGACAATATTCCTGTCGTTTATTATCTCTGCCCAAACATTGAGTTTCTGAGGGTATTGAGTATGCCCGTCTATTATCCAGTAAGGATTATCCCTGCTTTAATATCTGCAATTAGGACTATCATTAAACCATTTAGGTAAAACGTAGCCTCATCAAAAAACAATTTGTTCAATAGAACGTGGGTTGCGGTTACATAGATCCTTCATAATTTCACAGAACTCCATATGGCGATCGGAATCATCTTCACAAATTGTTTATGTTCTCTACACTCAATAAAATATCAAGTTTCACGTTTTTTTTTATTTTAGGACGTCCAGAATTCGGAATATGTTTGACATGACTAGTTTTTCTAAATTTTTTCTCGATCTTACCTACCGTTGAACGACTGATAGTCTATTTGGACTATTCGCATTGAACAAGCCGCATTTTTTTTTAATGAAAATAGTCGTAAAAAGGGTAGACCTATCGTCGCACTGCGACTATTAAAAGGGGAAGGGATTATAGAAAGGAAATGATTGTGGACCTGCTTTTTGAAAAGTTGCAGGTCATAGTTCTCTGGAAAAACTGATTTTGGAAGCTTGTTCCATTTCGTAGCAGCCCTGTAAAAGAAGAATTCTTGATGGAGATTGGTCCTTGTAGTGTCAATCTTGAGAGTAAATGAGTGAGACTGATCAGCGTGCCGAGTTCTTCGGCCAAATGTGGCCAATGGTGGTACAAGAGTTTTTATTTCTCTGGAGCATCTGCCATGGAAATATCTGTAGAGTAATGACTGGTCGCATACTTCTTGTTGTGTTTTGGTTTTATCTCCGCATTCAATAAATAATAAAATTTCAATACCTTTGGTTTCACTTGAATTGTAGATTGTAGGAGGGGTCGTGAAGGCTATGCAGCCTCACAAGCACCTCGACCTATCAGATCTTCTGTGCATAACCCTTAAATTATTCGAGGCCCGGGATTCCGAGACTTTAAGGGTTTCACTTAAAGTAGCCATATTTTACTTTTAGAACCTTTTCACTTAAAATATGTGGTTAATATTTTACAAAACGTATCAAGTTGATATTTTAACTGACATTTACTTGACAATAACTTGACTTTTATGGAATTCATTTACGATTGTCTTTTTTACCCATATTGGACTAGGAAATAGCGAACTATGCATATCTGGAAAGGATCCATACTAGAGCACTGAATCACTAGTCTGCCTGGTCAATCTAGAGGATTAGAGCCTTAGTGGAAGCTCAAATAAGTCAAATTTCGCATTTTTTCAACACTCTTTTATTAGCTTTACTTTTAACTTTCTAAATAACTAACAATATAATAAAATCTTGGAAGTCAATTTTTAACCACTTCCAATCGTCTCAATAATTTAAAATTTGTCACACATATTAAAGACGACGACAATACAAGAATTTTATAATATTAATGTAATAATAATGACAATGATAAGAATTTTTAATTTCAATTTTCACTCACATTCAATCCTCTGAATAATCTTAAATTTAGCTTACATATCAAGGACCGATGAAACTAAAAATTAAATAATAAATTATAATTTTGAAAAAACTAAGGACGCATGCTTTTATAGTACTATATGAACTAAAAAGTAAAGGATAATCTTTAAAAATTAACTTTTATGTTAAAAATCGGAAGCTGACTGATAAAGTGGCCCCCAAGATCTCCAAATCTTACGTCACTGGATTTTTTCTTGTGGTGGATGGCGTTTTGAACATCTTATTTGAATGTTGTATTTCCTTGAATATAAATTTATTCTCTTACTGAAATAAAATATTAATTTTTGTTTACCCCGTACAACCAAATCAAAATATTTATTAATATTGAATGCAGTATTGAAAGACCTTTCTGAAGAAGTGTTACAATACATCTATTTCAATTTAAAAAAATTACCGATTACGTCACCACGTCAAAACCAGTGACATAAACTCTTTAGAATAGTTATTTAAAAATCGGCATTTATAAACTAAAATCGACCTCTTCCAGGATTTTTGTCAAAAGTGAAATATCGAATTTTGTTTTATAATTTAGCTGCGCACTGTATATTTGTCAGAAATAAAAACCTAACCTCAACCTAAATTGAAAAAGAAATAAGAAATTCTTGTGTGAAGTCAAAAAGTGAAGTTCAACCTAAGCTTAAATTGAAAAAAACCTTTCTCGTTTTTCCTAGAAACTCGTCATATTTTATGACAAGTCAAAAAGTGAAGTTCAGCCAATTCTTGAACAATAAATGTTAAGGACAGAAATCGAGGAACATTTATTTATGAAAAGAAAATGTCTTGGTAACGATTGGTAAAGCGAGAAAGTTGGCAACGGCGCAATCCGGCTTCACCTCTCCTCGCAGAGCAAAGATCCCCGCAGTCCGCGATACGTTCAGTTCGAGCAGCGCCCGGTCGTTGGTAAACGCGTTTTCATTCCACCAAAATATACCGACCGACCGCACTTTTTACTCGACAAGCGAGAGAGCCGACGACTGCTAGATCTCGTCAACACTCCTTTCACAAATCCGTGGCATGCGGTCGTACACATAAGACCATTTAAGATTAAACGGGTGAACAACGCAGTGTTCAAGTGAAACGAAGTTTAATAATTCGGTAGGTAAAGAAATAAAGTGCGATTTTAGTGCTGCAAAGTGTCTCAGCGCGATTTCGGTCGTCAAAGACGTGGAGATATACGACCACGCAGTGTTATGGTAGCCAGTCAAGGCGTTGAACCCCAACAGAATGCAGAGATGTACTGCGGACCCGTACATTCCCCATATGGTGATTACTATCAGGAAAATCAGTACTACGTGCATCCGGAAATGTGTCCGGCGCACGTATGCGCCATCCAGGGAGAATTTGGTGAGAATATATTTGAGAAATGTGTATATTTTTTTAAATCAACAACGCCGACCAAATACGCAACAATATTTACACAATGCGAATTTCTTTGCAATGTTTTAAAAACCTACGTTGCACATTTTTTGTTTTGTACGCAGACCATATTTGTACAGGATGTTTTTGCACAATATTTGGAAAATCCTTAAATAATTCAGTCGTAGTTATTTTTGGTATTGCCACTAATTTCATTAAAAAAACTGTTGCTCAGCAGCAAAATCATGAGTATAAATTAACATCTGGTTATCTGGTTTTATTTATTTCAAATTTTTTGTTTTCAACAAAAAAAAAACAGTAACTTATGTTAACACAAATATAATCATTAGGCTTGTTCACAATAGGAATTTTTTTTATTTAACGCAGGGTGTTGGTTTTAAAATTTCTCATTTTTCCTTAAAAATAATAAAATAATACTTAATAATTACGTGATAGCTGTGGTTTTCATATAAAATCATTAAAATAAAAATTTCACGTCTATTAACTAGAAACTCGTGTTTAATTTTAAATGAGAATGACGTCTTTTTATTCTGTAAAATATCACCCCCTTTGCTGATTCGTACCCCAGTAATTTTAACGAAAACATGTATTTTTGTGTCGGGTTAATTAATTGTGTATCATTAATTTGATGTTGGAAAATATGTTCATTATCCATCGAATTAGCTGAAAGCCAAATCAAATTGCATCTAGAGAATTTCGGACTTTTTTTAACAGAATAAAAAAATGTTGATGAAATTTAATTTTTTTGTAAACATAGAAATCTTGGTTCATAATTTTTAAAAAAAATTATTATTGCCAATGGGTTAATGCCATACAAGAGCAATTTAACTTAAATTTAGGATGTAAGGACGTAAAAGTAATTAACAAATTTAAACAATGATTATGAAAAATCGAGTAAAAATTTAAAGTTTTTTTATTATGTAAGTACTTACCTCCAATCCTAATTCGTATAGAATAAAAGTGTGTGCCCCACTTGAAAACTCTGATCACACCCTCATCTCCACAATCTGCTCTTTCCATATACCATCGTGCAGCACAATACCGCCTCATGTGGCACTACAACTCGGCCGACTGGGAAGATCTTCGTATGTTTTTCTGACAGTTTCCATGGAAGAGAGTTTGTTTCTCTGTAGTAGATCCAACACGTTGTGCCGAGACAATTTCTAAATTCATCCTATTTGGGGATGCAAACTTACATACCGAACACCGCAAGAAGAACATCATCCGATAAGCACTGGTTGGCAGAAACTGCTCTAAAGATCTGTCGCTTCCAAACAGGCAGCATACCATAAATGGCAAAAATATCCAGGCCCTGGGTTCCAGCTCATTTCGTCCTCTAACCAAGACAGAAGAAACACTAGCCACGACTGCCCAAGAAAAAGCTAATATTTTTGCGTACTTATTTGCTGGTCACTTTGGATCCAACGCACAGCAAGGCTTTAGAACACAGTGCCTAGGGAGGTGTTCCCCGAGGCATGCAACCTCCAGAAATTTAAGAAGAACACCAACTCCTACCTTTTTTCACTTGGTTCTCACGATGTTCTCTGAGCATTACAGGATATCCCTTTTCGTGGAAACTGAAACATAAAAAAAAGTACATGAAACGAACATTTTTTTATGTCTGAAGATAACTTTAAATCGAAGCTAGTTACCTGACAAGAATAATAATAATTATATGTATATGCTTTACGCAAAAGTCATTATCAAAATGTCGATTACATCATTATTGGAACTGATTTAATCCTAAAAACAACAGAATTTTTAATATTCATTGAGGTAAAACATGATAAATTTAAGAGGCTGCATATTAATAAATTTTTAAAAACGTTTTTTATTTTATAAATGCCACTTCTAAAAGGGGTAATCAACATTAAGTTTATTGTAAAAAATTGTATAGAGAAATGCCAACAACTAGTTTGCTGTGTCTTTTTTTATTTACTTGTACTGAAAATTCTTTTTGTAATTTAATTGAGCGAGAAATACAGTGAAACTGTAGATTTGAGTTTTTATTATACAAAAATTATACGTATTGACAAGAGATTCTTTGAAAAAGGCCACTTCCTGTTGTCGTCGTTGATTCTGTGATGATGTTGACGACAGTCTCAAAAGTCTATCTCGTGCACAAAACACTTTATTATTTTTGTTTTATGTGTACTTTAATATTTGGGTGGCACACAAGTGGATTAATTTATAATTTATCGGTACCGAGTCTTTTTTCGAGTTGTTGAGTTGTCCCTTAAGAAGGCTTGTAAGGATCGAAAGTGCACTAGTTCGTCACTTATGCGCACTGAGTAATATGGTGGGGTATCTTGGTCATTATCTCGCGACGAATATTAAACATACTGAGCGAGTAAAATTTGGCAAACTCAGGATAAATTTTTAATTAAGAATTTATGAAAACAAAAAAGCCCTGTTAATCCTTGGTGAAATTTGTGAAAAACAATCGAATCGTCGAAAATATAAATAAACTTCTGTACAGAATAAACGCAACAAAATATTAAATCATACAAATTTTTTTAATAATTTTGTTACATTTTAAGTTAAAAAAAAAACCTATTGATAATTAGCATCAATATTTTTTATAAGATCGGAATTAAAAAAAATTATGTTGTAAAAATAGGACTCTATATATTTAATTTGTGAAATAATTATTACTTGAATAAAGGTGTAAATCGACTAACAAACGCCTTTTTCAATATTCCTGTCGCAGCCAATTCTCGGCGACTATAACTATTCGTTGGAATTTGCAAGCCATTTTTTTGTCTCGTTTTTCATACATTTATTTACACCAGCAATTATCTTTTGTTTTCGCAGAGTAGTTCTTTTTACCATTCGGTCCGCTCATTTTAAATTTGTATTTTAGGTATAAAATACAAAAACAGCAAAGAATACCTACACAAACACAATAAATCTTTACCTATACGTTAATACACCTACCCGCTAAAGTTTATACGCTTCTTTGCCACTGTCAAGCAGACATTTCCAGTAATTGTATTGTGTAAAAGACGTTCTAATTCCACTTCGTCGAATATAGCCATTTGATGTGCCTTTTACTACAAAAGGTTGTTAAAATTTGTGAATATTATTTGTTATTACGGATCTTAAAAAGTTGGAAGAGAAAAGGAAAACTTTGGATGAAAGTAAGTTCAATTTGTAATGAATAAATTTTTACGTTTGATTTTTAAAGGACTCATCATATCCTTTTTAGATGCTTATTTTTGTGTAGAAACTTAAAACTACTTTCTTGCAGACAGCAATAATTTCTTTCGAGTAATCTTTGAAAACTTAATAAAGATTAATTAAAAATGAAACAAGTTCATTTGCTCCATGTAAGAGTGCACAAGACTTCATTTGTTAATTTATCATTATGAAATTCCTTGCGTGTTTCACGGTAAGTTCGAATTATAAAGAGGAAGTTTAGCTTTTTAAGAAATAACTTTAATTAAATGGTGCTGTACCTTTTCTTATTCACGCAGAAAACATTTCATCCCAAGCAACTAAATTATACCAACTAAGAAAATTTAATAATAACGTAAGCAAGCATTTATCGTGTTTTAATTTGCACGTAAATTTGAATTACTGAGACTTGCAATTTGCAATTGGGACTTCAAAATTTGCAACTGAGACTTACAATATGCAACGGTAACTTAAAATGTGCAATTGTGACTTGAAATATGCAACTGGGGCTTAAAATGTACAACTAAAACTTGCAATATTTAACCGGTACTTTAAATGTGTAAATGAAACTTGCAATATTCTACAGTGATTTTAAACGTGTAGCTTATAATTGCAATATGCCATTCGGACTTGAAATGTGCAACTGATCCTTGCAATATACCACATGGACTTAAAAGGTGTAGCTAGGACTTACAACATGCAACGGGGATTTGAATTGTGCAACTAAGACTTACAATATACAACAGTAACATAAAATGCGCAACTGTGACTTGCAATATAAAACTGGGGCTTAAAATGTGCAACTAAGACTTGCAAAGTGCAACTGAGACTTAAAATGTGCAGCTGTTACTTGAAATATACAACAGTGACTTAATTGCTACTGTGATTTGCAATATGCAGCTGATACTTAAAATGTGCAACTGAGACTGGCAATATACCACAGCGACTTGAATGTGTAATAATTATTTTGAGTTACACGAAGAGAATGAAATTAGTATTAACGTTTATAAGCAAACTTATAGTGTTGGCAAAACTTGTTGACTACTGAAAATGTTTTAAAGCATAGCAAAGAAACCAGAAAATAATATCAGTAATCTCAAAAAAACAAAGGTATTATCAGAATGTTCTACCTTTTCAATTAATTGACATTTTTTTAAAATATTAACTGTAAAATATATTGAAAAGGCTATTAAATGTGCGATGTTTTTCTCTAGACCAAAAACTTGCGAAGTAGACCAAATAATTCATCAGTAATCTCAAAAAAAATTAATAAATATTATTAAAATATGTTAAGAATATGTTTTTACCTTTAAAATTAATTAAAAAAATTTCAATTGTGGAAGGTATTTCATTTCACTAAATGATGATGCCGGGATGTACTATTACTTTAAACAAATTAGATACCCGGTATACTCTTTAGAGTTAATATAATTACGGTATAAACCTAAAGATTCTCAAAATTCAATGAAGGAATGATAACAAGCAAATCGAAACCAGTTTACTTAATTCGTATATCGTCTTTGATTCCTAAGTACAAAACCGGTTTCCTTGGCAAGATATGGGGAGGAATAATTAAGCTGTTTTTGTCAACATTTTAAGTAATTAAGGCGATTTTTATAACCTTGTCTAATTATACCTGGAATTATAAACTGCAATAATGCAATAATTTTATATGTTTATTTAACGATAATTTTATTTGTGTTGATATTTTTTGTAAGAAATCGGGATTGCTTTATTGCAGTTTTTTTTTGGAATAAAGCAATAAAAATTAACCGGGGAATACCATCGAGGAATTATCAGTTTTAATTTGTCATCAGACGAAGAATGTGTTTACAATTTTTTACAGTGTGTTGAGTGTATCTACAGAGCTGCAATAAACACATTTATCAATGTCACTTATTATAAGTGATAAAAAAGATCAAGAAGAATCAATGTATTTTTATCTAGTTGCGTAATATATTTTTTAGTAATCCTATCCTTTTTTCATGTTTACTTAGTAACCACTCTGTTTAATTTGTCCTTCTTCTGTTTTTATCGTTTTTTGTCCAACTCTATTGGAGTGTGTATTTAACTAACATTGTAGAATCGTTTTCCTCGAAATGGTTCTATAGTAACTTTTTATTATAAGATGAATTTCATTTTAAAAACATTTATGTAACAAATATCTTTTATCGTACGCCTATGTATATTTAATAGTGTATGGCTGACTATTAAAGAAATAACATGTAAAATAATAATATACAAATTTGTAATGTCATGATATTTATTTAAACAAGAGTGAGAGGGCTACGAAACCGCACAAAGAGGACAGACCGAGAAGTATAATACGCTGTATAATGTATTCTATCTCATTCTTTCGCAGGCTTAATCCTATAGATTTGTGTTTATCTCTTTTTTTGTCGCTTTTTGGTTTGATCCAGTTTCAAATCACAACGATTCTAAAGAAGTATCACTTCAAAATAGAATAAACCAAACGCCAATCCTAAATATTTATGCAAAGGGAGTATTTGGGGCCATCCATACATTAAATCACACGTTAAGGGGGAGAAAGGGGGGTCAACAAAGTGTTACATCGTCTGACATGGGAAAAAAGTCATAAATCATATCACGGTTCTGACAGCTATTTTACTGATTGACAAGGCATGGAGAGCTGTAACACCCCTAACGATTCTCAACTGTTTCAAAAAATCTGGTTTCATAAAAGAAGATCAGGAAAATCTTCCAATAATTTTGGATGATGAAGAACCAGCAATAGAACCACTAGTTGACATCAGCGGTGTGAGCTTTTCTTACTTTGTTCAAGTGGATGAAGATATTGCTGTCTCAGGTTCACTAACCGATGGCGAAATTTTATCTGCGACAGATACGAATGATAAAAGCAACGATGAAGATGAGGACGATACATTAGAACCATTGGCAGAGGTGTCAGTTAAGGAAGCAAAAGCCTCATTCGATACCTTACAAAGCTTCTGCCTACAAAACGAAAGTGATGGCACTTTTTCTCTTAAAAAAAGTTATTGAGCAGTATGAGCAGCAGCAATGTGCTTTGAAGCAAACCAATATAACAGAGTTCTTTCGAAAGATAAATTAATTCACATTCTGAATATGTACGTATGTACCTCTTAACTTTTGTTATTGTTAAAGAATAGCAGTTAATTGATCAACACTCAATAATTCAAAGTTTTATTTATTTTCTCTCAAAAATTTCAAACCATTTGATATTTCAAACACTCGATAATTCCACTGTAAATTTATTTTGGAAGTAGCGTTATTTAAAAAAAGTTTTTACTGTTAAAATATTTTTAAAAAATGAAGAATGACTTTATTAAAGTTAAAATAAATTTTAAGATTCTTTTTGTATACATGGAAAGTTGGAATATTTATTTTCGGATCCACGTGAAAAAATTTCTTGAGGAAAGTTTCTTTAGAATTGCAATCATTTCGATAAATAAAAAATACCACAGTTATGTTTACGAAACAAACTACCTTATGTAAATCTTTGTTGATTGTTCGTTTGTAATTTGTACTTGTTAATATTTTAATTAGAATATTTAAAGTTGTTAAAAAAATGCAAATTCATATTATTATTCGTAGCTCAAAATCATGTTTATAAAACACTGATAGTTTTATAATTGAAAATGTTAACGTTTTCTAAGAATCTGTAAAATTAGATTATCGGGTGTGTGTTCAAAATAAAAATTTAAATAAAGTTTATTTTTCGTACTGCCTCGGTAACAACTGAACCATAGGCTTGAAATAATTGTTTATTAATTGTATCTATTTAAATCTTTCTTTTAGAAAGAGCGTTATTTACAAAAGGTTTTTACTGTTAAAATGTTTTTAAAATGAAAAAACAGCTTTATTATAAATTTATAAGAGTTAAAAATAAATTTAAAATTCTCGTATACAAGGAAAGTTAGGTTAGGTTAATTTAAGAATTTTGTATACCAGGGAAGTTGGATTATTTGTATGTTTATGAAACACTTTTATATATTTTTTAAAATTTACGTTTTCTAAAATTCCGTAGAAATAGCTTATTGGGTGTGTCTGCAAAATGAATGAATAATTAAAGTTTTTTATCGGACTACCCCGGTAAGAAATAACCGACAGACTTTTCATTTAACGAATAAAAAACGCTGATGGTACACAAAATATATCATGTCTAAGTGTATAGTATACGTTTTACCAAACTGTGTCTGATAGTCCCTTTTACTTTACGAAATCCAATAAATTGGTTAAATAGAGAACATGATTAGCGTAAATAAGCCGATCGACGATACTGGCTTCGTTTGTGCCGGTTGGTATGTATCGAAACTATCGAAATTTCTTCGGTTAAAAGTTCATTCACTTTATAAAATTATCGAGGATACGTTTTCTTGCCTCGACTTTTCGGTCACCGAGCGTTCAAACGTGGACCGTTTACTGATTATCGTGTATGGACACTATAAATTAATAGAATCGTCTTGTTTAAACTGAAACGGACATTTTTACACTGTAGTATTGTCGCTCCGCATCGTTTTGCTAATGAAAGAAATATTGACAACTGACAGTTTTAAGTTACCATTTTTGCTGATTTATAATCAGTGATATTAAAATTTCTGTACAATATGTAATTAATTATAAAGTAAAAAAGAAGAAGTAAAGAAAAATTGAAGGAGAGAGAGAATTTGCAACAAAAATTAGGTATTTTTATGTAAATGTCACCAACCTCTTAAAGTTATTAACAATATGTACCACCAGAAAATTAGAAAATAATGGATCTAATTTGGATGTAGTAAAAAGGATTCACGTTTTGCCAAAAATTTCAAGTAATTACAAGCGAGGAATGTCTTTCAAAAAATAAGCGGAATCAGAAATTTTTGGTCAATGTTTAATTTTGGAACAAAGTTTCATATCGCACGTTGCGGATGCCGGGGCTAGACAGCGTTCTCTTATCACACTATTTTTTACTTTAACCCAACATTCACTACCATACGTAAGTGTAGGAACCAACACACCTTTATGCACAGCCAGACGTGCCTTTTTTGACACTTTATAGCTGTATCCCATCTGTATCTGGCTGTATCAAATCATCCCATCACAATGTCCGGAAATACCTTTGAACCAAGTCCCTCCATCTCTATTTTGGGAGTCACGGTGTCCAATAATATGTCTTGGCATGACCATGTTGCTAACATCGCAAAGTCGGCAAGCCAGAGGCTAGGTTTTCTGTGGAAAGCCAGAAAGTTTTTTACTCCTGATCAACTGTTGACGACGTACAAGGCTCAAATCTGACCTCTACTGGAGTATTGCTCGCACATTTGGGGTTCAGCACCAAGGCATTCTCTTCGTCTTCTAGATTCCATTCAGAAAAGAGCCATTCGCTTGATAAACAGCTCAACTCTCACAGATACCCTTCACCCTCTAGAACATAGAAGAAGAGTTGTAGACCAGTCATTGCTCTACAGATATTTCCATGGCAGATGCTCCAGAGAAATAAAAACTCTTGTATCACCATTGGCCACATTCGGCCGAAGAACTCGGCACGCTGATCAGTCTCACCCATTTACTCTCAAGATTGACACTACTAGGACCAATCTTCATCAAGAATCCTTCTTTTACAGGGCTGCTACGAAATGGAATAAGCTTCCAAAATCAGTTTTTCCAGAGAACTATGACCTACAACTTTTTAAAAAGCGTGTCCACAATCATTTCCTTTCTATAATCCCTTCCCCTTCTAATAGTCGCAGTGCGGGCCGTCCGCGGCCCACACGATAGGTGGGCGACTATTTTCATAAAAAAAAAATATATATATATATATATATATATATATATATATATATATATATATATATATATATATATAAAGCTATGCAGTGCCTCATTCATCTGTTTTCCTGCCAACACCCTTCGCTCAATGTCACTGTCATACTTTCCATCTCTCGTAAACTTTAAACCCAAGTACACAAATTCATCTACTTGTTCCACTTTTTCTACCTCAATCGAAACTTCACAGTTTGTCATGCTTTCTTCTCTTTCAAAAACTTTCGTTTCGCTTACATTTATTTTCATCGCTTTGATTTTCAGGGCATCATGCATAACATTAACCATCGCCTGCAACTCCTCTTTAGATGACGCTAATATGACTTGATCATCGGCGTAAAGAAGGCATTTGACGATCAAATCATTCATTTATAATCCATACGCACTCTCTTTCAAATATTTTAAACAATCGTCTATGTATAAGTTAAACAGCTTGATTCATACATCTCCTTCCTCTTCTAAATCCTGCTTGCACATCTCATATCATCTTCTCAGTTTCATTTGTTACTCTTTTAATCAATATATTTGCATACAGTTTGCCGACTATGCTGAGTAAACTAATACCTCGGTAGTTCTTACAGTCCTGCTGCGAACCTTTTCACTTGTAAAGCGGCACGATAACGGCCTTGCACCAGTCGTCTGGTACGCTACCACTCCTCCAACAAAGGTTAAAAAGGCGGTACAGTAGACTAGCTACCACGTTTTGTCCAGCTTTCAGAATTTCAACTGTTATTCTGTCATACCCAGCAGCTTTGGTGACAAATAATAAATATGAGTGAGAATAGCTCGGAGAATAGTAAAGAATAGTAATAGTGAACCGAATATCAAAAGGAAACGTCAAAACTTAACACCCTAAGAAAAAACCATGAATGTATTTGAAGGACTACGAGCTAGAAAACAAAATATGAATATTAGTGAGGTAGTTACATTATGTAGTATTTTAACAAAAGTTTCCGAAGCTAGTGAGCATAAAATAATTAAAACAAGGAATGAAACAAAAGATATTAATACTTTGAAGGCTGAGACTAGAGGAAGAAAACAAATTAAATTGGACGATACAACAAAATAGGTCATTCGTCGTGCAGTACATGCATTTTTTATTAAAAAGGAATTACCAACTGTAAAGAAAATTGTTTTCTCTCTTTAATCTAATGAAAATATCCCAAAAATATTAAGGCGGGTTTGGTTACGTACTTTGCGTGAGATGAACTTCAGGTATTTAAAGAGAAAGAGGAAAAATTGAATTGAATTGAAAAAAAAGAAATCATTTTATGGCGCAAAAAATATCTGAAAGAAATAGCAGAGTTTGAAGAGAGGGTAGAAAAATATATTATACAGATGAAACCTGGTTGAATGAAGGATATACCGTGACAAAAATTTAGCAAGATTTAAATGTAAAAAGTAAATATCAAACTTTTGTAGAGGCTTAAACGCATTTGTCTCTAAAATAAACTGAAGAAATGAGGAAATGGATGCAGAACATTATGAAAAATGGTTTTTAGATAAAAAATCGAACCAGGATCTGGTATTGTTAAGGATAACGTTCCACACCACAGCCGGCGTGTAGAACGCTTACCATCCACCCAATGAAGAAAAGCACAGACTGCAGATTGGCTTGCTAAAAAAAAATTAAATTCAATAAACCAATTTTGAAAATCGAATTACTAAACTTAGCACGATGTCATAAAGATAAATATATGAAATATGTAGTAGATAAAATGGCGCGTGAACGAGGCGTAATTGTACTTCGATTGCCACCCTACCACTGTGATTTAAACCCAGTAGAACTTATATAGGCTCAAATAAAACATGAAGTAGCAAGGAACAATGTTACTTTCGACTTAAATGACGTAAATAATCTGCTTAGTAGTGCTGTCAACAATGTAACCTCATAGTCGTGGATAAAATTGATCGAACATATAGTGAAAGAAGAGCAGAATATATGGAATCCTGATAATTGCATTAAAATTACCATCAAAACTGTAGTTGTGGAACTAGGCGAAGATACTACTGATGAATCTGAAGATGACATAGACGACTCAGATTGGAATAAAGGTAACTTTTATCTGCTTACATTTATATTTAATGTCGTCTTTCAACGAAGAGTTTTAAAAGGTAGCAAAAATTGTTAGAGTTGGTAGCAATTATTTAAAGCTTTGCTGTGAGCATGGATGCTACATTTTAACAAGAAATAGATAACTTGATTCTATACATGCAAAGACGATTTATACTAAGCTGTTATTAATAATAGAGGAAGACACACCACATATTAATTTATTTTCTTCTTCTTTTTGTGGTGCCGAGTATATTCTGCGTGGGCGTCCATACCATTCTTATCAGATGTCTCTAATCATTGCAGCGTTTTGCAGTGTTTGGAAGTCCTTTATTCGTGTCCAATGACGAATATTTATTAGCCAGAACAATTTTCTTATGCCATTTCCTCTTCCCCCCCTTAATTTTACACTGTAGGATGAGATGCAGAAAGTGATACCTTTCTTCTCGTATTATATGTCCTAGGTAGGCTATTTTATTTTGAAATAATATAAATTTAAATTTGTCTATTTTAGGTTATTTTCTTTATTTTTTAAAATATTTATCTACATTATGTGTTTAAATTTTTGTATTTTACTAATCATAAACAGATACAATCCGTTTTTAATCGGCTGGCAGTAATTATTTATTCAGAGCGGTAGACTACATACTACATAGACATAAATACAAATAAAAACCAGCATCATCATTTTATATAAAAGCTTCTTTCTTTCACGGTACTACGTTAGATGTAACATTCATGAACAATGGAAATAAGTATCTGACTCGTGAATTTTATTGCGGCTCTGTTATAAGTTGATATGAAAAATACTCTATTGTTTATACAAACGAAATATTCAGTACTGAGTAGTATCGTGCGTGCTGTGAGAACAGATCTTTTGATTAGATAATAAATGTAATTATATATATTTATTATACAGATTTAGTACCTATGTAGAAAACAAAAATAAAGTCAAACGAGTGATCATCATTTAGAGAATTAAAATAAACTGTAATCAGTAACAGAAAACATTCAACTGTTGCTTGTGTATTAACACGTCACATCCGCAAGGGCGTCGTCAGAACTTTTTGTAGGGAGGGGCACACATATTTATTTTGAATTCGGAACGAAAATTGATTCGTTTTGAAGTTATTGATAATTTTAATTACTATAATACACAACTCTAATACAAACAAATTTAAGATTTGTTTATCACTACTATCTTATTAATAACGCTGTTCACCGTCTTTGACCCTTAGTCGGTGTACACTATTAGACTCCAGACCATCTACTGGCTGTTTTTAGACTTACAACAGCTAAATTATTTTCCAAAATTGAAAACGCATGTGGACTTGAATTTTTAATGAAAGAGATATGTCAACAGTCCCCACCATTTTCCAAATTCAGCAGATGTGTTATGGGTTGCTCTTTTCGCTAGTGATAGAATAAAAAATCTTACTCACTAAATTATTATTAACATATATATCGTCACTGTCCAGCGAAGACCATGGGATGGTAAGACTCAGCCTTCGCCATGGGAACGAGATAAGGAATGAAATAAACAATTTATCAAAGTCATAACCAAAAAAAACTTTCTAAAAAAGTAAGTAAACATCCTAAAAAAGCGAGGTTTGCTATCCAATGTGATATTGTATAGTTCCGGTTTTGTTATTTGGGATTATGATTTATGTTTTTCTATATCCTTCTTTCTACAGTTACTTACTACAAGTTTTCTGCTATGGCATTGTGGTAACTAGCATTATTCACAACCAACACGCTGTTTAGTCTTATATACACTGCGACGATAATTATCAATTGAAACTTGCAAGCCATGTTTTGCCTCGTTTTTCATAAATTTAATTATATCAGCAATTACCTCTTTTGTTTCCGCAGAGTAGCTCTTATTTTTCGGTCTACTCATTTTATTGCTCTTTTTCCATTTTTCTAAAATCCGCGGTCACGTCCGTTTCCACACGCGGTCGAAACAAAATTACGATTCGGCTAAAATTTCGACGGTAGCCGTCTACGAGAATGTATTACGCGATAGTAAATTTCTCTTGCGATAGTGTCGTCATGGGGCGGTGAGGCTAAGTACTTATAGGACCGCCCTCGTAAGTCGCTGACGTCACCAAGGTGATGCGAAACAATAAGTTTTCCTCCCACCAAATTTATTAACGCGCCCGAAAAAGTTTTCACTTTTAAAAAGTATTTTAAATAATTCATATTGATTCAAAATTCTGACGAATAAATTTCTGACTTTAAAAAAAGAAAAACGTAGCATCGTTTTTATAATCTTTATCAAAAAAGAAAATAGCATCAGTGAAAAAAATAAAACTAACTTCCTGTAAATTAAAAAATATGATAAATTTCGCCTAGTTAAACTCTGTTTCCGGTCATAAGCAATTATCACTTCATTAAAATAGATAGAGAAATAGTTTTGTTTAGATTGTAACATAAAAAATAATGGCCCCCTGCGTATCTAAAATATAAATTTTGGTTTGATACTCCATAATTGTCTGGCTCTATGATTAATAACACCTAAAAGGAACAAAGATATGAGCGACATCTTTTAACTTTAAATTCAACTATAGTAAAAAAATTATAATTTTTCTACAAGTTGCAATATTTAAAGAAGACTGTAATTTAGTAATAATTTTAGTTTTTTCTATATTTAATTATAATATTGTTACAAAACAACTTATCAGCAATTTACTACTTTACGTTTATTGCAACACAAAATACACTGCTAGATACTACAATATATAACCCGTACAATTGTTAGTCAAAAATAACTGTCCTGACCAACATTACATACTTTTATCTCTGCCTCTGGAACTGCCGAGAATTTCATCGAATAGTCTTGATATTTCTATAAATTGTCGATAGGGGTCGCGAGACTTATGCTTTGAGAAACACAAACAAAGAATCAAAGTCGGCTCAGGCCATTCTAGTTACAATATTTCTTAAAACGTTTATTATAAAATAATGGAACTGTATTTCGATATGTTATCATTTCCATTATTGCAAGTTAAAGTACATAAAAAAATGTTAAAAGAAAAAATATTGCCAGAGGCATTGTTTAACGAAATGTCGGTCAACCTTATGGACTTTTCATTGGATAACGATGTCTTAATTATTAAGATAGATCGAACCGTTAGGCAGGGAAACAAATTAATGGGGCACTGGATGTGCATAGATGGGCCCTACACTTATGTATGGTAGTAAATGTTGGGTTTGGCAGAAAAGCATGAAAATAAGATTAATGCTGCGGAGATGAGTAGTCTAAGAAGTATAGCCGGAATGACTCTGTTAGATAAAGTGAAAAATAGTGATATAAGGGAACGCTGTGGTGTGAAAGATGTGGTTACAAAGATAGATAAAGGAATGTTTAGATGGTTTGGACCGGTAGAAAGGATGGACGAAGGAAGATTGACGAAACAGATTTATAAGGCGAGTGTGAATGGGCAAGTCGGTAGAGGTCGTCCTCGGTGAACATATCTCGATCAGATCGACATTGTTTAAAAAAAAGGCCAGGTCAAGAGTATCAATAACCGACGAGCATGTATGAAAGTATAAGAAGCGAAAGATGTGTGTAAGAACCGTAGTAAGTGTCTACCACTTCGGAAAAAAGGCGTGACTTTATGTATATGTGTGCATGAACCGGTAGTATTTTTCGAAAGCGCTTTAAAGAATAATTTCATGTAATTGTTTGATGTCTACAAGCAAAATACAAAAGATTTTTTTGTTAAATAATTTCTGTCCAAAGGCATGCACCTCTAAAACTTTCAGTAGTCCTTGCTGCCGTTTCGAAAATGCTTTAACATAATTCTGGAGACCCCATTCAGCGAAAGTTTCAGAAATAGCAGATGTCTGCTATTTGCAGGTTCCAGATTGCAATACAGACACTCCAAGAAGTTGCTAAGTATCGCTACTTGAAAGAATCACAGGAAGTCTATTCACGATCTCTTTACCTGGTAATGCTGAAAGTAATTTACTATCCCAATGCACGACGTCAGTTTGTAATTTAGTATCCTTGAAGTGCTTCTTAATTTCATGTACCTTATCTTCGCGTATTTTTTTATTTTAAAATAAATGGAACTTCTGTTTTTGATAAATTCCTAAATATCAAGAAGATTTCCACAGGCCTTTAAGTACGTTCACATGGCTTATAAATAACCCACTCAGTATTTAGGGTCGCACTAAGCATTTACGCTATGTTTTGGTTAGGTTTTACGAACACAATTATAATTTATATGTATAAAATAAGACAAGTGAATACATATTGTTTTAAAGTTTTAAAATAAAGGATTTTTTGTGGGAAAACCATGATAAAGGCTAGGGAATATCTCCTGGACTTTAAGCATCTAATTAACCGGCAACATTACAACATTTTACACTGATTGCAATTAAAAATTTATGTTAGGTATATTTTTACCATTTTTTTTATCAAAGACATGTTAAATATAATGATGTACTTAATTTCGTCAGCAACAATTAGTAATAATGTGAACCAGCAAGATTGGACATAAAACATCCGATATAAAAAAAATTATTAAAATTGTTTTGAAAAGTACATAATTTACACAACCTGAAAAAGAAGAAAACTACCTTGGATCTGCATCTACTACATTTTTATTTTATACAGAAGAAGCCTGTTGAGGCCCAAGTACTTGTGGATTCTGGTTCTGTGCTGTCCTTTATAGCTGAGAAGTTTTTCAAATCTCTGAAAATACATCAAGTATAGCGTTGAAGGAAATTGGTAAATCTTCTGGAGGAGTCACGAAAGGAGCTTGTCGTTTAAAACTTTAATCGAGGTATTCAGAACTGCCTATTTTTATTTCAAGTTTTTATTTTAAGCGAACTGACCGTCCAGTTACCTTCAGAAAATGTTAAGACTACAAGGTGTCCCCATCTAAATAACCTTACTTTTGCAGAGAACGACAAATCAAAACCTGTTAATGTTTTACTGGGAACTATTCCAATAAGTGAAATCATGTTGTCCGAGATAATAAGAGGTGAGAGTAGAACCCCCATCCATCAATCTACTATTATTGGTTTAGATCATATAAGGCTCTGTTTAAAAAAATGATTCTTGTAATACATAGTATTGTCATCATTCCTCAACGAATGAGGAACTCAACTTGTTAATCAGCAAATTTTGGTCACAAAAAAAATTATTGAGATAAGTGCTTCAAAGCCAAGTCCTAAAGATTAGCACTTAACGAAAACACATCCTAGCCTTTATATTGTGAGATTATCAGTAAAATTTTCACGATCTGCTCTTGGAGACTAATCTATTAAACCTAATAGATGTTAATACAAATAAAACCTGAAACATCAGATCATCAATCAACAAAAAATTTTACCAATCGACCCATTATGAGGTACTAGAGGTTACCTCGCTGGAAGAATACCCCATCAAGACATTGTAGCTGTTAACATATCTAGCACTTGTAAGAAAATTAACTCATAGAATAAATTTGATATTCTGATATTTTAATGAAATTAAAAAATTAATAATTTAAAAAAATTACAGCACAAACTGCAAGCAAAAACCAATAGGTACTTACCTCATATTATTTAAGAAGACTGAAGCATAATTTTTAAAGGCTAAAATAAAATGTTATATATGGCACAATATTTATGTATACAACTTTTATCGGTTCGTTTAATGAGTAAAGGGAATTTTTTCATTTGCAAAACCATCAGTATAAATAAATTAATTATAATTATAATTAAATTAAATTATTTAGTTTTATAGGCCGGTACCGCTTTATTTGCTTAGTTTTGTATAGGCCGGTACCGCTTTATTTGCTTAGTTTTTACCAGTTTAATCAACGAACTTACTGATAAGCAACTTTGTTGAAAAATATAAAAATCCAGATCTTGTTCAAAACGGCGATCTTTGGTAATAATTGGTGAGTTTTGTTTTGTTATTTTAAGTTTTTTTAAAAATGTATTAGCTTAATTATTGCAAGCTTTTTTTAAAGAAAAAATGTATTTTATATTATTTTTGGTTTAGTATTTGAATCTTTTTACTAAGAAAACTGCTGTTTTTTTTTATTTTTCAGACTTTTAGGAGGTATTGTATCTCATTTAGTTTCTTTTAAATCACTTGTTAATTATGGAAATTGGGAGCATCATAGTTAACATCTCGATATATTTTTTTTTATTTTTTTTTCCCCTTATATAATTACCAACGAATTAACGAATAGTGGAATAAGAAAAATAATTAACGAATAATAGCGAAATAACGAAAGAAATAACGATTAACGAATAAAGGATTAGCGAATATAGAATTAGTGAGTAAAGGATTGATGAAAATCGGAATAGCCGAATGTCCTGTAATGCATAATTAGTTACCCAGCAATAAGAACTGGAAAGCTCTTGATACAAGCTTGAATAATATGGATGGTTGCCATTGCATGTATACACAGTCATAAGTTTTTTTTTGTAGCATTTGTAACTTTTTTTTTATATGTAATTTTGTTGTAGTTGAATTGTTTTTAACTCGTTTTTATTTTCATTTTTTTTATTTATTAAACTGGTTGTTAATTTTTTATTTATTTCAAAAAAAGGTGACAACAACATTGGAGCTCGTTTTAATCTTTACTTTTGGTATTTAAATATACAGATAAGGTTAAATTTGTTAGAGTTTAATTTATTGTTTTTAGTAATTTTTATTATTAAAAAATTATTTGGCGCTCAGTAGCATTTCAGTTTTAGTAAAATTATTTTAAAACTTTTTATATATTAAAAAAAAGGATAGATCTGCGAACTGATCTACCTGTTCCATCGAATTGAATTTAATTGAGAAATCAAGATCACATCATTTTTAATATCGACTACTCTTCCCCAAGAGAAGGAGTAGGTTACAGTTTTTAAATGCGTTTCACAAGGGTCTAATTTAAATCCAATAACATGTCCACTTCGTAGACCAAACAGAAAGTGATGAGATAATTCATAAACAAAAAACTACGTAAACTGCATTACGACACTGTGACAAATTTTCTCTATTATCATCGCTTGACTAATACGACAGCCGATAGCGCACAGATCACGCATGTGTCATTGTTTTGACGGAAAGTCGCTTGGATTTGGTTTTAGTTTACAATTTGAATAGTAGACTAAAGCCCAGATTTATTCGATAGAGCTTAGTTCAAGATGGTACGGCGGTAATCTAAGAATCACATGGCTATTAGCCTCGTATCTAATATTGCGATCTTGCACCACTGCAACATTTTTGTTCTCGAATTATCCTGTTGTAGGTGTTCTGGCTTATCCCTGTTGCATCTAATACGCGCTACTTGAAAATAAGGGTATATTTATTTATGTACTTTTATCTTACATTTGCATTAAATTATGATTAAAATGGTTATTGTATTTTTTTTTTGGCATCGATTCTGTGGTTATTAGTCTTTGTTTGCGGCATTATAACTAACTATGCAGTAAAAAATTTGTATGCCATATTTTATCTGCGCGGTTCTGTCAAATGTGTTCAATTATTCAGCTCATAGTTCTGTTCTTTTAAGAAAGATGATCATTGTATTATCCTTAAAACTAGGTAAGGTTAGGTATTATGTGAGTGGGGCGTAGGTATCCTCTCCACTGCGACCTTTAGTAGGTCTATTGAGGCTCACCCCTAAAGTTTACAATTCACCGCACAATCCAGCCCTTCTCACAAAGTTCATGGTTGTATGGGGTTAGATTTTCTTGAAATTGGTAGGTTCTAGGTTGGTTTAACCAAATATGTTGAACCCTATTCTTTCCAGGCCAGGAGATGAACACAGTATATGTTCAGCAGTTTCGTCTTTCACGCAGCAAAACCGACAGTCCGTTTGTTGATTCAGACCTATCTTGCCGAGGTGGTATCTTAGACGACAGTGTCCTGTAAGCAGTCCCGTTAGAATTCGTAAGTCAGACCTGCTCCATTCTAGGATCTGCTTAGTTGTGTTTCTTAAAGGTTTAGGTAAGAACGCCTTCGAGTGAGGCAACCTTGGTATAATGGACCAGTATAAGAGTATTTTCCTTCTCGCCCAGTCTGAAATAATTGTTTTGGCGGCACTTGTAGTGACTCCAAAAATCAGTTCTGGTCCAGTGAACGCAGATTCGGCCCCCTGTTTTGCAAAGGTGTCGCCTTTTTCGTTTCCTTCCACCCCTTGGTGCCCAGGTACCCACAGCAAGGTCACCCCGTTTTTCGCACCAAGGTACCTACTCTAAGGATTCGATGCAATTCCATACAAGTTTAGAATTTATCTTGTTGGAGCTGAGTGCTTTTAAAGCGGCCTGGCTGTCTGATATTATATTTATGTTTTTGTTTGCTAGAGGTCTGTTGGTCAACTCTCTTGCACACAATTCGATAGCGAAGACTTCAGCCTGAAAGATTGTAGCATGCCTGCCAAGACTGGTAGATATTTCAATCTTTGCTTTCCTGCTAAAAACTCCGGCCCCAACTCCATCTGGGGTTTTTGAGCCATTTGTGTTCATTACGTATCTAGTCTCTGGGAAGAGGATTTCTTCTCTTACCCATTCGTCTTTCCAAAGACAGGAATCTGCAAGATTTTCCGCTTACTCTTTTAAGATTTCAGAGAAAAAACCCGGCTTTGTTTATTGTTTTTTCCAGGTGGGCGTTCCAGGTGAGTCTTTTATCCAGAACTACACCCAGGTATTTCACTTCTGTCGCAAATGGAATGCTCTCTTCGTATAGGACAGGCTGCCAAAGCTTATCTAGCTTTTTCTTTCTTGTAAAAGAAATAATTACAGTTTTCCGGCGGTTAAAATACATCTGTTCCCTCTCGCACCACCTGTATACTGTGTTAAGGGCTTCTTGGAGGACGTTTGAGATCGTCGCTTCAAATTTCACTCTAACTAAAATAATCAAATCATCCGCATAGCATTGGAAATCTACTTCCTGCATAAAAATCTCGCTCAGCAGAAAGTCGAATAGAAGTGACCATCTTGTGGACACATCCTTAAAACTAACAAGGTAAAAAAAAATGTAATTAAGTCTTATTTCGTAAAAGTTAGTTGTATATTAGTTGGTAATTATTTACTCACACAGGAGTTTTCACATTATTCTCAACTTCTTGCATAAACTTTATCACATTATTAATAATTTCTCCCACTTGGTTTCCAGTGGGGTTTTATTTTACACCAATTTTGCTAGAAGACATTTTAAAAAACTATATTACTAAAACTCACTTGTAAGAAAAGCACAACGGATACCCTTCAAGACCTAGTTAAAAAAATATAGGAAACACTAGCGCCCTGACGAGTCGGATCTTTATGGCCTTTGTGATGTTCCTGTTTTTCCATATACTCTTGAGTTTGACCATGGGCCGTCCTAACAATAGTCACGCGTCGCTTGATTTCATCTACACACCCATCTCTGTTTGAGATCAGCGCTTCCAGATAGACATATTATGATTGTACGACATCGCAACCCGCAATTTTTGTGACATCTGGCAAGTTAATACTGCTGCGGTCGACAATCATCTTGGTCTTGCTACAATTGATCTTTAGGCCGAATTTGAGACTCAAACTTTCAATTCTGTTCGGCACTTAAGTGACATGCCTGTGTTTTACTTAAAATAATCGGAGTCTATCAATTAAATAGATAAACATTAAGTTTGGTTGTGGTCTGGGTTTAGTCTGTTCTGGATTCGGCTTCAGTATAGTTTTTTATCCTATAATTTACATTAAATCAATTAAAAGGATAAACATTGAGTTCTATAATTTGTATGCAGTTTTTTTAATTTTTTCTTTACTAATATTTAGAACCTGGTTGTCAAATTTGTATTTATAGCTCTAATGATGGGTTTTGATAGTCGTATTTAATTCTCCCTATTAGGAATTCTGTCAAACCTGTCCATGTTGCGAATTATCGAAAGTTTAACAAACCTGCAGTGTATTTTTTGTTGAATATTTGAAAGTTATCGTCCTTGATTTTAACACGTTTGCTGCTTCTCAGAATTTGAAGATTGACGGCCAAGCAGCGGTTTATAAATAAATTTAATTAACATAATCATGAAATGGATTTTGATTTTTATAAAATTTAAATATTAATACGATGAAATATCTGCTTGCCAATTTCTTTGTATGCTGAATGGTTTTAGATATTATGTGCTGGTTTTGAAAAATTATCATAAGAGGGGGTGAACCTTAATTTGAAAAATTAGTAAAACACGGAACGGTAAACTTACTTTACTTTTTCGAGTCCAAAATCATTCCATTCTAAGTTTTTCTGCCCAGTACTGGGCTACGTCTATGGCATTTTTATTTGCAATCCACATCTCATCGATGGAGCACGTTGCAGAGCAAAATGTGCATCCCAGCAGATGGCCCATGTTTTGTATCTCCCCACATTCACAGAGGCATTATTGGTCTTCCTCAAATTTCCACTTAAGTTTGTTTGTTTTTATGGGTGCCACGCCGATTCGTATTCTGTTTAGCGTTCTCCATGTCTTCCAGTCCAATTTTGACCCTGCACAGGGGCTTTCGTTGATAGGAAAGTTGTCGGGCGGTTCCACGGTGGCACATCGAAGAAAATTTTTCCTTGAGCCTCTTCCGTTGCTGTTCTTGGCCATAAAGGACATGGCGATCGTCAAAGGTTTGCTTAAATTTTTCTACGAGCTCCATACCCATTGTATTTTCACTTGGTTCTGCAAAGCCCGCTGGTAAAAATAAGATTACTCGAAGGTCGTTGAAATAATTTTAGATTTTTTTCACCTTCCATTTGGGAAAGGTCAGATTTAGGCATCTCTGGAAGTAGTTTTTTAAATTTTTGGTAAATAACCTTCGGAAAAAATGCAGGATTTTAGGTAAATTTGCTATTTTTTTCTTACAAAATATTTTTTTTACAAAAGTACTCACAAGATGCCTTGGTCATACTTTAATCTATGCTTAAAAAAAATTGTTAAGTTTAGCATTTTCGAGTCTAGTTTGTCTCACACTTCCTCTGGGAACTTGAATTCGCCGGTCGGATGACCGAATATCAACTGTTTTCTCTGAATTTTGAGTGTCCAAAACCAATTCAAACGGTCGCTTATGTTCTTCTTGGTGGTTCAGGAACTCTTTACTATCTTCCGCTGAAAAAGTTGTATCTTTGGCTTTGGATGGGAAACAGTGTGGTTTATCTTGCTGATTAAGCTTTAAATCAATTCTGAAATGCTGTGGTAACTTTTTTGCAACTTCTCCTTGGCCTATTTTTAAGGTTTCCTACTCTAAAAATCTTGAGTACGTGTTGAAATAACTTCTTGATCTACTTCCACGATTCTTGCAACCTCTTTTTGTGACATTTTCTGCTATACCAAAGTAATAATTCTTTGCTCTTTATTTATGAAACCCCCACTAAGACATTTTGTCAAATATCGCAGAATGTCAATTTTAATAATTTTGTTATAATTGTTGTGAGTATAAGTGTATATGTGTTTGTCGATATTCGTCACGTATGAGATGTAGTAAACAAAACTTACAGTATTACAAATTACGACGTACAGACTTGAATGAATGTCTTATACTTCTTTGCTTCTGCTATGTTCCGTACATTATAATGAATTAATGGTGCAATAGCAGAAAAAAACCTAGATTGGTTGACCCTTTACAGAGAAAGCAAAATATGTCCTTGAAGGGAAAAATACTAACACGTGAGTCTGTTGTCCAGATGTCTCATCTGCTTGTCCGTAAAAATAATAAAAAAGGGTTTTGGCGCCATAAATGTTTGTTTCTCAATTGTTGAATGTAATAAATTTAGAAACTTTCTAAAATGTGTGATCTGTAGAAAATAACGAATTTTAAAGACATAAAATAATCTACAAACAAATAAAAAATAAAAGAGAAAATATCTACAAAATCTAAATAAAATACAATAAATAAATATCTGAACGCATTATTTTTTTTTTAGAAAAAAATATTTTCAATTAATACTGCGTGATTTCGGATTAGTCTGTAGAGACTACTATTGGGACTAATACTTCAATAATGTAAAGCCTTTTTTAATTCTAGGTTATTTTTATTAAATTTGTAAATTATGTGTCCACTCCCTGTCTTCGCAGAATAAAGTAAATATTTTTAATTTTAATTCTTTTTGAAGCTCTTCGTCTGTTTTTTGTTTTTAATATTTTAAAAAAGAAAAAACCACCTACTCTTATCCGAATGCCGCTTATATTCACTCCACTCAAGTTATATTTCTGTACAAGTGGTTTCTAAATTTATCTGTTTCGAATCTGGATCGGCAACTTAATGAATCTCGGCCTTAAGTCTCTTTTGTTTTTAGTTTTCTGTACAATGTCGCCAATGCAAGGTCGAAGACGAAAATAATTATCGCAAGAGAAATTAAAGAAGGTTAATTTTTTTGGGAAAAAGTTTTGTTTTTACTTCACCATCTTCGTAACCACAAAAAAATGCTACTGAAGGTATTGTTACGATATTAAGTCTTGTGTTCGTTAATTTACAATACTCAATACAAAAACTAAACAATTATTTCTAATATTTCTGTATTTAATACAATACTCTTATTTAATCACTTAGATAGTCACTTTACAAAAGTCTCCCTATTCACAAAACTATTTCAACGTAGACTACTTAAAAAAAATTTCTTAAAACTTTATCACTTACTAACTAACTAACTCTTTGCGGCCGTGCGGTCTTTTAAATAGGTGCAAATCAATTATTTGAGAAAGGGGACGTCTATTCCAGAATTATTTATTGGAATTATTTTAGTATCATTGCAGGTTTCCAATTATCTTCCCCGGCTATAAATCATCCGCTAATAAGTCGGGCGTTTGATGCTACCGAAAAAAAATCATACATCGGGTCAAATAATGGCTAAAGGAGCTGACCACAATTCGTAACAGTAAATATTACGTCGATCCAATTATGAATTATGATAAAAATCACACATATTCCAGTATCGTTGAGTTTTAAACGCTAAAAAAAGAGTAGGGAGGAGTTATTTCATTTCAAAACAGACAGAAAAATAAGATATAAGAATTTATGTTCTTTGGTATTTAATAAAATTATTGTTACTAATACCCAATTTGCGTATCCATTTTTATAAATTGAACCTAAAACTGAGATTTTGATTTATGTCATTTTAAATTTTATTAAATACCGAAGAACATTCTGTATGTTCAAATATTTGCTCGTGTACCAAATTGATTTAATTTTACGATGAGAAGAGATAATAGTATTATAAATAAGGTCCCGCATAACTTACCAGTGACTTTACTGGCTATAAAATTATCATTTATTGTTATGGATAGTGCAGCAAATAGACTTCATTATACACAAACTCTGCGGTTAGAAAGTAAACTTAAGGTATGTACCTGGTATGAACCGTTCGTTAGCCAATTAATTTTAAATGGTATCCGGTATTAATAAAATTTTATGTTTGGCTTCAAAAAGAATCTTTAAATACAATCGGATTGTTATTAAATGTACAGTGTGTATTACCAAAATGGAATAAATTCGATAATAAATAAACGGGGTTGTGTTCGAAAAAACATTTAAACACATCGATTGGTATTTTTAGAAGCGCATTTTTTTAACAAAAACTTTCTTTACAGGGTGTGTCATGTAACTGCGGCCAATACCAACTTTGTTATTTCAAACGTCGTGTATATTATTCAATTTTTGAATTCTTAAAAAATTCTATACATATTTGACGTGCAAATTGAATAAAATACAGAGTGTTGCATTTAAAATAAGAGAGTTCGTATTTGCCGCTGTTACACACCAAGGATAGAAAGATTTTGCTGAAAAAATGCGCTCCTAAAAATACAAATCGATGTGTCCGAGCGTTTTTTAAAAACACGCCCCCCCCCGTTTATTCATTATTGAATTAACTCCATTTGGCTGATCACACGTATAATAACAGCATTATTATTATTATTAATTTACGAAATAATGCTATGTAACTGAAATTTAAAAGTAAATAGTAAATCATTTTTACGAGTATCTCTGTTTTTTTTATTTTTACTTCGTGCTCGTGCTCGTGCCTTTCATTGGAAGCATTTATTTTTTGTGTAGTTTTAACTTTTTTATTATGAATCACCCCTCGTATTTTTAATAAATATCTATCGAAAGCAAATTACTGACCTATCTCCGTGAGTGACGCCGATCAAGAAGTTTTTAATTTATTATTCAATATTTTTATGAATTCCTTTCTGTCGCAACGAAGCCCTTTATATTCATAATCAGTAAAGCTCTGACAGAGAGTCATTTAACTGAGTAAGACATATGTCTTACACCCTGCAACTTCAGACATCATTTGTGAGATTTTGTTCAAAACTAACTAACTCACTTCCTTCTGAGGTTTGTCTTTTTTCTGTTGACTCTCAACTCGTATTAGTCCCGTTTCCGTGTTAACAAATTTACACTTATTTATATTATATTATTTGTAGTCGACGTGTTCCTAGATTATTCGTAGGAAATAAAGTTTTGGTATAGTTGAATTTAAAGTGAGGTATTAAAGACGTTAAGATGACATGTAAAGCGCCCTTTGTCGTTTATTTGACAGAGAGAACACCGACGGGTAATATATTTTAATAATTAAAGCCCGCGATGCATATTTTAGTAATTCGACAGCGCCTTGATAGATATATTTTTTTGAGCCTCAATAATGCTCTAAAAGTTTAAGACATCACGATTCTGTACTACAAGGTTATGCTAATACGGAAATTTATCAAACTTTTGATGAAATTTCGATGCCCCACTAACTACTGACTTTATAATCTTGGAATATTCTGTTCGGAACTGGTAGTTTTCAACTAATTTAGTTGATAAATTAAAACAAGTTAATTTTGACAAAGTTTATCTAAACCACGTGAAACTGATTTGGGTCCCTGGGCACTGCGGTATCCAGGACAATGATAGGACAGATAGTCTAGCGAAAAGTAAAGCCATAAGAACACTCCCTGTCTGTTCAATTCCTGTATCTAATGGTTTTATCAAAGGTTTAATTGACAGGAAATCTAAAGATAGATTTATGGAAAGGTGGCTTGAAACCAACGGGATGCGAAATACTAAAGCCCTATTTAAAGGACCCTCTAAAGAACTAGGTAACACACTAATCAGTCTCGAGAGAAATCAGTTGAGACCGATCATCGAGCTGATAACTGGTCACTGGTTCACCGCAAGGCATCTTAAGAACATGGGCATCGCTCATGACGCATTATGTCCAAGATGTAGGGTGGAAGAAGACACTCCATCCATGTGTTGGTTTACTGTGAATTGCTCAGGGGAATCCGCAGAGACTTCCTCGGGCTAGACTCAGGCAACAATAGCGACATCAAGGAGGTGGGACCAGGTAGGCTGATTCGCTTCGCGCATGAGGTTGGTCTCCTGAACCCATTCCCTCCAGTATAAATTTTCCTTCGTAGGAACCGCGCACAATGACTATAAAACTTAGCGCTTGGCTCAATCCCAAATTTAATTCAATTATCTAACCACAAGCTATAATTTTATTAAAAAAAATATATTTTTGACAAAAATATAAAATACCTAAAATAGCGTAAACTTCAAACCCAAGTATACACACTTATTTGCTTGTTCCACTCTTTCTTCCTTAATTAGCATCTCGCAGTTTGTCATGCTTTTTTTTTCTTTCAAAAACCATAACTTTTGTTTTGATTACATTTATTTTAATCTCTTTGATTTTCAGGGCATCATGCATAACATTAACCATCGCCAGCATCTCTTTTTCGATGTTAAACCAGTCCGTGTCAGCACTGTTAATCCTGACACAAGCAGTGGAATTCTTGTAAAGTGATTAACAAAAAAACAAATCAAATAAATTAGAAAAGTAAAATACTAATTAAATATCGACTATTTTCTTTGGCGTCGTGAACAATAGTGAAATTAAAACGTAATGATTGTACTTATTTAGAATATGAAAATGCCAAGATTCTTTTAGCTATAAATAAACCAGTTTTTGTAAAACAGATTTTAAAAATCTTGTCTGGCATAGCGTATGGATTGTAAACAATGCAAGCACAGTAATGCATTATCGGCAACAGCGCCCTGCATTCGCTTTGAGTCATATCGAATACATATATACATACATATATATATATATATATATATATATATATATATATATACATATATATATATATATACTTATATTTGAACTCACCCTACGAGATTAGAATATCGTCTCTACCGGACACGATAATAAAATTTAGTATATTTTGTTATATCATATCATATATATTAGGGTGCTTCAAAAAAAATTTTTGCGTTAATGATGTGTAAATTCAATTTAAAAAAAAAGAATTTTTCCTATTTTAATTAAATGAGAAAATAAAATAAAAATAGCGACCCCTTAGAGTTAAGCTATAGAGCCCATGTTTGGTGAGGATTTTTTTTAAGTAGTAAAAAATTAAAATTTCAATAATTCATATTCACCAAAATTAATTAAAAAACTAATATTCAATACAAGAGTACAAGAACCCAGAGGTCAGACAAGCTTAACATGTAAGTAAAGAAAACTTTGTTATAAATAAAAAATATGTCACAATACCTTACATAAAAGATATTTCATCAAAAATTATAAATGTATTTAAAAATGCATATCTACTTACACTAGACAAATCTAGCACATTTTCAAATCTACTGCGCTCTGGAACTTCTGATTCAGACATCCTAATTGACGGACTCGAAACAACTTTTGGCACAGCAGTTTATTAAAGCCAGTAATTAGTCACAGATAATACATACATTGTAAGAGTATTGCTTGCATACTGTGCTGAGATTTCAAACCCACACCATTTCCATCAGTAAAAGGAATCTCTATAAATGATGGAAAACTCTAGTATTGAGCGGTTAAGTAATGTGAGAGGTGCTTGACCTCCTAACTAGGAACTTACCAACCCAGGTTCCAGTTCCAGGAACTTACCAACCCTTTTGTTTTGTGCGCTGAAAAAAAATAACACCAAAGTCGGTCCAATCTATAAATGTGCTTTTTCTTCATGGAGTAGTGAGAGCCTCCTAAGTAAAGCTGCTGACAGTGATTAGGTTTACATAACAAAAGAATTTGTTATTAATTAAAAAAACTTTTACATTTCAATATCCGTCATATTTATATACGAATTCAAATGACATTTTTGATCTTTAACACACCTAAATACCTGTACTAAAAGTCGTTGGTCTGTCGTTAATTTGTCTTCTTCTTTAAACTTTACACTGATAACAACAATAGTTAGTCTTTCTTGTCTGTTAAAAATTTTAGCCATAACTTTTAAGTTGTTAAGTAATAACTCACCTTATAGTAGGTACCGAATTTGTTAATTATAACAGTCAATTATTAAAAATTATGTTTTAGCCATAGATAAAGAAAAAAAACATTTTCGAAACGTTGGGTAGTAAAAAAGAGTTTGAATAGCCACCTTTAGACGGAATCCCTAAGAAAGTAACACAAATTTTGTTTTTTAACTAACCGTCGAGAATACCTTTTGGAAATTTTTTTTTTATATATATATATATATATATATATATATATATATATATATATATATGTGTATATTGTTACATGTCGGCCCTGTTTATTTATCGGCATCCGTGAATCGTCCACAACGAGGGTGCATATAAATAAGCCTTTGTCGGCTTCTGCCTCTGTCTAATAAACTCTAGCCGCGCCTAGAGACTTTCAGATGGTTCTATCGCTTTCAAATAATGGTCTAGAATTATGATTGAGAAATATAAAATAGGACAGCAGTCGTAACAAAGGACAGTGTTTATTAGTTATGAAATAAATACTTGTAAAAGTTGTAATTAGTTGAATATCTAAGTGATTTATGAAAGTAAAATTTATTGTATGAAAGTATTGTAATAAAAATTGTTTTGTTACTGTATCAAGAGTTTAAAATCACCGAACCCAAGAAAGAAGTAAATTTCGTAACAAAATATATATATATATATATATATATATATATATATATTTTATATTTCTTTACTGTCTTTTCAATATGTTTAAACAAGATTATAATTTGTAACAAAATTTATACAAAATTCAACAAATTAAATGTCTCAAAACTCCAAACTAAAACAATTTTCCCGAAAAATACTTTTAATTTAACAAATTGACAAATGCAAAAATTTAATTATTTGACATAACTAATTTATAATTAAAATTGTTCAACTTTTTTTAATGTCGCTCGAGTCCGACGTTCACTGAGTCGTTGTTGGCTTCTCTTTCTTGATCCTTCCTTTTTTTCACCCAAATTTCTAAATTCAAACTGCTATTCTCACTTTTATATTTATATTAATAATTTCCTTTATATCTGATATTTCTTTTTACAAAAAACACGTCTGCTCCTTGCGGTATCTATTTTACTACTCTAAACACGTCTGCCTTCCTTAATATCTCATTTCATACTAACAATTTCGATTCTCCAAACAAACATCTCTAGGAACACCGTTCCTATAATATCTTTAAAAATTTTCTTTGGACACATTATGTTAACATAAATCTTTTAAATTATAATTTTCTAAACATATTTAATTTACTTAAATTTTGAATTCTAAAGATACCTTTTTAGATCATCTGTCTTTAACGGACATAACCAATTTTACAAATGTGTCAACATAAGATACTGACATATCTATTCTTTATAACATAAACAGTTTAAAACATTAATTTATTTTAACAATTTTTCATATCATAACAATATATATTTACATTATAAACTGTATATTATTAAAATTTATTTACCATTACAACTTATAACACCATATTCATTACTGACCTACCAACAACAGACAGCACCATTGTTGCAACATATGCAGATAACAAGCCCTACTCTCCACACATACGAATCCAATTACTGCATCTGATCACCTACAATACCACATTAACAAAATTGAGGAATGGCTTAAAATCTAAATAATTCACGCAAATCAAAGCAAATCAACTCTGGTGACAATCAATAACGAGGAAATTCACCTCCATTAAACTGGCGGTGCCCAATGGGCGGGACTTGAAAAAAAAATTGTTAAATTTGTTGCTTATTAGTTGCTAAGTAGTTGCCAAAGAATCGAATTTGTTGCTCGAACCGATCCCGAACAATCGAACAATGCTAGGTTTCACGTTAAGCAGGCGAAGACAACAAATATCAAACTATCTGAAAAAACGAAGTGGACCAAAATTTGTTGCTAATTTGTTGCTGAAAAAAATACTAAAATAAATAATTTTTTTTACGCTAAACGTGCTAAAATAAATCGCGATTTCTACCTAATAAATAAACTATTTAATTTTGTTGCTAATCGCAGCAATGATTGTTAAGGTCCCTAGAGTCAGCAACAAAATAGAAAACTGGAAATCGGATGCGTTTTCGTCCGGTATACTCAAAAACCGTCCATGCCAGCCTAAATCAGTATTTTCATCATTTGAATAATCGAATTAATTTTGTTGCTCAATGGCGTGGTGCCCAAGTGATTTTTCAACAAAATCACTGAAAGTGAATTAAGCCTCAAAAAGAATTTAATCGTATTATTTTAATTTTAATGTAATTTGGTTCTCAGAGTGAGATGGGTCAGAAAAAATGTGTAATTCGGTTCCCAATATTTTAGGTTTACCTGATTTTTATGTGTAATTTGGTTCCGGCATTTTTAGTTTACCTAATGTCTAAGTGTAATTTGGTTCCCGAAGAGAAAAAGTATTTTAACCAATTGAAACATTTGTTTATTTGAGGCAGTAAAAGTAAAAAAAATAGCATAACCTAACCTAACACCAACAGTACCTTTATTGAATGTGACTGAGCAAGCACGATTCAAAAACACAACTGATAGAAGCAATACAATGCACAATATTAATTTTTTAAACTAAAAATGACGGGAACCAAATTACACATTTTTTCTGACCCTTCTCACTCTGGGAACCAAACTACCAACACCCATAAATACAGGTTTATTACAATATAAAAGATTGTTTACAAATCCTGAAAAAAAAGTTATTAAAATAAAATAGAAATAAATGACATGAATGAAATTTAAAAATTAAACTTCCAACGTTCCTTGATTGCAAAAGTTCCCGTTACATCATCTTAAAGAAATTGTCTCAAGTTTTGATTGCAATTATTTAATGCGCTTTGTGTTTTAAATGAATCCTAAAGTGGTAATGAACCACTAGAAATTTTATTTTTAAAAAGTGCCATGAAAACGACTTTGTTAGTAAATAATACGACTTTGCAAAAGAGTAGAGATATTTTTTAAAGTTAGCAATGATTTATAATTTTGTCTTGTGCCTGAATGCAGTCCGGCTGACGCGGCAATCGTGGCATTGAATATCACAGTCTCTTCTTGTTCATTCACTATAAGTGTAATTGTATAGGGCTAGAACCCAATTTGTCATCTGGGCATATCTTACATGTGTTTTGAACCCGCTTCAGCTAAGTGCATTATCCCTGTAACATTCCCTTTCGGACCTTAAACAAAAATTAGGTTAGGTTGGTTTGTAAAAACAGTGTATTATCGTATCGTTGTTGTTAAACAAAAGTTGGTAAAAAAGTACTTGCATTGATGACTTAACATTTCTTGGCATTGTATGCTATTGGCTCGAGAGGCAAAATAATGCGTTAATTAATCTGAACAAATTATTAGTTTGATCAAATTCAATTAACCTCTGTAAGAGTGAACTAAGAGTAAATGTGACCGATTCGAGATTTACATTTACCAGAAAAACGATTGGAGTTATATCAAACAACTTGTCTACACCGTGTGGTACAGTTGGATTTTATTTCTCTATGGCTCTTTAATCGATTGAGTCGAAGTAGAGTTTGACGTTCCGTGCTTGTCCAAATTGATACAAAATTTGGCTGAAATGTCTTCTTTTTAAAAAATCACTATTTTGCGAAAACAATGAAAGTTTGTACACGTTTAGAATTAACTAAACACAACTGGAATCAAACTGCCCGGAACAAAAAATATAACAGGAAGACAAAAGTCTTGAGCTTGTGTAGTAACTCGTAGCGAAAACCTGCCAAATAATATAAGACGTACTGTTTCGACCGTGTTCGAAATAATAATGAACGCAGGGACGAAATCGGTACCTTGAAAATGCTCTACTAGCATCATATTTTACCAATTTGCACTAAATAAGCGTTGCAAAGATGTTTGCCACTATTTACGTATTTACCCTTGACAGATTAGTACTTTCTGCTTTTACGAAACCGTCTTTCATGATGCGCTTTGAATAAAATCCGGGATAAAAGTCTATAAACCTGATAATAACTTGGAAAAAATTAAAAAATAACACGTGCACCGCGTGGCAATTTCTTGATTTCGCACAAAAGACCTACATGTAACGTCACTGTTTGAAATTGGTAACGTGCACATTGTACAACAATGACATATCTTTCATAAAGATGTGTTTCGTTAATGATTTTGGTTATTTTTGAGTTTAGAGTGGGCTGTTTGACAATTTTTTAAAATTAAGGAACAATGTTGTGGTGTTATTAGTTATTTTTAAACACTAATCATTATTATTTAAGTGTTAAAAAGTAGGGTTTTGTTACCTGTAGCCGAGGCTACTTTTTAAAAGATAAAAGTACTCAAACTATGACATCACATGTATGTTACTCTTTTGTTCGTTTTTAAGCTTAAACGTCACGTGCGTGTTACCCATTTGGCAAATAGCGTTGTAGACATTTAAAAAACAAATTAGAAATAAGATTTTTAAAATTGTATGATAAAATTTATATTGCATTTATTTGAATAGAAATCGACATTTCTCGTTTGCTTTTTATAAATTCTATCATAAAAATGTATTTTTAGATTTTTTCTAACATGGGGGCAAAATACCCTATTAGTCGCGCGGCCCAGAATTATTCTCCGTTTTCTACAGGGAATATCTTGCCAACTTTACCCCAGGTAAAGTCGATTTAAATTTTTTTGATACCTTAAATGTACTTTCACCGCGTTTACGCCAATGATCTCCAATTTAGCGGACAGAATAAATTAAATGTTGTAAGTAAAACAGGTGTTCTTTAATGTATGATTTTTCAAAAGTCAACGACTTCGTTTTCTCTCTTATTTACTCGCTAGACGTAGACTGGAAATTTTGCAGGTTTTTTTAAATTATGAATTGAAGAAATTATTCTTTGTAATAAAATTTTATTAAAACATCGGTCAAATTAACTAGGATATTTTTTTTACAAACGAAAAATCTGTTATAGAGACAGCTGTTGACGTTTTTAAAAATAACTCCCGTCTCAACACGGGGGTACTATGGGTCTCATTGCTACCCCCTAAAAATCGCTTGTGTGTTTGTGGGTTATTATCCCTTGGTGAAAAACAATCTTTTTTCTGGTGAAGTAGGATAGAATAAATCGCGCTTTAAGCTATAATTATTTATTTGGACGCACTGTATTAGTAAGTTATGCGCGTCAACTTAAAACAATGTTTTTGGGCGCACCATATACAGAATCCAAGAGGTGGTACAATGCATGTATTTAGTTAAATACATTTTTTAAACGCCCTGTATATGCCCTTACAGTATTACTAAATTGCGAGTGTTTAGTTAAAACATTTTTTTTTGAACTTAGTCCAATTTCTATAATCTAAAACAGTGTTTTCAAACCTTCTTAAATACGCGACCATTTTACACGTAAAAAAATTCTGGTGACCCTCTCAAGTCCATAGTAAAATTATGTCAGTGATTCAAAAAAATAAGAGTGTTTTTTTAATGTCTAAACAGGAATAAATCCCAATGACAAGACATATAAATATCATTTGCAAGAAGTTTTCAATTAACAATTTTATATCTACCTGTAAATTAATATATGTATACAATTCTAATTTTATTATCTTTAAACACCTGAAGAGAAGAAAAAACACATTTAAGAAAAGTTAAACAACATATTCAGCTGTATTACAATAATAATAACAATAAGCTCACATAGTGGAGTAACTTTCAGACTAGGCTCATATATTTTGACGTGTAAAAGTTTCTTAATATGGTTCTTAAATTGACCAATGGGTTCATAATATATTATGTCGAGATTTGCACAGAGTTGATTTTATAGTTTGCCCATTGCAACGATTGGTGACTTGAGTTATATGTTAGTTCTTGATTTGCTTGGTAAAAAGTCAATTCATTTCTAGAGTTTAATCGTGGAACAGGGAAGTTAAAGTGGAAAAGTAATTCGGGACAGATTATTTAATAGTTTATAAATAAAATGTTTTGAATAATAGGTTCTTCTGTTTTAAGTGATAGTAGATTAAAAAACTATTAAGATATTTTGCAGAATAGTCTCTACAGCTGAAAACGTGTTAATCTTATATTTTAAAATGAAACGGAGCGAGCGTGCACGATATCAGTTATGTAAATGGCTTGTTGTTTTATGATTCCAAGTATATCTTAAGTTTAAACTACACGTAGCTCCAAAACAATTGGTTTTTAAGTTATACCAGCGCTACTACTCTGCTAGTTGCAAAATCTTGCATCGAAAAATTTTCGGTAAACTTTTTAACGTAGCAATGGAGTTCTAAAAGACTGTATCTTCGTTGGTTGGTAAACTTTTTTAAATTTGTTAAAAATGTTTTAATTTCTTTTTTAAATTGACCGGAAGATTTCAAACAGAAGTTACCTCGTATAGAATCACCTTAACTTCACTGTAGTTGGTTATATCGTACGGGCTGTGACCAAATACGAAGCACCGACTTATGGAAACGTATTTGTAAGTAGTTTTGATGTCATTGACTTCTTCTGTGTAATTGACATGGTCAAGGCAGATTTTATTTTTTATTTAAGGTCTACGGATGGCGCCTTCACCAAATACAGCATCGCATATAAATAATATTGTATGCCAATGCGTTTCGTCAATAGTTACACATAGAACACGTTACTATATGCGATGAATGTATATTTAATTACCTTGAGGATTTATTACATCAATACGTATTCGTAAACATTTACGTAAAAGCAGTTCATTAATCATTCAAATGCACAACATTTTTATTATTTGCTAAATTGTAGGAATATAAAAAACCACATACCAGAAGATTCTATATTTAAACGTGTTAATATACTGACAAGTTTTCCAGTTGTAAGAAATTTTGGGGCCCAAAAAAATGAATAAAATAAAAAAACAAAACGAAAATACCCGTTTTAAAAAAAGAACCCAGTACCAGTAGGCACTTCTTTGAACACGGTGATGACGCGCCAGCTACGACCGGTCACCCGGTGCCTCTGTGATGTCCTTGACGATGGCGTTGTCCTCTCTAGAATAGCTATTCGATGACCTTCTGGTCCGCGCATTTTGCGCTGCCAACATGGGTATCGCGAGTACCTACCAACCGATCGTACTTAATATATGCATACACGCATACCTGGGGAAGAAATGAATAACTATTGAAAGGTACTCTAAGTGGCTAAATTCCGAAGAGTAGAATTGGAACTAATACAAAACACTCAATTGCCGATAATAGCAAACAAATAATTTGGCACAAAAGTCTTTACCGGTATATAATTTTATATTACGTTTTCCTCTATTTAGGATAGCATTTACGAAGCATTTTTCAGATTAATCACTCCATATTTTTTTCAAAATATTATGACGTACTGAGTTTAATCAAGCCAAACGAATTTACCTTTCGATGAACTTACTCTACTAAAGTGTTCATTACGTAAAATAATAATTCCATATCAGTCTGTCTCCTATTTAAGGTACGATACCTCAAACCCAAAAAAGGAGCACTTTTCTAACAGTAATATTGGATTTTTATGGGGAAACCGGTAAGTTGATTTTATTTTAACAATATGAAAAGACGGAACAATGTTATTAGAATAAAAATTATACACCGTTTTCCTAAAATTCTTCATCATACAGTAATCTATACTGACCAAATATTTTTGATTCCGCTTATTTCTTAAAAGATAATGTAGATTGTAGATTGGGGGGAGGGGGGTCGTAAAGGCTATGCAGACTTTCAAGCACCTCGACCCATCAGAACTTTTGTGCATAACGCTTAATCTATTTGAGGCCCGGGATTCCGAGACTTCGTACAAAGTTTATCAATTTCCTGGGAGCTAAGTTCCTGACATCGCAGGGCTTTAAGAAGACCCCTTCCAGAAACTGCGCATTCACAAAGCAAAATTTTTGCAGTTCCAGCGAAGTTCTCGCAGTAGCGGCAACTATCACTCTCTGTTTTGCCCATATTTTTCAGGTGAGTGTCCAGTGAGGAGTCCCGTTACTAGTTTCAAGTCTTTCTTGTCCAACTCGAGAAGCTGTTAAGCTTTCCTTGGAAGACATTTATCGCTTGTATTTACTTTTTTTATCTGTTTCACTATACCCAAATTAGATTCATTATTTTCTAGTTATAATTGGTGGTACAAATGTTTAGTAACTTTTTAAGTGGAGGGTGACATCCGCATAAAAATACCTTATTTTTGTTGCACATCCTTATTTTCCTCCAATTTTTCTTCACTTTCAGAAAAAAACTTTAACTCGGATGAAATCTGCATAGAAATAGAAAAATCTGCATTCAAAAAATGGGTCTCTATTAATTAAAAGTTTAATAGAAACTTTTTGGCATTATATAATTTTCATTTTTTTAAAGTCCTCCAAAAAGCCATTTTAAATATATTATAATACAGATGCAACACTAAAATAAGAAACAAATCACTTTAATACAACGACGTGTACCAGAACAACGAATAAGATTGAAAATTGAGCCAATAAGAAATTAACAAATTTAACCAACAACCACTGTAATTGGATATAACTTGTCCATGTGGACTAATAAAAACAGAAAATTAATGCAGTGTCAACAAATAGAAAACAACGCACGTTCAATTAAGCCAATCAGAAACACGAACATTTAGAATCGATAACAAAGTATATACTTTCTAATGCAGAATATAGCGACGTTGTCAAGCGTAAATTATTTCTGTGGTATCAGTTTAAGTGCGCTAAAAATCAAGTCGCCTAGGAATAAAAAATTGCAAAAATCATCCTCCTTTAATCCAGCCAACTTCCTGAGGGAGTTACATCAATTTTGTTGAAGAGTAATTAGGCTGAATAATTCTCTTGATTATAAATATTTTTAAAATACAATTTAATTTTTTAAAACAGCTCTTTTCACCGGTTTTATTTTTCAAAGTTTTTTTATTTTCTGATTTTTATTTCAGTTTTTTAGAATTATGTTTTGATTTGTTTGCAATAAAATTTCTATTTCTATGATATTTTTAAAGTTCTAACATGTTTATCTTACGCTAACATTACATATCCCATGTTTTTTGTATTTGATTATCACTTACCTCTCTGTAGTCTTCGCTGGGCACTGACAGTACAAAATGTTAATAATTAAAAGAGTAAAGGTTGAGACATAATAATTGTTTCTGCTACTATACTTAAAAATTGCTTTATACCCCTTTTTTACATATTAAATTTATTTTTACTTAACTCACATAATATTCTGGTAATATAAACCGATTTTTTGTTAAATTTTACTGGAATTGTGAAATAATTATAAAAAATATTTAATCCATTTTATTTTTTTTATTTGTAGTATTTATTTGAGAGTAGTGGTACAAATGGCGCAGATCGACAGAAAGAATATAACCGGATTTAATGAAAAAGTGACTTACCATAATTTGGTTCATTGCAAGTAATAGGAATTCTTACCGTGATTTTTCACGATCGACCGTTTCCGCTCCAACTATGCACTCCTGCTCTTTTGGATGTGACATGAAATCTTTAATAAATGTCTTTGTTTATTATCTTTGTAAACACAGGAATATAGTCTAAGAGTAAACACAATTATGTAATTATACAAGTGTACCGCGGTTTAACAGAAAAATAGAAATATGGGACTGATATCAACTTTCTCAGAAAGAACAAAAACTGAGAGCTACCGTAAAATAAATGTTTGACTCGAACTCCTAATTCGTTCTACTAATTTTTAAGAAGGTACGTTTCAATAATAACTATTGTAAAATTAACGGCAGCAGAGCAGCACTTGTCCCTTTTGTCAAAATGCTTCGCGTTAACTTATTCTTGCAATATTATAAAGTGGCGTGTACAACCGTTATTAACCAATTCGGATTTAATCGGCACTACAAGTGGCGCTGGTGTTGTGATAAAGTGGGGGACGTTGCAAGTTTGCCTTTCATTAGTAATTTATCATTAATTCATGAAAAAGTTCATTTGAACGCAACTGTCACATATCGAGGACTTTTTAAAGTTTTCACTGCTAGCATTTTGTGTTTGTCGTTGGCTTATCTTTGGTGGTTATTCATTTAGAATGGAGTCGTTAAAATTAAATGCACTCAATTCTAGGTTAATTGACTTTTTCTTTTTTCTACATTAAATTTATCGCGTTAGATCATATTTAAAACATTAGACAAACCAACAGCAATAATCAGCAAAAGGAGAAAGTTCTGGACTCGGCGAGTTTCTACTGGTCGTTGAATATTTATTAAATGCCGGTGCAATGATTCGTTCTAGATTGTTGAATGGAAAATATACGGGGCATATTTATGATAAACTGCAATTATATCAGGATATAAAATAGTTAAGTTTTTTTTATTATATTATATATATATCGATATATATATATATATATATATATATATAAATATATACCTTAATGTAATAGTTACTATCACCCACCGTGTATACCTTTTCACAATAAATTCTAAATTTCTGCATTCTTCATGTAATCGTTTTTTTCATCTGCGACCATCGTGGATCCAAAGACAAAATCGGGACTCGTCAGAGAACACAATACGTTTCCATTCACCATCTCAATTTAATCTACCGTTACACAACTCAAGTCGAGCAGCGATATATCGATACCATGGATATCATTGGTTACAAACTACCAATCAAGCACTTTTAAATTACCGTGTGTTCTGGAAGCTTTGTTACCAAAGCGGCAATCCTTAAATGGCGATCCTCATGTGCTGAAGTTGCTTGAGGGCGTCCGAATCCATAACGAGGTTTGGATTTTTTCTTTAGACTACCTGGACCCATAGGTACTCTTGATAAACTGCTTCCTATGCGGTTGGAAATGTTTCTGATAGATAAACCTGCTTCTCACATACTAACAATGCGTCTTCTTTCGAATTCACTTAAATTAACTCCTGGACAAAATTACTGCAACAACATATTAAATCATACAAATTGCTTAATCTTTCATAAAGCGCCTAGCATCTAGCACACGTTGTTCTATCGATTATTTATTTGATTTTTAAACGCCCAGTTGGTTTTTAAACACACATTGTAAGTGGATTTATGAACGTATCCCAAGCGATTTTACACGGGCTGAACCTAATAAACCCGAATGATCGAACATTAATCATTTTTCCAAAGATATAAAAGTAGTGTTTGACAAATTTTTTACAGACATTAAAACAAGGGTAGAGAGCGCAAAGAGTCTGTTGTGAAACTCCTTTGTAATCCATCTCGAGAGGAGCCAACCCCAAAATGTGGTGTCGCAAAAAGGTATAGAAATATCTAGACAGCGCCACATTAAATTGATAAGCAGTGTAGTGTGTGTTTAATATTAAGATACTTGCAACCCTGGTTATCGTAAACATATGTGCGCTATTGAAAAACAAGCTTTTTGGTTGTTGTAGGGCTCGTTGCCGCCCATGTCAAAAGAAATGAAAGGGCGCCTTATTGTCACTACATTTTAAAATTATACATACATAAAGTCACGCCTTTTTCCCATAGGGGTAGGCAGAGACCACTTCCTTCCACTTGCTACGGTTCTTACACATATCTTTTGCTTCCTCTACTTTTATCAGTGCTCTCATACATGCTCGTCGGTTGTTGGTACTCTTGACCTGACCTTTCTTCAAAACAATGTTGATCTGATCAAGATATGTTTTCCGAGGTCGACCTCTACCGACTTGTCCATTTACACTCGCCTTATAAATTTGTTTCGTCAATCTTTCTTCATCCGTTCTTTCTACGTGACCAAACCATCTAAGCATTCCTTTATCTATCTTTGTAACCACATCTTCTTTTGCACCACAGCGTTCTCTTATCTCACTATTCTTTACTTTATCCAACCGAGTCACTCCGGTGATACTTCTCAGACTACTCATTTCCGCGGTATTAATCCTATTTTCATGCTTCTTCTGCCAAACCCAACATTCACTACTATACATAAGTGTAGGAACCAACACACCTCTATGCACATCCAGACGTGCCTTTTTTGACATTTCTGGCTATTCATAAAGCTATGCAGTGTCCCATTCATTTGTTTTCCTGCCAACACCCTTCGCTCATACTTTCGATCTCTCGTAAACTTTGAACCCAAGGACACAAATTCATTTACTTGTTCCACTCTTTCTCCCTCAATCGAAACTCTACAGTTTGTCATGCTTTCTTCTCTTTCAAAAACCATTACTTTTATTTTGCTTACATTAAAATTATATACATGTAATATCGGTAAACAGCACGGACATGTGGTTAGCACGGTCTAGCACCATATTTTCCTCTTTATCATCTTTCTAGAGACTGAGTAATAAGGAGATCAATTTAATTTTCTAATAATTGTAGGTACCATTCTTCCGTTGTGTTTTGGTCAATAAAAAGTGATCTAATTATCTCATTTCCTACAATACCAGCCCATAAGTTGATCTTCGCTGAAAACTAAGTATTATCCTGTCAAAACATTTAATGATTTTCGTCATCTGCGTATTTTTGAGAAATTATTTCACAAAATTCAATTCTGCGGTCAAAGTCGTCTTCACTAAGCCGATGATAAATTTGTATTTTATAAGAAAAAAATGTATGCAATTTTAACACATGTATAAAACCAACAGAAATATTTGTTTTGATACTTTTGGAATGAAATGGTAGGATCTATAGCAAAAATGACCCTGTTTTTCAATTTGTGCAGCTTCGTCGGGAACTCTGAGATTCTTATTTTTTTATTAGAAACGGATCCAGTTTCTCCAAATTTTCGTACCAACTCTACGATGGTCTGGTGGCCTATATTTCTATCGGGACGCTTTTTTTTAAAAACTCGAGCTGTTCCTCGAGCGCACTTGTTTTGATGACCGTAAATAAATATTATTTCTATTCGTTCTGACAGAGAATACACCATTTTAAAATAATTTAAGATGCTACAGCTACAAATAATGGCTAATTTAACATCACGAATTACTAACTAAATATAGTATTGAGATTTTTAAAACAAAGAAACAATGACAACAAATGTCAAAAAAGTTGATATGTATTCACAAGTAAGGTAATTGATCTCTAATTAGACATCTAACAGTGGCGTAGTGGTTGCTATTTGTTATTTAAAAAAGGTTAGGTTAGGTTGGGGGGGGGGGGATGTTAAAGGGATGCCACTTGGAAACAGTAGAATAACATTTTTAAACCTCTTCCTTGATTTAAAATTCGACGTATTTTTATTTTCTTGCATTTACCCACAATCAAAAGTTTTTTGGACTGGCTGGTTCTGGAATGAAATCACTGTATACTCACTACTCATATTTAACTCGTTAACGCATTTTCTAAGGTCGAACTTATGTATACCAACGCAACATTCGCAAACGTTTAACTGGTATACCACAATAAATTATTACTATTTTTTGCAACTTTTTTAACCCACAATTCGTTCGTATAATGGCTGCACATGCAATTAGAAATCTGCATTTTGCTATCTGCGTAATAACAGTAAAATAAAATCATTACTTACTTGATTATTTAAATTGTTTATGTAATTGTGCAAATTTTCCAATTGGGTATTACACGTCGAGATAAATATCTAACGGATTTTTTGCTTTTTTATCTACTATCTTGGAATTTCTCCACAAATAATTTATGAATTTTACTTTTTGAATTAAACGTTTTGTATTTGGGTATATAATTTTTTATTATTACCAGGCAAACAAGGTCCATTTTTTAAATAAAGACGAATGTAAATTTTTTAATATTACTATTACTGATAATAGACTTATCTTGAACTTTTTTTGGCTTGTTCTGCTCACCCAGCTTGGGTTGCAGACCTGTGTAATTAAAGAAATAAGAAAAGCCCTTTCATGCATTAGATATGAGTATGTATTATAAATAAAGAAAATGTGTTTTAACTATCAATTTAAAGTTTATTTTATGACACTTGACACACACTATCCTGATTCCGCGATACTTTCAATATTACCAAGACATAATGATGCTTTATGTGACTGCTAACCAAGATTGTAGATTGTAGGGGGAGTCGTGAAGACATGCATCCTCTTAGCACCTCAACCTATCAGATCTTTTGTGCATAGACTGCTAACCAATATTGAATGAAGAGAAAATGACTCGGAACTTCGTTAAGGTTGACCATGTTCCAGTACCAATTATTTAACTAACTGACTTACAACCCGCCTCTAGTAAAGTACAACATACCGAAATCCATTTTCACTGTGTATATTTTGTATTTGCCTGTGCGTACTAATATTATAAACTTTATGCAAAAATATTTATTGTTTAAGTCATTAATAGAGATATAAGCAAAATTGTGATTTAATTCATAACAATAGCAGAGATTAACTTATGCTTTCTCCCCTATTGTGGAACCTCACCCTTAATGAGTTTCTCCTACGAATGAAAAACTCCACCTGCAGGATTGTGGCCTACGCTGATGACCTATTAGTAGTAGTCTTGGGAAAATTCCAGGAGATTCTGTCTCAGCTTAATGAACTAGTTTAGTGGGGCACATGGTGTAAACCCTGACAAAACAAAACTATTATTTTTTACTTGGAAAATAAAATTTCCGTCTACCTTCCAGAAATCGGAGGACCAACTATCGACCTCTCGGAACGAGCTAGGTACCTTGGCCTGATCATGGACCAAAAGCTGCTGTGATAGGAGAATATAGAAGAAAGGGTAATGAAGGCTACTGTAGCGACCTACATTTCGTTAGTATGGTGGCTAGACTTCTACAGAAGCTGTCAAGATAAGGAAAAGAAGGAAACAATGCCCTGCCCTATGTTGAAAACGGCTTTTTATAGGACTACCGAACTTTGATGACTTATCTGATCTTAGCTCAGTTAGCATTAAAGACCCTATGCTACCATAAGACGCCAACAAACGTACATGTACATGTCAAGTGACAAACAATAAAACAGTTAACCTTGATATAATATCTGGGAGGTAATATCAACAGCCAGTGTAACCCGAAAAAAGAAATATTAAGAATTGAACAAGAGAGAAAAACACTCATGAGTAGAAAACATTTTTTACAAGATCAGACCTTAGTATAGAGCTTAGTTTCTGTCTTACTTTACGGATGCAAAAGTTGGACAATGAACCCACAAGCAGAAAAAATAATAGAGGCTTTTGAAATGTACATGTATAGAAGAATGCTACAATTTTCGTGGATACAAAAGATCACTAACAATGAAGTGCTCCAACGCATGAGTAAACAAAAAGAACTGCTAAACACCATCAAAAAAAGAAAATTACAATACCTGGGTCATGTGCTGAGAGGTGAAATATACGCATTACTCCGACTCATAATAGAGGGTAAAGTACAAGGTAAAAGATTAATAGGAAGACGCCAGAATTTATGGCTAAAGGACCTGAGAAGGTGGTTTGACCGCTTATATGCAGAAGTATTTCCAAGACTATAATTGCCATTTGGATCGCCAACCTTCGAAAGGAGAGGGCGCAAAAAGAAGAAGAAGCTTTTCATTAAAAGCTGGTTCTCACGGCAGAGGGGGAAGAGAATCGCCGTTCATTACGGTATTACAACTGGCCAAACGACCTAAGTGGGTTCTCTTCGAACCGCCGTTTTAACCTAACCTAACTTATTTCTCATCGCAAATATAATATTCCCTTAGATTCCCATTAAAATATCAAGTATCTACTACATTTATTAAAATTTGCAAACGTAACTTATCCCATTGTTAAATTGCGTTTTAAGGTTACGTCCGGTTTCTTTTTGCAACAGTCACTATTGCAATTGTTTGAAATTAAAATTTATGGATGATTGTTTGAATATTCGAACGTGATGATAAGATAAAGGTGTATGCTTTTACTTTAGACTTGATTGGTTGCGAAGCTCGCGAAGTAATCAATCAAAAAAGAAAAACAACTAATCTTGACTTGCGAACAATGTGGTAATATATTATTTGAGCAAAAAACTTGAAAAGAATCGAGAGTACGTGACGATCGACGTGAAAGTGACAGTTTACGTGACGTTGACGAACAAAACATGACATTTGTCAGTTTGTGGTATTTGTATCTAATAATTTTTATACCTATTATAATTCTCAACCTTTGAAACTTATTTATAATAATTTGATATTCTACCAGGCGGCTTTACTGTTTAATAAGGTTTCGATGAAGGTAATTATTAAGCAAGTAAATTCCACTGTATTCGTGAACTAGGCACTGAAAATTAGTATTATAAAAGCCAAAAAATTGGTCCTTTCAATTTTTTATTCAGGAGTAATTAGTTAAAGTGGTAACAGTAATCGACGTTATATAAATTTTTTATTTTAGGGTATTTGCAAACGTATGAATATGAGTAATTTGACATTGTTTTGTGTTGGAATTCATGAATTGTTTATAAAAATACATTTTTCGTGACAATCCCCGATATGAAAATGTATAAAGTAAAAAAAATAGTACTAGCTACTTTTTTTTAATAACTTTCTTTCTTTACGTAATTACCAATTTTTTTTCTACCAGGAATTTTGTTTAATTCCTGGATGCTGTGCAAGCTTAAGGTAGTCGTATACCGTTAGAAAATTCTAAATTTTTGTATACTTATTAAGGACATGATAATACAATTACTCTTAAAATTTGAATTCAACTGACCTCCTCTAACCCGAGAAAAACTCAATTAAAAATTGGATAATTAACATGGAGAGTATACGCTTACTCTAGTTCTGTACCAATTGATTAGTTTTAGAAAAACAACCAACTGTCTGAAACTTTTAAAACACTACCAGCTTTTTAATGTTTTTGTTTTAAGTTTAAAAAAAAAAATTATTGACCAGCTAGTAGTTAATAAATAACCGTGTAAAGTTCAACTTATAAAAATTCAATTTATAAAAAAGTATACATACTAGTGATCAAGTATACATACTTGGCAACCCTGTACGCGAGTTACGATATTACTTGCGCGGTAAATTCAAACGGGCTGGGGAATTGGGTGGGTGGAGTAATTGGGTGGTAATTTTTTCTCCACTTTATTTCCACTTTTGTTTATAACTTTTTTTACACTTTAATGACATGTATGTAAAGCACAACTCTTTAAGAATGACCCATAATTATTTCAGATTTTTGAACTGAGTAGACATTTATCTACAGGTAGGTATTTATTACGAGTAAAAAATTTCAAATTTTGAGTAATACAAAAAATAATATTAGAAAAATATTAAACACAGCATAAAGTTTTACAGAATTATCAGAAATTTAAGCTTATAACTTATAAATATAAATAGTAAACAATATAAATTTTACGTAATATAAATATTTTCTTCAATCACATTTATTTTCGTATTTTAAGAAGTGTAGGTTTGCGCATCGATACGCTTAATTCTAGTGACTTCTTAGTAAGAAAAAAGAATAAATATGTAATAGAATTTTACGTAAAACTAAATATGCAGTCATTAAAGATAAAATATATTGCATTTTTGGTAACACGGAAAATAATATTAATATAATCTTTATATTAAATATAAATTAAACACAACATATATTAAAACGGAAATTTCTGTCATAGCCATAGTTATAGAATTAATTTTAATGTGCGAATTATTTTTTATTCAAAACATTTTTTTTCTTTTCTATCGCAATTTTTCTAAATATCTGCGTAATTTTAATATCTGATATTGGGGCTTAAACGAATTTTAGCAAGAAAAATTCCCATACCTGACGCATCAGATATTTTTGTTAAATAATACATTTTAAATACAAATTAATATTGCAAACGATGTAACTATTGAATTATTACTACCTGTCTTCTATTTTAGCAAGTATGTATTAGTTGTTGAACCCATGCAGAATGACTGTCATACCTTAATGATTAACGGTATTTGTATTAAATACCGTATCATTACTTTTTAATTCAGTAGCTTACATAGTGTTTTTCGAAGTGATATAAGAGGTACCTTTATAAATTATTAAAAAAGTATAATAAAAAGTAATATTTATGTAATGACAAGTAAATAATATTTTTTAAATTTATAATTTTAATATGTCCATATTTATTTTAAACCTTATTATAACAATTGTTTAAAAACTGAAAGTAATAAATAACATAAAGTAATATATTTATATTTTAATAATAGCCTTTAACATTTTTTCTTCGACGTATTTGTTAGAACTAGGTAGGAAGATTGTTTTATAAAAAAAATGTTGTGATTTCAATAAAAAATAACATTAAATTTCCATTAAGTCCTATTATTTTTGATAATAAGACTAGTTTTAGAATACAAATCACTCAATAAATGGCATAGAACGAATTAAGAGTTCGAGTTAAACTTTTATTTACGTCCATTCTCAGTTTTTGTTCTTTCTCAGAAATTGGGTATCAGTCCCATCTTCATAATTAAGTTGTTAAACCGCTGTACGCTTGCTCAATTACATAATTTAGTTTACTTTTAAACTATATTACCATTAAAGCAAGATATTGCAATAGACTTCTATGTTGCATCCAAAAGGGCCGGAGTTTATAATTGGAGCGGAAACGGTCAATCGTAACAACGGTAGGAATTCCTATTATTGCATTGTAACCAACAAGCATTTATTTTACGGTAATTTACTTTTTATTAAAGCCGGTTAAACTATTTCTAGTCGATCTGCGCTGATTGTATTCTTATTCTTAAATATACAGTCCACACTTAGATCTCGGTGTTAACGTTATTCTCAGATTTAACAACCCTTTAAGCCACGGCCGCCAGTACTAATAAGATTTGCTTCGGTTATTCCAGAACTATAGAAACTCCGTGAAGGCTACGAAAACATACCCAGGTGCTGACATTAATTCCGATCACAACCCAACCCAACAACTTAGTATCAGGATGAAGAAGATAACAAAATGTCAAAACAATTATATCTATACGAAACTTCTTGAGGTCCCTAAAATCCATAATTCAGTAAAGAACGAGACTAACAAATGTATGAGAGACATCAACAAACTAAACGTGATCAATGTGGATGAAAGGTGGGAACAAATGCAAACACAATTAGAAACAATAGCCAAAGAACAAAAGCAAAAGAACCAAGAAAAAACCCTGGATAACATCGGAATCCTGGATCTTGTGGAAGAGAGAAAAAAGAGCAAGGGCAAAGTGGAGGAATATAAGGTACTACTTAAAATAGTACAAAAAGGAATAAAAGAAGCCAAAGAGGAATATCTAGTGACACCATGCGAGGAAATGGAATTACTAGAGAGGAAATTTGACGGCTTCCACATGCATAAAAAGATAAAGGAAAGGGCTGGTTGCAACAAAATTAAAACTGCTGGTAACATAATTAAGGATACGTATAATTACTGACGTGATAGACAAGCTAAGGAGGTGGAAAATATACCTCTTGGAACTATTCTACGACGAAAGACCTCCGAGGCCGGTCTTAGAATCAAGCAAAGTACACCTAAAAATATTAAGATCAGAAATAGAATATGCTTTGGAAACTATGAGACCTGGCAAAGCTGCTGGTCCTGATCAAATACCCATAAAACTTGTCAAAATCCTTGATGACGATGTGATAGATATTCTTCTGGACCTCTTTAACAACATTTATGATAGTGGAGAAATCCCTAAACAATGGCTGACGTCTACTTTTGTACTTATAGCTAAGAAACCAAACCCAAGAGAATGCTCAGACTACTGGACCATTGCACTCATGAGTCACACCTTAAAGATGTTTTTAAAGTCATCCATAGAAGAATATACAGAAAACTTGAGGAGGGCATGAGCAACACGCAGTTTGGATTCCGCGAAAGACTTGGAACAAGAGAGGCGCTCTTTGGGATAAACGTTCTTTTCCAGCGCTGTCTCGATATGAACCAAGATGTGCTTGCATGTTACATCGATTTTGAGAAAGCTTTTGATAAAGTGAAACATGACAAGTTACATCAGCTACTCGTCAGTAAAAACATTGGTTTGGACGATGTGAGAATAATTAGCAATCTATACTGGGGCCAAAGAGCGAATACAAAGGTAGAAAACCAGCCAACAGAGGAAATGAAAATCCGTCGTGGTGTAAGACAAGAATGCGGCCTATCGCCAATACTATTCAACCTGTATAGCTAAGCCATTTTTAAAGAAACCTTGCAAGAAGAATCGGTAGGGATAGTTATTAACGGAGAAGTTATAAATAATATGCGATATGCTGATGACACCGTCTTGTTAACGAGCAATCAAAGAGACCAACATCTTCTAGAGAAATTAAATGATCGATGTAACGAATACGGTCTAAAGATTAATCTTAAGAAAACCAAGGTAATGGTAGTTACAAAGTTCCCCCAAAATCACAACCATGTAAACGTGTCAGTAGCAGACATCTTAATAGAGAATTTGCAGTCATACAAATACGTGGGAGTCTGGATAGAACAAACAATCAGGTGACCAAACAAGAGAAATAAGAACGAGAATAGAGATAGCCAGATGAACATTTACGAAAATGAAAAAGTTGTTCACCAGTCGAGATATCAAGATTAGACTTAGAATGAGGATGCTGCGTTGTTACGTGTTTTCCTCGCTTTTGTATGGAATGGAGGCATGGACTCTTAAGAAGAATCACAAAGACAAACTACAAGCCTTCGAGATGTGGTGCTACCGTAGAATGTGGCGTATTCCCTGGACAGAAAAGATCTCTAATATGGAAGGGAAGTCATTAACCCCATAAAAAGGAGAAAGCTTCAATATCTAGGTCATATACTGAGAGGACCCAAATACGCACTTCTCCAGCTAATAGTTCAGGGAAAGATTGGTGGAAGGAGGAATACTGGAAGACGCCGTGTGTCTTGGCTTAAAAACCTAAGGGACTGGTTTAATTGTAGCAATGTTGAACTCTTCCGAGCTGCAGTCAATAAGGTCCGGATAGCTGTGATGATAGCAAACCTTCGATAGGAGATGCACTATAAGAAGAAGGAGAAGATTCCAGAACGCATGCGAATGTCCTGAATTTATCACTTTTGGGTCAAGGCTATTCTGTTTTTATCTCGCATAACATCAATGCCTAGTTAATAGCCAACAAAATCTTTTTCCTTCTTGATATGATAAAAGCACGGATCGGAATGATTAGGTGTCGCTCCTAGTTCTTTTAAGAACATGTCCAATATATGGTACCTATTTCTTACAGCTAGTCGTAAAACATACACAGTTTTCTTTAGCATACATACCTTCCTTTAACCCTTGAATCATTTTATTTTAATCGTTTACAATTATTAAAAGAGTTGGTCTTGTCTTGTATTATATTGTATTCGTTTATGCAAGCTGTTTGTTATCTAAGTTTATTAACATTTTTATAGAAGAGTCTTGCCACCTAGTTCTAACAGGTTATGAGCCTAGGTAATGTGGAAAAAAGTTTTTAGAAATATTTTGCAAATATGAATGCTAACCTATCAAGAATTGAATGTCTAAAAAAGAGGATACGTGGAAGATGCAAATGAAAGCATTACTGGCAGAAGAAGATGATATGAATGGCGAATAGTACTAACAGTATTATTTTTGTGGGTCAGTCGAAAATACAAGATAAAGAGTAAATGGAGTTAAAAATGTATTTGTGGAGAGTTCGTAAAAAAAGTTTAAGAAAATTTAGCGTAACCGTTGTTAAAATGGTTTGGAAATATACAAGTAATATTAATATACACAAATGTCAGTGAACTCTTGAATTGGACATTTTTTTATTATTTCTTTTTAGTTTAAAATAAATGTTTTTAAAACGTATACAGGGTGTCCCAGACTAATTTATCCAGGTTACATCTTTTAAACTAATAAAGATATTCGAATGTAACAAAAACTGGTCTATTCCATTTCTAATACACTTTAATATGGCGTAAAAAACCATTCCTTTAAATATTCACCACTTAGTAACAACTCCTAATTTCTCTGTGAAGTTCCACCCGCACTATTAAAAATTCGAAATTTTTTTTAGAGTTCTGAGTTTTGTTTCAATAGTTCTAGAGTTCCTGATAGCTGTTAGGAAAAGTTCTGACCTTTAAAGGGTAAAAAAATCAATTTTTCAAAATGGGGGGCTAACTTCACGCTCCTCCCTACTTTTGAAAAAGTGAATTTTTTTCGGAGTTCTGGGTAGATTTAGCATAGTTCTAAAGTTCCTGATGCTTTTCGAAAATAGAAAAAAATTTGGAAAAAAAACCGTCCCCTCACTTTTTCAAAAATAAATTTTTCTTCCGGCCATTTTCAAATAGTTTTAAAGTTCTACACAAAAGAAATTTCGAAAAATTTAAAATTAAAGAAAAAACAGCATTTTGAAAAATGTAATATAATAAATTTTTCATCACAAGTTCCAAGAGTTCTGATGAGAGTTCTGTTCCTCCCCCAAAAAGTTCTACCAAAAAGTCCTGCAACATTTTTCGATCAATTCAAAATCCAAAATTCTACAGGGCTTTAAAGTTACCAAAAAATTTTAATTTTCAAAATTTTAAAAGTTGCAGGAGTTCTTATGGGAGTTTTGTTCCTTCTCCAAAGAAATCTACCAAAAAATCATACAATATTTTTCGATAAAATAAATTCTACGGGACATTTCAATATGCCTTATTTATTTACGCCTGAATTTTTTACATTTATATCAACAAAGGTTTCCAAATCAAAACATTCCAAGTAAAGCAACGTTTAATAATTTGGAGCGCTTTTCTAGAAATGGCCATTTTCCAAACAATAACCGAGGTACAATTGAACAAAGATCTGGTCAAAATCTTATTAATGTATTAGCTTATGCACATTTTAATTCCAAGTTCAAGGATTACAAACCTGGTGATGGCCAAAGACTTCTTGACTTTATTGCAAGAATGATGCTAAAAATTAATGGTGATCCCCAATATTTTTGATAAAAAATATTGTGGTGCGATGAAGCAAGATTTTACAATAATGGTGTAGTCAACCGTCTCAATTCAAATTATTGGTCTCCCATCACTCCACATTGGGTAAAATATTTGGAATATAAATATGTGGTGTGGTTTATTTAATGGCCGTATGTAGAGGACCTTACTTTTTTGACGGAACTGTAACTGGTGTTCAATATTTAGATTTTTTAAAAAACATACTTCCCAAATTAACTAGAAGATATTCCTCTTAATAAATATCAAGAAATGTATTGGCAACAAGATGGAGCTACTTCACACAATGCTAGAATCATTAGCGACCACCTATAAAACCGTTTCGATAACCGCTGGATAGCAAACGAATCACCAGAATTTATGTGGGCGGCACGTTCACCTGATTTGTCACCTCTTGACTATTCCTTTTGGGGAGCAATAACAGATATTGTTTATCAATCAAAACCGCAAATTGTAGACGAATTATAAGAAAACATAAGATTGGCATGTCGCAAAATTACTCCTGCAATGATTCAAGCCACAAGCACCAGAAATCTGACACGATTCGAAATGTGTGTTGCAGCAGGTGGACTACAATTCGAACATTATTAATTGTTATTTTTATTAATTTTTATCTTGCTATTTTTATTATATTTATTTTTATTGACCCTTTAGGGCTTATTTGATAGTTTAACAAAACTAAAAAATAAACTGGCATTTTCTTAATTACTTATGAACCGATTTTAGTATTGAAATTTTGTTGAATAAACGATACAAGACTTTATCCAAAACTATAAAAAAAATTTACAGGGTGCTATTAAAATTTTTAAATTTAGGTGTTAAATATTTAGAGTTGAATATTTAAGAGATGTTCTGTGTATTAGAAATGGAAAAGACCAGTTTTTGTCCCATTCAAATATCTCTGTTTAAGAGATATAGCCTGGATAAATTAGTCTGGGACACCCTGTATACATAAACAAAGCATAGGATTTTTCCTTTAAAACCAATTGAGTTGATGTTTTATATCAATTTAACGAATTGAAAGAAGTTCAACGATCGTATCCGGAATGTTTATAATATGAAAAGTTGATGCGGGTCTTACGATTATTTTTAGTTTTTTGTTTTTATATTCGGTGTTGCCGTTTATAATTTACTTAACCAAACAAGCAAACTGCTATTACTTGCTTTACGCTTCTTAAGTGCTTTGTAGACTAACACATTATTTGTCAAATTTTACGTGTTGGTGAATTTATTTGATAGTCTGCGGCTTGTTGGTCGGAAATTTTGATTAAAGGCGTGTTTGAAGCGCGTTTAATAAACATGTTTAAACGTGTACGCGATCGTTTGTCAAACAAAACATCAGTTTCACGTTTAACATCATGCAAGCGTACTGTTAAAAATTCCGTATTTTTCAACTGTAGAATGTCCTTCAATCCATTCCTTTATTTAAAAACCTCATTAGTACAGCCAATAGAAGCGTGCTATAGGCATCCAATTATTCATTTGATTTCCATAGATTAGGCGCTTTACTATAGGCAACCAATCATACAAAGTCACAAGCAAAAGCAATTAAAAAGCTGACAACAGCGTTGCTATTACTAAACTATTTTTGACCACTTCCGTTTGGTGACTTCGTCCATCGTCTTCGTAGAGAGAACAAGCAAGTTAGCTTTAAAATACCACGTAGTAAAAATTTACAATCAATATAATTTAATAAAATCAATCAATTTAAAAAGCCACAACAAGTGAAAAAATTCTAGAGACAGGAGGTTTAACTGTAAGCTCATTGTACAAATTTTTCTACAATACATTATTAAACAAGAAAAGTGTTTAACTTTATCAAGTGGTTCACGGCGGTAAGGCCGGAAAAACTGACAGCAAATAATTACGAACCAGCCAACCCAAGATATCGAAGATTTAACATCGAATCGAGGCACGGCAAGATTCAACAGAGGCAGAGACATACATCCTTCAACAACCCTCTTCTAGAAATCTCCCTATGCTTGCCGGCGTAGAGACGTACCATTTGATATTAACGAAATAGAGTTTCTTTTATACTTCATCTCTTTATATAGAGACTTACCTCAATTATGGTAGATTAAGACAAATGATTATATGGATAAGAACAAAATAGCTAAAAAATTATTTCGTCCAAGCTTTACTGAAGAGATCGTGTAAAAGAAAAATAATGTTCTACGTACCATAATTATACAAGTCCGAAAGTAATAAAATAAAGAAGTCAAGACTGGCTGGTTTTGGGACAGATGATTTTTATGTTCCTTTAATATGTTACTTTGTCAGTGAAAACTTTGGAATTAATTGAGTAAATTTGACAAATAATTTGTCGATCTACAGAGCGCTTTACATCGTTCTGCAACGTTTTAATTTTAGTTTGATATCCCGTCTACTTACCATGTTACACACCACTTTTAAAAGTTTAAATGGGTAGGTATAAATATGTATTCAGTGCAAGTAAAAAAATAAATTATCGTTTTTTATCAATTTTTGATATTAGCAAAAATAATATTTACGGTTATAATTATTTACCATTATAACTGTACTATATTCGTTTTTACGCCGTTTTATCTCGGAATTAACTGCATTTAAAGGTTATTCCACTTGTAGGTATTTTTTAAATTTTCATCCAACTGCGCCGCTGACAATTATTTCCTTTTTTCGAATATGTTGTTTAACCTTTTTATTTATTTAAAGAAGAAGAATGTTTCCTTTAATCCTCTTCCAAATCCCATCATCATATCATTAAACTTATCTATAATAAGTGCAATCCGAAACACTTAAACTGCTTTGTTTGTAGTGTGAATCACCTTTTATACTATTCATGTTGCTTACTTTATTAAATTAAAGAGGTGTGAATGGAACATACAAGATATAAAGTGCCTTGATCAAGACTTGAAAAGGTACAAAGAAAAATATTAAGGAATATAGTGGCGTAAAGGGAACTTGTAAGAAATTAAGTAGCTTGATTTAAACTAGTAAACTAGTGTGATGAAAAGAATTCATAAGATATAAAGTGGTGCGATTGAAACTAAAAAAGGAGCAAAAAAGAATTATTCAGAAATTTAGCGGCGGAAAGGGAACATGCAAGTAATAAAGTGGCACGAAGGGAACTAGTAAGATATTAAGTTAAACGAAGGGAACTTAAAATAAAGTGGCGTGATTAAAACAAGTAACAACTTTAGCGGCCTGAAGGTCCTTATAATAAAATGAGGTGTTTAAAACTAGACAAGGCGTAAAATAAACTATTAACAAATAAAGTGACGTGAAGGGATCTTTTAAGAAATACGAGTGTTCGGTTAAAACTAGTAAGAATTTAAAAGGCATTAAGTGGCGTGATTGAAACTAGAAAATGCGTGCAGAAGATTATTAAGAAATCAAATCAAATGTTAACTTGTAAAAAATAAAATGGACAGAAGGAAACTAGTAAGATACAAAGTGGCGTGAGAGGAACTTGTAAGAAATAAAGAGATGCATTTAAAGTAAAAAATAAAGTTGTACGAAAGACATTTATAACAGATATAGTCTCACAAAGAGAACTTATAAGAAATAAAGTGGTACGAAAGAAACTACTAAAATATAAAGTAATAAGAGAATTTGTTAAAAATAAAGGCACGATTAAAACTATTAACAAGTGTTTAAAGGTGTTTAAAACAAGACAAAGCTCGAAATATACTATTACGAAAGTGGCGTGAAGGAAACTTTTAATACCTCGGTTAAAACTGGTAAGAATTTAAGTGGCATGAGGGTAACTGGCAAGATATGAAGTGGCGTGATAAAACAAGTAAGAAATAAAGGAACTTTCTAAGACGTAGTAATTAATCTATAAAGTTGCGCAAAGGAAATAAAATGGCACGAAGAGAACTAGCAAGATATAAAGTGGCGCAAAGGGAATTTGTAAAAATTGAAGTGGCACGATTAAAACCAGTAAAAATTTAAGTGGCATGAATGGAAGTTTTAAGAAATTAACTGGTATATAGGGAACAACTAAAAAATAAAATGGCGTAAACGAAATTTGTAAGAAAGTCACAAAGATAACTATTAGGATATAAAGTGGTGCGTGATGAACTTGTAGGAAACGATGTAGCGCGATTAAAATTAGTATAAAAAAAGGATAATTCAAGAAATTTTAAGACGACAAGTCTACCATTAATAAAGTAATTGGCTTGAAGGGAACTTGTTAAAAAAGAAGTGGCGCTATTAAAATTAATAAAAATTTAAGTGGCATAAATGGAACTCATAAGATATGAAATAATGTGATTAAAACTAGTAAGAAATTAGATGACGTATAGCGAACAAGAAAAAAATAAGTGGCGTGAAGGGAACTTGTAAGAAAGAAGTAGCGCGATTAAAATGACTAAAAAATAATCAAGATTTCTTATAAAGAGTGAAAGAGTAACTAGTGGGAAATAAATTAGCGTGAAGGAAATTTGTTCCTTAAGAAGGGAACTAGTAAGATATAAAGCGGCGCGAAAAGTTTGTACGAAATGAAGTAGAGAAAATGGAATTTATAAGAAATGAAGCAGCGCAATAAAAATGACTAAAAAAGAAAAGAGAAAATCTTTAAAAAAGTAAACTTATGAGAAATGAAGGGAAATTAGAAAAGATAAAGTGGCACGATAATTTAAGTTAGTATAAAATGAAATATCATAAGGAGAATTTGCTTCAACGGATCTGGTAAGAAATAAAGCGGTGTAAATTAAATCAAGAAATCAAGTGGCGTAAGTAAAACAAGTAAAAGTTGGCAAAAGTGGCACGATAAAAACTAGAAAACGTAAAAAACTAATACATACATACATATAGTCACGCCTTTTTTTCCGTAGGGGTAGGCAGAGACCACTTCCTTCCACTTGCTACGGTTAATCTGATCGGGATATGTTCGCCGAGGTCGACCTCTATCGACTTGTTTATTCACACTCGCCTTATAAATTTGTTTCGTCAATCTTCCTTCATCCATCCTTTGTACGTGTACAAACCATCTTAGTATTCCTTTATCTATTTTTGTAACCACATTTTCTTTTACACCTCAGCGTTCCCTTATTCCCTTATTCTTTATCCAACCGAGTCAATACGGCTATACTTCTTAGACTATTCATCTTCGCAGCATTAATCCTATTTTATTCTTCTTTTGCTAAACCCAACATACACTGCTATACATAAGTGTAGGAACCAACATTCCTTTTTGCACAGCCAGACGTGCCTTTTTTTACACTTTCTGGCTGTTCATAAAGCTATGCAGTGCCCCATTAATTTGTTTTCCTGCCAACACCGTTCGCTCAATGTCACTGTCCTACTTTCCATCTCTCGTAAACTTTGAACCCAAGTATACAAACTCATTTACTTGTTCTACTCTTTCTCCCTTAATCAGAACCTCACAGTTTGTCATGCTTTCTTCTTTTTCAAAAACCATTACTTTCGTATTGCTTACAAAAAACTAATAAGAAATAAAATGGCGTAAAGGGAACTTGTAAGAAATAAAGTGGTACATAACTTTTAAGAAATGTTATGCTAACTGCAAAAAAAATGTCATTTACACTTGCACTTTTTTTATTAAGTACTTACTATCTACGTTCATCATTACGAACTCTACGTCTTCGATAAGTTACTGTACACTTTAAGCTGTCTTAAAAATGAGCATACAGTGCTGCTGTTTGGCTTCAGCAGCTAACATCAAAGAAAAGAAGATTAAATATTGAAACGTAGGCGTTGCGGTTGTGCGATAGGAGGTCAAGTGACCGGTGCATCTGGTTTTGCCGCATTATTTATTACTGAATCAGACATTCCTGACTACAGCACTAACGTTTGAAATTCTCAAGGTTGGGATGATCTAATGGTAGTAATGCTCTTTGATATATGTATGTTATGCGTACTTTTTTTTGTAGAGATTGTAATTTGTTACGCTGATTTTGAGCGTTTTTTCTGTATCAATTGATCAAATCGAATTTTATTTTACGCATTTCTTACGCACAAAATAATAAGAGGCTTTCAATACAATCCAATAATATAATTTATGCATTACAAAAAATATATATAAAATTTTAACGGTATTTTAAATAAAACAGTTTATTATTCTTTTTTTTAGAGTATGTTCACAGAATTTTTTTCGTTATTTAGGTAAACTATACTCTGTTTAATATTGAGAGAGAGAGAGAGAGAGAGAGAGAGAGAGAGAGAGAATGAGAGAGAGTAATAAACCCTAATTATACCTGCAAAATCGTTAAAGGGGGTTAAAAAAATTTTTAGAAGTTTCTATAAGCATTTACATACATTGCAAGTTGGACACTTCAGTAACCTCGACCTATCGGATCTTTTGTGCATATGGGCCAGGCAGTCTATTGGCTTTAATCTTTTTTTGGGCCCATGAAAATCAAAATCGTTATATTATTTTCGATAAAGTATTTCTGTATTTTTCCAAAAAATCTCTTCGTTATATAAGGCATGCCTATAAATTTGCGGATTTTTATGGTTGGTTATATTACTCTCTTAAATTTAAAAATGAACTTTAAACATTTATTAGTTTCATTTTTCCTTTAATTAAATATCAAAAAAAATTACCCATACTTACACTAAACAGCATTTTCAGGCAGTCTTTAAAGTTGTGAGTTCATGATACCATCTATCAAAGTTATCTTACACTTTCACTTTCATTTTATTTAAAAGGGAGTTCTAATTTGCTTTCTCCAATGCAAAAAAATGTCTTAGGTTATAATAGAACCATTTTTCAAAGACATAAATAGTCAGTCAATCTTATGGACTTTTCATTAGATTACGATGGGGTCCATTAATAGAGGACGCCAGTACGTCACTTTAATATCTCATTTGCAATTTGCAAGCATTTGAGAGAGGATACATTAGGTACATTATTATTTCATGATTTTCCATATCATAAAAGGGCTATTTTAGTAATTACGGCAGTTTCTATGGCAACAATTTGAACAAAAAATTCTTTTATGTAAGTAATGCTTATTTTTCTCTAGTTTTTTTTGGGATTATTACCATTTACAATGCTACCACAAAAATTTACCTACTTCTTTTACAGGTTTGGTGTAAGAAAATTAAATAAAGGTGTATAACCCGAGAAAAACTTAATTAAAAATTGGATAATTAACATGGAGAGTATACGCTCGCTGTACCAGATGATTAGTTCTAGAAAAAAAAGTAACTGTCAAAAACTTTCAAAAAAAATTTATTGACCAGCAGTTGTTCATAAATAACCGTGTAAAGTTCAACAATTTATAAAAAAGTTCACATACTAGCAAGTTGGACAGAAACAACTTGGCATTGCTGTACGTGAGTATTGATATAACTTGCGCGGTAAATTCAAAGGGACTGATGAAGAAATTAATATTTAAAATTATATTTAGTAGAACATATATATTTATTACGGGTAAAAAATTACTAATTTTTAAGTTCCTAAGATACATTGATTAAATATTGATAAAACACTTGTGCTTCATATGTCGCAGCCATTGGAGAAAATTTCGAACTGATGTATAATAATGCACGACCACATATTACGGCAACGGTGGCAGAAATTTTCAGTTTTGCAGGAAACATGGAATACGTTAACAAAAAATAGATAACTTAATTCTATGTGGTTTAAATAAACTTTCTCAAAATTAACTAATCTTGGACTCCTTGGACTATTTCCATGTGTGTATATTATACACTGTGTGTAAAAAAAGGATGCCTTTGATACCAGCCTTTCATTGTTATTTAATTGTTTAAAATTGGCTCTCTTTAAACTTTTTATATGCCCCACAAAACTGAATCCTGTTATTGTAATTATCACTATGACTTTTTTAATTGTCATTATTGTTTTTATTTTTGTCACTGTTACTATGAATTTTTGAATTGTCAACAAAATACGGGGGCATATAAAAAGTTTAAAGGGAGACGATTTTAAAAACCGATTAAATAACAATAGAAGGCTGGTATCAAAAGCAAAACAATATAATTGAATAGAGATTTACCAGACCTTTTAAATGAAGTATGATTTTAATACATAACGCCATTTGAAAAAAATTAATACATTTGGGATTCCCCGTAACCTTAGATATATTAAATTAATGAGAGGGCACCAAAAGTATATTTTTTTGGACATGGATGTGCCCTCTCATCTCGTAATGCTCAGTCAGATTTAATATGCAAACATTAAGTCATAAAGATGGACAACTTTCTCGCTGGGGAAACCTTGGTTAAAAAAAGAGTTAGACAGACGGTCAAAAAATTTTAAATTTAAGATATGCAGATGACACTCTTTTGGTTGCCAATAATGAGGAAGATCTGACGATGTTTCTCGAAAGACTCGAATCTATGAGCTTAAGATATTGGTTGCAAATAAACTAAAAAAAAACGAAGATCATGATTATCAACCGAGAACAAGAAGGTGCTCCACAACCACACAAGGTGGAAAATCGTTAAGTCGTCGGAAAGATCGTGTATCAAATGGGGATTGTGAACCTGAAATTTGTAGACGCATTCAATTGGGTAAAATAGCTATACTCACCAAAATATGAAAAGATCGCAACGTCTCGATCCAAACAAAAAAGCTCTAGTGAAATCACTGGTATTCTCAGTTTTTTGGTACGCTTCGGAAACGTGGGTGATCAAGGCCGCTGATCGACGGAGAATAGATGCGTTCGAAATGCGGTGTTGGCGCAGAATGTTAAGAATCCCATGGACTGCTTGAAGAACAAACACATCCATATCGAAACAAGTAAGAATAGAGCACCGTTTGTCGAGTCAAACTTCAGCGCGGGCCCTAAGGTTTTTTTTTATAATAGTTAATTAAAGAACCATTATTACCTATCTACATATTTCTTTCTCGTAGTTTTAACGTCTTGGAAGGTTCATTACACGCAGGTCGTGGGTCTACTAATAAGAATAGTTGTACATTCTATTGCCTATACCTTAAATTTACCGCGAGTTACTTTTTTAATAGGAATTAATTAGTAAAAAAATATTGCGTTGTATTCGGGCTAATACGGTAGGTTAATTTTTTTTAAATTCCTTGTTGAATAGTCAAGTAGGACAAAACCCAAATTAAGATGGATGTTTCAAAGCATATAAGTGCGGATCTAAAATAGTTAAAAGTTGGCAGAGAAATAAAAAAGGAAATGATTTTGCCAAAACAAAGACATCTCTGGTTAGGGGCCCGGATTTGAACAATGTTAATAATCCCTTGATGATTTTTTTGTTATATCTTTTTTGTTTATTGCAGGTCCGGTGACAGTTCCAATGGTATCGACCAATTCTTCGCCTCCAATAGCAATGCCTGTTCAAGTTCCTCCAGGCCACATGGTGCAACAGATTGTTGACGAAAATGGCACCTTAAGGCACGTCATTCTGTCACACCAACCTCCACCGAATATTGTACCAATACCGTCACATAATCCTCCACATTACGTGAGTTATATATATTTTTTTATTTTTATAAATATCTTGCAACGATATTCGCAAAATGTTTTCTAATACGTATAATTGTTTTACCAAAATATATACAACAAATTTTGGGCAAGCAAATTTTTATCAAATAGTTGAAAGATATATTTTTACTTTTATTTAAACAAAAAATGAATCAAAATTACGGAAACAAAAACTTCTTACTAATTCAATGGTTTATTAGAATTTTCTGGTTAACAACTTAATAAATAATAAAAAATTATAATACAGGGTAATTCATTAAGAATGTCCAATCTCTAAGTTGTCGATTCTAGACCTTAAAATATGATGATTCGCCGAACATACCTTATACACATATTGCTATATTTCGAGATACTGGGTGTTTAAAGTTTAAATATGGATTTTGTTTATCGCTATAATTTTTCATGTTTTTACAATTCCTATTTGAAAATTGCCATTTTGGACTCTAATTTAGCATCGCTAATAGAGTGCGCAGGTTTATTAAATCAAACAAATTTTTTTTCGACTGAACTATTTAGTAAAATAATAAAAAATAATACAAAGAAAAAATGATTTCTCTTCCAGAATTGCGACAGAAAATACTCGTAGAAGAAGCTGCAAATAATAGACAAGGGTTATTTGATATTAATAGATCTTTGCAAAAGCGGATCATAAAGTTTATTAAAGTAAATGGAGGGTATATTGAACATTTACTTTGAAATTTTTTATTTTTGTTTTTTAATGTGCTATTGTTACACATTTAGAGAATAAATTTTTTCATAAAATTAAAATTCATTGAATTTAGAAGCAAATAACTGATCGAGTTACATAAATTAAACAAGAGTAACTTTTTTTGTAGAATTTAACGCTTTTTAATTTTTTTTATTATTTTACTCAGTTCAGCTATGATTAACTAAACACAACCAAGTGTAACTAGTGCCCTCTATTAGCAATGCTTAATTAGAGTCCAAATTCGTATTCCTCATGCCAAAAAACGAAAAATTGCTAATTTTTAAATAGAAATCATAAAAACATGAAAAATTATTGCGAAAATTAAAATCCATATTTAAACTTTTAACGCCTGGTAAGTCATGTTCGGCAGAATCATCATATTTTGAGTTTAGAATGTTTCATTCAGAGATTGGACATTCTTAATGAATCATCCTGTATATCTGTTATACTCCGTTTGCTTAGCGTATATAAACGTTAACGAAAAGATTTACTTTTAACAGAGTATCGCTATGTAAAATAAATGTATATTCGCCACATACCCAATTAAATAGTTTTATCCCATTTTAGTTTGACCACCTTGTTTTCCCCTAAGCATGTCGTTTTTCATGTACATTAACGATACCAATGAGAATAAACACTTTTACATCCATATTCAGGAGCAGAGAATTAAATAATAATAAATATTGTGATATTAGAAAATTGAAATATTTTACGTATGTATGTATATACAAAATGGGGAAGTTTATAAAAAACGAATCAACATATTACCAATTTTCTTTTGCAATTTTTGATAATAATTGCATTGAAAGTTGCACAGCATCGCCTAAATGTTGTGTTAAAGTTGGAGTCACAGAAGAACAAGCCATTTACGTCACTGATATCGTGCTGTCACGCTGTCTCATTTTAAAATATTCCTGGCTTTGTGGCTTAAGATCGATAATCCTATACTTTTAAAATAAATAATTGCAAAAATTAAAACTAAACTAAATTGTAAAATTCTACGAGCTATCTGATTGTGAGTCATGAAAAGCGGAACATCCCAGTTCGTCTTTTGATGAAATATCACTTTCTTCATATTCTGATGAGCCTATATTCATTGTAAATACTAAGTGTTCAAGAGCGTCGTCCGAGAGTTGTTCTTCTTTTATCAGTACTTCTTCATAACTTTTGACTTGATCTCTGCGAATGAATAGGAATTTAACGGCGGCTTGAAAGATGATACCGATCTCTGTCAATCGTAGCGGAGAGAGGCCCGTCGTACGAGGCGGATATAATGGGAATAGTTTACAGCTTTTTGCAGTTTACAGCCGTTTGCGGTTTACAGCTGTTTGCGATTTGAAACAAAAAATTGCCTAAGGACGCTAAGGGACGGCTCAAGACTAATTTAAAATGGAACAAATAAATTAAATAAAGCTTTGTAATCAGTGATTGCAATAGCAGTATTAACTTCTTTTTAGGACAAACAGGGACGGCACACGAAGAATTTTTAGATGGTGTAAGATCTTCTTATACGTCTTTAGGGTGTTTTAGAATTCTTTCCTTTATTTGTGAGTAGGACTAAATTTGAACTATCTCAAAAATACAATGTTCCACAGAGATCAATTCAAAGTACCTACCCTTTCTGTATCACTTTGTATGAGAAATAAATGTGAATTTTATTTTTTTTTATAAAAGTTTATCACAAAATTATTGATTCTGCGTTAACAAAATAATTTTTTTTCTTATTAGCAAACAATATAGATGTATCTTTTTTCAAGTTGATGTATCTATTCACTTCATCACCCTGTAGAAATAGGAGGTTTTTTTTTGCAAGACGTACGCCTCTCCACAATCACTATAATACTAAATTCTAAATGTATTTTTAGTCAAACACTAAGCATGTGTGTAGAATGAGGGTATTAAGTTGAGATTACCAAATTTTTATAATCGTTAAAATTATTTCTTACTCTGTATATATTTGTTTGACTACAAGCTCTTATCCATAAATGATTTTTTTTTAAATTTTTATTGTGAGCTGTGAAGTTACTTTTCATTTAAATAAATATACAATATGTTTGCACATTGATACTGATGGTCTAGACGGCGTAATTTTGTAGAAATATACCAGTAAAAGTAGTTTCTTATCATAAGACAATATAAACAACAAATAATTTTATGGTAAACATAAAAAAATGGGTGGGCAGTAAAAATTATTCCTGAGAAAGATTTATTACTAAAAATAAAAAAATAATTAAAAGTAAATGCAGCGTGTTGTAATAGTTAATTAAACTTATGCAAATTATTCATGATTTGTACAATGTTAACTAACAAAAGAATATATATATATATATATATATATATATATATATATATATATATATATACTATCAAAATCCCAATTACAATATAATGGTGTAGGAAATTTTCTAAAAGTACTATTTATAATTATTATTTTAATAGTAATGGTTTTTAAAAGAGAAGAAAGCTTGACAAACTGCGAGGTGCTGATTGAGGAAGAAAAAATGGAACAATAATGGGTTTGTATACTTGGGTTCAAAGTTTTTGAGAGACGGAAAGTATGACTGTGACATTGGGCAAAGGATGTTGGCAGGAAAACGAATGAATTGGGCGCTGTATGACATGGCCCGAACGTGTCAAAAAGGCATGACTGGCTGTGCATAGAAGAGTGCTTATATATGGTAGTGAATGTTGTGTTTAACAGAAGAAGTATGAAAATAAGATCAATGTTGCGGAAATGAGTATTCTAAGAAGTATAGCTGGAGTGACTCCGATGAATAAAGGGAGGAATAGTGTGATAATGGAACGCTTATTACAAAAATACTTAAAATTTAAATTTTAAAAAGGTGAAAACATATTTTTTTAACATAACCTTTGATTAATAAGAGCAGTGCTATTTTTTGTGAAAATTGAGAATTGAAAAATTCTCTATGTTTTAATATGGCGTTTGGTGCGCTGGTTTAATCGATGTCTATTTGCATAATAAAGAAATATACAACAAGATGGGAGTAAAAAAAATATAGTACATTCCAGAAAATAATTGAAGAGGAAGCCACCGAGCACCTGCCAAAAATGAACGATTCAAAAATTTATAAACCAAAGTGGGTATTCATTATATTTCGATATTTGTCCAAGATCTTAGACCTTTTCTCTCGCGTTATTTATGTAGAAGTTCAATGTTCTGTGGGAATTTGTATTTTTTTTATTTTCGATATAAATATTTTACTGCGAAATTCTCACGTCCCCGAATAAATCGTGATTTTCCAAACAGGGTCAAGTGGGTCGAGTCCTGTTTTGTCAAAAATTATTATTCGCGCAGTTTCTAAACTTCGACACTCCATAATTTGAAGAATGTAATGTTTATTATTAAGGCTGCGTTTCATAAAATCGATTAAACATTTTTACCCAGAATACAAGTAGCTCAACAAACAAGGTTGTCAACAATTGTGCATAAAATGAATCAAAGTTGTCCGTATAATTTCTTAAACTTCAGTATATTAAAAAACAACAAATTATATTGTGCTTCTGATAAATTGACAGATAAAACTTGGCAAGTTTTTAATCAAATTCCTAATAAAACAAAAACACAAGCCTTGAACATTTCCGACCTGCGAGATGCATTACACTTTTATAAAGTACTAGCGGATCCGGCAGACGTTGTCCTGTCCGAACTTTGGCTTGCCTGCTTTGGGAATATCACTATCAAACTCAACGACCCCGAAAACTATGAATTCAACACTAATATCGGCTTTTTAATAGTTTTTTTATTCTATCCCTTTTACACCCCTTTCGTAGGGGTGCTAACAAATTTTGAATGTCTCTGTCAAACTCAGCGACCCCAAAAACTATAATATTGGCACTAATATCGGCGTTTTTTATAGTTTTTATATTTCATCCCTTCCTATCCCTTTTGTTAATCCGATCGCAACCAAACTTCACAGGAACACCCGCAGGGTTAATCTGAAGGTTGTTTTTTCAAAATTGGTCCAGTGGTTTAGAAACGCATTCTGACAAACAAACATATAAAAATACATGATGTCTGCATCCATTTATTCAAAAATTAACTGTCGAAATTATGGAAAAAAGTGGGAAAACTTACAGCTGCTTCTAAAAGTCGAACCTAACACCTGATATTCTACAAAATTTTAAAGAAAAATGTTTTACCAGCTTAAGTTATTGTTTAGTGGTCAATGGAGAACAATTTGAACATTTACCTTAAAGTTTCCTTGGTTTGTTTTTGTTTGAGTGTACGTTAAGTCTTTATCAATTATTTTGTAAATAACAAATTGTCATAGACAACTTTTGCGTTTTTGTCCACCCTATACTAATTGTTATCATTGTTCCGCCCCTGCATACAGGCCCAGCCGGTTAGGTTACCATGTAGAAACCGCGTGATTCGGGATAAATTCTGCATCGACGTTCACTTGATACAAAATGAGTCACCTTCTCCAATTTATTGTCGTAGTACAGGCCCGGCGGCGTGTTATTTTTACAATAAATACAGAAGAATCTAACGAAAACTGAAGAATTATCCTGTTAAGAAGACATTATTGTCAGGTAACAACAAAAGTGTCTCTAATTTTAATCGATCACCTTTGATTCAGCCAACTGACTGAGGAAATTAATTCTACACGAGCTTTGCTGAAGAGTTATCGAAATGAATGATTCCTCACTTTGTTCCCGAAAAAGCGGATGTCGAGTACTGATTGCCGAATTGGTTACCACCCAACTACACCTTTACTTCTTCTAAATGATTATACATTCCTGCTTAAAAATATTCGCACGAATGTTTATCGTTGTAATTTGTTGACGTTCCACCCTACTCCGATCGATTTAGCCGTAAGTGATCCCTTTCAATAGTAATTCATTTATATAAATTTAACGCATGCGCTTAACTTCGATCCAACCAATCTCAAATAACGTACAAAAGCTGTAAGTTGGAAGAAACATTACAGTGCCGAATATTGCCCCTTTTTATTTGGCAAAATCCAAGGTTAAAAAAAACGCTAACCTGGTATTAATGACCCAAAATGTACATCGGATATATCCAAACAATAAAAAGGGGAACAAATCCACTAAATTACGACAATTACAAGTAATTACCATGTGTAATAATATTCGATGGTGAATGATAATTTGAAGGACTTCAACGAAAAATAAATGTCGACCCATTTAACTCAACTGAGCGGAACAAATAAAAAAATTAAAATACGAAAACAATACCGCGAAGTAACAATTTAAATTTGACATTTGAAAACAATCACCTCGCAGAGAGAGGAACACAGTGGACGACCTTGAACGGACGAAATATTTTCGTGATATTTACAGTATGGTCGCCGTACTGTTCAATGTGTATTAATTTCTTTGTTAATGACCGATTTCTTCACTTCTAAATAAAGTTTAGGTTAGCTATCTGTCAGATTATTTGTATCTATAAATTAACTACAAATAAGGTTTCTTTACTCTCAGATTACGATCAGGGTTACGTATCTAAGGGCCGTTTGCACGGGTTCTACTTAAGATAATTTGAGTAAAGCTTAACCTTAAGTGGACCTTTAATTTATATTTTTCGTTGTAGGTACCTACAGTTGGTAAATTGTAACAAAAGCTCGACTTACGTGACAGATCTACCCACACTTTACTGTTATCATTTATTTGTTGATTAACTGGTGGTGAATGAACTGAATTTTTTACCAGTCATTATTTTAGATGTAGACGATGATCTTGATGATTTGAATTTATTAATTTATGAAACTCCAAGACGAGTCTATAATCGGGCAAACTATTATAATTAGACCGTCGAATTGCAATAGAAGTTCAGCCACGATTTTATCCCTTATGCCTTTAAGAGTACTGAAAGATGAAATCAAGAAGAATAAAATATGTGAAAATTGTGGGGTTTCCTAGCGGCATCTGCGTGAAAATTGATTTTTCTTTTGTAAAGAAAATCGCATGCGGTGCGATGATTTTCTTCCTTATGCCACTTTATGAATCGGTGGAGGAGTATTAATTCTATGTATAAAAATTTAGGCATAATGGCTACTGGTGCCCTAAAGGTGTTAATTAGGACCTAAACATGTAATGTTAATAGGTCAGTGTCCGTGATTTTCTCCTTCATGCCAGTTTAAATTTTGTTAGTTTTCACGATAATCAATACTCCTCTATCGGTTCATAAAAAGGCATAAGGGAGAATATCGTCCCACGACACAAATTTTTTGTAATAAGGAAAATTCGATTTTTAGAAAAACGCAACCTGGTACAACTCTAAATTTCCCTTTTTTTCGCTTACCTCATACGACATTTTCAGTACTCAAAAAGGCATAAGAAATAAAATCGTGGTTGAACTTCATATTGAAATCCAACGGTCTAAATAGTTTTTCAAAAGGTTTTGAGTTACAAGCCCACAGCAATTTTAATGCTCGTGTTTAAGAATAGGATGTTATTTTTCGAACACAAAGGAATTAATAATTAGTGGTGGACTGTTCAGGAATTGGTCACGTTCGAGAGATTCATTCTCCTTATGTTTGTAAGTAAGCTGCGTTGTTTTTTAAGTACCGGTACCCATGTTCTATTGATTCTTGGTGTTTCCTCAGATCTAATTAAATTCTGTTGGTATTTATATATTTCAATCGATTCTTTATAGAGCCTTGGGTAATATGCAGATGTGGTGCATAAAACTTGGGTATCCTCGAATTTGATACTGTGGTTATCATTATTATGTGTGTGCTCCGTGACGGCAGATTTTTCTGTATGTCTAAGGCGGCAGTTGGCTTTGTGTTCTTTGATCCTGGCTTGGCAGACTTCAAATGGTTCTCGATCTTCTTAGATGGTTTTAAGATAGTTTTGGTGTCATATTTTCCCAGAAGCTCTACAAGAAGCGATTGAAATTCATAAACATCAACAGCATTTTAATATATCTGAGGAAACACTTAGAATAAATAGGATATGGGTACCGGTACCTACTTAAAAATACAACGATGCTTCATTACAAACATAAGGAGAATGAATCTCCGGAACGTGACCAATTCCTAAACAGCCCTGAAATACGCCCCTCTTACCAAAACGTAAGTAACCTGCGATCGTGACAAACAAATGTCTCAAACCGCCTTAGGTCAAGAATATTTTGAAAAATATTTTCATATTTTCTCATTGAAGGATAATAAAAATTTGTTATTTGAAATGTTTTTATAGAAGTTAATAAATATGCCATTGCTATTATAATATACATAGACAATAAGGTATCACAAAAATAAACTAAAATACCTTAATTGCTTGCTTTCTAATAAAATATAAAAAAGCTTAAAAATTACTAGTTTCCAGCGGGGTTGTCAGCTCATATTTATTCTTAGCTAAGTTTCTTTCAAGAACGACTTTTTCATACCGGATTGAATTAACAAATGTTTTTAAATAAACAGGGTCTTTAAGTAATATTTTTAATTTACAAAACTAAATCTCGAAAAAAAGATTTGATATTACAAAAGGTAAGAGATGCTAATTTCATCCCCTTATAATGCAACAGGAATGTTGAAAAAGTACCGGCGGTTAGTCCGTTGCGAGTGCACGGAAATTACAAAATTTCTATCTTTACAAATTTGAGAACAAAAATTAAAATTTAGTTTTACTCACCACCTTTAAGGGGTGATATCTCGAAAAGGGGGTGGGATTTTTTTAGAGGAAAGATGTAAAATGGTTGTCAAATGAAATGAAGTTTTTAAAACGTCATTAATAAAGTATTTTAATTAATGCCTTTGAACTCTGTTTTTTTTTTAATAAGAGAAAGGATAACTTGGAACATGCACATTTTCAATTTAAAATATACTATTATTTTGATATTTCTTTCTAATAGCAAATATTTAATTGAGAAGAAGAGAAGAGTAAAATCATTAGATAATATTATAATAGAGATTTAAAAGTAAACTAAACTAGAAATATTGTAAGAGGATTTTGCAGTTGAATATTTATCGAAATTTTCTGTTTCAAATACCGAATTTTGTCAGCAATATAATTATTTTTAATGTTAATTTTGGCAACAAATTAAAAAACAATAGCATTTTTTAATAGAAAATAAGGAGACCTTATAAATAATGTATCACAAGCACCTACTTTCCATTTAAAAATTTGGGCGTTATAACTGTCACTGGTCACAATGTAGGGATGAAATTTTGTTGTTGTAATCTAAAATTGACGTGATCTTTTGTAAATAGATTTGCACAATAACTAAAATAACGAGTTAATTTTATTTAACTGTTTTACATTGTATGTGAATGTTATGCACACAGGACCTCATTGAGTTTGGTTTTTCCTTTGTACATTCCTTGTGGATTGGATATCACTTTTTCGTTGGTTTGTTGAATGTTTTAAAATTAGCATTTGAAATTAACCACTGTGCACGTTAAAAGATGTGAGTCAGAAAATTTACGAACATGAATCATTTGGTTTCACTTTTACCATTGGCGTACCAACGGATTTTTTATTTATGTAAATTTCCTTTTTTGATGTACAGATGTGGAAAATTTTTTGCGGAATACCTATACGATTAACAGTGCATCTAAACGATATACTAGCCAGTTAACCAGACCATATACCAAGATAGATATTCGATACGAAACTCTTGTTACTCAAGTTACCGAAGGGCTTCGTTTGTTTAATAAGGATTGATGCTGGAATGTGTCCTAAGGGATAAAGAGAAAAAAACTCAACAACCGTCTCTACTTTTTCTATTAAAAATAACCCTTGTTAAAAGCTCATTCGGCACCGGTAAAAGATAAACTATTGCCTTTGTGCACCACTTAAACATTAACATACATACATAAAGTCACGCCTTTTTCCCATAGGGGTTGGCAGAGACCACTTCCTTCCACTTGCTACGGTTCTTACACACATCTTTTGCTTCCTCTACTTTCATCAGTGCTCTCATACATGCTCGTCGGTTGTTGGTACTCTTGACCTGGCCTTTCTTCAAAACAATGTTGATCTGATCGAGTTATGTTCTCCGAGGTCGACCTCTACCGACTTGTCCATTCACACTCGCCTTATAAATTTGTTTCGTCAATCTTCCTGTATCCATCCTTTCTACGTGTCCAAACCATCGAAGCATTTCTTTATCTATCTTTGAAACCATATCTTCTTTTACACCACAGCGTTCTCTTAAATTAAAATATGCGTAAAACTAAAATTGTGTACTGAGCCCGACTAAGGGGTTTTTGAGTCTGCCGCTAACATCATCCCAGAATTAACGACGACCACAGGCCAGTTTTTTAAAAAATAACCTCTTGACATTACGTATAATTTTTATTTTTAAGAAGCCTAAATCTACGGTCCACTGCAAAAAAAGATTTGTTGTCAACCTCCAAGATAGGACTTATTAAACTTTGTGTATAGCACTTACACGTTATTGCCTACCTAAGTTACTGTGTGCTACTTCGACTAACAAATAAAAACTTTCATTGGTTGTTTATATTTATACAAACGTGGGTGACTCTCGAAAGCAATAAAAGGGTTACCATTGTTTATTTCTAAAATATCTAAGGTGATTGCTTTTCTAAAACTAGCTTATTAAAGAGCGACTGTCAGTTGTTAAGTGCCGGTTTTTGGTGTAAAATATTTAAAATAAAAATAGATAGAAAAGACATTTACAAAAACTGTGAATTAGATTTTCGGTGACAGAAAGAATTGAATGATTTAAATCTACAATAAATATAATGCTTTAATTAATGAGACACATAAGATCATAATTAGAAAGTTCATTAAATAGTGTAGAACTACCATAAAATCAGCGAGACAAGTTTTATGTACAATTTGGATCCAATATTTGCATTTGGATTATTTCTTTGACAGGTATAACTTACGCAATCTACAAATACATACATACATTTATATAGTCAGAGACCACTTCCATTCACTTGTTGGTACTCTTGACCTGTCCTTTCTTCAAAACAATGTCGATCTGATCGAGTTATGTTTGCCGAGGTCGACCAACTTGCCTACTCACACTCGCGCTATAAATCTGTTTCGTCAATCTTCCTTCATCTATGCTTTTTACGTGTCCAAACCATCAAAGCATTCCTTTATCCATCTTTGTAACCACATCTTTTTTCAGCGTTCCTTTATCTCACTATTATTCACGTTATTTAACCGAGTTACTCCGGCTATACTTCTCAGACTTATGTCTGCAGCATTAACCTTATTTTCACGCTTCTTCTGCCAAACCCAACATTCACTACCATACAGGTGTAGGACCAGCACTCTTTTATATACATCCAGACGTGCCTTTTTAACACATTCTGATTACTCATAAAATTATGCAGTGCAACATTAATTTATTTCTCTTCCAACACCCTTCGCTCAATGTCACTGTCATACTTTCCATCTCTCGTAAACTTTGAACCCAAATATACAAACCCATTTACTTGTTCCACTCTTTCTCTTTTAATTAGAACCTCACAGTTTGTCATGCTTTCTTCTTTTTCAAAAACCATTACTATCGTCTTGCTTGCCCTTTAATTTTTAGGGCATCATGTATAATATTAATCATCGCCTGCAACTCCGCTTGGGATGATGCTAATATGGTCTTACCATCGGTGTAACGGAGGCATATGACGATCAAATCTCACTCCATACGCACTCTTTTTCAAATATTTTAAACAATCATCTATGTATAAATTAAACAGCCATGGCGAAGCCACTCATCCCTGTCTAACACATTTTTCGATGTTAAACTAGTCCGTGTATGCTCCGTTTATCCTGGCACAAGCAGTGGAATCCTCGTATAGTGATTTCAGTGCTCGTATCATACTACCGCTCATCTCATACATAGACAATGTCGTCCACAATTCATTTCTACCAAAGCGTAGTAGACCTTTTGACTTCTAGTCAAGAATTTTTTTTGTATACGTCGTAATAAAAAGACGTGATTTATACATCTCCTTCCTCTTCTCAACCCTGTTTTCACATCCCATATCATCTCCTCAATTTCATTCGTCACTGTTTTAATCAATATCTTTGCATACAGTTTGCCGACGATGCTGAGTAAACTAATGCCTCGGTAGTTCTTACAGTCCAGCTGCGAACCTTGTTCCTTGTAAAGCGGAACGATAACGGCCTTTTACCAGTACGCTACCGCTCCTTCCACATAGGTTAAAAAAGCGGTACAGCAGACTAGTTACCACGCCCTGTCTACATATACGTATTTCTGAAATGCACTGATCGAATATTTTAGTCAATATTAACATGTGAGAATAGAATTCTTTTTTTTTATACTGATAATATCTGCGGGGAACTGTAAAAATGATAGATTTTGGCAACATTGTAGAAAAATGAAAATTATTAACTCCTCTTGATTTTTATGTGTTTGTGTTTTTTTCGCTAGCAGCAGTGTATGCTAAAAACGGATAACATTTATTTAAATAAAAATTAATAATTGTTTATTTAATTAAACTGTGGTAAACCCATTTCATTTTAATATTGATTTATTTACATTGTTTCGATTTGTTAAATATTGCATCCAGTGCCCCCGCCAAGTCGAGCAAAAAAGCGGCACGGCCGTACTATCCTTTTCTCGAAGCAGCTCAGGTCATTTTCTACTCTCCTATAACTTCGTTGTGGATAAAACTAGAAGCCTTAATATTCAGTAACCAAGCAGGCATTGTATAAACACGGTAGATTTCAAATTTCATTCAATTTAAACCAGTAGTAAATATAACTAGTAAAAGTTTCTTAATTTTGTCACTCATTTACTGACTGACCGATCATCAAAATTCTAAGGCAGACGTAGAAGCTTCAAATTTAGAATGTTTAATGTATAAATCAAGAAAAAACAAAAATATTTTGCAATTTTGGTCCAGTTTTCTAGATACACCAACTGCATAAATAACTTTGTAATCTGCCGAAGGCTTGGGCGAGCTCGACGAAACACATAAAAGCAGGCTTGTTTAATTCTATGGCTTTTTCAGTTATCTGTCGTATGGTAAATATTGCGTCCATAGTGGATCTGTTCTTTTTAAATCCTTGTTCTTCGCATATCCCAGAGGCAGCAACTTCCTCCTCGAAGATCTTCGTTATGAGTTTAGACATTGTACTTAGAAGGCCGATTCCTCTGTAGTTTGCTGGATCAATCTTTGCTCCCTTTTTGTGTATTGGTATTGTTACGCTGTGCTTCCACTCCGTCGGTTTGTCCTTATTGTCTAGTATCTTTTTAAAAATGACTTGAATCTGATCCAATACTATATTGCAGCCGTATTTGATCATTTCGTTGGATATCTCGTCCGCCCCGGGCGACTTTTTGTTTTTCAGTTTGCTGGCTACTTACTTGTTCTATTCTCTCCCGGGATATGATCGGTAGGTGCTATCGTCTATTTGTGTTAAGGTATTTTAGCTGTTGTCTTCGGCTTCGGCGTACAGCTCCCGAAAGTGTTTCTCTCAGTCCTAGATTGAAATCTTCGTAGTTTGTATAAAATCGTTTATGGGATTCTTCCTGTTTCTAAACATGTTCCACACCTTTTTCTGTCCTCTGTAAGGGTCCCGCTCCATATCCTTGGAGAATTTTTCCCAATTTGTTCTTTTTATTGCTTGTATTTCGCTGTTAATTTTGTTTCTTACAAGCTTGTACTCATTGTATGTTATCGATTTTGATCTGTACTGTAGGTAATACTTTCGTTTTTCCTCCGCCAGCGTCTTGACCTCTTAAGTGAACCACGGTTAGGTATTTGGATTCCTTCCCGCCGTACGGCGCCTTATTCCTAGTGCTTTTTCTGCAGTTCCTATTATGTTCGATTTCAGTTTTTCCAAGCGGTTTTTACTTCGTCCGGCTGTTATATTTTGCAGGCCTGGATTTTTTCCTTCTGTATCCGTTGGTACAGATATTTTGTTGAGGCATCATATAGAAACTTCATGTTGATTTTGTTAGTGCCCTTCGTCGGTTCGCTCTTTTTCAGTTTCAGAGTGACTGCAGTTTTTTCCAGTACTAGGCCATGATTAGTTCCGGCATTCGCTGAGGTCAGAGTCCTGACGTCTTGGATTCTGCGTGGGTGAATGTTTCTGTTGGTGATTACGTAATCTATTACGGATTTGTGTCCTTGCGTATTTTCAAATGTAAATTTGTGTTGTTTATTCTAAGCTCGTTTTGAGCGCATAGTTGGATTAATTGTTTCCCGCTTTCATTCTTTGCTTCTTCGTTGTATCGGTTTTTTACTCCTGGTATATACTTGTTTCCGATCCTAGCGTTTAGATCTCCGAGAATTATTCGTTTTGTGGTCCAATGCCGTCGAGCACTGCTTGTAGATCTTCGTAGAAGATATTTATTTCTTTCCTTGGCTTGGAGGTGTCGGAGGCATAAACACTTATTATATGTGTAGGCTTTCGGTCTTTGAGTTTGACTGTTACTTGTAGTACCCTATCGTTGACGTATTTTGTGTCACTGATGTTATTTTCGAATTTCTCGTGTAGCAGTATCCCAACGCCAGACGTTGGTCTTTCGTGTTTGTTTTTGCCGCTGTATACCAGAACGTATTTTCTGTACTTGAAGTTTTCTTATCCCTTTTTCTTGGTGTTGGTGATTGCGCAAACGTCGATCTTGTATTTTTCTTTCTCCAGTAAAATCTCCTGGTCTTTGTTGTTCAGGGACGTTACGTTCCAGCATCCGATTCTTAGTGTTTTTGGTTTCCGATGTCGTTTATTCCTTTTTCTCGCCGAGTCGTCATTAGTTATTCCCGTCCTATCCGAGGCTGTTGTTGGTTCTGAGCGCTGTGTTTCTTTTTACCCAGGCAGGCCGCTAACCTTACCTGTGAACTTTTCTCTTTTATCCGGGCTTGGAACTGGCTGTTTTTCCACTGAGTTTTCTCACAGGCAGAGTTCAAAAATAATAAAACAATAAAAAATAATATTCTCTAATCAATATTTGATTCCAAACGAAAACACAAAAAAAAATAAATGTACATTATAGATATGGATCACAATAAATTAGGTACCTACATTTAGAATGATTTTCTTAAATCGTACATTTCTAATTTGCACTTATTCAACATATCATGACCAATTTCAAAATTATACAATTTTTTTTTATTGTTAATATTAGTCTTTTGAAATGTAAAATTCCACTAATGGATTCCAAATTGAGACGGCTTCAACACAAGCACTGTCGTGCGGTAAGGTGAATATGAAAGAAATTAGTTCCATCAGATTGGGATATGCCTGTGTGCCATCACCCTTTTCTAATTTATAAACTTTCTGCCAAAATTTCAACATGTCTTTACCTTTTTCATTTTGACAAATTTCATCATTCCTCAGTAATCTCCGTTCACGATCTAATGCATTGATGTATTCCACAGCTAAAGAAAGTAGTGAAAAGACTTTTCTCTACTTTCTACTTCTATTTTTCTTCATTATCTGCTAGGTATCAGTTACCAGGGCTCCAACAGATCTGCACCGGTTTTGTGTGTGTGTGTGTGTGTGTGTGTGTGTGTGTGTGTGTGTGTGTGTGTGTGTGTGTGTGTGTGTGTGTGTGTGTGTGTGTGTGTGTGTGTGTGTGTGTGTGTGTGTGTGTGTGTGTGTGTGTGTGTGTGTGTGTGTGTGTGTGTGTGTGTGTGTGTGTGTGTGTGTGTGTGTGTGTGTGTGTGTGTGTGTGTGTGTGTGTGTGTGTGTGTGTGTGTGTGTGTGTGTGTGTGTGTGTGTGTGTGTGTGTGTGTGTGTGTGTGTGTGTGTGTGTGTGTGTGTGTGTGTGTGTGTGTGTGTGTGTGTGTGTGTGTGTGTGTGTGTGTGTGTGTGTGTGTGTGTGTGTGTGTGTGTGTGTGTGTGTGTGTGTGTGTGTGTGTGTGTGTGTGTGTGTGTGTGTGTGTGTGTGTGTGTGTGTGTGTGTGTGTGTGTGTGTGTGTGTGTGTGTGTGTGTGTGTGTGTGTGTGTGTGTGTGTGTGTGTGTGTGTGTGTGTGTGTGTGTGTGTGTGTGTGTGTGTGTGTGTGTGTGTGTGTGTGTGTGTGTGTGTGTGTGTGTGTGTGTGTGTGTGTGTGTGTGTGTGTGTGTGTGTGTGTGTGTGTGTGTGTGTGTGTGTGTGTGTGTGTGTGTGTGTGTGTGTGTGTGTGTGTGTGTGTGTGTGTGTGTGTGTGTGTGTGTGTGTGTGTGTGTGTGTGTGTGTGTGTGTGTGTGTGTGTGTTTGTGGTATTGGTCTAACGTACGCCGGGCATTGTACAAGGATATGAAAGCTGGTTTTCTCCTCTACACACAAATCCACAATTGGGGCTGTTGGCCAGCCCCTGATTATGCATGTGGTATCTAAGGGTACATGACCGGTCAGTACGTCTACTGCTAGTCTGGCATCCTTCCTACTCAGTGACGTAATGCTTCCGGCTAGGCCCTCTCGGAGAGAATCTCTTTTAGTGACCCTTGTCTGTTTATCTCTAGAGAGAAAAAATTAGGATACAATTATATACATATTATAATGTTATAAGGAATTAGGTAAGAAAACTCCAAAGCGTTGCTTTGTAAATAAAGTTTTTCTTTTGAAAAAACTACGCACCATGTACAATATTTACAATATCCTACCTGTAAATAAAGAAACGACAATTAAAGTCTATTAATCATTGTACTAATTTATTTTTAATCAAACTTTGACATATGATTCTTAAACTTCAATATTAGTTACATATCCCTAAAATAACTGCAGTATCAAAACCTTTCTTCAAAACAATGTCGATCTGATCGAGTTATGTTTGCCGAGGTCGACCAACTTGCCTACTCACACTCGCGCTATAAATCTGTTTCGTCAATCTTCCTTCATCTATGCTTTTTACGTGTCCAAACCATCAAAGCATTCCTTTATCCATCTTTGTAACCACATCCATCTTTGTAACCACATCTTTTTTCAGCGTTCCTTTATCTCACTATTATTCACGTTATTTAACCGAGTTACTCCGGCTATACTTCTCAGACTTATGTCTGCAGCATTAACCTTATTTTCACGCTTCTTCTGCCAAACCCAACATTCACTACCATACAGGTGTAGGACCAGCACTCTTTTATATACATCCAGACGTGCCTTTTTAACACATTCTGATTACTCATAAAATTATGCAGTGCAACATTAATTTATTTCTCTTCCAACACCCTTCGCTCAATGTCACTGTCATACTTTCCATCTCTCGTAAACTTTGAACCCAAATATACAAACCCATTTACTTGTTCCACTCTTTCTCTTTTAATTAGAACCTCACAGTTTGTCATGCTTTCTTCTTTTTCAAAAACCATTACTATCGTCTTGCTTGCCCTTTAATTTTTAGGGCATCATGTATAATATTAATCATCGCCTGCAACTCCGCTTGGGATGATGCTAATATGGTCTTACCATCGGTGTAACGGAGGCATATGACGATCAAATCTCACTCCATACGCACTCTTTTTCAAATATTTTAAACAATCATCTATGTATAAATTAAACAGCCATGGCGAAGCCACTCATCCCTGTCTAACACATTTTTCGATGTTAAACTAGTCCGTGTATGCTCCGTTTATCCTGGCACAAGCAGTGGAATCCTCGTATAGTGATTTCAGTGCTCGTATCATACTACCGCTCATCTCATACATAGACAATGTCGTCCACAATTCATTTCTACCAAAGCGTAGTAGACCTTTTGACTTCTAGTCAAGAATTTTTTTTGTATACGTCGTAATAAAAAGACGTGATTTATACATCTCCTTCCTCTTCTCAACCCTGTTTTCACATCCCATATCATCTCCTCAATTTCATTCGTCACTGTTTTAATCAATATCTTTGCATACAGTTTGCCGACGATGCTGAGTAAACTAATGCCTCGGTAGTTCTTACAGTCCAGCTGCGAACCTTGTTCCTTGTAAAGCGGAACGATAACGGCCTTTTACCAGTACGCTACCGCTCCTTCCACATAGGTTAAAAAAGCGGTACAGCAGACTAGTTACCACGCCCTGTCTACATATACGTATTTCTGAAATGCACTGATCGAATATTTTAGTCAATATTAACATGTGAGAATAGAATTCTTTTTTTTTATACTGATAATATCTGCGGGGAACTGTAAAAATGATAGATTTTGGCAACATTGTAGAAAAATGAAAATTATTAACTCCTCTTGATTTTTATGTGTTTGTGTTTTTTTCGCTAGCAGCAGTGTATGCTAAAAACGGATAACATTTATTTAAATAAAAATTAATAATTGTTTATTTAATTAAACTGTGGTAAACCCATTTCATTTTAATATTGATTTATTTACATTGTTTCGATTTGTTAAATATTGCATCCAGTGCCCCCGCCAAGTCGAGCAAAAAAGCGGCACGGCCGTACTATCCTTTTCTCGAAGCAGCTCAGGTCATTTTCTACTCTCCTATAACTTCGTTGTGGATAAAACTAGAAGCCTTAATATTCAGTAACCAAGCAGGCATTGTATAAACACGGTAGATTTCAAATTTCATTCAATTTAAACCAGTAGTAAATATAACTAGTAAAAGTTTCTTAATTTTGTCACTCATTTACTGACTGACCGATCATCAAAATTCTAAGGCAGACGTAGAAGCTTCAAATTTAGAATGTTTAATGTATAAATCAAGAAAAAACAAAAATATTTTGCAATTTTGGTCCAGTTTTCTAGATACACCAACTGCATAAATAACTTTGTAATCTGCCGAAGGCTTGGGCGAGCTCGACGAAACACATAAAAGCAGGCTTGTTTAATTCTATGGCTTTTTCAGTTATCTGTCGTATGGTAAATATTGCGTCCATAGTGGATCTGTTCTTTTTAAATCCTTGTTCTTCGCATATCCCAGAGGCAGCAACTTCCTCCTCGAAGATCTTCGTTATGAGTTTAGACATTGTACTTAGAAGGCCGATTCCTCTGTAGTTTGCTGGATCAATCTTTGCTCCCTTTTTGTGTATTGGTATTGTTACGCTGTGCTTCCACTCCGTCGGTTTGTCCTTATTGTCTAGTATCTTTTTAAAAATGACTTGAATCTGATCCAATACTATATTGCAGCCGTATTTGATCATTTCGTTGGATATCTCGTCCGCCCCGGGCGACTTTTTGTTTTTCAGTTTGCTGGCTACTTACTTGTTCTATTCTCTCCCGGGATATGATCGGTAGGTGCTATCGTCTATTTGTGTTAAGGTATTTTAGCTGTTGTCTTCGGCTTCGGCGTACAGCTCCCGAAAGTGTTTCTCTCAGTCCTAGATTGAAATCTTCGTAGTTTGTATAAAATCGTTTATGGGATTCTTCCTGTTTCTAAACATGTTCCACACCTTTTTCTGTCCTCTGTAAGGGTCCCGCTCCATATCCTTGGAGAATTTTTCCCAATTTGTTCTTTTTATTGCTTGTATTTCGCTGTTAATTTTGTTTCTTACAAGCTTGTACTCATTGTATGTTATCGATTTTGATCTGTACTGTAGGTAATACTTTCGTTTTTCCTCCGCCAGCGTCTTGACCTCTTAAGTGAACCACGGTTAGGTATTTGGATTCCTTCCCGCCGTACGGCGCCTTATTCCTAGTGCTTTTTCTGCAGTTCCTATTATGTTCGATTTCAGTTTTTCCAAGCGGTTTTTACTTCGTCCGGCTGTTATATTTTGCAGGCCTGGATTTTTTCCTTCTGTATCCGTTGGTACAGATATTTTGTTGAGGCATCATATAGAAACTTCATGTTGATTTTGTTAGTGCCCTTCGTCGGTTCGCTCTTTTTCAGTTTCAGAGTGACTGCAGTTTTTTCCAGTACTAGGCCATGATTAGTTCCGGCATTCGCTGAGGTCAGAGTCCTGACGTCTTGGATTCTGCGTGGGTGAATGTTTCTGTTGGTGATTACGTAATCTATTACGGATTTGTGTCCTTGCGTATTTTCAAATGTAAATTTGTGTTGTTTATTCTAAGCTCGTTTTGAGCGCATAGTTGGATTAATTGTTTCCCGCTTTCATTCTTTGCTTCTTCGTTGTATCGGTTTTTTACTCCTGGTATATACTTGTTTCCGATCCTAGCGTTTAGATCTCCGAGAATTATTCGTTTTGTGGTCCAATGCCGTCGAGCACTGCTTGTAGATCTTCGTAGAAGATATTTATTTCTTTCCTTGGCTTGGAGGTGTCGGAGGCATAAACACTTATTATATGTGTAGGCTTTCGGTCTTTGAGTTTGACTGTTACTTGTAGTACCCTATCGTTGACGTATTTTGTGTCACTGATGTTATTTTCGAATTTCTCGTGTAGCAGTATCCCAACGCCAGACGTTGGTCTTTCGTGTTTGTTTTTGCCGCTGTATACCAGAACGTATTTTCTGTACTTGAAGTTTTCTTATCCCTTTTTCTTGGTGTTGGTGATTGCGCAAACGTCGATCTTGTATTTTTCTTTCTCCAGTAAAATCTCCTGGTCTTTGTTGTTCAGGGACGTTACGTTCCAGCATCCGATTCTTAGTGTTTTTGGTTTCCGATGTCGTTTATTCCTTTTTCTCGCCGAGTCGTCATTAGTTATTCCCGTCCTATCCGAGGCTGTTGTTGGTTCTGAGCGCTGTGTTTCTTTTTACCCAGGCAGGCCGCTAACCTTACCTGTGAACTTTTCTCTTTTATCCGGGCTTGGAACTGGCTGTTTTTCCACTGAGTTTTCTCACAGGCAGAGTTCAAAAATAATAAAACAATAAAAAATAATATTCTCTAATCAATATTTGATTCCAAACGAAAACACAAAAAAAAATAAATGTACATTATAGATATGGATCACAATAAATTAGGTACCTACATTTAGAATGATTTTCTTAAATCGTACATTTCTAATTTGCACTTATTCAACATATCATGACCAATTTCAAAATTATACAATTTTTTTTTATTGTTAATATTAGTCTTTTGAAATGTAAAATTCCACTAATGGATTCCAAATTGAGACGGCTTCAACACAAGCACTGTCGTGCGGTAAGGTGAATATGAAAGAAATTAGTTCCATCAGATTGGGATATGCCTGTGTGCCATCACCCTTTTCTAATTTATAAACTTTCTGCCAAAATTTCAACATGTCTTTACCTTTTTCATTTTGACAAATTTCATCATTCCTCAGTAATCTCCGTTCACGATCTAATGCATTGATGTATTCCACAGCTAAAGAAAGTAGTGAAAAGACTTTTCTCTACTTTCTACTTCTATTTTTCTTCATTATCTGCTAGGTATCAGTTACCAGGGCTCCAACAGATCTGCACCGGTTTTGTGTGTGTGTGTGTGTGTGTGTGTGTGTGTGTGTGTGTGTGTGTGTGTGTGTGTGTGTGTGTGTGTGTGTGTGTGTGTGTGTGTGTGTGTGTGTGTGTGTGTGTGTGTGTGTGTGTGTGTGTGTGTGTGTGTGTGTGTGTGTGTGTGTGTGTGTGTGTGTGTGTGTGTGTGTGTGTGTGTGTGTGTGTGTGTGTGTGTGTGTGTGTGTGTGTGTGTGTGTGTGTGTGTGTGTGTGTGTGTGTGTGTGTGTGTGTGTGTGTGTGTGTGTGTGTGTGTGTGTGTGTGTGTGTGTGTGTGTGTGTGTGTGTGTGTGTGTGTGTGTGTGTGTGTGTGTGTGTGTGTGTGTGTGTGTGTGTGTGTGTGTGTGTGTGTGTGTGTGTGTGTGTGTGTGTGTGTGTGTGTGTGTGTGTGTGTGTGTGTGTGTGTGTGTGTGTGTGTGTGTGTGTGTGTGTGTGTGTGTGTGTGTGTGTGTGTGTGTGTGTGTGTGTGTGTGTGTGTGTGTGTGTGTGTGTGTGTGTGTGTGTGTGTGTGTGTGTGTGTGTGTGTGTGTGTGTGTGTGTGTGTGTGTGTGTGTGTGTGTGTGTGTGTGTGTGTGTGTGTGTGTGTGTGTGTGTGTGTGTGTGTGTGTGTGTTTGTGGTATTGGTCTAACGTACGCCGGGCATTGTACAAGGATATGAAAGCTGGTTTTCTCCTCTACACACAAATCCACAATTGGGGCTGTTGGCCAGCCCCTGATTATGCATGTGGTATCTAAGGGTACATGACCGGTCAGTACGTCTACTGCTAGTCTGGCATCCTTCCTACTCAGTGACGTAATGCTTCCGGCTAGGCCCTCTCGGAGAGAATCTCTTTTAGTGACCCTTGTCTGTTTATCTCTAGAGAGAAAAAATTAGGATACAATTATATACATATTATAATGTTATAAGGAATTAGGTAAGAAAACTCCAAAGCGTTGCTTTGTAAATAAAGTTTTTCTTTTGAAAAAACTACGCACCATGTACAATATTTACAATATCCTACCTGTAAATAAAGAAACGACAATTAAAGTCTATTAATCATTGTACTAATTTATTTTTAATCAAACTTTGACATATGATTCTTAAACTTCAATAGGGAAAAATCGCGTAACGCGAGTTTGAGTTAATTCCAGTAAACTGATCGGTGAGTAGCATATCAATGTCTTCTGTTTTCGATATGCTATCAATAATTTACCAAAATCATTGGCTCTCTAAATTTTGATGTTAAAGTAAATGCATATCTTGTAAAGTGGTCTACCAAAAGATGTAGGTATCTTTTTGTTGATCTCAAATCTCCAGAAACGATTTCAAAGGGTTTTGTGGCTGGACCTAAGTGGGACATAAGACCAAATTTTTCTTATTCTCTTGATTTGTTGTTTATTCAAATCTCACAGTAATAACAGATTTTTTTAATATTCTTCGTCAGATTTTTCGCTGTGTATAGTGTACTGATTGTTTTTTCCATTTGTCGATATAGCATAAGCTCTTATATGTATGTTTTTCATCAGTTTAATACTGAACACCTCAATAAGAATAATTTTTACTTTTTTCCTAACTTTTTTGTGTTTTTTTTATCATCTTAAAGAAATTATTTTAAATTTGAGTCTCTGTGAAATTTTACTGCATAGTAATTTGTTACTAAGTGGTTCTCCATTTCCCTCTAGAATGTGAACATTCCCACATAGGTTTATATTAATAAATAAATAAATTAATAAGCAAATATTTATGATGAAAAATATTATGCAGTATGACAATATTTTTTTTTATTTTGTCTTAAAAGTATTTATTTGTAATTTTTTATATTTTTTTCAATTCCAATTCTGATACATATTTGGTAACCGTTATATGATACGCCACTGGTAACCAATACGGTTTCAATCGACACTGAAAGTGGCGCTGGTGTTCTGTTGAGGTGTGCCTTTCATTAGTTACATATCCCTAAAATAACTGCAGTATCAAAATCGGTAAGTCGATTTTCTCCTTGTAATATTTAAGTACTTAAATCGTTTCGAAAATTAATCAAAATAATCGCTTGGCTTAATATCGTGAAAAAAAATCCCGAGACATTTTGACGGCACGGTGCCAAGAATTAAATAAGCGATTTAGAACGAACCCTTTCATGTGACATTTTAATGACATATGGCTCCATAAAGGTTAAAATAGGTCCGCAGGTCTTGACCGCGTCAATTTTTATCAGATAAATTGGCTGGCGTCCGGATTTTCTTGTGACATACTCTCTTGAATCAGTTTAAATCGTCAGCTGCCAGGTGGTTTGTCGTTGTCGTTATATTTTATGTGCGGTGGTGACTAAATGTATAACTACAGACGCACTTTAGATATAAACGTGATGTCATAAATGAACTCGAATAGTTTTTATTATTGGAATATATTTTCACTTGTGTATCTTTTTCGGTTGTTTAAAGGGGTCAATATCTCGCGGGCAAGTGGTAAACCTCTGCTAATAATATTCTTATCGCAACCACAAAACCAAACACTTATTAAGTAAATGTATATGCTCTCGCTTTTACTGTCATTCCTAATTGCTAGTCTGTCACGTTTGTAAACCACAAGGACAGTTAACTACTGCCCAAACCTTCTAAACAACTCGACATTATAATCGTTATTTTCTTATACTTAACACATAGTAGAAGCTAAAAAAGTATGCTGATGACAATTCTTATGCGCAAAACTCTTTGAATGGTCTCGTTTGAAGTGTCCCCTTCATTAATAATTTATTTCTAATAATAATTGATTAACAATAACAGTAGATGTATTTTTAACGTTTGTAATAACTGGGAAAATTTAAAATTTAGTAGACCAAATTAATAATTTAAAGTGGCAACTAAAATATAAGAAAAACAAAATTGTGACATAAAAATAAAATTTATAAAACTGGTCCTGGACGCAGACGTGGGTTGTTACGCCACTTTTGTACTGAAATCGCACAACAAGAACTTAAAAACTAAATCAGCCTTTAGTCTTGTATTTAGTACTAAAAATTTCAACGCGTCTACAATAACTATTATTCATTGGCTTATCAATCAAAATATTTGTGTGTACATACATACATATAGTATGTACATTAAAAAAAATAATAATTTGATAAACTACACACCGATTGCAAAGTTTTCCATCACTTTGATTCTGAAGTAATTTGTTATGTCTACTTTAAAATTGATTATATAGTTCTTTCATTATCAATTGCAGAACACAGTTATGTGAGGAGTTATCAATATTTAATTTAAAATTCACAAACTAGGTTATTCAACCAATGGGTACAGCGAATCATAAGGTTAAACGCACTGAATTTGTCGAGTGGTGTAACGCGGTTAAATTCCTATAAATAATCTTATTTATGTTTAAAAATATCAGTGGCGTAGTGTGGTGTGCTGAATTTATAAATTTGATTAAATAAATAGAAATATGGCGTTTTAGAAAACATGGGCTAATAAAAATAATAAAATTGCACAGTGTAGTGAGAATAAAGACATATATAAATTTAAAAATGAAGATTTACGAGCAGACATAGGTATTTTTAAAAATATTGACTTTAAAAAATGGGGTATCTCCGCCTATGGCAGATCAAACAATATTGTCGGTAAGGGTTTGAAACGAATTTTTATTATATTCTGCGATTGATAATGGAAGAACTACACTACCTAATTATTTTTTATTTTTAAGAGAAAACCAATAAAAATTTTTAGTTTTAAACAACAAATGTTTCTTATTAAAAAAAATTAAATAGCGTGTCTATGAAACACTTAAAAGAGAAAACTTTTTTTAATAAAGTTGCAAGCTTGTTAAATATACTGCCATTCTTTTGAAGCAACTACGATAATCTTTAGGAGGTACTTCGAGTACAAATCGCTCTTGAAAGCATATTCCAAGCATGCTTCATGAGATCATATCCGGAGACAAAGCAAGCCAGTTCAAACAATTGATTCCCTTTATTTAAAGGTTGTCATTCAATGCTCTAGTACGATAATAATAGTAGTTATTATCCATTGCCTAACGTTAGCCTAAAGAACTTTTCCAATATACATTTTACCAGTCATTGTCCATATAAGGTAAAAGAAGAATATTTGTAAAAAATTTGGCTAAATCATTATTAGAGAACTATATAATAGGGGGAGTTCATTCTAGCGACAATTAATTACTGGAACTGAAATGGTGAATCCAGTAGCAGCATATTGCAAAGATCGGAAAACGCAATACAAATGTCGTGTTTGCCAAAAATTCATTTGTTTGGAATTTGTTTAGTATAACTGTACAAAAAATTAGTATTCCGGTTTAAATTTTTATTTAAAAGAATTAGGAGGATAAAAAATTTTTGTTTGCAGTTTTTCGTTTTCTTTTATAGGTACATTAAAATTATTTGATACAATTTTTTTTTTGAAATATAATTGATTTTAAGATATATTGCGTTTTTTATTTTGGGTGTGGGAGCCACCGCGTCCCTTCTTGTAAAAAAAAACGCCCGTCCGCTGCAGGGTTAAAAGAAAAAATCAAAAATACCTGGCAATGAATTATCAAGCGAAATATTACGTAAAGCTTTAGAGACAGAAGTGAGGCGGAGATTGGATAAGTGTTTAGAAGTAGGAGGTGGTTGCATTGAAAAATTGTTGTAGTGATTCAACATACTTTGTTTCTTTCTGTCGTATTAGTAGTAACATATGTTTTGTAATGTTAAATTAATAATTAATACTAATTAATAATGTTTAATTATTGACAGATGCGACTTTGCTATTTGTTTCCAAAGGATACTTTTTTAAATCGTGACGATTGTGAACTTTTGATAACTTTTTTTACAAATTTGCTTATAATTTGATAACGAAAAAAGATAGCAAATTTTTTTTATACAAAATTTGTTCAGAAAATGAGCTCTTTTTAAATATGCCAAAATATGGGTATGTTTCTGGAAAAAAAATTGATGACGTCATCACTTGAGTTAGATAAATATGCAATTTGGGCTTTTAATGGACCTTATTTAATCTCGTTTAAGAACAGCCTCTCATATTTTTTCTCTCGTCTTTCCTTTTCTTATAATAGAGTTAAGACATCGAGTTTCGCTCACCCTGTACACTGTCACTTCATATTATGGTCGTTACTTTTGTTTTTTTGTCATTTGTAGTAAAAAAATTCGCTTGGAATTAGTTATACATTATGTAAGTTACTTCATTTCAATTTGTACTCCTAAAAAAATTTTACTATCATTTGATTATCAGATTTGTTAAAATGCAAACATTTTTTAAGATTAAATTTTAAATGGTTGTATCTCCATTTGCCTTTATTTGACTTGTTCCTCCTTTTGTTTGAACCCAATTTGAGTTTTCGTAAAGTTATTATCTGTGAAAAGTATGTTTGCTAATTTTTTACTCAACTTTTTGGGGCGGAGTCATTTTTGGATTAAAACTGAGTAGTTAGTCAAAAACAAGTATAATTAACTTACTGTATTATTACTCTAAGAAGGTATGAACCAAACGAGTTTTATAAACAGAAAATAAGATTTGGAACGGCTATAAATTGCCATAACAGTTTGTCAATAATAAAAGCAAACATTTTTGGATGTGTTCCAGAAAATACGAAATTTGAGTGCGAAACACCTATTGCATTATAAAAATAGATTTGCAATCATTGTTTTTCATTTCGTAATCCAAGAAGGCGATTCTTCTGTAAATAATTCATATTATGAATGAATAATTCCTCTTGTTAACACATTTACTGTTACAATTGGTTTAGACCAAAAGTACGCGATTAAGTGCCGGTTTTTCAATGCTCGGTTAAAACTAACAGTTAGCTGACTATAGGCTAAGCTTAACCATCAGCTAAAGTTTCAACTAAGAACTATTGCGTTTTTCATGGAATGTTTGACTGCAGGCTAGCAAACTGTCAGATAGCGATATATTTGTTAACGTTGGCAGTACTGACACAGAACACTGATGTTTTTGGGAGCACTTCTGATTGGTCGTTCCCCTTTGCATTTAATACTTTTCATCTTAACCTCATCAGAATTAGCTAAATTTAAAATTCTAGCCCAGAAGAAATGTGAACTAATAGAGATTAAAAGAGAAATTGCTATTGAGAGGAAACAACAAAATCAAATAAAACATGAAATAAGAGTAAGGCTGCTAAAACTTCAAGAAGACGAACAAACAATAAAAAATGAATTATTTTAATATAATCTAAACAAAATTAAGACTGCGGGCTGCGTTCAACGTTTCACGTAGATTGTAGATTGTAGGGTGGGTCGTGAAGGCTATGCTGCCTCTCAAGCACTTCGACCTATCAGATCTTTTGTGCATAACCCTTAATGTATTCGGCATTCCGATACTTCGAGCAAAGTTTATCAGTTTCCTGGGGGCTAAGTTTCTGATATCGGAGGGCTTTAGGAAGGCCCCTTCCAGAAACTTGAGCCTCTTGCAGAAAAGTGCTGGGCATTCGCAAAGCAAATGTTCTGCAGTTTCAGCGAATCACTTTTCACGCCTTTTTTCCGTAAGGGTAGGCAGATACCACTACCTTCCACTTGCTACGGTTATTACACACATCTTTTGCTTCCTCTACCTTCATCAGGGCTCTCATGCATGCTCGTCGGTTGTTAGTACTCTTGACCTGGCCTTTCTTCAAAACAATGTTGATCTGATCGAGATATGTTCGCCGAGGTCGACCTCTACCGACTTGTCCATTCACACTCGCCTTATAAATTTGTTTCGTCAATATTCCTTCATCCATCCTTTCTACGTGTCCAAACCATCTAAGTATTTCTTTATCTATCTTTGTAACCACATCTTCTTTTACACCACAGCGTTCTCTTATCTCTTATCCAACCGAGTCACTCCGGCTATACTTCTCAAACTACTGATCTCCGCAGCATTAATCCTATTTTTATGCTTCTTATGGCAAACTCTACATTCACATATATTCCCGGTTGCATAAAATCGAAGAGTCAATAGCAGTTGATTAATTGGACATATCAAATAGTTCCTGGAAAGAAGAAAATTAGTGGTCTGATCTACATTTATATAAGTTGAAATATTATTTAACCTGTCAGTTCAGTCTCTATTTTCGCTTCGAAAGTTTAACATTACATTACATTTCATAATTTATAAATTTAATAAAATAAATCTTATTAAACCATTATTTAGAAATATAGTACTATCAAAACAAACATATCTTAATTTTAATTAAACGCTGATGACCTTTCAAATGCTTAATCACTAATTTGTAATATTTTAGCTATGGATTTCATACATGTACCAGTTTTATTAACTAATTCTTTTGAGACATTCCTAATCATACAGGGCTTTATACTACGAACCGCGTCTGTAATTACTCTCTCTAAATGGTCAATATTGTAAAAGGGCTTTTGAAGTTATTTCTTTTATTTAAGTAACCCTACAAGAAAAAATCTAGTGGGGTTAACTCTGGAGACCGCGGAGGCCAAGGAATTTCGGTATGAATGAATTGCGGTTTGTATGGGTGAAATTTGTTTTTTTTTGTAGAATCTTCGCAACTGCAACTTTTTTATGACATTGAAAATGTTAAAATTTATTGTAAATAAACAATGTTAAATACCCATTTAAATATTATTTTTAATCCTTAATATCTTTTTTAAATAAAATTTTTTGATAGGGTCAAAAATGGGTACTTTACTGTTAATCAAAAATGGTTTTTTTGACAAACCTTGAATACGACTTATACAATTTATTATCTAATGGTTGAATTTTGGTTATTAGAACATGCATAGCTTTTTATAAAAAAAAAAATTTGATAAAACTAATAATAAAAAAGTTTTCCATATGTAGCCAACTTACGTAAACTTACTGTATACATAATGATTATAAGTATCTTGTACATTATTGAAATGCTGATTTGTTTACATCACAATAAACTTGAATGTTCACGAATGGTCATAAATTTATTCAGTAATACAGTTAGAACCTTAAAATTATGCATCTACGGCACTGTTAATATTTATTTTTAGTAATGAGTAAGCACTACATAAAACTACAAACGATTTAGAGAACAACTTTCTCAGTTAGACACCTTGTACATTAGATATTACCACTGTAAACTTTTATTTTCACTACATTCACTACAATCCTATTTGTTATTTATAGTTTCTTAATTTATCGCCTTTTTCATAAATTCACGCATTAGTATGTATTTTTATTTTCTCTTTATCTATGAAAAAAAAATTTAAAATTTTCACCTACTACACTAAACTATAAACCTTTCGGAGTATATTTATGTGTTTTGTTCGGGTTTTTATTTTTATTTAATTGTTAAAACGTCTTTTTTTTAAATTACTGTTAAAACTACAATAACATAAAGTCTACTTCATTTATCTGAATGGTTTGTAGCAAACAAAAATTATGTTAATTTTCATGTATGGATCCAAATCGATAAAGCTTCTCTAACGCTATTTCTAATTTACTTTCATAGTTTATTTAGTTTGTATACCCGTTTGGTAATCTCACTAGCCCAAAAGTCATGATGCATTGGTGATGGTTAACTAAGACGAAACAGGTTGCCAATTATTTTTTAAAAATTTTGCGTTTTTGACTTATTTTGCAAGGTTCACACGCTGAAATTAATAATAATAATTAACGCGTGAGACTGGCTTAACGATGTAACTTTTTTATCGCAAATGGTTTATGATTTTTAATGGAAACAAAAAACTAAACGTCAAACTTTTAATTTAATAGTTTAATCGACAGTGTGTGTACTGTGTGAATGTATTTTAAATTATTTGTACTATTATTAATGTTATGAAATATTTTCTAGCAGTGTAAACGACTCTCGTTCCAGGTTAGTGCTATTTATTTTACATAGTTGTAGAATATGTTTGCGTAGTTTGCAACAATTTAGTTAATCATATTTGAACTAGAATATAAATTACTACCAACTCCGTTTCTATTTTTACTGCAAATATTGCCTGATTTACTATCTAAAATTATTTTTCATAACATTTATAATTAGACATTTTTAACACTTTTCGTAAAAACTTATATTTTTTCTTTATTTTGCGTTTTGGGCAAAACTACAGTTGGTACAGTGCTTTAAATTTGTAACTGTTCCTTGTAGAACTCGGCAAAATAAACCAAAAAATAATAAGAATGATTTTTTTAAATATATCGCTTTGTATTTGAGATAAGTTTTTTTGTAAATATTTGTTAACTTTAATAATTTTTCGCGTTTATAATTAAATGTGAGTAAAACATTTTTCAACTGGATATTTAAATATTTAAAATTGCTTTAATGTAGAGATTTTGTTAAACCCTTTTACACTATGCCTTTTTTCGTACCTATTTTTATGGCTATTTGTTGGCAACATTTTCCCAAATGACCGGCACTATTTATTTGTTGGTTATGTCAAGTCAAACCTGAAATATCCACAAACGTCCATAAAATCCTTTCGATGCAGCGGGAAAAATAGAACCAGTTCTAATTAGTTCCATGCCTGAAACAAAGTAGTCTCGCGTGCATGCTTATTTATTTTAAATTTTAGTCAGCGGCAATCAGGCAAACAAATAGGCACGAAAAAAGCAGTGTAATAAGAGGGTCTATGTATCGAAGAAATCCCAGTACAGGTTTTTCTTGCATGCTAAAAATTAGTTTCTTCACTTTGTGGTTGATGTAACATTGAATTTCAATCATTTTTAAAAAAATATGTATAAGCGAGTAATTATTGATTATTTATATAAAAATTGGCGGCAGTCATTGAGAATGCCGACAGAAGTGAAAACTAAAAACTATGAAATAACACTGTTTTTTTTTGGATTTTTAAATTAAAGTATTAGAAAAAAAAAATAATATAATAGGTAAACTAAAATCATTGAATAATAAATAACCTAATCCAAGTAGGCTGTCATCTTAAGGTCACTTTTTGACAGCAGATAGTAAAAAAGGTACAACGTCACCGTTTTTTAATATTATTTTGACTACTGTTGCAGTCGCTGCTACCTTCTACATCAAAAACACCCTAGTAAGATGCGAAACCATAAGTTTTTTCCCTAGAAAAAATTGCTCAACGCGCATTAAGAAGTTTTACCTTCAACCACAATTTCATAATTGCCTATCAAGGACCGAATACTTACCCTGTAAGCCGACTACGTTTTTTAATTTAACAACCATAAAATATTCTTAATAACGTTATTAAACCTGTATTGATTTCAGGTATTAATAGGAATGTAATTTATTGTAATGTCACGCGCTAGCGCGTGATCAGCACTGAAGTCGAATTTCGTGGACGATAGCCGCATCACGCGTGAGCGCGTGGTGAAATAAAATAATCAAAACACAAAAATGCTGATATAATAGGGTGCTTTCATGTCAAAACCAGTCAGTACAAATAACTTTTTATTTTGCGTAAATGTAAGAAAAACAAAAAACACGTCGAATTTTAAATCAAGGGAGAGGTTTAAAAATGTTATTCTGCTTTTTCCAAGTGGTACCCCTTTAACAACCCCCACCCCTTTAAAATGTTAAATAGCAATCTCTACCTTGTTATAGGGTAACATGGTTAACAGTGGATTAGTATTTTTTTATGAGCCCTTACTTTAATCTGTTTGTTTCTTAACTATTATCCAGCAGACTGACTGCTAGATGGTTTGAGTGGCTTCCAAGTCTTGTGTGATAGGTTTTGCTATAGGTGCTTATTTCTTTTTTAACGATAGGTACCTTTAGGTCTCTACGTATTAATTCATTTGGGACGTACCATGGTGCACATACAAATGATCTTAACACCTTTGATTGAAAGCTTTCAAGGACTTCGATGTTGGAGATGCTAATGGTTCCCATAGGTGTTTACCAAATAGGTTTCAGGATGGCCTTGTATAGTAATAATTTATTTTCTATAGTTAGCTTGGATTACATGTTTAATGTTACATGAGTTGACTTTTCTCGTTGACTTTGATATGCAATTTTTTCAGCCATTGTTGTAAATTATTTAGATGATGTTGTAGAAGGTTTAATGCAATCAGAGATACTTGCTATAATTTTTTAAAGTAATAAAAACATACAAACAGTGATTGTGATCCCAAAATGTGGATTAAAAATATTTAAATTATCGTCTGTAGTTATTACAACACAAAATCAGATGCACAATGTTAACAAATTGTTTTTATTATAGAAGGATCCAGTTATTGTAAAAATATTAAAGTAATGTTTTCACTTGAAAAGGTTGTTTTTTAAATACGAACCTACTTTCGTTTCGAAAAGAAAAGTTTTTAATAATATAATACACAAAATTAAAAGTAGTTGCATTGGATTTATTATTGGTTTTATTACTTTACACTACGATATTTATTTGAACATTAAAATGTATTACAACAAAGTATAATGGTTAATTTTATATTTATATAAATGCAATAAAATATATTAAGCATTTTTGCAGGTCACGCAAAAAAATAACAAATATGTGTACACCATCTTTTGGTAGAATGTAAAGCACTATTTTAAAATAGAGTAAGATCGTTTGGTTCCTACTCACGAAGATCTTGGAAATTGTGATGCAAGATCACTGATTTCCTACGTCGAAGGGCTCGATCGACCCAGAAATAACATAATACATATTCTATGGTATGGTACAAAAGATCTTTCGTCATGCCTGACCCTATTGTTAGTAATAACAATTTCTCAACTAATTATAAACCGTGTGAAACCTTAAAATTTTATGCATTTAAAGCAAATAAATTTATATCAAAAACTCAAAATATTAGTGACATTCAACATTTAACCAAGAGATTCATAATTGTAGCATATTAATTCCAGTTCACTGTACGAACACCTTTCTAACATCTCTTTATATTTTTTTACTCTTCATCATGCCTTCGACGGGTATAAGTTTTCCTGTTCCTGATATGAGAAACAGTCCCTAAAGATCTTTTAACTGTTTGGACCAAGTGAACTTTTCATCCACGCCTTTTCGCACGAAATTTGATCGGTTCCCCTGTACCAAAAAGGGGGTCTTATCTGAGAACAAGACATTTCTCCAGGATTCTTCTGTCTAATGAGCATATTTTTTTGCCCAAATCAGTCTTTTTTATCATATACTCCGTTAGAAGCTGTTTTTTTTTAAAGTCTCACAGCTTTTCTGCCTCCCTCCAAAAGGCGTTAACGAATTTTCATTCTTTTTTAACTCTTGCTGAAGATCATAGCTTGTCTTTCTGGCGTATAATTTGCTGTTTCCCAAAGAAAACGAGTCATCTCGGGAAGTTGTTTTCCTTGTTTTTCCACATTTCCCCTTCCGCTAAACTTTAACTTATCCAGTCTCCCTTTTTTGTTTTATTATTTTATTTACAGCTTCCAAGCTTACGGAACACTCTCTTGCAATGTCCCATTGCGTCATAGATGTCTACTCACGAAAGGTTATTATCTTTTCTCTTTTTTTTGGCGTAATGTCCATGGTGCCAGAAACACGAAAAAACTAACTAAAACGTACAAATTCTCCCAAAACCACAAAAACCAGTGTAACTTAATCACAGAAACGACTCGCATTAGCAAAAACTTAATGCAAAATGATAAGTTATGGGATAAGTCAAGAAACTACTGTTAAAATTGTCACAGCAGTGTTGCTAAGTTCAAATAATACAGAAATTCCCCATGTACTTTCCATCGGGAAGTACTTATTTAGCTACACTTACCATGCACATACGCCGGCCGCTGTGTTGTTGACTGGATACCAATTATAATCACGTCTAACTACAATTTGCAATACATTACACGCCGCGACAAACCTTTGTATAGCCACCGTACGATTTTCTCTTAAACGGGTTGTGAACAACCGTGAGGCCTAAAACTTGTTTTAAAAACAGTTTTTTTTAAACTAATTCAAAACTTGTGACGTCATTGCCGTTTTATTTTATTTTTTTTCCTTTGGGCATCTTGATAATTAATAACCTCTAAAATGTTAACTTTCTGTAAATAATGGATGTATTTGGTACAAGGAAGACACAATATAATAAAATTAAAAAAATACTAATGCATTTATCGCTAATATACAAAGAAACATTCAAGCGAACCCTAAAAATGCCGCTTATTTGTTTCGGGAGCACCCTGTATAATCGAATCTATACGATTCTAGTGTATTTTTTAGTTTTTAAAACAATTTATTCCACAATAACAAAATAACATTTTTTGTTTAATATTTCTTTTAAAGAAGTAGTTTTAAAAAAACATTAATTTTTATTATCGTGACAAACTTGTTTTCGGTTCCCCTTACTTAAATAGGTTTAATTTGTAATTCAGGATCGCATTTAAAATTTATTTTTACTAAATTTTAAATGAATTTAAATATTAATTTGTTTTTTCCTTTTTTTCACATAGGTTTTTTATTAAAATATTGCTTGAAGTATTTATTTTATTTTCAAAACGTCTTGGAATAGCATACTTTTTTGTTTTGTACGGATTTAGTTTTAAAGTACTGCTCTCTATAATAATTTTGTATTTATCACAGATACACTACACTTTATAAAACTTCCAAAACAATTTTTATTTATTTTTATTATTCAGTTAAATAGAACAGAAATTTCTTAGTGGGTTAGCATTAACACATAATTTGAATCGAGCGCGCTTTTCCCATTTCTTAAAATGAGACGTTGTCAAGAGTAATAAAATTTAGAAATTCTTTGGATTATTTTTTAATAAGATTATTAACAAGTTCGCTGCCTATCAAAGACCGAATACTTACCCTGTAAGCCGACTATGTTTTTTAATTTAACAACCATAAAATATTCTTAATAACGTTATTAAACCTGTATTGGTTTCAGGTATTAATAGGAATGTAATTTATTGTTATGTCACGCGCTAGCGCGGGATCAGCACTGAAGTCGAATTTCGTGGACGATAGCCGCATCACGCGTGAGCGCGTGGTGAAATAAAATAATCAAAACACAAAAATGCTGGTATAATAGGGTGCTTTCATGTCAAAACCAGTCAGTACAAATTACTTTTGATTTTGCGTTATAGGGTAACATGGTTAACAGTAGATTAGTATTTTTTTACGAGCCCTTACTTTCCACATTTACACCCGGAATTGCTGTAAATTCTAGCAGAGGTCAACTAATGTATCTAGTTTCCAAATTATAATGCTCACAACATCATAGAAGGTTTTAAAAAAAGACAAAGTTTGTTTAAAAAAATGTAATTGATCCACTGTGTACCCCAGATGGTACTCACTGAATCGTTTAGTGGTCAACAGTGGATCAAAGGTATAGATTATGTTAAATTACAAAATAAAAACACAAATAACATTTTAACATATTGTCACACAATTGTGGATCATAAGATTTATTCAAACGGTTTAACCGCTAAGCCAGTCCATACCGGCGATTTGATTGGTTTGCCATTTAATATTGCCATTTCGAAGGCTATTTGACGACAATCTTTGGTAGTGAGTCCATGAAATAATAATGCACATTTTTTGTAATAGTCCCGAAGCATATTTTATTGTGTTTCGGAAAAAACTCTACTTCATAGTTTGGTGATATTTTTATATCCCCTTGAAAGACAGCTCTCTTTGTCTTTGCCCAATATCTTTGTAGGGTAGTAAAAGGTATGTTTGTTTTTGAGGATACGTGTCGTATACCGTTTCCGTTATTAATAGCATTAAGAGCTAATTGCATTTCCTCTTTGGTATGAGCACCTATTTTCCTTACATTTTTTTTATTTCGTGACATTCTGTAACGAAAATAGCTTGAATTCATAAATAATATTGGCACTATTTCATTATAAATCATATGGTACACATATATATCGATATACTTATTTTTGAAAGCCAGTCATCACTAACAAGAAATCGCTGTTAGATAATTTTTATCTTGTAAATGTAAATAAATAACTACGTTTTGAGTTTAGACACGTAGTTTAAACGCAATTTAAAGAACATGTTTGAGAAAATATTACTAACGTTTTTTTTTTGGCGACTGTCACTGTCACAAACTTAACTTTTCTCTTCTAACACATCTATTCGTCGTGACTACCACAAACTTACTAAATGGGAAGAAAGTTATAAAGGTTGTATACGAATGTATGACATATCATAGAATATCAATCAGCAGATGGCTTTGTGGTAGGAATGATCCACTGTGTACCAGTAAACCACTGTTAACCATGTTACCCTACATTAAATGAAAACCCAAAAAAAGCAAATCAGCCTTATAAACAACAATTTATTTTATCCATTTATTTTGCAGAAAATATTTACCAGTGAAATTACAACAGAAACTAAAATGAAGTTAATTACAAACAGCTCCTTAAATGTATTTACAGTAACTGTTCAAAGTGGCTCCGTTATTTTGTAGGCAATAATATAACCTATTTTCAAATTATTTTTGTCAAGTTTATTAATTCGGTTAGCTAATAAATTGTGTAGGATTTTAAAAAGATACAAGTACACCTGAACACCATATCATAACCTTTTTTACTTACTTCTTATTCTTCTGGTGCGTATCCACTAATGGATGTTTGCGATAACATTTTCCATCGCTTCTTTGTTTCTTGCGGTGTATATCAGTGACTGCACATCATGTATCCCCTGTTCATTGCCTGATGTTTCACAGCCATGATATTTTTTCTTCTGATTCCTCTTTTTCCTTAAATCTTGCCCTCGATCATCAACTGCAAGAATTGATATCTTTCATTTTGCATGATGTGCCCCAGATATGCCGTTTTCCTCTTCTTAATGGTTTTTAATAATTCGTGGTTTTTGTTTTGTTTTTTGTTAACTTCTATGTTATAACATAGATATTCAATAACGTTGTATTAAATACATTATTTAAAAAGAAAAAGGCGTTATTTTAGTTTAAGAATCCAGAATTGAAAAAATATCATCTCCAATGAAGAAATTATTTTTATGTGTATTCTTAACATATTTGTCGAATAGCGAATCGGGTATCCAATGATACCACACGGCTTGTTGAAATTTGCATGTAGGTTATAAGCAAAACACAAGAAAGCTATTTTTAAAATAATATTTTTCGAAAAAACACGATAAAAAATAATGAAAAAATTCACACTATTTTTAAATTTCACAAATATCTGTGTATAATTTTGAAACCATTAAACAGAGATAGCTCAATAAGAGCTTATATTGAACAATGGCTCGTAAAGTATTTTAATATTTTATTTAATTTTACATAAATGAAGAGTTTGGCTTCATGAATTTTGATAATTCTCATTCTTTTCAACGCTTTTACGTCACGAAAACCGCAGATTATTACTAGTTAAGGTTAATCGCAAGCGAATAAGCATCATCATGAGTAATTTAATAATTATCGACCAGTCTTTCCTGCGTCAGAGTTTCTTGATAATTTGCCTCAATTAGAACTTTCACTTTGACGTACATTTTTTTTTTGAAGAATTGGTATTGCACAAATAACCAACCGGATACTTATTTATTTTTAGACGATACCTGTTGTTGATCATAGTAATCTTGAATCGTGATATTTTTTATGTTTTAACATTTACTTATTACGTAACTGATCAAATCGTTGGATTAATGCAGTTAGACGGAATTTAAATAAGCCATTAGTTTCTTTTTGGTTCGACAAATTTTGTTTGTGGGAATCTGAATCAAGTTGAACGCCATTATTAGGAAGGCTTTGCTTGATAAATGTCAAGGACTCGACAGGGGTTTTAGTGATTGTATTTTTTTAAAATTTAATAAAAATATATTTTTTCCAACACATCATTTAAAAATTGACTTTTGAGTTGAAAGTGGCACTTTTCCTTCCTAAAAATTAAATAAAATACATTAACAAATATAACAATTTAACGACTTATTAAAAAAATTAAATGTACAGTTTGTAACATGTCTGAAGTTAATTAAAAAAGAGATTTCGGTGGGTATTTTAAGGAGTTTGCAGTTTAAGGAAATGGTAGAGGGATAAATTAACGATGAAGAAGTAGTAGTACCTGTCATAATTTGAATTTCAACCATTTTTTTTTAATAATTGTCAAGTAATAAATGGTCTACATTAGGAAAAAATTTAAAATGTTTATTCCAATTTTAGTAGTCGAAAATAGAGAATTTTTAATACAGATTTTTGTGTTAATCTATATTCTTTTAGATAGCCAAGCAGCATTCAAAGACCTGAACTCACACACTTGTGAGTCTAAGTTAACTTGGGTCTGTAAACAATCCCTGAGACAACTGGCAGCAAACAACCAGGTCATTTTGATGTGGTTCCAGGTCAAGGGGAGTTAAAGGCAACGAGGAAGCAGACTGTCTTGCCAAGGAAGGGGCAAAAACACCATTTTCCGACCCAGAACCCTTCTGTGGAATCTCCAAGGCCCACTTGAAAGAAGAGGTTCGACGCTGGGAAATGGATAAAATAAAATCTCACTGGAATAAAGTGCAAGGACAGGCGAAAAGGCTAGTGAGCCACTCGCCAAGGAAAGCTAAACAGCTTCTTGAGTTAGACGAGAAAGACTTGAAACTGGTGACGGGACTCCTCACTGGACACTGCCCTCTGTGGTATCACCTGAAAAAGATGGGCAAAACAGAGAGTGATGTTGCTGCTACTGCGAGAACTTTGCTGAAACTACAGAACATTTGCTTTTCGAATGCCCGGCACTTTTCTGCAAGAGGCAGTTAACCACCACTGGATAAAAAATAGTTTGAATTGCCTATTGCAATATTTTTTATGGGTCCAAGGGAAATATTTAACCAATTAAAATTTTCTAAGAAATGTGTACTTCCACTATAAACGGAGTAATAACATCACAAAATTGTCACTTTTGGCAGGGGAAAATTATCATAACACCGACTTGTGGAATATTCACGAGTTTCCACTTGAATTTATTTGTCCAGTTTGTTCGGTGTTCAGTTCATTATGCCAGATATGAGTGGCAAAGGCTGAACGAACATTTTCAAAACCGATGGATATGCCGTGGTAGTCCGTTGATAGATTGGCCACCCAGATCTCACAATTTTAGACTTCTTTTTGGAATACTTCTCACACAAAGGGTTTAAGAAATTCACCCAAGAAACAGAAACGAACTTTGTGTAAGAATTCGAATGGCATGTGCAAGTTTTGCACTAAAATAAAATATTCTAGTTATTGTTTGTTACAGTTGAGTTTGTTGAATTATTGAATTTTAATATTAGTTAATTGCGTGTTGAGTTAAAGTAATTCCGTTTCTTTCATTAAATGTTTATGCTATTTTAAACATTTTCTTTATCCAGTGGTGGTTTATTGGTACAATTAATAAAAAAAATAATCTCCTTAGCTATACAGAGTGTTCTTGTGTGACTGCTGGCATAGTGAGTTTTCGAATTTAAAGTTAACCTAATCAGGATAACTTTTTTGTAACATTCGTTTTAACATCAAATAATTTTCTTATAGACCACTATGTGCGTTTCAAAAATGAATGATTGAATCTTTTTAGGAACTAAATTTTAAAATTTCTATAGCGCGTTCTAAAAATAAACAATGCCACCTGTTGATTTTTTTAGGAACTAAAATGTTACACTCAATAAAATCTAATCGAATTTTTTTTAACGTTGTTCGTTAGTGTTGTGATATCTATAGGACTTCGACGATAGCAATTATTATTTGTCTTATTACTCCTCAGACTAGAAAGATATTTAAAGAATAACTTTTTTTAACCTTAGATTTATATAAAGCCTATTCTGTTCCTAGCCAAGCTCTAATTACCCGTGAAAACCGCATTAAAATCTAATTTCAGAGGTATGCCCAGACAGACAGACAGACAAAAAATTAAAAATTGCGTGTTTTTGTTTTGGTAACGGGCGAATAATCATAATGAGTTTTAAAAAATATATTTATTTTAAAATCACAGACAAACACTTCAATTTTATTTATAGAGTATGTATAGATAGCATTCAATTAGGTTCAGATATCCACAAAATATAAAACAATACAATATTTTTAAAATTAGCGCATCAGTATTTAATCAAAAGGGAATATAATACTTTTTCATATAATTTTATGAACTCATTTTTTGGGTTGTAGAGTTGCAATTCGTACTGCTTATACACTGCGTAAATGGGCGCATTCCCCTTGCCCCGCACCACTCAAATGACAAATGACTGGTAAAAATTCAATTGCGATGAATTTTAACTTTTACACCCCGTACCTTAAGCAGCGCCACCCTTTTTTCGTTTATTTTAAACAATAGGGATTATAATGCTTAGTGTCACGTAGCAGCGTTACAAAAGGATCTTTCTATGAAAATTTTTGGTTGGTACAACCCATAAAGTTTCCCTTAAGATAGTGGTATATCTTTTACGTATTTGCGAACCCTTAGGGGGCCCCTAAATTGGAAACCGCTGTTATGAAAAGAATCCATTCGCAACAAACAACCATGCGATCAACTATAAAAGTCAATCTATCGTTTGCTGTAGTACAATTACATACAACAAAGAACAATAGGCCAGAGCAAAGTGTACTTTCTCTTTTTATGCTGCAAAGGTTACATCGAATCCGATATCTCGAACGTTTACCTTCACATTTAGCCGGATGTGTGTTTGCTGTAGTCTACCAACGAAATACCCCTTTTCTTAAAAAAAATGTGGGAACTTGATTCGAGCTCGAGAATTAATTCGATCGTAGTTTTCACTTTCATTTAACTTCATGCCCCGTATTTGTGTGTGGAATTTAAATTATCTACCCCGCTTCGGTCACCAATCGTTTATTGGCACTAATCGTAAATGCACAGAGGCTACAAACAAGTAATTTTAATACGTTACTCGAGTTCAAATGTCGAATTTTAAATGAAGATAGAGCATGAGTCAAGTGAGGAGGCGGTCGGATTGTTTGTGCCCATTGCCGTGCATCCAAATATATTCTCGAGGATTGGAAATTAACATATGGGCTGTGCGGAAAGAAAGGTGCACTTTTAATAAAATTACATGCAATTTTTATTATTAAAATGCTATTTAATTTGGGTAAAGTTATAAGTTGGGTTGGCAATAACCCAAATATAAAAAAAATAATTGACGTTGAACGAATTTTATCAGTCAGCCATATGATATAATTTGGCATTAATGCAAAAAAAGTAATATTGATATGGCAGTTGCATGGCCTTGTGCATTTAAACATCACATATTAAAAAAAACTCACGTGAAATAAATCCATTCATTGGAAAAATAATTTGTTGCTTTTTATTTGCTCCTTGATAAGCGGGTCTTTATTTTAACAATTACTTTGTTGAAATGAAAATCACCATTTTTTTTAAGTAAAAAAGACAAAAACACTATTTTTTAATTTAAAAAAAAAGATAATAAATCACATTCATAAGCGATTAAAAACAAAGTCAAAAGATAAGCAATTTTCAAAAATTGACATCATTAAGAACTTTAAAAATACGTACATGCATATAGTCATGGCTTTTTTGCATAGAAGTAGGCAAAAACCATTTCTTTCAACTTGCTAAGGTTTTTCCACACGTCTTTGCTTCTTCTACCTTCATCAGCGCTTTCATACATGCTCATCGGTTGCTAATACTCTTGGCTTGGCCCTTCATCAAAACAACTTCGATCTGACCGAGATACGTTTGACTAGGTCGACCTGTACCGACTTGCCCATTCACACTCAACTTACCCCAATAAACCATTTGCCATTTGCTAATTTCAAAATCACAATAGTGAAGTAATTTATTTCTTACTTACTACATGTCGTGACTGGCGCTTTTCGCGTAGCACTTCATGTATACTTGGTAGGAGTCGAAGATGTTGATGTGTCCAGTCGAGGTAGACCTGCCCTATGCTAATGAGGAGCAACACACCCCGAAACCGTTTCATAAGTTGTTACTTCGGATGGACAAATCTAATAGTTCCTTCTCTTACTCAACAAGCATCTGCATATTGTTACCCGAAATGGGGTATTATACACGATTATGTATTAGATGTAATTCAATGCCTGTCGCGGCATACAGCCAGAGGAGTAGTTGTTTTTTGGTAAATAATCAACCCACATGAACCTATAATATAGGTGACATACAGCGAAATTGGCTGGTTTTTTAAAAATCAGTTATACATTTTTCACATCTATTCATGCTGTCGAAAAATAAAATGTTTATAGTTTACTATAATAATATTATAGTTTTCTATAAATTTTGCAGATATATATATATATATATATATATACATAGATCTGCAATCTGCATATAAATCTATAAAACTAGCAGAGCTTTTTTCGTTTTATTGAAAGGTAATAAATTCGCGAATGTAAGTAATCAGTTATAAATTAACCGGAAAATCACGATAAAAAATTTTTGACTGCGGATTATTGTATATTCATTTATCCAGTAGGTGTCTTAATTTTTTCAATTCTTAATTTTGATATTTAATGAGTTTAAATAATATTTATTCATTAAAGGTCTAAAGTGGGCGTAACTTGGGCAAGACAGTTTACCCGTTTTTGGACTTATTTTTAACCCTCTGTGAAAATTATAAATATTGATCCTACAGTTTCGGGAGGAAGGACATTTTTGGATTTTTTTTAATCTTTTTTCAAATTTGAAAAATAACAAATAGTTATTGAGATATTCGCATAAACCAAACCCCATTTTTATTTAGTTAATTGTTTATAACTTTTGCAATTTTTTTAAACGGCACTTGAATTTTTTCAAAAATCATCTACATCATATTTTTCGGAGGCGGAGAAAAAATTTGACCTGAAAGGCACTTGTTGACCAGAACCAATAAGTTGAAAAAAGTGATAAAAATCTGTCGAAAAGTGGGTTCACGCTGGAACTACCTTGAGTAAAGAAGTTTAATATTTTTAGAAAGGAAAGTATGTACATAATATACATATTTTAATTTAAACAAAACTCCAATTATTGGAGACTGGAAAACTTAATATATATTTTTATTATATTGATAAAAAAGAAAAAAAATTATTATTTATTGTTAATTTTATGTACAGAAATTATAATAATAACTACGATATATGTTAAAGGATAATTTTATGATTACATTTACATATTTACATAAACACCATGTACTGGCTGTATAATTGCATGCTAATAATAGTTCTATTTTTACCACCAGATGCTATATCCCAATACGTCAGTTCCCAATCGCACCATTATTGTTTTTTACTAAAAAAAATATCTAGTACCATCGTAAGTACCATAAAATACAAAATAATAATGGTTAAAGTAATAAATTGAACGAAAATTTGTTTAAAAAATGTCCAATTTACTAATTAAAATATTGTGACACGGTACCCTCTTTTAACGGATTGATTAATTAATTTTTAAAGGAAATGTTTTAAACAAAATTTGTTTTAATTTATAAGTCACATAAATATATATTTCCTAGTAAAGACTAAAACTAAGAACGATGAACGAAAAAAATGTTTATATATTTTGTGCCAATCTGTATAGTAGGAATAATGGATTGTAGTGAGTCGATATCTGACACTAGTACGATTGTGAAAAGATAGTTAAATTGCCAATCTTTTTTTGTAAGGTAGTTAAACGTAAAAAGAGCGGCAATCCTATTATTTTGGGATTCTAACAACGAGATTTATTAGATAGTGTAGAGATAAAATACTAATGAAAGGCATACTTACAACCTCAGAACATTCATTCATCAGAACACCAGCGCCTGTTCGAGCGCCGATTTAAACCGAACTGGTTACCAATGGCGTATCCTAAATGTTTTTTAACGGTTACCAAATTTTTTTGTTGTAAGAAAATGTATTGGAATTAAAAAAATATTTAAATGGATATTTTTGGAGCCATTAAGGGTTGCTTTTTTCGCCAGTGACAATTTTTTTTATTGATTTTTAATGTAAATACAGTCATCACGAATTTGATATGGTCATCTCAAAGAGGACATATTCACTGATACCGCTTCTATATACATATTAATATGGTGACATATTACATATTGATTACATAATTTCATTTAATTTATGCAAGCTTTACCACAAAACTATCGTCTTTGGAGTAGATCCAATAGACCTTTTAACGACATGTTTAGCGTAAAGGCGGCAATTTGAAAGTTTCGGGCACTTTTTGTAATTATGGATGGACAAAAAGGATCTTTACCTGTATTACGAGTAAAATTGAATATAGAGAATTAATTGATGTTGCATTATTAGTGCATCTTACAGTAGGATCACATAATAGTGTTTAGTTAAAATGCCAAGGTCGTTCTCAGGTGGAAATAAAGCTGAACTAGTTGGGAGGTTAGGATAACAATAATAAACTAAAGCTGGTTAGTCCAAGGCCATACATATTTAAGAGAATAAAATTTTCTTAACACTATGTGGTTGCTCAGAAAATTAAGTATAAATCATAAGTAAAAAAAAAAAAATTTGAAAACTTTTTAGGAGTAAATAATGATTTTACGATTTCCGGCTAAACTAAACATCCTATCGAGAGCAGTAATTTTTTTAAAGCCTTATGAGTAAAAGTTTATAGGTAAAATAAATTAAATAAATAAATAAAATTGTTTATTATTCCTTCTGGAAATGAGATGTCCAAAATTTCTTCTGGTTTGATTTAATTTGTAAAACTAAAAAAACAAATTATTTTTGTAAGCCAAAATTAAATTTTTATATTCTTTTGTTCTACACTTAATCTCTTTTATATACCAAGGCATCTGTTACTTAAAATATGTATTTTATGTTTTTTGTCAAATTTTATTGTAAAAAAAAAACAAAAATTCTAATTTTTTTTTATTTACATAATTGTTTAATCTAAAACTTTGTAAAAGATATTGACCTGGCTAGATCTTGTTGAATTGCGTACAAATTTGTTAACTCCACTGTGTTGTTTATCATATTCGCATCAAATAGATATTCAAAGTATATTATGGGATTATCTACGGTCTTGAACCATTGAATCTAGAGCCATTGAATATGACCCCTACAAAAAAAGAAATATACATATTGTTAAAAGGGACAAGTACCACTAAGTGCATGTGTTAATTTATGTTGATCTGAACCAGAAGTGTTGCTTACCCTCAAAATGTCAATGAAGTAATAAATGGCATAATTATGGGTTTCTTAGGCGTCCTAAATATTCCTTTTGCAAAGAAATAAATTCATAAAATTTCCAAAATGTGTTAATTGTGAAACAACAACGGTCTTTAGTTAATAGATCAGAACTAATTTACATAAAAGAATCTTTCAAAAATATGAACAATTAAGAAATAATTACAAAATCTTAAACACATAAATCAGAAATTATCTAAACATTTGATTACCACTAATAGATTTAGCCCGTTATCCGTTACCCCTAGAACATTTCTACCGTGGTGTAATATTCTGAGGTAACATTCGCATCAACAATATTTATTTCCCAACATTAATAATAAATCAAGCATTTCAATTGATAATGACTACGTGCATACAAAGCAACCAATTTTCTTATCACTTCGACTCATTTTGGAATGCAATTGTTTCAGTTTATTTTTTTTTATTGTGTACAACAATAAAATAACAGGAATTTCAATAAAAACGTCATATAACTGCGAATTGTAGTTATCTTTCGCATGTTAAGTATACGTACATTATGTAATTGTCTAAATTAATATTGGCTGCGAATTCCGATGCGATTTAAACGATTTCGAGAAAATATTGTTCCCATTATCAGCGTTGTTATAAAAAAACTTATACAGAATCGAAGAAGTAAGCAAGTAGACGGTAATCTCCCCTACTTCAGGTTGGGTTATCAAAATAACATTTCAAATTCATTCATGAATAAAATGGAAATGAATGAATTATACTACGGCGCTTTCTACCCGTAAGTTTCGTAAAGTAGGAACTATTTTATGCTATATGTTTAAATCTGACTATTTGCCGCCAATATCGTAATTCAAGTTATTCTCCTAAACGAAATAGTCTGGATATTGTGATCACAGATCGCTTCGTTTATATTTTATTTTAAATCCTTTACGATTCTTCCCTGAACGCCAACGTCTTAAAACCGTTTTTCCCCAGGAAAAACCCGCGATGTCTCCGGCTGGTACCCCAGCTGGATTTATTTCCCCCTTTGTTTTGCAATGCGCAGTCTCGAGTCGGCGCAGTTGTAAATTTCCTCTCAACGCGCCGCCTTGATTCGACGCAACAATGGTCTTTCTTCAAACGTCGAGAGCGACGGTCGTTCAGTTCCCTTTTTACGGCGATTAAACATCGCTTGTTATTTGAAATAAATAGTATTCCCCCGTTCGTCAGAAGTGACGAGTCATTCAGTTTTTTTCATTTCGTTAGTTAAACTTTTCCACGGCTTTGAATTAATTTTGCTTGCCGTAGTTTACTAGTCGGGACAAGTCCATTGTGTTCTTTGAAGATAGAAATAGTATTTATATTTTGTTTTAATTAAAAGCGTTTAAAAAACCAGCCAAATTGTGAATATTTCCAGTCCGCTTGAAAAATGGAAATTATAAAAACCCGATTCCCACACTGGACATTTGTTTTCAATCGGAAGTTGAACTATTTCCATGGATCTTTCGTTTAAAGTAAGACAGAAGCATGTATTGGCTTATTTACTTCAATTATCGACCACAAAATCTTAATTTTCGAAACGAAATTAATCTTGATATTTTCATTCAATACTTCGATCCTTTCTGAGTTTACCCACCAAATTCTGAGCTTTTAAAATCTAACCGTTTCAGAGCATAACTTGAATAAAAAATACACGACATCGAACGCTCACCTTAACGATTATGTTTGATGCGAATGCATGTACGGCTGAGAAAAAAGTAAATAAAACACTGTCGATTTCACAATTCAAAAAAAAATGTCGAAAGTTCTTTGGAACATTGCTGGAATATTGTTTTAGGAATTCCAAGTGTTTGTTTTATTTGCACTGTAGAGTCATTGGAAAGTTGGACGAATTGTGTATTAAGGGATCTTTTATTTGGAAGCTTTATTATTTTATTTTCGCCATTTAGAATGGAATTACTGAAGACAGAAATTCTGGAAAAACGGCCACATTTGCAGAAAAAAACTTTTGTTTCGCCAAGACAATACGCCGTCTTAGCGGTTGCCATAGCGAAAATCCACGAATTACGGTTTAAACTTCTTGTTTACCCTCTTTACTGACCAGATCTAGCCCCAAGTCATTTCTTTTTGTTATTTAATCTAAAAATTGCGCTCGGAGGACAGAGATTTTTGTCAAATAAGCAGGCCAGGAAGTACACCAGTATTTTGTAGAGAAAGACGACTAGTATTATTTGGAAGGGTTAAAGAGATGAGAGCATCGCTGGGTAAATTGTGTAGAATTACAAGGAGACTATGTAAAAAAATAAAAATAAATTTGTTGTCTTTGTTAGGTCGGAAACTTTTCAGACTACCCTCCTACTTTTAATTTTGTTTATTATATTATTAAAAAACTTTTCTTTTCGAAACGAAAAATGATAAAATTTTAAAGTGAAAATATATCTTAAAATTTTCTACAATTTCTAAATACTTTATTTGAGCGACTATTTTTTTCACTCCATTGACGAAATATTATTCTAAACATATAAAAAAAATTCCCACCAAAGAAGATCTCCTAATTTGACTTAATTTTAAGTACTCGCTGAGTGAATTTGATATTTTTCTATTTATTTAACCCGTAAAAATCTTTTTTTTTTATTTATCCATACCATCGCGACATTTTATACTATTTAATTGATCATGGGCGGATGTTGTAGAGGGATACTTCTAATTTAAAAGCTCCTACAGCTAATTTACAATTCATGAATTATCTCGCCAGTAAAAAATTGTAAAGTTGATTTTTACACAAGAATCATGGTTTTTTTCATTTTTCTCTTAAACTTTTTACCAACTTTTTAACAAAACTGTATGAGAGCTTTTTTGTAGAGAATTTAATTTCCTACAAAAAAGTCTTAAAAGCCAAAACCCTGGAACTAATAGTTTCCGAGATAAATTCAATTAATCATAAGAAAACTATAAATATTACTAGCTTATCGAGATTTTTGTACTTTTTAATGAGAGTACATTTGAGAAAAAAATTATTCCAATGTTTATTCTCATATTTGACATTTTCTATATTCATAATTTAAAAAATTCAACAATAAATGTTATCATCTCATGAATATATTGATAATTATAATAAAGTAGACGCGATTGAAATGTACATCGAATGCCTTTTTTTGACCGTTATTGATATCATTATTGTTTTTGTTAATTAGATTAATTTCATTGATAATAATTTTTTTTGATGAACTTTCATGAAAAAGTACAAAAATCTCGATAAAATAGTAATATTTAAAGTTTTCTTGTGATTAAGTGATTTTACCTCGAAAACTATTTGTTCTACGGTTTTGGCGTATAGGACTTTTTTGTAAAAAAATTAAATTCTTTACAAAAAAGCTCCTATACAATTTTACTGTTAGGTTAGTAGTTTAGGAGAAAAATGAAAATAAAACATTTTTGAGCAAAAATCCACTTTACAATTTTTTACTGGCGAGATTCTAAATCAGCTGTAGGAGCTTTTAAAAAGGAAGGATCTCTCTACAACTTCCACCCATGGGCAATTGAATAGCATGAAATGTCGCGATGCTATAGATGATTAAACAAAAAATTATTTTTACGAGTTAATTTTAATGGGAAAATTTCAAATTCATTCTGCGAGTACTAAAAATTAGAATTAAGAGCTCTTCTTTGGCGGAAATTTTTTTTTCCGTCAATGGAGTGAAAAAAAATAATCGTCTTAAACGAAGCACCCTACTAAATACGTAATACATAATTTGTCAACGTTGTGCATCGGATTTTGTGTTGTATTAACTGTACCATCTTTACTAGCTATTGTAAAACAAATATAATTGAGTTACCATTAATTTTTTAATATTTTTATTGACCATTGTTCATTTATGATTTATCAAGTGTGTATGTACTATTTATTGTTAGGTACACATTATCAATAATTATTTATAAATATGTATGCAACAAGTTCGCAACGCCATCTCTTACAGTTTCACAATAGCAAAATGAGTGTTTTTTCATGTTAATCATCGTTTGCCTATCTGCGCAATTACGAAACCGCCTCCATTCAAGACGGTGTCAAAACTTTTTTTTTATGAATGGTCTCAATCGCATCATTTTATTAATGGTCTTGGACGTAATCGTAAAAGAACCCCTCCTCCTTCCCCACTAGCAGAACCTTCTAGTACATAAATTCCGTTGCTCATACATGCCGGATACAATTTCACATAACAACACATTTCATGATTAGGGCATTTCCGGAGGTGCTTATCTAAATATATTATTAAACACGAACCGTTCGTTTGGAGCCCAGGACCGACTCGAGAAATCCCTTTTCGCGGTAGCGTTTCACAAATCTGAGGACTTCGCGTCGTAATGTCGTATTTATTACGTACCTATTAAATTTTAAATTTAATTAGATTTGGATTATCAGCATTTTCCAATGTTAAAGCAATACAGAGACAGTTATATTACTGCAGCTAGCAATTTTTTTATATATCTATTGTTTATAAAACTAACTTTATTTTATTACATAAATAAATTTTTTTATGGTATCTTTAGTTAAAATTAATAAAATTGCATCAAATTTATTAATGTATTTTGTTAAGTAACTTAAAATGTAACCAATATACATTCGCAATTTTGAAATCGAAGTATCTAGAATAAAATACTTAATAGTTTTAGGAGATTTTTTTGTACTGATTTCAATTAATCATACAATTTAAGGCAAGTTATATCGAATTATAATCCTTTATTCTTGTGGGTTTGCATCATCTATACCAATTCACAAAATAATTTATGACGTATATCGAGCTATTTTTTTTTAATCTTAAAAAAAATATTAAAAATATCTATATATCTATCTATATCTATCATGTGTTAGGCTCCGTGAAGATACAGGCAAGTTCAAAATCGAACGAGCAGTTTGTAAGGGTGACACCATATTACCAAAACTATTTACAAATTTACTCGAGTACATGCTAAAGGAGATAAATTGGAATAACTTGGGAGTTAATATAAATGGAGAAGACTTTAACCACCTTAGGTTTGCCGATGATATTGTCTTGATTTTGGATAGGATCGACAAAGCCACAAAAATGCTATACGATCCAGAAAAAGCGTCAAAAAAAGCCGGATTAAAGATCAATTCTACAAAAATAAAATATATGACAAATCTGCTAATGAGTGGTAATATTCCTTCAAGTGGGCACGAAGTGCAACAAGTATCGTCGTACAAATATCTTGGTCATGACATTCGTGTGGGTCGAGACAACCAAACTGTTGAGTTTCAAAAAAGAATAGGACTTACTTGGGCAGCTTTTGGGAACCTAAAGGAGGTATTCCGTCCAACATCCCGGTATGTTTAAAGAGAAAAGTGTTCAATCAGTGTGTCCTGCCTGTTATGACATACGGAGCGGAAATACTTACTCTGACAATCCATCAATAAATTTTAAGCAAATCCTTGAATGAAGGCCGAGAGATGAGACTTACCGTAATAAAGCACTACCACCAACGAGATGGACTAATGATATAAAACGCATCAAGCATAACTGGATGCAGGCGGCGCAGTACAGGGAGTAGTGGCACATATTACGGGAGGCCTATGTTCAGCAGTGGACGCGACAAGGCTGATAATGATGATCGAGCCATCGTAGCCATATCATAGAGCCATTAGCTGAAGCTTTTATAATTTCGGGCTATGCTATTTTGAGTCACTGTCAAATAAAACGACTGAAGCTTTAAATGTCTGCAAGTGGCTTAAAATAGCACAACAATTTTGAATTAAGCGACAAAAATATTGGAAATATTTACTCCCTTCAATGGATACGCTAGCATTATGTAGCAAAAATCGATATATATATATATATATATATATATATATATATATATATATATATATGGGCAAAACCCACTTCTTTTTACTTACTACGATTCTCACACATGTCTTTTGCTCTTTCTACTTTCATCAGCGCTATTATACATTCTCGTCGATTGCTAGTAATTTTGGTTTGGCCTTTTTCGTATTAATTTCGATCTGATCAAAATGCGTTCGCCTATGTCAACCTTACCAACTTGCTAATTCATACTCGCCTAATAAATCTGTACGTGTTCAAACCATCTAAGCATTTCTTTATCTATCCTTGTTACCACATCTTCTCTCACACCACAGCGTACTTTATTACATTATTCTTCAGTATATCCGTCGGAGTCACTCCAGCAATTCTTCTCAGACTACTCATCTCCGCAGCATTGATCTTAGTTTCATGCCTTTTCTGCCAAACCCAACATTTACTACCATACATAAGTTTAGGGACCTCTATGCACTGCCAATGGTGCCTTTTTTGTCCCGTTCTGGATTCTTATAAAGCTATACATCCGTTTGTTTCCGTGCCAACACCCTTTGCTCGATATCACACTCATTCTGTCCGTCTCTCGTAAAATTTGAACCCAAAAATACAAACTCATTCACTTGTTTCACTTTTTTCCTTCAATCTGCACCTCACAGTTTGTCATGCTTTCTTCTCTTTCAAAAACCATTACTTTCGTTTTGCATACATTTACTTTTATCCCTTTGATTTTTAGGGCATCATGCATAATATTAACCATCGCCTGTAGCTCCTCCTCAGATTATGTTAATATACCTTATCATCGACGTAAAAACTACTGAAGCATCAAAATGTCTGCTGAATATTTAAAATAGCACCAAATTAGCATCAAATTATACGACAAAATAAATTAAAATATTTTGCTCTTTGCTTATAGAAATAGCATTTTTTTCAAGCTGGTAATGATTTAGCAAATTTTTCATTTTACCAATTAAAAACACCAAATTACATACATACATAAAGTCACGCCTTTTTCCCATAGGGGTAGGCAGAGACCACTTCCTTCCACTTGCTACGGTTCGTACACACATCTTTTGCTTCCTTTACTTTCATCAGTGCTCTCATACATGCTCTTCGGTTGTTGGTACTCTTGACCTGGCCTTTCTTCAAAACAATGTTGATCTGATCGAGATATGTTCTCCGAGGTCGACCTCTACCGATTTGCCCATTAACACTCGCCTTATAAATTTGTTTCGTCAATCTTCCTTCATCCATTCTTTCTACGTGTCCAAACCAAATTATAGAATAAAAAATACTTTTTCAGTTTTTCAGTAGCACAAAATTCTGATATCATTTAAAACTCTATGATAAGGCTCCAGAAGGAAGGAAGAACGGGCATGGAAAGCTAATAATATCTCCTTTATATAATCAATAATGTACTTACTTTTAGCATTTACTTCTTTCTGCTTTATGTAATAACTTTGAAATGTTTGCTAAAGGTGCAGCTGTCTTTTTAAAGAGTGTTGGTTTCGTTTATCTTTTAGTGGTCCTGAAATTAAAACCATAAAAATCATGCTTTTAGAATCTTTCCAACCAGCGCACCCTTAATTTTGTTGGATGATAGGCCAGACATGACACACACCATTTTTTCTTCAGGCTGCATCCTGATTGGGTCAGTGTCTGGCATAATTAACCTATCATACATTTTTATGATAGATGTCTGTAAAAAGTTTAGTTAGTTTTTTTTTCGTTGCAGTGCAAACCTTTATATTGTTACCAAACGTCGTTGTTTTATTATCTGCCGTCGTTACAAAACTAAATTTGTTTATCTGTTACAGCCACTATGTACCATAGCTACTAAGAACCAATTATTAAGAGGGACTTTGTTATTTTGTATTAGATAATTGTCAGTCATATTACTAAATACAAAGTGACAATTTTGTCAAACTCCCGCTCAATACTTGGTACTTAGTAACCAAGGTACACAGTGGCATACAAAGTGACAATTCTGCCAAAGTCTTCCTCAATACTTGGTACATAGTGGCATACAAAGTGACAATTCTGTTAAAGTCCCCCTCAATTCTTGGTATTTATTGACTAAGGTACATTGTGGTATACAAAGTGACAATTCTGTCAAAGTCCCCCTCAATACTTGGTACATAGTGGCATAAAGTGACAATTCTGTCAAAATCTCTCTTAATACTTGGTACATAGTGGCATACAAACTAACAATTCTGTCAACATTCCCCTGAATATTTGGTACTTGTTCATGCATCTATCTTGAGCCACAAATATTGGTTGGCTATTTTGTAATCGTTTTGATTTTGCAATGTTGTTTCATATGATTTCTTATACGACTTATTTCAACAAGTAGAGTGCAGTCTATTGCTTCCAAAAAGTTGTCACGTGCCTATTTTTTCCCTTCTACAGTTCCATTATTAATTGTGTCTCTGATAGTTTCGTATTCCTCAGGTAGCGTATTTTGTTGTAACTTAAATATATCATTCGTTGTAAATAGTGTTGCATACCTTGTAGGGATGGGATTCGATTGTTTGGTTTGCATTTCTGTGTGGATGGGGCTGGCTACCCACACGGACGAGTGCGATTCTTGGTTTACGTCAATTCCGTGTCATTTCTTGATATCCGGCGTTATATATTTAAAAATAAATCACTTATAACTTTTGGGTATACGAATTCACAATGTACCATATTAATAAACTAAAACAAAACTTAATCGTGGTGTCAAAATAAGTCACGGCGTTATATATTTAAAAATTAATCACTTATAACCTTTGGGTATACGAATTCACAATGTACTACATTAATGAAATAAAACAAAACTTAATCGTGGTATCAAAATAAGTCACGGCGTCATATATTTAAAAATAAATCACTTATAACCTTTGGGTATGCGAATTCACTACTCCTGGCCGGTTTGATTATGGGACGTCACCTGCTAATTAACAATGGCTTCCCTCAAATAAATCCCGCATGCGGATATTTTAACTCGACACCAAAATCCAAAATATCAACAACGAAGGTAAGATAGAATGGTCAAGTTAAAAATTAAGTGGTTTTTCTTCAAAATCCAATTAAGATGGCCCAAATACAGCCAGATATGAAAGAAAATCCCGTAGAGGTTACATGTGCTAATATCACACCGTCCCAAAAATTCTCCCCACACCCGACTTCGAAGACTCTCACCAAACGACTGACACTCCTTCCCAAGCCGGATATCAAGAAATGACACGGAATTGACGTAAACCAAGAATCGCACTCGTCCGTGTGGGTAGCCAGCCCCATCCACACAGAAATGCAAACCAAACAATCGAATCCCATCCCTACAAGGTATGCAACACTATTTACAACGAATGATATATTTAAGTTACAACAAAATACGGTACCTGAGGAATACGAAACTATCAGAGACACAATTAATAATGGAACTGTAGAAGGGAAAAAATAGGCACGTGACAAAGTCTTTCGCACCTAGCTGTCACTCTAAACCTAACCAAGAACAGCATTTTTTAAAATAGATACTCCGTAATTAGGTAAAAAAATACATTATCTCAATTAAAATACACCTGAACCCGGTCCTACAAAAAGAATATATTTATAATACCATCATAAAATAGGCGAACGTCTGATAACAAGAGATAAATCACAATGGATTTGTCGTGGGTGTCTTACATTTTTAGACTATCCAAAACGGTAAGCACCAAAAACAAAATATTTCGTTGATTTGCACCGGATGACCATACATACTTTTGAAAGATAATTATCCTTTTAAAGTATATATTTCTTCTCTGCATCTGTCTATTTTATACATGATTAACATTTTCCCTAGTGAAACGCAAAGGTAGATAAGAGCTATTAGCACTTGTAGTTTGGTGTGTCAAAAGATACATTTTAAACTTCTGTATCTGTTAGAATTTTTTAATGGTATAAAAATTATCTTTTATTTAATTTGCCAACTATAGTTATAGTTACTTTTATGTACAAGTTTTACATAAAACTTTTGTAGTTGTGAACCAATTTGATTATTTTAATAAAGAAATGTCACTTATCCAACACTATAGTTGTCATTTTCGTAGCTTACATCCTTTAATAATGTTAAGTTATGCATATTTATATAACTGTTTTAACTATATTCCCTGTGGAATTTGTAATAAACCAATCGTTTCCTTTCATTTTTGAATTTGGTGTAGTATAACAAAATCTAGGAATTCGTTCTAATAGGGTCGCAGTATATTTTTTAGCTCTTACATCAGCTTGTCCTTAGAGACGATGTAACAGGGCTTAATTTTTCGGAATATAAAATTGCTATAAATAACTATGTTCCATGTCTGGTTCCGTTTGTTTCTATTTTTAATGTTGAAGAAACAGTATAAACCTCCATGGAATTTAGGTAGGAAGTGATTATACTAAATTTTAGTATCGCATCGTGGAAATAGGACGTACACATTCAGATCTTCCTGCGCTTACGGGTGATAATTAAGTCGCGGATGATTGTACAAAATTTATACATTTTTAAGAATTATTGGCAGTTCAGTGAAAACTTAAGCGACAACATTTAGTATCGGCACTATTCAATCGCGAAACAAAAAAGGTGCCAACGTGTGGAAGGCCTTATAATTGTATATTTTTGTTATTCTTCGTAGAGCATCCGTTTAATTAATGCTGATTCATTAAGAATGTCCAATCTTTGAATTGTAGATTCTAGACCTCAAAATATGATGATTTTAGTTTGAATATTGATTTTGAATTTTGCAATAATTTTTTTTGTTTTCACAATTTCTTTTTGAAAATTGGCAATTTTACATTTTTTGGCGTGAGGATTGCCAATTTGGACTATAATTTAGCATTGCTAATAGAGGGCGCTAGTAACACTTGGTTGTGTTTAGTAAATCAAAGCTAATTTGTTTTCGGCTGAACTATGAAAAAAATGTTAAAAAGAGTTAAATTCTACAAAAAAGTTACTCCTGTTTGATTCATGTAACTCAATCGGTTACCTAGTTATTTGCTCTTAAAAGTTTAATAAATTTTAATTTTATAAAAAAACTTATTTTCTAAATGTGTAACAATAACAAATTAAAAAATGTTTAAAATGCCCATCATTTACTTTAATACACTTTATGATCCGCTTTTGCAAAGATCTATTAGATAGATAAGCTTTATTGTCTAAATGCAAAACATTTGTTGACAAAGTCAAAGTTATCACAATGTGTTATAATAATTAATATAAAATGTACACAGATATTGTTACGATAAAATACATCTCTAATCTATTATACGGCCGAAGCGGTCATACAAAGACGAATATCCGAATATCTAAGTGATGTGTCAAGTAAAATTTATTGTGTAGAAGTATTAGAATAAAATTGTTTAGTTATTGTACTGAGTGTTTAAAATCATCGATTCCAAAGAATAAATTCCGTAACAATATTTTAATACATTACAAGAAAATGCTTGCATGTAGATAAAAACACTAATTTTAATAGTAAATGGTAAAATTACAAAGAGAACATGAACAAAGAAAATTTAAGATATATCACAGAGTATAGAATAGAGTACAGAATAGAGTACAGAACGACTAGAATGCGTATGTAAGATATTCCTTCATATTGTAGAAGCATTTCCCCATAAGAAGTGTTTTAAGTGTTAAATGATTAAATGATCGGTTAGAGTTAGAGTTAGTAACATTTTCTCTGTATTTGTGTATCAAGCAAGCTGTCACTAAAATGAAAATTTTATGTAACGTCAGTAATTTGTTATTTGAAAAATTCGGCCTGCAAGATTCACGCATCTTTACTTTGAAAATCGTTAATTGGAAATACAGGCAGCAGAGAAATAGAAATCCGCTGGCGCATTCAACAGGCACGACTAACCATGACAAAACTCAATAGAATATGGCATAAACAAAACAACTAAAATGCCTCTGGTCCGATCCCTGGTTTTTTCCATATTTCTGTACACGTCAGAGATGTGAACTACCAAACAGGCTGATCGTCATCGTATAAATGCTTGAGAGATGTGGTGCTGGAGGAGAATGCTGCGGATTCCGTGGACGGTACATAGAACAAACGTCTCAGTTTTAAATAAGATTGGTAATTCAAGGCGCCTGTCCTCCATAGTACTGAAGACGGTTTTTGGACACATTCACAGGAATGACAACATGAAGAAACTAGTTGTATAGTGCCATCCCCCACTGGTTGACGACGTGGTCGATCTCCTACACGCTGGGTGGATCTAACAAAGATGTGTCTTGATCTAAACGTCAGCGGGTCTTCCGAACTGACTTCTACAATCCACAAACTATATATCAATAATGCCTTGGCCAATACCAACTGACTATAAAATGAGTTCACAACACATCTGACAAGATGTTATGACTGTGATGATAACTTTGAAAATTCATTTTAAAGCTCGTTTCTGGAGAACAAATATACTTTGGCATAGAACCTGGCTGCAAGAACCCCAGAATGGAATTCCATACCGTAAGTGAGACTCAATGAATGAGTAGTATGCCGTTAAAGAAGCCGACAACCAAAGTTCGCGGTATATATATTGACTACGTTGCAACCGGAGGACAGCTTTTTTTTTAGGGCCATAATATGAGACTCGATGTGAACGCCAAGAAATTTTGTTCCAGTATTTCTTTTGATTAGTTCAGCACCTAAGGATACTTCTTCTAAATAGAACTTGAACGTGACCAAATTTGTTTTTGTGATGTTCAATGTCAGCATATTTGCTTCGCACCACAATTTGATTTTTTCTACATCCTCGGTAATAGTTTGAGCCAAAGCAAGTAAGATCTTTATTTTGCCAGAAGATTGTGGTATCGTCAGCAAACAGTGTAAGGTGTCCAGAGATATATAACTTGACTATATCGTTAATGTATAGGAAAAAGAGAATCGGGCCTAGAACTGAGTCCTCGTACTATTTTGTTTAACTCAACATTGTTGCCTAGTATAATTCTTTGCTTCCGATCAGTAAGGTGATATCTGATTCAGTCTAGTGCTGTTACGCGAAAACCGTAATGTAAGAGCCGAAAACCTTAAAAAGATCAAGGAATATAGCTGCTGCTGCCTCTTTCTCATTAAGACTTATGTGCACTCTTTCAAAAAAATCAAAGATTGTACCCTTGTTGTTTTGAAAACCGAACTGCTCAGGCGCCAATATATTGTGTATCTGCAAAAAACCCATCATTTTAAATTTTACTAGTTTCTCGATGATTTTTGACAGTGTTCATAGATCTGAAGTTGTTTGGATGATCAGTGGCACCTCCTTTGTAAAGGGGTATAACTTAAAGCTGTCTTGGCTATAAGGAAAAGTACCTGCAGCAAAATACTTATTTATGGCCACGGCAATGGCACTTAGGACTTCATCAGGTAACTGTGACAACAGTTTGGCTGATAAGTGGTCTTCGCCTGGGGATTTTTTGTTTTTTATATCACTTAATACTGACTTGAGCTCAAACAAGTCCACCTCGTAGAAGAATAGAGAGTGCATCGGAGAGGCTACATTTTTTAGTTGATCGAGAGGATCATCTGTCGAAGAAGTTTTAATATCAAATAACCCTCGTCTATTATTTTTAATCACATTCGCGGCTTCTTCTATTTTTCGTCACAATTCTGGAAGAGAATTAATTTTTTTTTGTAAACTAATGCATTCATTTGCGACCAAATTGATAAATCCAATGGATTGAAATGAGGACCTTTCGATGGCCAAGCAAACTCACTTCCACGGCCAATTCATCGGTACGAAAACTGTTCTTTTAAGTATTAACGAACTTGTAGAGAATAATGTGGTGGTGTCACGTCTTAAGGCAGATAAATATCCTTTAGTAATTTGTGTAAATGTTCTGGAAGGAAATCTAAATTAAGAGGTCCATTTAAATTGGTTGATAGTTTAAAAGGACTTATTAAGTAATCACATATTAAACCACACCAAATGTTAACCTTAAACTCGTGCTGAAAATGTGTTTCTCTTTAAGCATGTGGATTTTCAGAATCCCAAAAATGATTATTTTTTTAATTAAATATTCCTCGTCTGATAAATATTGCCTCATCAGTAAAAAGAATTGTATCCAAAAAATCTGGGTTAACATTTTGTTTATCTTGGAAAAATTGAGCAAATTGTAGATGCGCAGGTAAATCCTGAGATAATAAATTCTGAACAAGAGTGTAATGGTATGGATGCAGTTTTTCCCCTTTTCAATATTCTAAAAACAGATGATTGGATTATTCCTGTTGCTGACTTAATCGGCGAGTACTGATATCTGGATTCTCTGTAACACGAATTAAAATTTCATCTTCTTCATCGACAGTGATAGTTTTTGTAGCTCCGTGTTGACTTTTAGGACGTAAAGACCCCGTCTCACCCAGGCGGTTGTAAAGATTTCGACAGTTTATAGTTGGGTTGCCTTCGATTTGGGTATAATTGTGAATATCTTTAAGCCGCAGCTGTTCCACTGTAATTTGATTGAGCAAAAACACAAATCATATCGCGCATGTCATAGTCAGAAAAATCGTTATGTCTAGCATTATTTGATAAATTAGTATTACTCTTGTTAATTACAAAATTATATTAACATCAAATTATTTTAATAGTTTTTTTATAAAGCTGGTTTTCCTTTTCAAATTGGAAACTTGGGGTCTGTTTCAAATGGTCTTTCCGTCACCGTAGATAATAAATCAAGAAGACAAGTTATGGTTATGGTCCGACATTAAAATAAAATGCCATAAAATAGATGCTAAAATGGGATTATTTTACAAAAAAAAATGGTAAATTTATTAATTAATCTTGCTCAATTAAAAGCAAATTGTGTCTATTGTAGAATGTGTTGTTGCTTAAAATTAAACAATTTAACAAACTATTAGAACAGTAGATTTGTGCCATGATTAAACAAATAATTATCATTATTATTTGTAGTTAACATTATTTCTTGTATCTGTGTTATTTCATTAATTTGAAGCAGGAAAAATCTGAATCAGTGTTATTTGCAACAATTATTACTATAAAGTATGTGTTAGAATTCCTCATTCGTTGATACATTAATTGGTGATAAAAAAGCAGACTAAGTAAATTTTTTATTAATTTGTTTTAAGTTTAGTTTAATTCAATTTATTTAAATATTCCAAGAAATAACAAGATCCATAATAAGTATATCATGTAGGATTGTGTGACTGTGTGATTGTGTGACCTAACATTTTTGTAACTTATGTAACTAACTTGCTATTGTAATACAAAGGAATAGATCACTTTTTGTATATTATAAGTCTTCTAGAAAAAGTTGTTTCATCTTTCTATTAAAAGTGTCAATAGACGGACTACTGTTTTTGAATTTCTTTAAACCATTGTTGAGCTTGATATATAGTTCTTTTTTTCCCAACGTTTGTTGCACTTCGTAGAATATGGAAGTGATGATTTGTTCTTGTATTGTAGTGATGTATATCACAGTTTTGGGTTAGGTTGACTTCTGTTTCAGTTTGGTTCTTTTGATTTTGTAAATAATTTTGACACTTTCTAGTATTATGCTGCCGTCCTAGCAAGAAAATTCCTACCTGCAAAATTTGTCATACTTACTTTTCTGGCACTTTAGTTAAAATTTTAACTAAAGAAAATAATTTATTTAAAAGACGTTTTTTAGAAATGGTTTACATAAAAAATGAAAAAAATCAATGAATAAAAAAACTGATTTTCTAAATTTAAACATAATTTATTCCAATATTTTGGATATTAAAATAAAATTTGGTAAGAAAAACCATGTACTCAATATTTCAGCTTGATTTAACCTTTTGCAAAAAAGTAAAAAAAGAGTTTCAATAAAAAAAAGCTGCAATTTTTTTTACAATTACAATTGTATTCAGCTACAAAAAGAAAACATATAATATATATATATATATATATATATATATATATATATATATATTTAAGTGAAAATGTATTTTTGATATGCAGCCGGCCAAATAAGTGTACTCTTTTTACAAAATTTCTAAGCTTTCGATAATATTTATTATCATCATCAGGGATGCTACCATTCATAAAACAGAAAACAAATTATAATTTTAAACTACAACTATGTTTTTAGTACTTACATTGTAATTGAGGTTGTATGGCGTAACAGTTAACAGGTAAAAAAAATTATTAAAATTACTACATTTAAATATAGACATCAGAGATAAAACGTCATGTAGGATTCTCTGATCCTACACATTTAACAATTACCACAGTAGGTCACAGTGCAACACGTTGAATAAAAGTTATTAAAAAGGAAAATCTTTTTTATCACCATGTGATTCCCTGCGACACAATCATGTTCGCCATGGAAACAAGAATGAGACTGGAAGTTGTACAAGACAAATGCCATGGCCCACCCGGAAATCCGCAGTGTTGCCAAGTAATTTTTCGAGAATAAATTAAAGCAATGTTGCAGTGAAGCATGCAGCCACTGATGTTAAAAAAGAAGAAGAAAACAGAAAACTGAATAGAGACTTATCATTTATAGATTTATACTACATTGTAACTGTTAGGTAAATCTCACTTAAATGATTTAAATCTGTTTTTTTATTTAAGGAATTATCAGTTTGAACTATGTAAACCATTTACAAAAAACGTCTCCTAGCAGTGTTCTTTTCATTCGATAAAATTTTAATTGAATTATAGTCCTTACACATTTTCACTTAATTCCTGACTACTCAGCAAATAGACTACCCTTTATATATACACCAGGTCTACCTGGGTTGACACATTTGAAGGTGTTTTTACCTAAACCCTCGGGAAACACAACCAAGCAGATCCTGGAATGTAGTAGGAACACCCTTGCGAGTTATGACGGAACTGCTTTCAGGACATTGTCGTCTAAGATAGCACCTCGGAAGGATATGTCTAAACCAACAAACGGACTGTCGGTTTTGCTGCGAGTTAGACGAAAATGCTGAACACATACTATGTTGATGCCCTTTCTTATGAAGAATAAGGTCCAATAAATTTGATTTCTCCAACTTAAAACCTATCGATTTAAGAAAAATCTTGCCTTACACAACCATGAAGTTCGCGAGAACTGGATTATGCGGTGAACTGTAACCTCTAGGGGTAACAAACAATAGACCCGTTAAGTGTCGCAGTGAAGGGGCGATTTTACTACGCTCCACTCGCATGATACCTTACCTAACCTAACAGTCCCTATTATGATGCCATAGAGAGCGTCTGATAATTTTGGTGGGCATATATAATTCCCTTTATCTGATGTAAGCCATAAAAGTTAAACGGTGCATACTAAAAATATTTCAATGCATAAAATGTTATAAAAAATTGACGCATTCAAAGTTTTTACGTCATATATAGTATTGTTTTTTTATCGATGTCATTTTCCCAATAATTTTAATGTTTCGATGGTTAACGCTAACAAATTAAAACTAAAATATGAACAAATAACAACGTGGTTTTATTAAAACAGTTATTAAAACGAACCTTATCTATGCGATAACTAAAAGTAATACGGTTCAAGCAACGTAAGCAGTACTCATTCACAAACCAACTAAATCATACGGTTTTATTGTTAGCTATATCGCATATATATTGCATCGACTTTTATTGGACGTTCAGTTACTTGGGAAAAAGCGTTTGCCGCGACCGCGAAAACGGACATAATTAACAAAATATTAATAATCATGAAGGAAGAAGAACAGGGCGGTGACAATAGTGATATCAGTAAGGTAGGTTAGTAAGTTTTTTCCTTGCCAGTTATTAGATAAAATTCTTGAGTCGGGTAACAAACATATGGCGATTGATATTATGTATGATACAGCACAGAAACCGACAAAGGTTAATTTTTTATCGTTTAAAGTGGTTATACGGTTGACATGTTTATTTATAGATTGGTAAATAAAATGTTTGTTTGGTTATAAATAAAACATAACTCATAACTTTGACTGACAATATTTAGAATTCACCACATTATTCGACGTCATCGATCAGGATAATTGTGCATGGTGGTGAGTTTTTACTCAGGTAAACGAAAAAGCCAGTGGCGTAACAATAGTAGGAGGATTATTTCAAAATTTAGTACAATGTATTAGTTTTGTAGTTACCTACTTAAGTTTTTTCACAAATTAAACAAGAAGTTTATCAAGATTTGAACGCATTTAAAAGCCAGTCTAGGTTGGCGGGTGAGATGTGCGAACGAAAGAGAATGCGAACTAATTTTCGAAAACGATAGAAACGGTCTCCATCTCATCCCACTGAAATGAGAATGCAGTGCCGCTGGAAGGTATACGCGTATCTAGACAACCCGGGTGTACATTTACTTTGGCTCGTGCAAGTACAAAAAAATGAAATTTCCATGACTGGTCTGTGATTAGCGTCACTCCATCTTTATTTTACCATCATTATTGAAGTCACCATAATAAACTTATGGGGCGTTCAAGTATTACGTAACGCAATTTGGGGGAAGGGGGATTTCGTAAAACGATACAATGCGTTACAGTGTCGGGAGGGGGTTCGAATAACGCGTTACGTAACATTGTTTTTTATGTGTAACATCTTTCCTCTCGCTTTCTCGCATTTTGTAGGAATGATTTTGTGAAATGAGTAACAGTAACACATTTAGCACTGCGTCCTTTTTTGCAGTTGCAAAAAAATTGTGTTCAGCAGTTTTTCCGGCACAGGTGGGAGTAAAATTTGAACTGGTTCTAATGTATTGTTGACCAACTTCCAACCCCAGTCTGTTAGGTCTGGCTCATAACCAAGCCACAATTTAACTTGGTAATATACCCGAAAAAGATGTTGTTGAGCAGCAACTGAGGTTGGAGGAAGACAAGCTAATTAAACTTGTTTTTTATTTCAAGTATTTTTAAAGAAACAAGCATATCGATACTTATCTAAGCAGTTCGTTTTTTTATGAGCTCCGTACATAGAGAGAAGAAAGCGAATTCAGTTGGTGATAACTTCTTGTGGAGTTGAATTACTGTTTTTAAAAACTTCAGCACATTAAACAAAATCTTCTTTTTTTTTTAAAAATTTTGAAAACTGTAAAATCCTCCTGTAAAATCCTTTTACATATATTACAGCTCCAGAGATGTATACGTATGTATACTCTGGCATATTATGACGATTACAACTTTTTGAATCGTTATAACTCAAAAACGGTGGTTCTTAAAAAAATATTTAAACATATTTTATAGATTATTTTATGATCTATAATTTTTGCTGAAAATCGCGAAAAAAAATCATTTTTTTTACCTTTGACCTTGAGTAAAGTTTTTTCCATACACGGGAATGATGGGGAATTTTAAAATTTTATTTATTATGTTTTGAACAGTTTTACTAACTTTTAGTTTGTTGAAAATTTGTATTTGTATCCATAAATATTATAATTTAATTTTTTTTTTATAAGTAGTTTTAAATCCAAGAAATCGTTGTGTTTATAATTGTAAAATTATTTAAAACTATTATCAAGAATGTATGAATAGTGCAAATATTTATGTATGAAAGTATTTGAATTAAAAGACTAAACCTGAATTTTTTATTAAAATTTTTTAGTTAGTATTTGTGCAAAATTTAAGGATATAAACCACTTGTATATTTATAAATATTTAAATGTCAATATCCTACATTTTTTATACCTTTATTTATTTCGTTAAACAGAAAATCCAACATGGAATTCTACTGTTACCAAGCAATAATTACAAGTTTTAATTGTTAAAAAATAATTTAAGTGCAATTAGGTATAATCCAATTGATATTATGAACATGTGATAAGAGCATGATAAATATTATGGTTTATATTTATTTAAAATGTTATCCTCAGATATTCCCATGTATATTTTTGTTTAATGTTGATAACTATTGTTAATACGATATCGTTTTTTTGGGAACTTATTTTCAACGGTATTTACGTCAAATTTTATTTAAAGGATCTAATTTACTAATCATTTAACCGCAATTTCTGTTTATTTTAAATGTATTAAAATTTGTTATCTTTTCTAGGGTGGTGGTCCAGGGAACAACAACCCTCAATCTCAACAATTCTATCCCGGTATACCTACCGGCTTTCCGCCACAACAATTTCATTCCAATCTCCAAACGGGACATCCCGTTCCCACACATCTAGGTCATTCACCGCCTCCGAATCCCACTTATTACAAAGACGAGAGAACGCAAAGGCAACACATAAAACTTAAAAAGAAATTACACGACAAACAGCAAAAAAACGACAGCTTGTCACCGAGAAAAGAATTGGTAAACGGTTTGAAGAGATCGACAGTCAAAGAGAAAGGGATGAGTAGTGTAGGTACCAGCGAGGACGGAGAGGAGAGCAGCATACACGAAGAAGACTCCATGCAGTTCATTACTGACATTTTGTCGGCCGTCCAGCCACCTATGGTAATTTTCATTAAATTAATTTTTGCTGTACACCTAAAGCGATGCTCGTTAGTATATTTTTGGTTGTCCTGCTGCGTTTCTCTAATTTATTTTTTTATGTAAAATAATAAAAAAAAGCATTTAAAGGCCAGTACTGTAGGACTAAACTGCACTGTAAAGATAGTTCTAACTGTTTGTAACATTAGGAGAAAAATTAAGAGCTTTTTGATATATTGTAGATCCAAAACATTGCATAGGGAGTTTTATAGTAAAAATGACCCTGGAAAAAAGACTTGGTCTTAATAGTTCAGTAGTATTTCACTGCAAGGTCATGCCTTTTGGTTTGTAACATGAGGAGAAGAAAATTCTTGATATATTCTTAGTTTTAAACATGCATACATATAGTCACACCTTTTTCCCGTAGGGGTAGGTAAAGACCACTTCCTTCCACTTACTCATCAGTACTCTCATACATGCTTGTCGGTTGTTTGGTACTCTTGACCTGGCCTTTCTTCAAAACAATGTCGATCTGATCCAGATATGTTCGCCAAGGTCGACCTCTACCGACTTGTCCATTCACACTCGACTTATAAATTTCTTTTGTCAGTCTTCCTTTATCCATTCTTTCTGTGTGAAAACCTTTATCTATCTTTGTAACCACATCTTTTACACCACGGCGTTCCCTTATCTTACTATTCTTCACTTTATTCAACCGAGTCACTCCGGTTATACTTCTCAGACTACTCATCTCCGTAATATTAATATTATTTTAATGCCAAACCCATCATACACTACCATACTTTAGTGTAGGAACCAGCACTCCTCTATGCACAGCCAGATATGCCTTTTTAACACGTTCTGGCTGTTCATAGAGTTATCAGTGCCCCATTCATTTGTTTTTCTGCCAACACCCTTCGCTCAATGTCACTGTCATAGGTTAGGTTAGGTTAGGTTTTATGTGAGTGGGGCGTGGTCGCCACTCCACCGCGACCCTTAGTAGGTCTATTGTGGCTCATCCCTAGAGGCTACAGTTCACCGCACAATCCAGCCCTTCTTACGAAGTTCATGGTTGTATAGGGTGAGATTTTTTTAAAATCGGTAGGTTCTAGGTTAGTGTAACCAAATATGTTGAACCTTATTCTTCCCAGGCCGGGGCATGAACATAGTATACGTTCAGCAGTTTCGTCTTCCACGCAGCAGAACCGACAGTCCGTTTTTTGGTTCAGATCTATCTTTCTGAGGTGGTATCTCAGACGACAGTGTCCCGTAAGCAGTCCTGTTAGAATACGCAGGTCATTTCTGCTCCATTCTAGGATCTGCTTAGTTGTGTTTCTCGAGGGTTGTAACGGTAAAAACGCCTTCGAGTGGGTTAGCCCTGGTATGTCGGACCAGTACGTGAGTATTTTCCTCTCCGCCCAGTCCGAAATAATTGTTTTGGCGGCACTTGTGGTGACTCCAAAAACCGGTTCTGGTCCAATGAACGCAGATTCGGCCCCCTGTTTTGCAAGGGTGTCGGCTTTTTCGTTTCCTTCCACCCCCTGGTGCCCAGGTACCCACAGTAGGGTCACCCTGTTGTTCGCACCAAGGTACTCTAAGGATTCGATGCAATTCCATACAAGTTTAGAATTTATCTTGTTGGAGCTGAGTGCTTTTAAAGCGGCCTGGCTGTCTGATATTATATTTATGTTTTTGTTTGCTAGAGGTCTGTTGGTCAACTCTCTTGCACACAATTCGATAACGAATATTTCAGCCTGAAAGATTGTGGCATACCTGCCAAGACTGGTAGATATTTCAATCTTTGGTTTCCTGCTGAAAACACCGGCCCCAACTCCATCTGGGGTTTTTGAGCCGTCTGTGTACATTACGTATTCAGTCTCTGGGAAGAGGATTTGTCCCCTCATCCATTCGTCTCTCTTCGGAAAGAGGACTTTGAACGACTTTTCTACGTGTATTTTTGTGGCTTGCAAGTCGGGAACCATCCCAAGAATTTGGTGGTTTTTTGTTTCACTCAGTATCCCGGAGTGATCCCCGAGTTGCTCTCCATTTATTTGCTTTTCCAAAGACAGGAATCTATAGGAAGCTATCCTGGCCTCCCTCTCTAAGAGAATATCTAGGGGAGGGAGATGTAGGAGGTGTTCCATCGCTGCCGTTGGTGTGCTGGACATAGCTCTAGTTATGGCCAGGCATGCCAGCCGCTGAAGGCCAGCAAGCTTTGCTCTAGCTGTCTGTTGTAACCCTTTGGTCCACCAGACTACTGAACCATACGTGACCATAGATATTATCATTGTTTGATAAATCCAGTAAATCTGTTTGGGGTTCATTCCCCAAGATTTGCCACATACTCTTCTGAGATTCCAGAGAGAAAACCTGGCTTTGTTTATTGTTTTTTCCAAGTGGGCGTTCCAGGTGAGTCTTTTATCCAGAACTACACCCAGGTATTTCACTTCCGTCGCAAATGGAATGCTCTCTCCGTATAGGACAGGCTGCCGAAGCTTATCTAGCTTTTCCTTTTCGTAAAAGGAATAATTACAGTTTTTCGGGGGTTTACAGACATCTGTTCCCTCTCGCACCATCTGTATACTGTGTTAAGGGCTTCTTGGAGGACGTTTGAGATCGTCGCATCAAATTTACCTCTAACTACCATAACCAGATCATCCGCATAGCATTGAAAATCTACTCCCTGCATGGAAAGCTCGCTCAGCAGAGAGTCGACTAGAAGTGACCACATTAGGGGGGAAAGTACCCTGTGGACACCCCTTCGCCGCCCTGAACCTAACTGACTCTCCATGCAGTGATGATATTATATATCTGTTTTCAATCATGTTTTTGATCCAGTTACAGATTTTACTGTCTATCCCTCTATCCCTAATTGATGTATAGGGTGACTGTGGTAAGGCGTTATTAAACTCTCCTTCTATATCTAGAAAAGCTGCCAGCGCAATTTCCTTATGTTTAAGGGAATGGCCGATCTTTCCTACTAGATTGTTTAGAGGTAAATCCGTAGATTTGCCTGTTTGGTAGGCATATTGGTGGAGGTTTAAGGGATGTTCCCTAAGATTCCCCTCTCTAATATGTCTATCAATAATTCTTTCCAGAGTTTTCATTAAGAATGAGGTAAGGCTGATCGGCCGGAAGGATTTGGGTAGGGAATGATTCACCGTACCCGTTTTACGTATGTATACAACTCTCGCCGTTGACCAGCCCAGCGGAAGATAACTCCACGCCAAACTCGCTCTGAATAGTTTAACCAGAAGAGGTAGTAAAATTTCGCTGCCCTTCTGAATGAGGGCAGGGAAAACACCTGGAGACTTGAATGGGGAGAAATAATTCACCGCCCATTGTACCGATGTTGGGGTGACCACTTTTGAAACATTTTTCCAGTCCTCCCTTTTGGGTCGCGATGTCGATCCCATTGAGAGTGGAATTTGCTCCTGGTCCCTCAGAAGCAGACTGCCGGGAAAGTCACTGTCATACTTTCCGTCTCTCGTAAACTTTGAACCCAAGTATACAAACTCATGGCTAGATAGAAGTTGTTTCAATAGATTAAAAAGGTTACATTTCGAGGCCGATTGTATTCCACTACTATGATTGATTTTTGGTTTGTAATAGAAGAAGAAATAATAAGATTTTCTTGATTTATGGTAGATCTAAAAGAGGGTTTTTTTTTATCACAGTTTCAATAAAAATAACTTATTTTTATCACTTTTTTTTTGTTACAAAATATAAAACAACGTAACAACGGAAAACAGAAAAGAGTCCATTATTATTTAAGGTTCAAAAAGAGCACTTTTGGGTATGCGAGAGATATTTTTATTTAACACTTATTAACACTAACGAGAATCAACTGATAGAGATTACGAGATTTTAATACTTATTTTTTATACAATAGTGCTTTTTATAGTAAGACTAAAAGAAAGTACTTTATTTTTCTTAAGTTTCGAGACAACTTAAAATTCACCTTCGAGTGTGAAATATACGAGCGAGTAGCTTCAACAATTTCTTTCGAGCAAGTACTACAAAACGGCTTTTTTCAAACGAGGATTATTCGCAACTTCAAAATGTTCATCTTCGGAAGTGAACATTAATGACTAGTTTCAAACGAGAACTATTGGTGACTGCCTTTTTCTAGAAAATATTGCTTCCAGTAATATTAACCACATGTCCGTGGTATTTAGCGATATTACATGCATATCATTTTAAGATGTAGGGACAATGAGTCGTCCTTTCATCCTTTTTGACATGGGTTGCAACGAGCCTTACAACAAACAAAAAGTTTGGTTTTCAATAGTGTACGTATGTTTACGATACCCGAGGGTTACAAGTATCTTAATATCAAACACACACTACACTATTTATCATTTTAATGTGGTGCTGTCTAGATATTTCTATACCTTTTTGCGACACCCCAACTAAAGTCTTGCCTAAGGAGTTTTTTAATAAAAATAAGACTAGATAAAATGCTTCGTTTTAATATATTCAAAAATGTCGCGTTTGAAGGTCACTGCAAGATTTTACCCTTTGGCTTGTAACATGAGGATAAGAAAAATTAAAAGCTTCTTGATATATGGTAGTTCTAAAAGCTTACCTAGAGAGTCATATTGTAAAAATGAGTCTATTTAAACGTTGTTTAAGATATACAAAAAGGTTGCGTTTAACGGCCTGTTGTAGTCCACTGCAATAATTGCTTTATGGTTTGTAATAGAAGAAGAAGCAATAAGAGTTTCTTGATATATAGTAAAACTGAAAGTATGCCTAGGGAGTATCAATAGATTAATAAATGTTGCGTTTGGAGGTCAGCAAGGTTATGCCTTTTAGTTTATAACCTGAGGACTAGAAAAATTAAGAACTAACTTCTGAATAACTTCTAATTAGCTTTCTCAGCTTACCTAGAGAGTCTTGTAGCAAAAATTATGCTAGATAGAAGACTTTGTTTCAATAGATCCAAAAATTTTGCGTTTGGATGCCTGTAGTACTGCTAGAAGTTATGCCTTTTTATTTGTAACCTTAGGAGTAGCAAAAGTAAAGAACTTCCTGATAGCTTTTGACTAGCTCCTGATTAGCTTCCTGAGCTTACCTAGAGTGTTAAGGTTAAGTTTAGAGGCCAGTAGTACTTTGCTGCATAAAAATGCTTTATGGTTTGTAATAGAACAAGAAAAGTTAAGCTTTTTAATATATGGTAAAACTAAAATCTTGCCGAAGGAGTCTTATAGTAAAAATAAAGATAGATATAAGTTGTTGTATCAATAGATCTAAAAAGTTTTAGAGGCCAGTAGTGGTATTGCATCCTATACTAATTGAGCAGTGTTTTTATTTCCAGCCTGTTTATTTATTCATTTATGTTTACTTTCGTAGATTGATGCAGGCACAAAAATTGATAGATTATGACATAGGATTTTAAAAGGGTTTATTTATGATGAAATAATAACAAAAAATTATTGTTATAATGTAAAAGGGTTGTTCAATTAAAAAACGGGTTGTTGTAATTTGTTCTTAATCGTTTTTTAATGTTTTAGGTGTCTGAACTAACTTCCCGTAGTGCCTTACTGCACTGGGCGCCGCCCGATCGCATAGTGGAAGCACCGATGAACCAGGACATTGACATATTAGAATCCGAAATCAGCTACGAGGTTCTCCTTAGTGACAAAAGCAAAGAAATGAAATTCAAATGTATCTACAGCGGCATATCTCAATCTTGTAGAATTGAAGACCTAAAACCCGGTCATGATTATTCAGTATGCGTGCAGGTTAGTTAATATTTTTCACATTTTTAGTAGCATACATGAGCGGACACTATTTGTTAGTAAATAAGTTTTAAAAACATTTCTGAACTGGTGTTTTTCAATGTTATTGCTTCTACATTTTAAGGGTATTTATACATTTTTAACTACTTTTCTTTATTTTATAATTATGCCAGACGTCGGCCATGCTATGGTATCTCATGAGGAATGACTAAACGCATATTTTCTAGTTAGTGTCAGTTGTCGTCAAATGTCGACATCCGGTTTAGAAACTTGCTTTAACGGTTTTTAACTTAGAGAGGTGAGAACGTGTGAGAATTTGTAAAAGTAATGTTTGTTTCCACAGATAAACCCTACTGGGATATAGACTTGTGGAAAATAAAAGTACCTAATACCGTTCTATTTTCCATTGGAAGTTTTTAGTTTTGTGGGAAATTAGACATAGAAGCGGTAACCATTTTTTATGGGATTTCAAAACACATGTGGCATTGAATTGTGCATGTGGCTTTTAAAATAGATAAGATAGCAAAATTACTCGAAATAGTAGTTGTCGTGGTGTAAGGCATACCGTCAGAAAATTCTAAATTTTTGTAAACTTATTAAGGACATGATAATACAATTACCCTTAAAATTTAAAGTCAATTGACCTCCTCTTACCCGAGAAAAATTCATTTAAAAATTGGGTAGATAACATAGAGAGTATATACGCGCGCCGTACCAGTTGATTAGTCCTAGAAAAAAAACTAACTGTCAGAACCTTTAAAAAAACTAACAGCCTTTTAATGTTTTTGTTTTAAGTTTAAAAAAAATTAAAAAGAATTATTGACCAGCTAGTTGTTAATAAATAACCGTGTAAAGTTCAACAATTTATAAAAAATTATACATACTAGCGAGTTGGACAGAAACAACTTGGCAAGGCTGTAAGCGAGTATAAATATTACTTGCGCGGTAAATTCAAACGGACCTGTGAAGAAATCAATATTCAAAATTATATTTAGTAGACCTCTACCGAATTGTCTATTCACACTCGCCTTATAAATTTTTTTCGTCAATCTTCCTTCATCCATCCTTTCTACGTGTTCAAATCATTTAAGCATTTCTTTATCTATCTTTGTAACCACATCTTGTACACCATAGCGTTCTCTTATCTCACTATTCTTAACCTTATCCAACCAGCTATACTTCTCAGACTACTCATCTCCGCAGCATTAATCATATTTTCATGCTTCTTCTGCCAAACCCAACATTCACTACCATAAATAAGTGTAGGAACCAACACACCTCTATGCACAGCCAGACTTGCCTTTTTTGACACTTTCTGGCTGATCATAAATATTAATAGTAAACAATATAAATTTACGTGACAAATATTTCCTTCAATCACATTTATTTTCGTATTTTAAGAAGTATAGGTATGCGCATCGATACGCTTGATTCTAGTGACTTCCTAAACAAAAAAGAATAAATATGTAATAGAATTTTACGTAAAACTAATTATGCAGTCATTACAGATAAAATATACTTCATTTTTGGTAACACAAAAAATAATATTAATATAATCTTTATATTAAATATAAATTAAACACAACATAATAAAACGGAAATTTCTAAAATTTCTGGAGTCAATTAAAAACGTTAACACAGAACACTGAATTCACGTATCGATCTATACTGTACATTGATTCTTCTCCAATATATCAACTAGTGGGGCATAAGCGACGTTGCCGGGTTAGAACTTTTGGAAGTATGTGGAAGTATTAGTGTATGCTTACATATGAAAACTGTATGGGTAATGTCTCCACGGGTACAGTCTTGCATAAAAATAATGACTCACTTCTCTACTTTTACCGCGCGTATAATCTAAAATTTTCTGACAATATTGTACCACGACAACTACGTTAATGCGACAATTGTTACTTTTTTTTGTTTTTCATACCAAATTTTTTATTTGCAACTTTATTTTGCATGTAATATTTGCCAATTTAACTGGATCCACTTTTTACAGTCTACCCCAAATTTGTTAGATTAGCGACAGAAGGGAGTGTTACATAAAAATGGCCTTTACAGCTAAGTAAAACGTTTAAACAATATAAATTTGACAATTTTGTATTATCTGAACATTATTGAATTTTAACTTTTAAGTTAATTTTTGTTTAATCAAAAAGTATAAGACATTTCGATTAATATTGGTAACTAGCTTTTATATTTTTTTGTAGCATTATTTGTACAAGCAAATTATTTTTTTTAATACCTTATTTGTCCTTTTGTTTTTATCACTTAACAAGCAGTACCCGGCGAACGTTGTACTGCCGCCAGGTATAGTGCGAAAATATTCTCCGTATTCAAATATCTAAGCATACTAATTTTCGTGACGATCTTTATAAAAGTTAATGCGATTTAGCGCCATCTAGTAGCGATTTAAAATAAAATAAATTACATAACAACCTTCTCCATTAAAAAAGACCTATATGTGCCAAGATTCACGGTGATCGGTTTAATGGTGTTGAAGTTTAGGGATCTCATATATACAAACATCAATTTTTATACAGGGTTTTTTTGGGAGTTCCAATTAGACATATTTAATATCTGAAAATTTGGGGTATTGGGTTTTGAAATATGACCAATTGATCTAAAATATTTAGAGCCTCCGGTTATACTGGAAGTTGACTAAAACTTTCTCATTTTAAATGGAACACCCTATATATTATTACGTATTTCGATTAAGCTTAAGGATTCTCTCAATATATGTTTTTGCTTTCTTCCCCCGAGTTTTCTACGAAATATGACCAATTTTATTACGAAACAGTGTCCGATTTGACATTCTGTATCTTTATAAATAATAAAAATGTAAACATTTCGTTTGGTACAAATTTTTTTAGTACCCTTTGTCTTTTTTAATAAAAGTTTAACATTTTGTGGAAATAATTTTTATTGTACCAGGTGATTTAAAACACGTACCTACCTAGTTATAAATTTCTTATTTCTTACTTATATAGATCACCCTATACGTTATGACGTTATTAGAAAGAACTTTAACTGCTTTTTAAGTTTCATTAACCACTCCCTATAACTATATTGAACAGTTATTGGGGTATTTAGCTTTTAATGTATGTTTAATGATTTTAATTATTATTGTATAGTGTAATTTTTTACTGTAAAATATTATCATATCATATTTAGTTATAATATGTTATCAATGAATGTTAAGTTATGAAATTGAGATGACCAATCACCAAAATGATAACATAAGGTCAATAAAAAATTGTCTTCTGTAATGAACCAATATTACACTTCGTATTTTTCTTTCGATTTGTTTTATTAAAATAACATTTAAATTAAAACGAAGGTCATATTTAATGAAAGAAAATTGATAGCCAGATTATTTATTGTGTTTTAGTTTTTTTTTGTCGAAGTTAATTCCAATAACAATTGTCATCCCCAGATTTCTGTTATTGGTTCCTTTAATTTAATTAATAAATGAACTTCTCCCTAATAACATTTTATTGCAGGTGTGTTAAAATAAGCCAATAAATCATGCAAAAACAAACTTCTCACACCTATAGATGAGAACATTTAATTTCGTTGTATAAATATTTAGTCTAGTAAATTTCAGTTGATATTAGCAGGCTATTACCAGAGAGTGTCTAGCTTTCTTAACTTTGCCAAAAACTTTACAAAAAACTATATTGTAACTGAAAAATTAGATGTGAGTGTACTGATTTAATATTGCAAATGTATAATTTTAATAAATATTGCTTATAATTAAGGCTGAGAAATTTTTTTAAATTTATCTACAGGGGATTTTTTTGTTAAAATAATATATTTTTGTTTTAAGCTAATTTAATATTGTTTTATTAAAAAAATATTTGAAAATGGGAAATTTAATTTTTCAGGTTCATTTTGAGGAATTTCATGGTTCAGCATCCGATACAGTCAAATTTACCACCCCACCTTGCGAGCCGGACCAACCTCAGCCTCCGAAACTCGTGCAAAGAACCAAAAATACGCTTCAATTACGTTGGAACGCCGTTAACGAAAATGGCTCTCACGTACATTCCTATATCTTAGAATATGATGAAGGAAACGGACGAGAGTTCGTGGAATTCTACAGGGGAAGGAGTAAAACGCACTCACTGCAAAAATTGCATCCAGCAACAGAATATACCTTCAGGTACAAATTCTTTTTAATTACATTAAAACGGTTGTGTTCACATTATGTGAACATGTTTCGTCGTCAATATATTTCAGTATCGTTTTAAAGAGTCTTTTTCACTTACAGCACCAAACAGTGACTTAATTATACTGGATTAGAGTTTCTTCGTATTTGATTTTATATTTTATTTATATCCCACACTCAAAAGTTCATTGGCAAGTGGCTTACTGTTTCATGAACAAGCTTCAGTTTTTCCGTGTAATAAATGCACTATCAAACTCAGAGACCCCGAAGACTATGTATTCGACACTGATAATTGTTGATATTTTAATATTCCATTCCCTTCTGTAGGGATGCTGCGGGTGGGTCAGTATTTGTTGCAGGACTGTTGTATGCCCAAAGTTTGGTTAACATTTCTCCATGCTTTTCAGAGTTATGCTGGAACATTCACACATATATTCATGCACACCCACATACTACATATATATATATATATATATATATATATATATATATATATATATATATATATATATATATATATATATATATATATATATATAGAAAAATATGTCAACAAAAAAAACTTTTTTTAGAGAAAATATTGAGGATGATGTTAAACAAATGGGCAAGTGAAAGAAAACTCTGTTAATTCGTCAAGCTTTTGAAAATGTTTAATAACTTTCTCAAGACATTACCTTGAGGATAAAAAACTGTTAGCAAAAAACATTTTAAAAGAACAAAAAGGAAACTAAAGCAGCAACAGCATTTTACAAAACATTTAAACTAAACAACACCAAAATGATTTTGGCACAATGATTTAGGCAAAATGGCGATCCGGGGCTGGCTCAGGGAACAAAACTTAATATATTGAAAAACATAAACCAGAGGCAAGTGCAGACAGACAAGGGTTCTCATAGGGGAGTCTTCCCGTGAGGGCCTAGCCAGAAGCATTACGCCACTGAGTAATAAGGATGCCAGACTAGCAGTACACATACTGACCGATCATGTTACCGTTAGATATCACACGCACAATTTGGGGCTAGACAACAGCCCTAATTGGGGATTCTGTGGAGAGAAGAAAACCAGCCGCCAGCGTATGCCGTACTAAGGCTGACTGTGTTGGGCTCAGCTTAACTTGAGCCTGAGCAACTGACCTGCTTCTATTTTGGAGGAAGACAGGTATAGCGGATCGCTTATTGCGATCACGAGGAGACACAATTAACATTGTCTGAGTGCCGTTGGCGGGTTTCAGAATAATCCGCCCTCCAGCTTATAATTATTATCAAAGGAAAAAAAAACCACATGTCTTTATGGGAAAGGAAATGCTACTGACTCTGACTGACGACTACATTAATTTAATAATAATGATGTTGAATTTGTGCTATTGGACTTTTATTTTAATACCCTTTAGCCCGTGATAAAAATTACGTGCAAAATAAAATAATTTGAAAGTTTGATTGTAATAATTTTACTATTTATTAGTAGCTTTGTTTCTCCATATAATTATTTTTGCAATTATTTGTGTCAATTTTTTTTGCACCACCTCTTGCTAGTTCTTTAGTAATTTCCTGGATTTAATTTATTTGGAACATTTAAACTTCATAAATTACAATTTTTAAGTTTAATGCCTCCTATTTAATAGGTTTGTTCCAACCCGTAACTTATATATCTTTTTGTAGCGGTATTCGGGATCGTTTGGATCGAATTTTTGGGTGTGCATTAACTTTGTATTTCCTCGAGTAATACTGGAAAATCTGAATGTTGGTATGGTTTTGTGTATTCGACAAGCGACCCAACTACTCATCGGTAAATAAAAAAAGGTGACAGCAACAGCCAATGCACATGTCAGTCCAAACAGTTTCTACATTAGACAGTGCGCCGAAATTACATAAATTACCTAAACTGGTTCACGAATGATCCCAAGTTCTGCTGGAATGGAAGACGGGTCGTACAATAAACGCGTTTTATCTATTGCGCATGACCATGATTGTTCACTGTACGGTTTTTCGAGTAGTTAAAACAAAACTTAGCTTTTAGTAGCTATTATTTTTTTATTTATTTACAGAATTTTAAAATCGTTTCTTACCTAACAACATTAACTGTTATAGCCATTCGATATAAAAGTAATCCTTTAAATTACTGACAAATTATTTTAAAAAAAATTCAATATCATCATTAATGAATTCGAAACTCCTGTCAAGTGTTTGACATTTAGTAAAAGCCTGTCTTAAATAAAGACTTAAAAAACAGATCCACTATCGGCCTAGTTAGGAAAACCGCTACTACTATTGTAGTTTCACAAACTACATAAGATTGTATTTGAAGTTGGATGTCAAAATATATATGTACCAGTTGTTAAGACTAATTATAAGCTTTTAAACACAAAAAGTTTTATTAAAATCGGTACAGTAGTTTTTGCGCAACGCTCGAACAAACAGGCAGACAAAAAAATTCAAACATCGGTGATTTGCGAGTCGGTAGCACACAACCACCAAATCGTAACCTTTATTTTTAATATCTTCATTAAACAGACACACTTTTGTTATAGTGTTATAATAGTAGAGATAAGAAATACGTTGAGGTTGTGAGTGTCATTAATGTAAGAATATCTTTTCAGGTTAGCCGCTGTCAACGATATAGGCAAAAGTTTATATTCTGACTGCATAACGTACAGCACCTTCGGTAATCCCCCACAGCAGCCTAATCCGCCGAAGCTAGTTGATGCCGGTGTTCAATCATTAACATTACAATGGGAACCCCAATCAATAGGTGAAATTTTTATTTTGCAAATAAACGATGTTAAAGGCGATCAAGGATATTTTAACATATATAATGGTGATGAAAATAAACATGTTTGCGAAGGGTTAGTCGAATATCGCGATTATTTATTTAGGTAAGTTTTTAGTAACAATTCATCTCATGTATAAAAATCGCATATGCCGCAGTGCCATTGTCACTTTGACAGCGGAAAAAGTTAGCTGCAACTTTTACAGCGATAAATTAACTACTGTATAAAATGTGTCATTTAAAGATGACTGTTTTGTCAGTTTGACAGCGATAAAAAAGGTGCATCGTTTTTTATCACCGATAAAAATGCCTCTTAAGCGTCTACATCTAGTATGCTTACGTTACTTTAATGTCTGCCCTGTCAGTTATTTAGGTATTGTTGATAATTGTAATTGATACTGAATTACAACATAAGTCGTTTTGGGGAAGTTTCGATTCAACAAATAACAAAAAATATAGAAAAAACAATCCCGCAATCCACAAAAAATACTAAAGCATCAATATGGAGACAATTTATAGATTTTTAGCTTGGAGGGGGGGAGAAGCTGCAAACTGTAAAATTCACCAATTTAAAGAAGAAAAAAATCAAGATGAAACTTCAACAGGAAGATTTGAATACAATACAATATAAACAAAAATTACCAATCATTCGAACCGTGCTAGTACAGTTTCCCAGTTAGCCAAAGCAGAAGTAAGTGACCAACAACTTATAAAGATAACGGGACACTCATCATCATATTCTATTAAACCCTATCTCCAAATTGATCCTGAACATCACGAAAATCTTATTAGTTCCTTACGAGCCTCGAGTGAGAAAAATCAAAATGAATATTCTACATGTGTGAATACCAGAGAAGAAAATTTTGAAATTAGTACACCAAATCAAACAATTTACAAGAATTGTGTATTTAATAACTGTTCATTTAAATAATTTAATTGTATTAATAAAGATAATTATTGTTGTTGTTCATTCATATATTCGGTCGTTAATTTATCTTGCCAAAAAATTTCTTTTTTACTCAAAAATTTTCCATCAGTAATTTTGCTCGAAAAACTGACATTTGACATTTGACTCGTAAAATTACTGATTGGCAAATTTATTTCGTTACGAAAAGAAATTTATCCGATAAAAAAAAAGCTCTTGTGTTTTTACTGTTGACAAATTCACTAGTGGTTTTTTCACTTATTCATTTGTTTATCAATTATCGCGGTGTTGGTTGCCAAAATAAATAGTTTGACAGGTTTGTCAACAACTTATTGAATTTTTGCATATTGCAAGATTGGGCATTTAATATGCGAAAAGGTAACGGATAAGACTACAAAGAAGCGGTAGTTAAAACAATTTGGAACACCGCCGCTAAAATGCTACAAAGTAAATATAACGAATTTAATATTGTATTTACCCTTTCACCAACGTTCAGTTTAGTTCATCACGAGCTGCATGTAATGCTAAACGTAAAATCCTCCAAGCAAAACCCGAAAAGAGAAAATCTATTACATCAGCTCTTAATAAATCTGAAGTATTTGCAATGGCCAGATTATATGACGAAAATGAACCGGAAGGACTTCAAAAGAACTTTTATCACATTTTGGTGTTTGAATTAACTTGGCGCAGAGGAGAAGCAGCTTACTGCAAAACCATTTATTTCGTATCTGAAATTGAAAATAATGGAAAAGAAACTGGACGTATCTAATATAATACTCTATTTTCTAAAACAAGACTAGGCGGTAAAAATAAATTATGTGACAGCAAATGGATTACGTCTTATATTTTAGAAGAAAAACGAGACACTTTAATAACATTGGACAGAGTATTTCTTACACTAAATCCCTTTTGGAAGAAGAAAATTTCTAAAGGTTTGTACAAGAATGTGCCGATTGGAATTAATGAAATTTCCAAATGGACTAAATACTCGGCACAACGCGTTGGTATAGATGTCAAACGTATGAAAGTTACAAATCACTCAAAGCGAGCGGCAGCAGTTAGCGAATTAAGTAAAAGCGGAATTGAAGAACAAGCTCTAATAAAAATAACAGGACTCAGCAATTCATCATCAATAAAACCATACTTACAAGTTGACAAAGAGTATCATTCAAGCATTATTCAGTCAATTCGTTTGGAAAAAGAAAAAACTTCAACATCTACTGCAGAAACGATTAGCTGTGGCACCCGCAGCGACATCTTTGTTCCTAGTATGAATTTCAATTACTGCGTTTTTAATAATTGTACATTCAAATAAAAATGTTTTTTTTTTAATGTTTCATAAAGTTGCATTGAATTTCTTATTCATTAAATTGTCCTGCCGAATTTCACTCGGTGTTTGTATTGATATCAGGTAAATTTTTGTTGTTTAAATTCTAAACTTTTCCTTTCGCAATTTGACTCGAAAAACTGTCAACCTAAAAACGCTCCACCTTCGGTGCCGCGTTTTTAATACGCTTTTTCTCGTCTAATTGCTAGGTAATAGTTTCTCATTGAATAACCCAAATTTACCCGACAAAATACAAACCTCCCGTGCAATTATAAGTAATAAACGTGAAAATATTAAGTGAAAATTTAACTTAATTGTTGATCTTTAAATTTTAATTAAGTATATTACAAATATTATTACGGAATTGGTTTTCATTAAACAAAATAACTAAAATATTCGTTTTAAGTATTTTAATAATATTTTAGGCTAAGAGCAAAGAATGATTATGGAATGTCAGCTTGGTCAAATGAAGTGATATACACCACGTTGCCAGATAAGCCCTCTAGGCCGTCAAAACCAGTAGTCAAAGGAAGGATACATGCACACTCTCTTAAAGTAAAATGGGAACCTCCTTATCACACTGGGGGAACTGAAATAACCAAGTATGTGTAATATTTTTTTGTAATGCAAATTTATTAATCAATTTAACATATTTTATTTTACAAATCCACTAAGTAGCACAAATCGCGATAAATCAGTCCAGTCAGAAAACAAGAGACGACATTATTCAGAATGGAGTAATTAAAAAGTTAATTAATTTACCAAATGACCGTTTTCTTCGTGATCCTTAACAATTTTAAGTGCTTCTTTTAAAGAAAAATAAGTGGAATTATTGAAATGAATATTGATAAGAATTTTTTTAGTACTAATCTGGACACAAAGTAATGAGAATGTATTTTTAAAAATACGTGCGTTATGAATATCGATATGTATATTTATTTGGTAGGTTGGTATGACTGTTGTGAACAGCTGACATAAGTTTCATGACATTTGACTTTTTTTTGGTGTTTAGTAAGAAGTGGGTAGGGTTAGAGGAGCCCACACTGCAGCTTTTGAGCTTATTGTGTTCCGCTGCTACCATCTTTTAGGAACCAACTAGGCTACTGACTAATCTTGATCGAGGTTAAACTTTTTACTTAAATGTAAAAGGCATTGTATCATGTTTTTAACCCGTAACGCATCAGTCTGATTCGTATCATCCCCATACTGGCTGCGCCACCTAGTGAGAGCATCGCAGTCAAATATGCCATGGGATGCTTCCCTAAAAATATCCCAATATTATGTAGATGTTTCCTCGGACAACAGTGCCACGTAACGATCCCTGTTAATAACCTGAGCTTTTCCTGTCCAGCTCTAAGGCCTGAGTAGTAAGAGCAAGGTTTGCTTGCCCTAAGATCCTCTTGCTGTGCCTCAGGCTATGGGTTTTTAGCCAGCTTCGTTTTTGCTTCCAGGTTAGCCAAGACTTTGCCTTCTTTATGATAGCAGATTTTTTTATGCCCATACCGGGTTCAGGTCCCAGCAGAGGATCAGCAAAACCCAGTTATGCGAGTGCGTCTGCCTTTTCGTTTCCTTTTAATACCCATGTGTCCTGGCACTCACCCAAGTTCAACTCGTTTGTGCTTTGCCCGATTTCTCAGGTACATTTGCCATTCTTTTACCCTTCGAGCTGATTTGGCAGATTCTCTAGTGCGCAAACCATGATTGCGGTGAGCCATTCGTGAATCACGTGAGTTAATTGGACGGCCTTTTTCCCCCTCCACCGGTGGTTTTAAGCCCACCCTGAAGTTGAAGTTTAATTAAAAAGACACAAGCTCTACTAGTCATCTCGAAGATGGAGTCAGAGATTCGGTCCGTGATCCTCGCGTGCCCATAGTATCTAGGCCTCCAGACACTTATAAGTTGCAGTCTACCTTATTAGGTTAGAAATTTCAGATTTTTTTTAAATCGAAAAATCTGAAACAAAAAATTGCATAAAGTTTTGTCAAATAAATGGAATTTCTTGTTCTAATGCATTAAAAACGTTACAAAACTGGCGATGAATGTTTATCAAAATTCCAAGTTTTTAAATGGTACAAATCATTTGGTAAATGCCGTAAAGCAGTCGAAGACCAATCTCTTTCAGAAAGGCCATCAACGTCAACTTTTAATAAAATCAAGGAGCTTATACCTTTCAATCGTAAATTTACTCAAAAACACCTCATAGATATTATTGGTATTTTAAAGGAATCAATACAAACAATTTTAAAGAACAATTTGGGCTTGTCTCGTGTGTTTCTCGATTTTTTCGTTTACGTAAGTCAATTCGTAAAAAACGATCAGAATTAAAGAGAAACAATTCATGGTTTTGGCATCACGATAATACATATCGCATACTGCCATCATTATTTGTCAGTTTTTTTCTTTAATCAAGTATGTGACTTTTATTTTTATTTTATCGATTGAAATAACCACTTTGTGAACATCGTTTTGAGTTAGTAGGATCCTTACAAGAGAATACGTGGGCCTCTTTGAAAGCTCTACCGGAAACTGAGTGTAATAAAAAGACACAATAAATTTGTATAAATAAAATATTTTCCGTTTGTTTTATTTAATCAGTCTCATTATTTTTTGTCCGGTTTCCTTATAAACTTACTAATAAAAAAATTAATAACGATATTATTGTAGCTACATTTTAGAATTAAATTCGGGTAATGGCTATGAGGTAGTCTACGAGGGCCTAGATACGGAAGCAGTCTGTGATAAGCTGACTCCTGGCGCTACTTATCAGCTCAGAGTGAGTTGCGTTAGTGCCGGAGGTGTTAGCAACTTTTCTGATCCCTGTACAGTGACTACTGATGCTGTTAATCCCGGTCAGTGCTCGCAACTTAAAGTTGTAGGGAAACCATTAGCCAACTCAATCTCAATTAGTTGGGTAAGTTCGTTACATGAATTAAACTTTAATGTTATGTATTGTGCATTTAACTTCAGAAATCAGTTCAAATTTTGGATTTCTTGTCAAAAACTATTTGTGTTTTTTCACATATTTAAAATTATTTGCAACTGTTAATGTTAAAGCCATGGTAAAAAATCTGAAAATTACAAAGTAAGTTTATCGTTATTATGATTAAAGTTAATTAATTATGTATCATTTATTTGTTTAAAAGAAGGAACCAGATTACAAAGGCGGCGCGCAATTAATAGACTACGAAGTAGAAATTAAATCTCCAGATATTACTCAAAATCACATCTACAAAAGTATAGGCATGTATTACTCTGTCGAAAATTTAAGTCCTGGCTGTGATTACTTCTTTAAAGTACGAGCAGTAAATCGGATAGGACCTGGAATATGGTCAGATGTTCTAAAAGTGACAAGCGGCGCCGCTCCTCCCAATGCACCTACATTTTCACAAATCTTATGCAAAAGTCCATCTCATGTATACGTTGAATGGACGGAGCCCGGATGTAATGGAGCGCCAATTAGCGAATACAAGTAAGTTCCGTTTTAGTTTAATTAATCCTAAAATACAAAGTTGTAAAGCAGTGCGAAGTAATATGGTGAGTATCATCGATACAAAATTTATTAGGCTGTTTGTTCATTTTTTTTTATTGAAAGTATTTGATTTACTTACCATTTATAACCTAGAAAATATCTGCGCGTCGCAAGAATCACAAAATTATTGAAGTAAAAATCAAAAACAATGGCTCAACTATTGTATTAGTGGAACTGTAATAGTCCAGTCAAAGTTCACACTGGTCGGGTTAAAGATTGGATTAGTAGACATTTTTATTAAATAAGTAGTTATATTTTTAGTAGGTAAATAAGAAAACTATACGTGGTTACTTACATAAAAAGTTAAAATGAAATGATTCTATTATAACTGCATTTACAATAAAGTTCTAATTTATTCTCACTATTTTCTTTTCCAACTTTTATTATTAATTGTTGCATCTTATCCATAATGTACCCTCTTCTTCAATCTTCTCTACGTGGACGCAAATGTTTTTCCAGTTTTACATTATCACTTGTTGAAATTTTTCTTCTGTAGCTGCCGCACATCAGCTAGTTTAAATGAGACATTACAGGATACTACTTGCTACTTCATTCTTTATTAGTACCCATATTTTTTCAATGGGGTTCAGCTCCGCATGGTATGGTGGTAAACGCAGTGTTAAAATGTCATGTTCCACTAGAAGCGTGTCAACAATATATCTTTTAAAAGCTGGTTTATGCGTATTAATTAATGTATATAATTTAGCTTTTAAAGCATTGGCTTCATATGAAATACCTCGTTCCATTAGCCATTGCTATATTGCTGCCTTTTTCCATGGCACCATTCAAACAAGCCGTGCGGCGTTGTCGCTTATTGAGCAACACATATCTATGATCTTACGGAATGAAATAGTTCAAACAATGGTTAAAAATTCCATAAAATGGGTTGTATTATTCAGGTTGTTATAATTCATGAAATATTAATAAGAGATAGCATTATGGTCACAATATTGCTACAAATATAATTATGGATGATTCAATAACAATCACAAATCTCTTGCCATAAGTGGAGAGCAGGCAACATCACAGCACACATTCCAGTCGCCCGTATCAAAACGATACAGTCGACCAGAAAGTGGGGATGTATGATCGATCGTGTTTAAAAGTAAATAGTTCCGTCTCCAGTGGATAATAGGTCTATGGATATATCTAAATATTTCTTCCTCAAATTCAATAATTGATCCCTTGGAAGTTGAGGGTTTGTTTATGGTTTTCCTTGGTGACTTTAAGAGAGCAGCAGGTGATTTGTTTAATTTTTGACCCCAAAAATTTAAAAAAATGAATCGATCAAGAAATTTTACTAAACACGAGGTATTGCAGGCTTCAGTTTTATTAGATGAGAGATTTGTCAAAGTTATGTTGCCAATTAGTCAGGCAAAAATCGTTCTACAATAAGTCGTAGGGTAAGACGCTTGAATCAGCTAGAAAATTATTCTAGAAGGCCAGGGCAAGGGCGAAAACGATGCACTAACGACCGAGATGAGCGTTCTATTAGACAATATGATTTAAGAACAGGACTGTCACTAGTTCTGTGATCAGAAACGAACTTGAAGCTGTCTGCAATGTCACAGTTAGAATACGGTTAAATGAAGCTGGATTAAACAGTAGGAGACCACCCTTAAATTTTTTTTTTATGAAAATAGTCGCAAAAAGGTAGACCTATCGTGTGGGCCACGGACGGCCCGCACTGCGACTATTAAAAGGGGAAGGGATTATAGAAAGGAAATGATTGTGGACACGCTTTTTAAAAAGTTGCAGGTCATAGTTCTCTGGAAAAACTGATTTTTGAAGCTTATTCCATTCCGTAGCAGCCCTGTAAAAGAAGGATTCTTGATGAAGATTGGTCCTTGTAGTGTCAATCTTGAGAGTAAATGGGTGAGACTGATCAGCGTGCCGTGTTCTTCGGCCGAATGTGGCCAATGGTGGTACAAGAGTTTTTATTTCTCTGGAGCATCTGCCATGGAAATATCTGTAGAGCAATGACTGGTCTGCAACTCTTCTTCTATGTTCTAGAGGGTGAAGGGTATCTGTAAGAGTTGAGCTGTTTATCAAGCGAATGGCTCTTTTCTGAGTGGAATCTAGAAGACGAAGAGAATGCCTTGGTGCTGAACCCCAAATGTGCGAGCAATACTCCAGTAGAGGTCGGATTTGAGCCTTGTACGTCGTCAACAGTTGATCAGGAGTAAAAAACTTTCTGGCTTTCCACAGAAAACCTAGCCTCTGGCTTGCCGACTTTGCGATGTTAGCAACATGGTCATGCCAAGACATATTATTGGACACCGTGACTTCCAAAATCGAGATGGAGGGACTTGGTTCAAGGGTATTTCCGGACATTGTGATGGGATGATTTGATGAATTCACTTTCTTGGAAAACGTGGCACTTTGTGTTTTTTGGGCGTTGAACTGAACAAGATTGTTGGTTCCCCACTCGACGATTGCTTTAAGATCTCTATTGATGGAATCAATCTTTTCCTGCCTGAGTCTATTTGTATCATTCACCGAAAGTGATCGATAGGATGTGAAAGTTGAGACAAGTATGCTATCATCTGCGAAACTGAAAATGGGGTTCGTGGTGGTTTTCAAGAGGTCGTTGATGTGTAAAAGAAATAAGGTGGGGGGCAGGATGGAACCCTGGGGGATCCCGGCATTAGTTTTAAACGCATCAGAAGGAATACCGTCAACTGCCACATGTAAGGAGCGATCTTGCATGAAGCTCAAGAGCCATTGGCGCAGTTTGGTTGGGAGACCGTAGACAGATAATTTACTTAACAATGCCTGGTGCCAAACGCGGTCAAAGGCTTTAGATATATACAGAGAGAACAAAGCTGCCAAGTTACGTTTAGCTCAAAATTATCAAAATTGATCTGTGTATAATTGGAAAAAAGTATTATTCACAGATATAACTAGGTTTCGGCTATGTTCTGGGGTGGTATATACTTTGAAGCTCTCACAGAATTAGTTCCTGTGCGTACTAGATCCATGAATGTTTACTTACTATCTTGAGAATATTGTAATAAATTATGTAGTTTCGGTCCTTTGTTGGAACCCAATTTCCTGTTAATGGAAGACAACGCTCGACCTCACATAGCTGGGGAGGTAATCGCTTATTTTAATTAAGTTGGTATACCAATTATGCAGTGGTCACCAAAAAATCTGAATCTGAGCGAATCCTAGAAACCTGAGGAAATTTTTTTTGCTGAGGTGGAGAAAATTCTTTATGGAGAGGTTATGGGCCTGAAAGCTCAAGGTCTACTGTGAGACTCCACTGACTGTTTTAGGGCTACTTACTAAAAACTTCTTCCCTAAGTAGTCCGTCTGGCTGTTGCCTCCGGTGAGACTTAGGCCTGTTGGCCCATTATATCTTAAGGAAACTTAAAAATGCAGTATCACAGTGTGGGAACAAATTCTTCAAGATTTTATCCAAAATTTAATTAGAAGCATGTCCAGACGCATAAATGCTGTTATCCGGAGTAGAGGAGTCTTAGGAATAATTTGAATTCCAATCTTATAGAGAAATATTAAATCTATTTCTCTTTTAAAGTTTTTAAATACGTTTTTTCTAACTTTAAATGTAACCAATATCCATAAAAAATTATTAAAATTAATTCATTATATCAATTCAATCAATTCAATTATATCAATAAAGTATAATGTCAAATGACTTAATATTTTGTTTAACGAATATCAAAATTTTGCAAATCCTTCTATTTGCATCGATAACCAAATTAAAAACTGGTTCGCCTTTGACGAGCCATTGTTGTTTTGTCCAATATCTTCTAGACTGCAATGGGAGAAATTAAGAAGGTAGTGTTAAACGATTTTTTTAATTTTTTTTGCCATAAATTTATTATTTCGTAAATCCTGCCTAGGTAGTAACATCTTTTTCCTGCGTCGACTTTTATCTTCAGTAAATCGCATTTTTGGTACGTACATTCGAGGAAAATGGAAGTTTGTGTTAAATTCAGTTTAAAGTTAAAAAAAGTTTTACCATCGTTTTGTCATCATTGTTGTTGACTAATTTAATAATAATAAACTATTTTTTTTATATTTTGACTTATTGTTAGACCACTTTTTAAAATAATGTACCTATTGTAAAATAGATGGTACATTTTTTTTTAAATTTTGACTTCGACCACTTTCATAATTAGGGGCAAATTTCAAAAACCAAAAAAATATATTTTATTTGTGGTTAACAAATCAATTGACAAATTCAAATTCTTTATTAAAAAATACTTTTATAATATGTTTGGAAAGTTGTGCAAAATATTAAACCCACTTTTAAATTACAGATTAGAAATGAGTCCAGACTTAAACCAAGAAAATTTTTCAAGGATCTACCAGGGTCCTCAACTGAATTATGATATAAAAGGTCTTACACCTTTTCATTCCTACTGTTTTCGAGTACAAGCTGGAAACAGCTCCGGATTAAGTGACTACTCTTCTGTTGCGACGACATTGACACCAGCAGCACCGCCATCTGCCGTCACGACGCTTAAATCTGATTGTACTCCTACATCTATAACATTACATTGGAATACACCTAGTGAGGTAAATTATCTAGAAACTCTAAAAATTAAATTACAATAAAAATTTTACCAATTTTTTAACAAAGTAATCATGGAACAAAAAAGTTTCCCACTTTTAAGGATGCTACTTTAACAACCTATTATGATAAGTCTCTATTGAAAATTGAAAAGTAAATCTTCATCATAGATTGGCTCTACAGCCCAGTGTGGGCTTTGTCCTCCTCTACAACTCGCCTCCATAACGGTCTATCTCTCAGGCGATTACCCCATCCCTGTATTCTCATAGTTTGCACAAGTCTTGTATCTATGGAGGGTAGAGACCAGGAAAACTATCTCATATGGGGAACAAGTTGAAAAAGTGTCCACTTGTGAACTGTAAACAGAACCGACCAGAATGGCGCTAATTTAGCAAAGGTGTATGATATGAATTAAGCAGTTGTAAACATAGTGAAGTTTGCTGAGTTGAAAAATTCAATTAACTGAATATTACCTAAAAAACTGTAGTGATATAAACGTGGAATGTGTTTCATTTATGTGAACTTGTAATAATACTTTGTTGTGATTTCATACTGTTTTTTGTTATAAAACTTTTTAAAATAATCGAACAATGGGAAAAATTTGTATTATGAAAAGTTGTCTAAGTGGGCGTAAGTTGAAAGGAAAAAAAATAAGCATTAGTCTCTGTCTTATTTCCGACCAACAGTATGTAAAATAATTTTTTATCAAATATGGAAGCAGTTAAAGATTTTTGAATTTATTATTAACTTCCCAGTGAGTCGAATACAATAGTTTTTATGGATGTACGATGTTTTTAATGATCTAAAAAAGGACCATGATTTTTTCGATATTTTTTATCGCATCGTTTTTTGAAAAAATCTTTTTCAAAAAGAGCTAAAATTAATGTGGGTTCTTATGAAGGTGTGTAGGATTAAGTTTTTCTAACTCAATTTTTAAGTACTTTTAACATTGAGGATTAAAAAATAAAATATCTCATGAAAGCTGAAAATTTGTAAATTAATTTGCTCTTTTCTTAAACATAATTGCACATAATTAGGAGAAATAATCAATTTTAATGAAAAATGTAATACCGTTTTATTTATCCCGACGAACAGAATGAAAAACTTGGCAACGCTGCAGCCGTAGTTTGTTAACTTTTATCGCGTAAAGGTTATGATTTTCTTCTAGCCACGTGAACGTAATGATGTTGCTTGTTTTTGCAAGTAAATTATAACAATATAGTTCTCTAGTAGCTTCAAAAGTTAAATATAAACTTACAAGAAAAGTTGGGCAATAAATTAAATGTAGTAATCATCATTGTTTAAAAAACTGTAGAGACTATATAGACTGAACTGTACAAGAACACTGTACAATTGTGCGAATAAATTAATGAAAATAATTAAGTTTTGTAGTGTAAGACTCCCTTTATCCAAGTACATAGAATTACAATATCAAAAAACATTATACTTTTTTATTTAGAGTTGTTATGATTTTATAAATATAATTCAATAAACTAACACAATTATACTCAATTAAGTTTTATTTACTTTACAAATAAGCAACAAATTATTTTAACACATTTTATTTTATGGTAACTCAATTAAAAATTGGATAATATTATCTTATATTTTTTTGGAGTTGATACATGTTGGCTTTTTTCATCTACTACTTTTTGTAACAACAATTTCATCTAAACCTCTAGTTTTAAATGTAGTGACTATCATGTCATAAGTAATATTATGACGTATCAGTCTTTTTTGTACTTTCTTCATTGGCACATATGAAGGAAGTAATCTTTTATTATTTTCAATAGACATCAGGGCAAGAGATACTTCTGGAATTGATTTAATATTTTCTGTCAATTCATTGGCGTCAAAATGTGTATTACATAAACTTTCTAATAATTTAACATCAAATAGAGCATCATATGCTGCACCACAGGAAAGTTCAAGAAGTTCTGAGGCCAGAACTGTAAATTTGTATCCAGTTTTTCTATGTGGAAATTTCTTTTTGTATAGAGGTAGTGTATCTGCAAATCTATAAATACATTTTTGAAACTCTTCCATTACTTATTACAAATTTTTCCTTCCACCTTGCTTGCGACATCATATAATAAATAAAAAAATAGAAATTACACTGTATTACAATCTATAAAAACAATCGACCAGGAATCCGATAATTGAAGGTTAGTGACACTAATGTCAATGTGCCAACAATGCGTTGTTGCCACAGATATTTTATATATATTACAGATTCAAAAATAGTCGGGAAATCATAAAATAATATATTTTTTTATTAAATATAAATATTCTTAAAATTAAGTTTTAATTAAAAACGCTTAATTTCTTTTTAAAAAGCCTTATAGAATTTGCATTCATTTTGTTATCTTAGGTTGGCAGCACTAACACTTTCCATATACTTTGGTGTATGCCTTCGCTTGCCCCTCTGACCCCCCGCTGGCATCATCAAACATCCTTAAGTGGACGTCTGTATGTGTATGTACGTATGTGCGTATGTTCGTATGTGCGACGTGGGACCAATTGCATTCGACGCATAATTACGCAACTTAGAACTGATTAGATTTTCAGCAAAATAGGTCAAGCTGTTTTATGGAGAATCTAAAAACTATAAAAAATGGTAAACTACCTGAATTTTGCAATTTATAAATTATACTATTTTTGATACAGAATTTTAAGATCTTTTGTATAATATGATTATTGCATGTTAGGAATATTTGTATGAAAAATATGATGACAATATTTCATAAAAAGAGATAGTTTTAGAAAACAAAAATAGGAATTGGAGAATTTTAAACTTGTGTCAGTATTGAGAGAATAGCATTGAAGACGCTATAACAGTGAAAAATTATTGTTAGTAATAATCAACATTGTTTATAACAATTGAATATTGTTACTAACAAATGATTATTGATCGTAATAGTTAAAAAACAATTTCAATTGATATAAACAATTAAAAATAGCTCCCTCTCGGGTCGCACCCAGACCACTGATATTATTGTTAATAAATTAACATACATTTAAAATTTACCCTCTTGCTATTGTAGCGCCACCCTTATTTAACGCTTTTCGAAGGACACTTTTTCATACACAGAGAAGGTTCTCCTTGTCTCTACCCTTCATGCTTCTTTGACATTGTCTCTCCATTTCATTTTTGGTTTTTCTCATCTTCACAATAAAAATGCAACAATTAGATGGTCAGCAAACCTTTCTTCCAATACAGTTAACTGGTGAACCAAATCCATCATTTCTTTTCTTCAATTTTCGTCAATTCTTTTTAAAAGGAAAACTTTACTGGTTAAAGTTGATTTTTCTTAATATCCCTTTAAGGCATCCCAAGCTTCTTTGGCTGTAGCTGAATTTCTTATATGTATAACTTAATTATCTTCTATTGAAAGTCCTATTTTTGCTTTGGCTTTCTTATCCTTCTTTGTCCATGCATCCGGTTCTGGATTGGGTTTTACTTCTGAAATAGTTTCCCAAAGATCTTCCCTTGTAAGCAGAAGTTCCATTTTATATTTCCATAGTTGATAATTTGTTCCATTCAACTTTGCAAAACTAAATCTTGTAGTATCCGTCATCTCACTGTCAGAATATTTTATTTTTTGAATTTTATATTAAAATTGTATATTTTACAACTCCTTCTATACACACCACGATATTCTGGGAATAAAAATTAAAAGAGACAATAATGGAATATTCTCTATTAGCCAAGAAGCTTACATAAACAAAATTTTGAAAATTCACAATATGACGGAATCAAAATCATCAAAAATACCATTTGATCCAGGATACAAGATTACAAAGAGGAGGGCTATTTTAAAAATAATGAGCTGTACAGAAAATTAATTGGAGAACTGTTGTATCTCTCAGTTAACACCAGACCGGACATAACAGTAAGTACATCAATAATGAGCAGAAGAGTTAATTAACCAAAAGAATGTGACTGGACAGAGGTTAAAAGAATTCCAAGGTATGTCAAAGGAACAAAACATTTCAAGATGGAACTTGGAAAAATGGGTGAGACTGATAACTGTCTTAAAGATATGCTGATGCAGATTGGGGTGGTGACAGATCTGACAGAAAGTCGAATTCGGGATATCTGTTCAAATTTCATGGGAGTCTCATCAGCTGGAGAAGTAGAAAACAGGAATGTGTATCACTATCATCCACCGAAGCGGAGTTTATAGCACTTTCGGAGGAATGTCAAGAGGCTTTATGGTTGAATGAATCTTTAACTGATTTTAGGCAAAGCTGCAAAAAAATTATTGTTTTTAAAGATAATCAGAGTTGCATAAAGATGTTAGTGTGGAAAAATCAACGATCGCACGAAACATATAGAGACTAGATTTCATTTTGCAAGAGAGATGAAGCAATCTAATAAAGTTCATTTCGTGTATTGTTCAACAAATGACATGGTTGCTGATGCATTGACAAAACCATTAGAAGCACAGAAGTTGGCTAAGTTTCGGAGTATGATGGGTTTGATTTCTTGAGCAGCATTGAGGAGGGGTGTTGGATGCAATGCAGTCTTCAAGAATATACCCTGTATTCATGATTAACATTTATTATTATTGAAGTTTGTTATATAAATAGTTGCCATATTTTTATATTAAAATGTCAGTTAATATATATTTAATAACGTGTAATATTAAGTAGTATCTTTATTTAAAAATTAAAAACTGCACAAGTTAACATTGTTTACGTTTACTATGAACCCAAGTTCTGTTGATCTCTCCTCAAGTTCTTTCAGTTCTTTCATTTTTTATTTTGTTCTTGTTATCAGCACTATATCATTTGTATATCCACAGATTTGAGTTGACTTGTTAAAGATGGTTCCTCGTTGGCCAAGAAGTTTTGTGTCGTAGTTTAGTGCTATAATGAATAGAGATGCAGATAAACCATTCTCTTGTTTTACTCCACAGTTGAATTCAAATGACCCATTTAATTTATTGTTTTTCTCTTTTGCATTGGTTTTTACAATGGTTATCATTACCAGTTTTTGTGGTACATTTAGATCTTTTAAGGCATAGTAGTTTGCTTCCTTTTATACTATCAAAGGCTTGTTTGAAGTCTACGAAAATTAAGTCTATATTATATTTGTAGCACTTTTCTATGATAAGCTTCATCATCACTAAAAGTTTATCTGTGGTAAGGTCGGAATCCACACTGGTATTCCTCATCTTGTCTTCGATTATCTCTTTGAGTTTGTTGTTAATTATGATTGATAATAATACTTTATATGTTGTGTTTAGTTGTATTATGCCCCTGTAATTACTACATTTCATTTTATCTCCTTTCTTATATATTATATCATATTATTTCTGTATTCCATTTTTCTGGAATTATTTCTTCTGCTTACACTGCTGTTATTATGTTGAATATTTCGGTGTCAAGTGTTTGTCCACCATATTTTAGTAATTCTACCTTCTAACTTTTGTGTTTCCACATCAGTTTTCTCAGTGTTGCAGTGTTGATCGCTATCATTTTCATCTCTATTAAGTAGTTCAATGAAATGTTCTCTCCATCTTCCTACTATTTCAGTTTCGTCGTTCATAATGTTTTCATGTTTATCTTTATATACATCTGTCTATTTTTGGTTGAAACTTTCTCTTTATTCATTTTACTGCTTCCTATAAATTTTTCTCTACACTTTCATTAATTATTTTTTCAATCTTTTCTAGATCTCTACTTATTTTTTTGTGTTTCTTTTTTTCGTGGTGTTTTACTAGCTACTTTCCTCGATGTTTAATATTTATCTCTGTTCTTCTTGTGTTTCGTTGTAACATTGGAAAGTAAATAGTTGGTATTAAATGAATTAGTATAAAATAATCGGTTTGTTACTAAACTTAAAGTAGGTAGTCAAAAATGTTGTCACAATAACTGTATGTTTTTTATATTTTTTAAATGTGTATGTGAGCTTTTTATTTTCAGAATGGTAGCCCTATTACCAGTTACAATATTGAAGTCGGTGATAGGACGATAACAACGGAGAGCGCTGTAAATGAATATACAATAGAAGGCTTACAACCTGAAACAAATTATAAAATCAAAATTCAAGCAGTAAATGATGTCGCGCCTGGTCCTTATTCTTCATCCTTAAAAACGTCAACTTTAAGGCTTCCTCCTGCTGCTCCTAGGTATTATACTGTTAACGAATTCATACTCGTATAAGTGATGTGATTACAAAAAATTTTATTCGTAATTGGTACATTTATTTAAAAAATATATTACAGGCTAGAATGTTTGGGCGTCGCACACAACTACATAAAACTGAAATGGGGTGAAGGAAAAAACACTGAATACACCCAATACTGCATTGAAATGGAAAATCCTCGTTATGGCGATTACCAATGTGTTTACAAAGGCACAGCTCTAACGTGTAAAGTCAACAAACTTCACGAATCAACAACTTACCGCTTCAGGATCAACGCAGCAAATGATGCAGGCGTAGGAGAATTTTCAAATAACTACGAATTCACTACCAGTGTCGCACCTCCTATGGCAATTAAATCTCCCAAGGTGGTGGAAGTCGACTGCAGGAGCTGTTCGTTAGAATGGTTGCCGGCCAAAAACGCGTTTTCCGATTCTGTGGTGTATAGAGTACAACTAGCGAGATTAAAGGAACCAGCGTTTAAACAGGTAAGAACTTATTTAATTCATTAGTTTTTTATAAAAATCACCGTTTATATTTGTATACTTTCAGGTATGCAAGTCTTCCGAGTGTAAATGTACAATCGAGGAATTGGAACCCGGCACTGACTACATTGCTCGTGTATGCCCCGTCCGTTTAACGTCAACCGGCGAATTGCCCGGTCCTTCGTCATCTACGGTAAACTTCACGACAACTCCTTTGGAAACAGTTGTGGGTGTTTCTCCAAAATCAATCACTGCGGCAGGGGGTGCAACGCCCCATGGTTCTTCTCACAAACATCGTTCTCTCTATCATTCCATTTGGCAGAAAATCAGTTTTTCTGAGGAGTACTGCATTTACGTGTACATGATGTTAGTACTCATTATTGGAATTGTCATATCTCTGTTGATAACGACGTTTCTGTAAAAAATATAGTGGCGTGGAAAAAAAATACGCATTTGTAGAAATATATAAACGAAGGGAGGATCGTTTAAGAGAGAGCGGTGGTGGTTAATTTATATTTTTTTTAGTGTATGTATGTTGTAATTGAAACAATGAATGTGTGTCATAGTTCGTAATGTCAATATCCCCGAAAGAATTAACATAATTTTATCGTCAGTTGTTGAACTGTAGTCTGGCAGATAATTTAAATAAAATATAAATTTTAAACAAAATTTGTATTTAAATAGGGATATAAACAACATTTCGCAAATATTTTTATCTTATCAACTATTTAAAAATTTTGATGTTTCAGCCTTGATTTCATGTTTTGTTTTACATCTTTTATTATCGAGCCGATTTTTGACAACGCAAGTCTACGTGTGTGTCTTTTTTGTTAGGTAGATATAATGCCGGTTCTACACGATGCTACGAACGCTCCCTCCAACGTTTGAGTCAAGTGAGTTCGATAGTTGGTGGGGCGAATGTTTCTGTTAAACGGTGATTTGAATGTTTATTGATTTAAACATTTGACTCAAACATTCGACCTACGGTTGTGACAAGCGTTTTAGTAACGCGTGCAGTCAATTTCAAACTGACTAATAATGGAAGAAAATGATAACGATATTGCTATTGCAGTCGCTGCTGTAGTTGTATTGTCCTGTAACATATTACTTCAAAAAAGAAGAAGTACTAGGAGGTGGAGAATCTCCCTACCTATCCAAGTCTCTCCCTTCATATGATCAAGTCGTGTAGCAGTTGAGTCGAACCTTCGAACTTTTGCCTCAAACGTTGGGACTCGGAGCAAGAATAAAACATTGGCTGGAACTTGCTCCAATGCAAACGTTTGAGGCTCGACATAAGACGCTCGAAGGTTCGATCAATGGCTACACGATGGATCAAACCAGCGTTTAACGCGTTTAACTCTGGAATGTGTTTGTAGCATGGTGTAGAACCGGCTTAACTGTTTTAATCGTTACATGTTAATATTATTAGTATCTGTTTTACTTAACTATGGTTAAAATGTGTCCATTATAATAGATTTTTCGATTGTTTTTTAAAATCGTCAGTAGATAGTATTTATATTTTTAAAAAAATTTTTTAAAACTTTTGCAGCAATATTGATGTTTATACACAATTTTTATGATAGCCGAATTTTGCTCAGCAAAATAATAAGATGACAAAAAGAAAACATTATTATTAGTGTAATTTGGTTAAAATATAAAAAAATTAATATTCTTTATGTACGATATATTTTTTGGTGTCGCCTCAGTTTTTAATGACTATAAAAATCATTTTGGTTATTTTTAAAACCAAAAAAATATTTTCAAATATATATTTTACATTCCAAAAGCAACAATCATTAATTATAAAATTGTACAATTTAATGACCAAATAATATAAATGTTAATAAAAAATACTTAAAAAAAAATTTAATAGCTTCTGCTTGCAAATTTTTTTTTTATTTCAACATTTTGAAATTAATTTTCAAGTTACTTTTATTACCTTTTGGTGATGTAAGGTTTACATTGTTTGGAATTCATTATTTTTATTAAATTTTACCAAATAGTTATTTGATTAATTTTTTTATTAATAATGAGATTCCGGCAGAAGAATTTCGGATTTGTATAATTATTTAGACATTTGTACTTTATTAAATATCCACGTAAATAATAAAGATGTCCTAATTCGTTTTTGTTCGGTATCTTTTGCAATAAAAAAATAGTCACGATAGTTTTTGATAATTTAAGATTTGCCAACGAATAGAAAGTAATTGTATCTATAAAGTGATTGTGTAAACATCGACCTTTTTTAATTTTCGTTAAATATATTAACTACCACTGCCCTTTCTCAGAAAGTCTTCCAACTTGGCATCCTCCCTCCGAGATTCTTAAGTATTATTAAACAGGGCTTTTTATTATGAAGTATAATTATATAGGACCGAAGCGCAATGTTTTGGTATTTTTATACGTGTCTCCCGTAAGTAATTGGTGTGGTGCTATAATTTCAGTGGTATTGTCCAGTGGCGATGTATTTTTTTAGTGAAATGATGTTTGACGTACAACTCAAAATTCATCACAGAGACATATTTTTCCTGTAAATAAGTCAAATTTCGGGTACCGAGTATTTAAAAAAAGTTGAGCGGGTGTACAGAGTACACGTGTCAGAAGTGAAATGAAACTTCTTTGGCAAGATTAATAAAAATCTGTAAGATTTTCAAATCAATAATCAGAGATGAAAATTAAAGACTGCATGAAAGATAAAAAGGATTCAAAGGATTAAGGCATAGTATTGAGAAGATTTTAATAAAAAAATCAACATAAATTAAAAATTATATTAATTTTATTTTTCAGTTTAATATTTACCGTATTATACAGTTATCACTAATCTCTCTCTCCTTCTTTTAAAATCCAAAATCGTGACGGCTTCATGACGGTATTGCCGTGACGCGACCTTGAAATTTCACTCTTAACGCGCCTAAAGAAGTTTCACTTCAAAAAATGTTAGTGTGTTAACATTTATAGCATAAACTGTTAATTAATTGGATGAATTTTAAGTTGAAAATCAATGTTATTTTCTCCATGGCCAAACATTTTCTCGACCGTTTTTTTTTAAACTGATCTAATTTTATATTTTTAATTATATTTTTTTACATTACGAGATCCGGAGAATGATTTTTGGCAGTTATACCGTCGATACCACTGACGAATATCTTACAGATTTGGTAGGAATACAACGTACTTCAGTTTAACACTCGTATTTTTGTTTTAATTCTGTACTTATTAAAGTAACTCGTTAAGGTTTGGTCTGACAACTGAAATATATATTTTTAATTAATATTTTATGTAACCTAAATGGGGACGATAATCAACTTTATCTGTGATGCCCTATCAGTAACAATTGCTTAATTATAAATATAATAACTTAATGATATTTAATTTAATAATAAGGATTAAACAGTTTTGAAAAATATTATTGTTAAACGGGCATACGTTGAATTGTAATTACCGATTCGTGGTCGAAAGTATCTAAAAGAGGTGTTATTCCAGTCATAGTGTACATATTTAATTATGTAATGCTGTTGGCATAATTTAAATTATTATCCAGAAGAAATTTATGTAACAGTGACTGGAAAAATAGATGCGTATATACAGAGCGGACTGGTTATTGGTTATCATATTTTTCGTCAATTAATAGTGCAATGTTTTTTTTAATAAATGTAGTAAAAATGTTTTTGTTGTGATAAGTGGCAATCGGTTATTAATAATTGCTTCTATTTTACATACAGAGTGTTCCAGTAAAAAGGTCCTTCATATAAAATAAAAAAGTACTTTTAATCACATTTTTTAGCAATTAAGTGTTTACAATTTTTTATATGTGTATTTTTTTAAATGAAAATAAAACGAAATTAGCCAAAGTTTCGTCCAACATAGTAGACTAGTGTTCCTGTAAACTAAAATATTAGTTGATCGTGCAAATTTCAATATCTATTTTATTGCAGCCTATTTTAAAGTGATTAAAAAACTTTTATTATTACCGGTTAGGTTTTTAATTATGACAATATTCAAACTATGAAAGTATAAGCTGTTACCATTATAAATTAATAATGTCAAAAAGTCGTCACCATTTGGGTAACATTTTTATTGTTCATTCAAAAGAAAATTTTATGCCTAGTAAAAATTGGTTTGTAGTGTAAAATGTAGTAGTTGTGCCATCAAATATCCAAACGGAATACAGGAAACAAAATAGGAATTTTGAGTACAGTAGATATTTGGAAATTAGATATCACCAATTTAAGTTTTACACATGTACCAACTTTTATCAAGAAAAAGTTTTTTTTCCAAATGAAAAATAAAAATTTGCATTTTTTACACTCAACGTAATTCTTTATTATCCCGTGAATGTATCTGCCACTTTAACAAAAGAAACCCAGTTCATCGTGATATTCAAAATATATCTACTTATCTAAAATTAACAAATAGTCTTTGTATTGGTGGCAAATGGATATTTTTTAAAAATTCTATTAAAGACGTTTTACTTTTCAATGTAACACTCTGTGATTTGAGCACCTTGTCGTAAATATGTAATGTGGTTTTATGGTTAATGATCTCGGCCTGAAATTTTTCATCGAAGGTGTGACTATCATTCTAATTGGTTTTTTTAACATAAAATGTAGACAAGGCCTGATATAAACACCACTCAAGGTTTTCTGCTTTAATTTTGTCTATTATATTGGTTGTCGTGGAAAAACAGTCCAAAATTAATTACCGTTTGAAAGCTTGTAATCCATAAAACGATATTTAATCCTGACGAATTAAACTGTCTAATTGTATATGCAATAAAAATAATCCAGTACATTACTTCATGTTGCGCTACACATGTGTTTTACACTTTAATTGTTCACATAATCAACCAACGTAATGAGGAAATTATGGTGTAAATCACATTTACTATAATTTGGCGGACCAATACCGGTTTGTGACGGAATCTCGAAACGTACAGTCCTTTAAATATTAATTTTGTTAAGAAGTTTTCCAGACAAGCAATGTACTAGATACTAAAAGGTTATCAGTGCATGGACTTAACTGTATATAAGAAATAGTAAAATCTATTTTATTCTATTTTTAAAATAACTAATATTAACATTATATTAAATATATATATTTATAAAAGATTTATATAGAACATTTATTTATTTAGTGTTCCAAACTTTTTCCATGTTAGCTGTTCTATTTCCATTTTTATTTTATTGAAAATTACAGTGGATGTAGAACAACAAATTTTATGCAAAATATTCAGTGTATGTAGAAGTATCAGAGTTATTGTTATTGTTAACAGTCCGTCTGTATATATCAATATTAACATATAAAAAAGTGTATATGTTCAAAAAAAATATCCATTAAATTATATAAATCTAATGTTAATCCTTTATGATCTAATCATTTATAATTTTAAAGTTGGCTATACTGGGATGTATAACTGTGCACCTTGCACTTTATGAAGAAGAGTTATTATAATTATTATAGGTAAATATACATTATATATAAAAGAATCAATTATATTTTATCTACTAGAAAACCAGTTTTTTTTTAAACTTTATTTCCTACCTAATGTTTAAATTCTAAGTGCCTGATCTATTGGTTATGGCGCCTCAATGCAAGGATTATTTAAGCCGGAGTGTATCTGTTATGGTTTATATAGAAAGGAAGTCATAGATGTAGAACGTAAAAGGGCACAGATTAAGGATGTAAAGAAGAAAAGGAATGAGTATAAAAGTTTAAAAAGTATGGCAAAAGAGGTTGTGGTAAAAAAGGAGAATAATTAAGATGAATTTGATAGAAGTTTATCTGACGATTTCCGGAACAACATTAAATTTTTTCTGGAAGTCCATAAGAACACCCAGTGGTAAAAATACTACCTCGCAACTGGAAAAATCATAAATCAAGATGAAAGTATGGTAAAAAGAGAAGAATGCGTTCTAACAGATGGAAGGAATTGGTACTTCGAAAGTTGCAATGAAAGTTGTATACTTGGGTTCAAAGTTTACGAGAGACGAAAAGTATGACAGTGACATTGATCGAAGGATGTTGGCAGGGAAACAAATGAATGGGGCCCTGTATAACTTAATGTTAGGGGAGGTAGTTTCACAGAAAACTGTCGCAAATGCCAACCTCTCCTGTCCGCGGTGCACCCTGCTAGAGAACTGACAAAGCTCTGACGACCGAATGTCTACCGGAAGACCCCTTCATTATTGCCAATAGCCTTCTCTGAGGGTGGAAGAGCAATTTGAGGTTAAGGCACTCTCTTGCCTTTGGAAGAAAAAAGCATTGCTAAAGGTGAATGATCCAGCAATGGACAACGGCGCGTGAATGCAGAAGGCAACGGGAGACCACTGCATTAAAGGTCGGCAAGGACAACCCTATTACAATCATCATGACGAGTACACAGAAAGCAAAGGCACTCAATCCCCGGCAGACCTTGAATGGTCGGAAGGTGCTAAGAATCCCCGGGAGGAACTTAAACATCGCAAAATGGAAGGTGAAAACCCTGCATCAAGCTGGTAAATTACAGGATTTAATTCTGGAGATGAAAAGACTCGAAATTAACATAATAGGAGTCAGTGAAGCGCGATAGACAGGAAATACTCAATACGGACAATGGGATGTTTTATTATTCTGGAAACCACGACCAACAAAAACATTAAAATGGAGTAGGAATTTTGGTCGACAAAAATACTAACAACTCAGTCACCAATTTCATTCCACTATCAGAGAGAGTAATGATGCTGCAATTGCAAACAGCCAAAGTAAACATGAACATATTACAAGTATACGCGCCTACAACCCAAAGTGAAGACCAGGAGATAGAAGAATTCTACGAACAGATTGAGCGCGTATTGGGATATACTAAGAGTCAAGACATAATTATTATAATGGGGGACGCCAAGCTCAGAAAAGGAAAATGCGGAGACCTAATTGGGCAATATGGACTTGGAGAACGCAATGAGCGCAGAGAGTTCATTTAAAAGAAAGAGGGTAGTAACCAATACACTGTATAAACTACTGGTAAGAAGAATATATACGTGAAGATCACCACAAGACAAACGAAAAAGTGATTAGAAATCAGATTGATTACATTTTGATCGGAAGAAGACACATAAATTGCATTCGGCTAAAACTTACCCAGGAGCAGACATAAACTCCGATCACAAACCAGTATTCGCAAAATTTATACTCTCCTTGAAGCAAACTAAAAAATCTCAAATAAACAACAGACCGGATATCACCCTCTTGAAAGACCAACAAGTCAGAACAAGGATGGAAAATAAAATAAATAACGAGACATGTTATTAGTGTTATTAGTCATTAGTGGAAATCAAAACATAGACAGGAAATAAAGCAATATTAAAGATAAATTATCAGAAATAAGTAAAAAAGAAATAGAAGTGATAAAAAGAAAGAAGAAGAATAACGCTTGGATGACTGAGGAAATACTTGATTTAATGGTACAGAGAAGAGAAGTAAAAGATAAAGATAAGAAACGATACATACATACTTACAAACATACATACATACATAAAGTCACGCCTTTTTCCCATAGGGTTAGGCAGAGACCACTTCCTTCCACTTGCTACGGTTCTTACACACATCTTTTGCTTCCTCTACTTTTATCAGTGCTCTCATACATGCTCGTCGGTTGTTGGTACACTTAACCTGGCCTTTCTTCAAAACAATGTTGATCTGATCGAGATATGTTTCCCGAGGTCGACCTCTACCGACTTGTCCATTCACACTCGCCTTATAAATTTGTTTCGTCAATCTTCCTTTATCCATTCTTTCTACGTGTCCAAACCATCTAAACATTCCTTTATCTATCTTTGTAACCACATCTTCTTTTACACCACAGCGTTCTCTTATCTCACTATTATTTACTTTATCCAACCGAGTCACTCCGGCTATACTTCTCAGACTACTTATCTCCGCAGCATTAATCCTATTTTCATGCTTCTTCTGCCAAACCAAACATTCACTACCATACAGTGTAGGAACCAACACACCTCTATGCACAGCCAGACGTGCCTTTTTTGACACCTTCTGGCTATTCATAAAGCTATGCAGTGTCCCATTCATTTGTTTTCCTGCCAACACCCTTCGCTCAATGTCACTGTCATACTTTTTATTTTTCGTAAACTTTGAACCCAAGTACACAAATTCATTTACTTGTTCCACTCTTTCTCCCTCAATCAAAACTTCACAGTTTGTCATGCTTTCTTCTCTTTCAAAAACCGTTACTTTCGTTTTGCTATATATATATATATATATATATATATATATATATATATATATATATATATATATATATATAAAAGCATAAAGCATAATAGTGGGTTAGATTAGGTTGGGTATTATGTGAGTGGGAAGTAGTAAGATAGCCGCTCCACTGCGACCCTTGATATGGGTCTATTGTGTCTCACGCCTAGAGGTTACAGTTCACCGCACAATCCGGTTTTTTCGTGAAGTTCAAGGAAGTTCATAAAAGTAATATCAAGGATGCGGAGATGAGTAGTCTGATAAGTACAGCCGGAGTGACTCAGTTGGAGTGGGAAGGAATAGTGGGTCAAGGGAACGCTGTGGTGTGAAAAAAGATGTGGCAACAAATAATGGTCAAGTAGGTAGAGGTCGACCTCAGCGAACTTAGACGTAGAAGAAGCGAAAGATGTGTGTAATAACCGTAGTAAATGGAAGGAAGTGGAAGTATGTACAGTTGAAACGGTGAAGCTTTTTCATCACGTGACCCAATCTACGATTCATACAACACATATTTTCTACATACTGTCTCTTTCTGTCAATATAAATCAAACATAACATCATACACGATTATTTTTATAGAGTCGACAGAAGTTTTGATTTGATTCATGTGAATATTGTTGCTGACGTAATAGTCACGTGATGGAAAAGATTCACAGTTTCTACTGTATGTATATTCGTCATTCAAGCATTCAAAACTACATATTTACAAATAAAAAAAATTACTTTAACTCAATGACACGTGCCAGAATGAATAATATTAGATATTGAGCCAATAGGAAATAAACAAATTCAAGTAACAACCATTTTTCTTAAAAATAAAGTGAAATCCGACATTACGAAAAATAAAATTGTAGATACAAAATGTCTATCACACCTTGCATTTTTAACAGATCTGAGATCTCTCCTTATCGAATTAAATTTAAATCCAGAAGGATTGCAGCAGAATATTGTCAATGTATAAGGTCATTCATCTAAGACAATTTAATAATAAAATTAATATTTTCAAGACAACTAGAAATATACATGATTTTTTATTTTCCCCAAGCTGTAAAAAGCACTCTTGAGAAATGAAAATTTTTGGAAAAGTTTCATTAACTTATTAAATACATTTACACAATTGCTATAAAGAATTAAAAAACCTTAGCGATTGTCGAGGTAAACCTACCCTATGCTGATGAGGGGCAACTCACCCCGAAACCGGTCCATAGGTGGTAACTTCGAATGGATAAGTCTAATAGTTCCTTCTCTTGTAGATTGTAGATTGTAGATTGTAGGGGGGGCCGTAAAGGCCACGCAGCCTCCCAAGCACCTCGACCTATCAGATCTTTTGTGCATAACCCTTAATCTATTCAAGGCCCGGGATTCCGAAACTTCGAGCAAAGTTTATCAGTTTCCTGGGGGTTAAGCACTGGGCATTCGCAAAGCAAATGTTCTAGTTCCTTCTCTTACTTAACAAGCATCTGCATATTGTAACCCGAAATGGGGTATTATACACGATTATGTATCAGATGTAATTCAATGCCCGTCGCGGCATATAGCCAGAGGAGTAGTTGTTTTTGATACATAATTGACCCACATGAACCTATAATATAGGTGACACAGCGAAATTGGCTGGTTTTTAAAAAATCAGTTATACATTTTTCACACACACATATATATATATATATATATATATATATATATATATATATATATATATATATATATATATATATATATATATATATATATATATATATATATATACATATAAATTATAGAAAACTGTAATATTCTTGCAGTAAACTATAAAAGTCCGACAGCGAAAATTAGGTGTGAGAATTATAACTACTGTATTTACCTACATATTTTTAATATAGGTATAAGTGGGTCGATTATATATTAGAAAACAAAATACTCCTCTGGCTATATGCCTGCGACAGGCATTGAATTACATCTGATATATAACCGTGTATACTACCCCATCACAGGAATCAAGATATACATGTGCTGGATGAGTAAGAGAAAGGGCTATATAATTTATCTGCGCGAAGAAACCACCTGTGGACTGGTTTCGGAGTGAATTGCTTCTCATCAGCACAGGGTTTTTTTTTGGAGGAGGAAGAAAAATCTTTAAAAAGACACATCACTGTATGTTATAAGAGGTAGTGTGAGATTCTTACCCACTAAAAAACCCCTTCTTTCTTCTTCGCTGTATGGTGGGACTACCAGAGAGCAATACTTCATAACACAGCTCTGTCTCTTTTTAGTTCATTGGTCCTTTCCGGTCTTCTTCTTTCCTCTTCAGGATATTTGCTGTCATATCAGACACACTTTTCTATGCCACTTGTGATTTTAACATATACTCCACGATATTGTTTGGTCGCAGGCGTTCTCCTATTATAGCTTCGGTTCTCCTCCTCTCCTTCTGCCACCTCGAACAGAAGAAGAAGGTTTGTTTGGCATAGTCCTCGGCACGATCACAGTAATGGCAATCTCTTATTTTAAATATGTGTATGACATAAAACACCCGTCTCCAGTCAGCAACTGAGCAATACAGGGTGAGGCACCCCATATCACACGGTCCCTGTAAAGCAAACCATAAATGTTTTCGGGAATTTCTTCATTTTTTTTAGATGTATATTAATCAAGACTGCAAAAAGCAATTATTTTGGAGTCTACAGGGTGGCTAAAAAAAGTGTGACATATCAAAGTTGTGTTTTTTTAAATGGAACACCCTGTATTTAGTTACACTTTAGAATAGTTTAGGAAAAAATAATATGATTTCATAAAAAGTACCATGTAGCTTACTATAATCGTTCTCGAGTTATTGATTTTTTTATGAAAATGCTAGGTACAATTGGAAACTAAATAACATCGAAATTTATAGAGATCATTCCTTCGAATTTTAACCAAGCATAAAAAAGGTTTTGGGCTATTGATTTCGATAGAACCCGTTTCTCAATATTATACAGAATGTTCAAAAATCATTGTCACTTTTTTATAATTTCGGACAAAGATAACTTTGTTATTTCAAATAGAACACCCTGTATTTTTTTGGTCACACTTTTTTGAGCCACCCTGTAGACTTTAAAATAATTTCCTTTTGCAGTCTTGATTAATATACATCTAAAAAAATTAAGAAATTCCCGAAAACATTTATGGTTTGGTTTACAGGGACCGTGTCGTATGGTCCTTGTCCTTGTCCCACCTTGTATAATAGTGTATATTCCCATGTTTTCTTCTTATCCAGTGGCAATTTCTTTGATAAGGGTGCTTGTCCACGCATCACCATTTATTTCAGCCCATCTTTGTTATTAGTTGTCCATCGGCTTCTCTCTTTCCGCTAATTTGTCTGCTTTGTATTTTCCATATCCCCACTTCTCTCTCGCGCCTGTATATCCACAAGCATTATGCCTGCCAGCACAAGCACGGCCTCAGTGGATACAGTACGGTACGCACTACATATCCGTATTGCCATTCTCCTCTGAGTTTTTGTAAGCATAGCTTTATATTTTTTTAATCTAAAGACTACATTCCACGCTGGGACTGCATACAGCATAATGGAATGCGTCACTGCGCTTAGAAGCTTTCGCTTTGGTGGTTGATCTATTTATCTTTGGCATTAGGCAACTCAGTGCCTTCGCAGACGCTTTGGCTTTTTTGCAGGTATCACATGTCTTTTCATTGTGGCCCCCTGGTCCATGTATACTCCGGTTTTGTAACGATTTCTGCATCCAGTACGTTGATAGTTATTACTTGTATATATATATATATATATATATATATATATATATATATATATATATATATATAATCAAATTATTTATTTAATTGGGCTGCAGTCAGTAATGACCAATTTAAATGAAATTCTTCGTTATTTTGTCAAGCTTTCGAAAAATTTTATTTTTTTTCTCAAGACAATGTATAAAGTAGTATATTAATTAAAACATTATATTATATTAATACACACAAAATACTTACTAACATAAAATTTATAAATAAATGGGCACAGAAAAAAACATAAAATATTTTTTGTTGAAATAGTAAATTATTTTTGACAATGTCAATTTGTTTATACAGGATATTAAAAATAATTAAATAAATAAAAATATATTCTTTTTCCCTAAAAGACCATTAATATGCTAATTTATTATTATGTAAAAGAAGATGTGGTTACTGAGATAGATAAAGAAATGCTTGTATGGTTTGGACACGTAGAAAGGATGGATAAAGGAAGATTGACGAAACAAATTTATAAGGCGAGTGTGAATGGACAAGTCGGTAGAGGTCGACCTCGGCAAACTTATCTCGATCAGATCAACATTGTTTTGAAGAAAGGCCAGGTTAAGAGTACCAACAACCGACGAGCATGTATGAGAGCACTGATAAAAGTAAAAGAAGCAAAAGATGTGTGTAACAACTGTAGCAAGTGGAAGGAATCAGTTTTTTTATTTATAGTTTTTTCTTTCTTTTTATTAATATGGGCCATTTCTAAGAAAAGTCTTTTTGTTAAGTTCTTTTCAACCTTTGGAACTTTTGAATTTTGGTAGTCAATCCGATGATTTTTATCTATGACATAATTAGCCAATGCACAAGATCTTATAGTCCTCCTGCAATCACTTTTGTGACCTGTGAACCTATCTTTAAGCATTTGATTGGTTTGCCCGATGTATACATTGTCACAATCTTTACACGGTATTTCGTAAACAATATTTGATTTAAATTCTTACTGTACTGCAAATGAATGGTCAAAACATTGAAAGGGTTCAATGTTTCAAATATCTTGGTTGTTACATTACAGAGCATCTCGACCCGGATAAAGAAGTCAAGTGCAGGATCGAGTCAGCACGCGCAACCTTTTAAAAAATGAGATCGCTCTTCTGCAATAATAATCTAAATTTTATAGCTCCGCCAGAGAATGATTAAGTGCTACATATGGTATATACTGTTGTATGGGGCAAAAATTTTGACCTTAAAAGCAGCAACCATTAATCGTCTTGAAGCATTTGAAATGTGGCTACATAAAAGTATGCTCCGAATGCCATGGGTTGCCAAGCAGACAAATAAAGCAGTTTTAAATAGAGCAAACGCCGTCCGCGAACTACTAATAACAGTTAAATGCCGAAAGCTGTCCTATCTAGGTCACATACTCAGGGGTGATCGTTACCGTATCCTTCAACTTATAATGAAGATAGAAGGCCGTAGAGGAGTCGGTAGAAGACAAGTCTAGTGGTTAAGGAATCTTAGAGAGAGGACCGGAATTCGAAGCGCAGAGCAACTGTTTAGAATCGCCGAAGAAAGAGCACAGCTCGCCATTGTGATTTCCAACATCAGGAGGACCTGATAGGCACCAAAAGAAGAAGATATATATGTGCAAAAATTATAGAAAACTGTAATATAATTGCAGTAAACTATAAAAGTGTTTTAAAGTCCGACAGCGAAAATTAGGTGTGAGAATTATAAATTACCTTAAAAAATAAGGTATTCCTTGTGGATGCAGTCAATAAAGGCCAGTGAAAAAAGAAAAACTCTTTGTTATTTAGTCAAGCTTTAGAAAATTCTTTATTTTCATTATCAAGCTATCTGTGAAAAACATTATTGTCAAGATTAACGGTAAAAAAAGTTAAAAAAATGAACTTACTAAGTTGAGGTTGACTGGAAAAATTCAGTACTTTTCCTAAAAATAATTAAAAATTAAACAACACACACAACAACATCATTGGTTACAGTTAAAATATTGGTCTATAAAACATAACAATTATTGTTATAAACATTGTGTGGCAGTGAGGAGCATGGTTGAGTCTGGAACTGAAGATGAGATGAGGGAAACAAGTAATACTGTCAGGTATCAAAGTGTTAATGTCACCAAAAAAGGTATGTTCAGTGCATATACACAGGTATAAGTTTAAAGTAAAAGATAAAGATAAGAAACAATACATACATACTTACAAACATACATACATACATAAAGTCACGCCTTTTTCCCGTAGGGGTAGGCAGACTTCCTTCCACTTGCTACGGTTCTTACACACATCTTTTGCTTCCTCTACTTTCATCAGTGCTCTCATACATGCTCGTCGGTTGTTGGAACTCTTGACCTTTCTTCAAAACAATGTTGATCTGATCGAGATATGTTTGCCGAGGTCGACCTCTACCGACTTGTCCATTCACACTCACCTTATAAATTTGTTTCGTCAATCTTCCTTCATCCATCCTTTCTACGTGTCCAAACCATCTAAGCATTCCTTTATCTATCTTTGTAACCACATCTTATTTTACACCACAGCGTTCTCTTATCCCACTATTTTTTACTTTATCCAACCGAGCCACTCCAGCTGGGAGTCTGAGCTGAATAATAATTTATTGATGAATTTCCGAGGATATGAATTCTCTATTATAAAAGTGTCATTTTACAGCTTAAAATTAATCATTATACTCAAGTATAGATTTTCAACCTAGAAATTAATTGTTTATAACAATTTAATCAATAACTGAATAAGTTACATATTTGAACTCGGCGTCATCCAAAACCTACAGCTTCGTAATTTCAGATTTTTAACATAACTGTATTCTGCCATTACTTTTAATCAAAACTTTTCGCGCCACACCCTGTATTATTAGCGTGTCTACTGAAACCATATGGAAAACTTTTTTATTATTGGTTTTATGAAAAAAATTTATTTTGATAAAGAGTTCTGCATGATTCAAAACTTAAAATTCCACCATCAGATATCAATTTTTTTAAATCATATACGAGGTTTGTCAAAAAATAGAAATTTTACTTAGAGTAAAGTACCTTTATTTTTTACATTACAGAAGAATTTTATAGAATAAAATTATTTTGACTTAAAAGTTATATTCAAATATGCAATTACAGCCATTTAGCATAAAAATTCAGGTTTGGTAATTATTTACGTTTTACATTACAAATTATTTGTAGTTATAAATTTCAATACTGAATTTATAATCTCTTTATCTTTTAAAAATATAATTACCTTTTTATTTGTTAATATTTTTAAACAACTTTGCAATTCAAATAATGAATGCATATTATTTTCATTTTAGAAATAGGAAAATCCATGCAAACAATATTTAGTAAACAAACATCTAATTAAATTTTATTTCAATTTACTAAATCTTCTACATATCCACCTCCTCTTTGTAAACATTTAATTGTTCTTTTCTCAAACTCTTTTATAACTGTCCGTATCATATTTGGAGTAATTTTTTGACATTCTTCAGAAATAATCCTCTTCAAATGTTCTACATCATCAAATGGTCTTCGCTGATAAACCTGTTGTTTTAAATAACCCAAAAAAAGTCAAGGGGAGTTAAATCACCAGACCTGAGAGTCCAAAAAATGTCTGAATACCTGTGGATCAACTTGTCATTAAACATATTTTCGAAGAGTACTCTAAAGTTTACTGTACTATGGATGGAGGCACCGTCTTGTTGGAAACAAATTTTCATACGTTCTTGTGAAGAATTTTCGTGCAAAAAATCACTTGATTTTCTAATAATTATAAGTAATGTGCGGCATTTAAGAAAAGTCAAAAAAAAGAATTCTAGGTTACATTAGATTGTGTCAAAATAATTAATGATTAATTGATTGATTAATGATGATTAGTAAATAATCACCAAACCTGAATTTTCATGCTAAATGGCTGTAATTGCATATTTGAATATAACTTTTAATTCAAAATAACTACTCTATAACATTCTTCTGTATTGTAAAAAATAAAAGTACTCTACTCCAGAGTAAAATTTCTATTTCTATTTTTATAAAATAAATTGATGAATCGAAAATTACCTACATCGAACATACGAAAAGTAGTTCGCAATAACTTTTGTAAAGGTGTCACACACATGAATCGCATACAAAAGCAAATCATCCGTGGACGATCACTCTGCAATCGCATATCGCAGGTTCTACTTTTACAAACAGTCAAAGCAGATGGTCTATCGTGGAATCGAGCGCGTCCATGGCGGGGCAGATGCACGGCACCTGCGATCTGAGAGAGTCCACCTGTGCGCGGGGGCTATTATCACTAAGGCCGTGCAAACAACACAACCTGCTTCTACTTACCCATCTCGTTCGACTATTATGTTATTATTATCTTTTGAAGATTCGGCGATTATATTTTTAAATTGGCCATATGCGAAGCGTTACGGGGTGCGACGAATAACTACAAAACAATATAAGAACATTATTTTATTTCTACGGGTGGAGAAATTAATAACAAAAATTATGTGCCGCATTTAACAATAACACGAATAAGTTTTTTTTTTTTTTTTTTTTTTTTTTTTATGTTCTGGTTCCCACGAAAAGGGATATCCTGTAATGTTCAGAGAACATCGTGGGAACCAAGGGAAAGAAGGTAGGAGTTGGTGTTCTTCTTAAATTTCTGGAGGTTGTATGCCTCGGGGAACACCTCCCTAGGCAATGAGTTCCAAAGCCTCGCAATTCGTTGGATGAATGAGTCTTTGGAAAGTGATGTTCTGCAGGTCTCCAAAGTGACCACGAACGGGTGTGAAGACTGAACTTGACGGGTTAATCTCGAAGAGACTGCCAATGGAGGAACGATTGTTGATATTTCAGAAGAGCATCGCCCATGAAAATATCTATAAAATAGAGACAAATCGCCAACTTTTCTACGGTGTTCCAGACAAGTGAGCGAGTTTGTAAGCGAGGCATCACCGACGAGACGAATTGCCCTTTTTTGGACAGAATCCAGTAGCTTGAGGATATGTTTAGGTGCTGCACTCCAAATATGGGAACAGTACTCCAGTACAGGTCGGATCTGTGCCTTATAGATCATAAGCAGCTGACTGGAGGTGAAATAGCTCTTGGCACGAAACAAAAAACCAAGTTTTTGGGATGCACTTTTGGCAATGGACCTCACGTGATTTTCCCAGGAAAGGTTATTGCTGATAGTAATACCAAGCATCGATATGGATGACTTCAACTTCTTGTTAATTGTTAACCTCGCCATTTTGATGTAAAAAATTAATGTGGTGGGTCTGACTCCAGTTGGACCGTGGGTAGGTGGAAAATAAAATACCACCCGCGGACCAACAGACATAGAGGAAGATAACGGCAAATCACCTCCATTATTTTTCCCAAGAGAACCACATGACTCAACGTTATTCAGATTTATGCCCCCACCTTACATTCCACAGAACAGGAAATCGAAACATTCTATGGAGGAATAAAAGAGCTACTAAAACTCACGAAGAAACACGAAATTAACATAATTATGGGTGATCTCAACTCCAAGCTAGTAAGTAAAAGGACGTTGTGGCGACCTGGTGGATCCCTTTAGACTAGAGGACCGAAACGACAGAGGAGATCGTCTACTACAGTTCTGCCAAGAAGAGAATATGAAGGTGACTAATACTTGGTTCTGCTTACCACCTTGCCGACTATATACATGGAAGTCCAACAGCCCAAATTAAGATTGATGGTGAGACAACTAACACAGTTGAAATTCGTAGAGGAGTCCGCCAAGAATGTGTTCTCTTGTTGTTTAATCTGTATTTCAAACATATTTTTCAGGAAGCACTTGAGGATGTTGAGATGGGCATCAAAGTTAACGGGGTGTGGATTAATAACATCCGATATGCGGACGATACCGTTCTAATCTCTAATAACATGCACGATCTTCAACACCTAGTCAACGTAATAGGAGAACACTGTAAAAGAATGGGCCTTGAAATAAACACGAAAAAAAACAAAATACATGATAGTGACCCGTGAACCTAATACTTTCAGAAACTCCAGTCTAACATAAGAAGGCGAGCCAATTAAGCGTGTAAACAAGTTCAAATATCTCGGAACATGGCTTAATGAAGAGTGGACATCCAATTTAGACAAAAAATGTAACATAAAACAAGCGCGAAGTGCGTTTGTGAAATTTAAGAGCGTTCTCACAAACGCAGACTTTGACTTGAACCTCAGAGTGAGATTTATAAAGTGTTAATCTGGTCATTACTTTTATATGGAATGAAGGGATGGATCTTGAAAGCGACCACAATGAACAAACTGGAAGCTTTTGAAATGTGGATATACCGCAGAGTATTTAAAATTTCATGGACGGTACGAGAAACAAAAGAGGACGTTCATAGAAGGATGAAGAAAGCCAGAGAACTACTAACGACAATCAAGAAAAGAAAAACAGCGTACCTAGGACACATAATGCGTAAAACAAAATACCCATTATTACAGCTTATTATCGAAGGAAGGTACAAAGGTAAAAGAGGAATGGGAAGGAAAAAGATGTCATGGTTACGCAATGTAAGACAATGGACCGGACTAAGAACGATAGATGACTTAATACATACATTACGAGACCGGAATAAAATGAAAAATGTGGTCACAAACATTCAGTAATGGATACGCATAAGAAGAAGAGGGTTAAACCGGTTGTTGGCGTGGCGACTGTCAGTCTTTCGTCCGATCCAAAATACAAATTTTTATAGGTTATTGTTTTTGTTTGAAGAGATTATTTCCATACAGTCACATAGATTCAATGATTTTTAAAAATAATAAATATGAACTGCCGTTGATTTTAGCTGGGGACTTCAATATAAATTTTGCAAAAGATGAATCAATGCCATTGATTATGTTTCTTCACAAAGAATTTCAAATACAAATTAACAACAATCCAAGAGAATATACAAACTACCATATATGCTAATTTAATTACCTAATCAAGCACTAAGGGATTATGACTTGAAGTTGCATACAATTTTTGATTTCAATGGAAAACTTAGTGCAAACATTTATTAAGGTCGAATATTTTAGAGCCACTTATTTTCATTGCAGTTCACATAAATTAAACCTTTTTGTTAATAGTTTAAAGGCTGTTTCATATATACATACATACGCCTTTTTCCCATAGGGGTAGGCAGAGACCACTTCCTTCCACTTGCTACGGTTCTTACACACATCTTTTGCTTCCTCTACTTTCATCAGTTGTTGGTACTCTTGACATGGCCTTTCTTCAAAACAATGTTGATCTGATCGAGATATGTTTGCCGAGGTCGACCTCAACCGACTTGTCCATTCACACTCGCCTTATAAATTTGTTTAGTCAATCTTCCTTCATCCATCCTTTCTTCGGGTACAAACCATCTAAGTATTCCTTTATCTATCTTTGTAACCACAACTTCTTATACATCACAGCGTTCTTTACTTTATCCAACCGAGTCACTCCGGCTATACTTCTCAGACTACTCATCTCCGCAGCATTAATCCTATTTTCATGCTTTTTCTGCCAAACCCAACATTCACTACCATACATAAGTGTAGGAACCAACACACCTCTATGCACCGCCAGACGCTGTTTCAGAAGTCCAGAAATGCATAGGTAAGATCAAAGAAGTCATCAAGTTTTTCAGAGGTAGTTCTAAAGAAAGAAATGTTTTTGTTTTATCAAAAACTAGATGAACGGCAGTACTGTTAAGTAATTAAAATTATCAGTATTTTCAAAATTAATTATTTTTGTTTTGAATCCAAAATATAAATTTTTACCTTTCCCTAAAGACGTCCTTGCGTCGGAATTTATAAAGATAGTTTGTAAATAATCACAATATGGCTTCATCTAGAGATAAACGATTGTTATTAAATCACCTTTTCCAGAAACTCTTACTAAGTACATGTTAATTTGTCAATGGTTAAATTGTTTGCAACAGCTGCATTTGTAACTCATGTGCTGTTACCGTAGGGTTCCTTCCTGCAGCTAATTGCAAAAAACGATCTATATATGTTTGTTGATCGCCATTTTCTAGGATGTCAATGGCTCTTAGCATTTGTTCGTGCTATATATGGTATCTTTCCTTGATCAGTTCAAAAATTCACTTGGTTTACTTTATACTCATATCAATATTAACACATTTTCTTCGGTGTTTAAAACCGATAAAAATTAATAATATATATATATATATATATATATATATATATATATATATATATATATATATATATATATATATATATATATATAAAAATTTTAAAATAATTACTAAACATGTTTTTTTTAAATGATTTTGCCGTTTTTTTGTTTTAACGAAAAAACATCAGAAAATACAGTGACATATGTTAATTTGTAAAAAGTGATTATTGCATTTTCTGTGTCTGTATATTATTACAACAATAGTTAGGTAATACTTACATTAACTCCTAGACAAAATTAACGCATACATACATATAGTCACTCCTTTTTGCCGTAAGGGTAGGCAGAGACCACTTCCTTCCACTTGCTACGGTTCTTACACACATCTTTTGCTTCCTTTACTTTCATCAGTGCTCTCATACATGCTCGTCGGTTGTTGGTACTCTTAACCTGGCCTTTCTTTAAAACAATGTTGATCTGATCGAGATATACAGGGTGGCCAACCGAAAACGAAACAGAGCCATTTACAGGAACCTATCAACATTTTAGAAAAACGCTCATACCCGTCAATTTTTTATTAAAGGGGTTCACTCTTTTCCGGTATTTTTGACTCCACTACTTTCAACCTCAAGCGAGGGTAAGTTACCCCAAAATGTTTAAATGGCATTGGTGGTCGAATAAGATGTTTTTCAAGAGCTCTGACAATTCTCTTTACATTAGTTTTTAAATTTTACATTTCCTCCCAATACTTTGAAAAAAATTACATGTTAAAATTCCAATTATTTTAGTTGCTTACTTACTACTTAATTAATTAAATGTTCAAACTGATGACCGCACGCTGCAAATGGCTCTGTTTCGTTTACGGAAATTATCCAAAAAATAATTTATCTTTTTCTTCTGTCCGTTTTTAAAGTTTATGAAATATTCCTAAGGGATTTTTTAGGGAAGAAGTCAAAAAGGTTTTAATTTCGAATTTCTGATTCTAGAGTAGAGGTTTGAAGTGTAATTTCTAAGATGGTCCTGAATTTTAATTTTTAATTTTCAGAGATCTTAAGGTCCTAAGGAGATCATCAGGTGGTCTTAATTTTTATTTCTAATTTTAGAAAGAGTGTGGAAGTAGTCTTAAGTTTGGGCTTTTGAATTGATAGGGAAGATTGCGAAGGTCTTGAAGTAGTCTTAATTTTAAATTTTTAATTTTTAGGGTACAATGAGAAAGTCGACTTCTCCAGAGTTCTTGATTTTTAATTTTTATTGCGAAGGTCTTAATGTGGTCATCGTTTTAAATTTCTAATTTTTTGGGGAGGTTCAACAGTTAAGATGGTCCTATAAATAGGACAATGCTGCTTTTAGAATTTACAATATCTTATTGAAATTTTCTTAGCGACAGTTGGTATTTATTGTAAATAAATATCAAAGTTTTGACGTTTTCTAAATCTAGCCTTATCCCTTCATCCCTTGACGTGCGATAGTCTGATCGATATATAAACTCCTGGACAAAATTAACGCAACAATATTAAATTATCCAAAAAATTACCCAATTTATATTTTTCTTGCGTCTGTTTTTGAAGTTTAACGAGTATTTAAATAGTAGGTTATGCATATTTTGTCTCGTTGTTAATGACAGCCATCCGTGCGGGGACGTCCTTAACCCTAACACAGCACGTCCCAATTGCTAATAGGGAACTTCCTGGCTTACAGGAAAGGTGTCTAATATTAAAGAATAAACACCCGCGGATCAACTAAGGACATGATATAGGGCAGCGGCTATATCATTACTACCTTTGAGTATAAGGGAGCTTACTTGTATTCAAGCTAGACAGGTGCGGTTGGTTTGTTTTAAGCCAGCCAAGCTTACCGCAACTATCAGGATTGCTCAAGGTGTCATGCGACCCGTCCCAAGGGGCGTACTATATGTATGATATCTGTGCCCGCCCCAAACAGATATCGCTAACGGAGCCTCTGGGATATCAGGCAACCTCCCGATAGTATTTTTGCCTTGCTGCGGTAATGCAGAGCTCTGCCGTAGTCGACCATTTTTCTGTAGCTACTATATGAGTAACAAAAATATTAAAATAAACACGACGAAGGCAATCTTCTCGCAGACGAACAAAAGTAAATGTAGGTGTCTACTACAGACCCTCTTAGCAACCAAATCTCGCAGGAAACTGAGGGGGTACTTTTAAAATCCCCCACTCCCAAAAAAACGGACCTGACAACAGGGGGCGAGGCTACGCTAACGGCTAGCATACACCTGAACAAGAGGGTCAAACTTGCCGGCGCGACGAAAAAACATCTTAGCCGATTGATCAAGAGCGGGGTACCTTATGAAATCGCCTTAAATCAAATACTAAAAGAGCGGGATGAGAGAAGAAGCGGGAATCAATCCCCTCCAGCTCTCACCAGCAAGCGAATACGCTCGGATGGTAGCACTCCAGCAGCGGCGGCGAAAAAGCCACGCACTATGGAACATCCAAACGAGCTAAAACGCTCCTTTGCAGCTGTAGCTCAGTGCATCAAGGTGGACATAATTTACCTAAAACACCCAAATGCTCAGCTGTCAAACGAATAGCTACGGCTGCTACAGCGATCCATCATGAACACTGTAGACAAACTACCGGACGATGGTCCACAAGTGCGATTCCAGAGCTGCACCATTCGACCTGGAATTCTCCTTCTGTCCGGACGCTGAAACGGTCCAGTGGATGGAGGAAGTGATATGCTCCCTTTAACCCTGGAAAACGCCCAGCTGAAGTTAGTTCAGAAGGAAGTCATACCGAAACCCCACATCTGTGTAGCTTTCATCCCACACGATGAGGGACTACCCAGACTAACGGGAGAACAGGTAACCAACCGTCTGCGGAAGATGAACCGTACCCTGCATACCCAGAAGTGGACTATTCTACACATGAAAAATGAAGGACCTGGTCAAATGTGGACATTCCCAATGGATGATGTATCCATTAAAGAATTGGGGCAGCTAAATTTCCGCCCATACTTTGGCTTTGGACAGGTGCAATTCCGGACCAAGAAAGCCAAGAAAGATCCGACATCGGTGGAAAAGCCGGAGTCTTTCGGGTTAACCGTTAGAACCAAAAAGGTAGGCAAATCTACATCGGTGGCGACAGCGGGACTGAAAAAGCCGGTCAAAACCCGCAAAAAAGCTGGAAAAGGGAAAAAAAAACCTCCATGGTAAAGCGCCGACAAAACGTACGTAATGTACACATATTGCTCAAAAACCCCAGATGGAGTTGGAGCCGGTGTTTTAAGCGGGAAACCAAAGATTGAAATATCTACCAGTCTTGACAGGTATGCTACAATCTTTCAGGCTGAAGTCTTCGCTATCGAATTGTGTGCAATAGAGTTGACCAACAGACCACTAGCAAACAAAAAGTATAATATCAGACAGCCAGGCAGATAAATTTTAAACTTGTATGGAATTGCATCGAATCCTTAGAGTACCTTGGTGCGAACAACAGGGTGACCCTACTATGGGTACTTGGGCACCAGGGGGTGGAGGGAAACGAAAAAGCCGACACCTTTGCAAAACAGGGTCCGAATCTGCGTTCACTGGACCAGAACCGGTCTTTGGAGTCACCACAAGTGCCGCCAAAACAATTATTTTGGTCAGGGAGGAGAGAAAAATACTCACGTACTGGTCCGATTTAACAGGGTTACATTACTCGAAGGCGTTTCTACCTAAACTCTCGAGAAATACAACTAAGCAGATCCTAAAATGGAGCAGAAATGACCTGCGTATTCTAACAGGACTGCTTACAGGACACTGTCGTCTAAGATACCACCACCTCGGAAAGATAGGTCTGAACCAACAAACGGACTGTCGGTTTTGCTGCGTGGAAGACAAAAAAGCTAAACATATACTATGTTCATGCCCCGGCCTGGGAAGAATAAGGTTTAACATATTTGGTTACACCAACCTAGAACCTACCGATTTCAAAAAAAATCTCACCCTATACAACCAAGAACTTCGTGAGAAGGGCTGGATTGTGCGGTGAACTGTAACCTCTAGGGGTGAGCCACAATACACCTACTAAGGGTCGTGGTGGAGGGGCGACCACGCCCCACTCACATGATACCTATCCTAACCTAACCTAATGACAGCCATTAAATCAACTCATTTAGATTTACAGATTTAAAAAATTAGAAATATGAATTGAGCAACAAAATATTGTAAATATTGTAATAGAACATGTGATGCCTTTCAGTTCTTTATGATATACTAGTGGCAATGGCCACCAAAAAGCCCGTATCTGAATCCGATCGAGCATTTATGGGATCACCTTAAGAAAAAATGTTAAAGGTCAAATACCTGCACCTAGAAACCTGAGGGAACTTGAAAATGCAGTTATCACCATAATTTATTTTTTTCGACATTACAATTTTGTTATTAGGTCCTAAGAATAATTTTAATTTCAATCCTATAGAGAAAAATTGAAGCTAATTCACTTTTAAAGTATCCGAATACGTTTTTCTAACTTTTAATGTTACCAATTCATAAAAAATTATTAAAATTAATTCATTATAGCAAATTGTATGCTTTAATATGTTTTTGCGGTAATTTTTCCTAGTAGTTTATTTTCAAGAAAACTTTCATATACATAAATTATTTTATTTCAATAGAGTTGTGTGCTTATTTGTCGTTGTGATTTATCGTCACGTCCCAACGCTAATGCAGTACACACTTGTACGTCCACAGAACATGAAACGCTCGTTTTATTTAAAGTAACGTCAACAAAAACTTCCTTTACGGCAATTAATTCTGAGTGACGTTTGTATATTCCTTTCTTCCGACTTCCTACGGGGAAGTTGCTACTAAAAAATAAACTATCGAAAAGGAAACGATTCAAAAATAGACCGCCATATGCTGTTCCCGAGCGCACAGGTGTAAGTATACTTGTCTTCTTCCAGCCGTCTTCGTATTTGGTAAAGGAAACAACTGGTTAACGAAATTCGCAGAAGGCCCTCGGTTATTACGTTCTTCCGTTAAAAGATAATTTCAATAATAAATAGCTCCCTAAAAAAATCACCTGAAAGTTACTTCCTATTATTTTCGATAGAGTATGGCACCGTTTTCTTCACCTATTTACAAGCAGCTGAAAGGCTACGATTAAGAAAAAATATATACAGTGTGTCTACTTAAGATTGTATAATGGTTACAAAATTATACACAAATATTTGTGAAATATCAATATAGATCAATATAGATCTTTTTAAATGGGGTTAATTTAAAAATTTGTCTATGCTACACCCCATACTACTCCAGACGGTATGATATTAAGAATTTTCAACGCTTTTGCGTCTTTAACACCAGATATGTAAATAAATCATGTAAAGCTAGAATCACTTGTTGCATCGCACAAGATGGCAAACATTTTGAGCATTTATTATAGTAATTTTTCCTTTTTGGCTTTTAGTAATTTGTTGTTGTAGCATTTATGTATATATTTTATTAAAAATGTTTGTTTTATTATGTACTCAATCACTTATTAATAAAGAAAAGCAATTACAAGTATGTATATTTATTAACTACACTGGTTTCTTTTATATTAATTGGTTTAAAAATTTAGAGAGAGCTGCAAATTTTATAAACCAATTTACCATTCAATTTAAGAAAATTGTAAATTGCACAAAAATTATGACATCTAGGTATAGAACACCCTTATACCAATTGAATGAGGACAGTTTTTTTAAAAGTTATAAACTATTAAAATACATGGTGATCCGAGAGGGGAGAACATCTCCTACAGTTTTGTATAGATAATAGTCTCACTATTGCAAATACGATGTTCCAACAACATGCAAGAAGACTATCCTCTTACCTGATAGGCAATATAAAAATCAAATAGATTTCATGTTAATCCCTTCACGTTGGAAATCATCAATAACAAACACGAAACGATTCCCTTAGCTGACATTGGTAGCGATCATTAATTACTCATGTCCACTTTTAAAATAAAACTAAAAGTACGTTTTAAAAAGAAAACCCCTAGAATCACCCTACCAACTAATATCGATAAATTTAACTCGTTATTAACCCAAAAAATAAAAAAAATTAAGTTTAACTTAGATACATGTATAGCAAATCAGCTATGGGAAAACGTGAAAACAGCGATATTAGAGACTACAATGACTAACGAAAAGATATATATATATATATATATATATATATATATATATATATATATATCCATCAATACCAAAAAATTACTGGTCCTTGCCCTAGTGTTCTCCATTTTCTTGTACGCTTCAGACATGGGTTATAAAGGCAGCCGACAGGCGTCGACTTACTATGTGGGTATGGCAATGAATGCTAAGAATACCGTGGACGGCACATCGCACCAATGTGTCAGTGCTGAACGAGATTGGACCATCTCAGTAGCTTAACATCAGCGCGAATACTGAACTTCTTCGCACATATAATTCGTCACGACAACATCGAGAGACTGATTGTCCAGGGCAAACCCCTTGGTAAGAGGAAACGCGGACGATCCCTATCCAGATGAACAGACATTGTATCAAAAGTAACCAAGCGTCCACTAGTGGAAGCCATTAGAACGGCTGCTGACCGTGGGAGATAGCGAGAGACTGTGAAAAGAGTTCTGAGAAATAACAGCTGACATTAACTTGTGATCACTACACGTCGTTCTTGACGTTAGACTAAGAAGAGATCCATTTTAAATATTAAATGATCTATTACTGAAACTGACGAGGCTCTGTCGACCAAGTGATTACCGGAATAAGTAATCTTCCTCTTGATGGCCAACAGCTTCGGGCGCAGAAGCTGTCAAGATCCATCTCTGATCTCTGGACTGAGAAATCGGTCCAAAAGGCGGATGAACCATCAAGGTCAACGGCAGGAGGATACAGAAGGCAATGGGAAACCACTGTAATAAAGATCATTAAGATTCCCCAGGAAAGTCACCATGACGCAAGCACCTGAACGAAACCTTATTAATTATGGAATTTGGAGGACAAGATTCGGCAGAAGAGGAGGAACACATTTTTACCACGAGGCCTCTCAGGTCGTTAACATGCGAAAACCTCGTGAAGAAGAAAGACAGATAAGAACATCGAGTTTGAGAATATGTACATGGTATGTGAGGGGTCTGTTCGCAAAGGGAAACTTGATAATGCTATAACAGAAATGAAGAGAATAAAAATAGATCTACTAGGAATCAGCGTACACCCAACCATTTAAAATTAACACATTACAAATTTACGATTCGACCTCCGCAGACAAGAAAAACGACCATAAAGTTGAAAAATTCTATGGAAATAGTGAAATAACAAAAACTGGGAATAATCTCATCAACGATGTATCTATAGAACGAGGATAAGACAGGGGTGTATTCTGTCCCCGGCATTATTCAATATATATTCAGACCAAATATTTAAAATAGCACTACAAGATTAACCATATGGAATTAAAGTAAATGAAGAAATACTAAATGTGCTAAGATATGCGGATGATATAGTAATTTTATCAGACAGCGTCGAAGGTCTTCAGATCATGCTGTATCGTATCCACGAGGTGGGGAAACAAAATTAACGTCAATAAAACCAAATTTTTAATCTGCAGCCGTAACCCACACCCGGGTGCTAGACTTTAATTAAACGGTATTCCAATTAAAAGGGTTCACCAACCAACTGGACCCGGATATAGAAAACAACTTTTACAAGAATAAGAACATTTCTATGCAATGACCACCTTAACTTAGAATCCTGAAATTGTCAACAATTAATCGCATAGAAGCATTAGAAATGTGGATACATAGACGAATGCACGCATAACCAACGAAGAAGGGCTAAGGAGGATTAATAAGGATAGGGAATTAATGTTAAACATAGGAAAATGTCTTTCTTATCTGGGTGATGTGTTGAAAGGAAGTCGTTATAGAATCCTGAAACTGATTATAAATGGAAAAATTAAAGGTAGAAGAGGTGTAGGAAGAAAACAAGTTTCTTGGCTTAAAAATCTTAGAGATTGAACCGGTGTACGAAATGCAGGACACCTCCTACACATGGCAGAAAAACGCGAAGCCTTCGCTATGGTGATCGCCAACGTCGGATGATGCTGACAGGGCACATAAAGAAGAAGAATGAATCTGTAAATTCTGAATACTGTGTAAAGCAAAGTTTAATACTTAATTATGGAATACATTTTTTTTTTATGAAAATAGTCGCAAAAAGGGTAGACCTATCGTGTGGGCCGCGGACGGCCCCCACTGCGACTATTAGAAGGGGAAGGGATTATAGAAAGGAAATGATTGTGGACACGCTTTTTAAAAAGTTGTAGGTCATAGTTCTCTAGAAAAACTGATTTTGGAAGCTTATTTCATTCCGTAGCAGCCCTGTAAAAGAAGGATTCTTGATGAAGATTGGTCCTAGTAGTGTCAATCTTGAGAGTAAATGGGTGAGACTGATCAGCGTGCCGAGTTCTTCGGCCGAATGTGGCCAATGGTGGTACAAGAGTTTTTATTTCTCTGGAGCATCTGCCATGGAAATATCTGTAGAGTAATGACTGGTCTGCAACTCTTCTTCTATGTTCTAGAGGGTGAAGGGTATCTGTGAGAGTTGAGCTGTTTATCAAGCGAATGGCTCTTTTCTGAATGGAATCTAGAAGACGAAGAGAATGCCTTTTTGCTGAACCCCAAATGTGCGAGCAATACTCCAGTAGAGGTCGGATTTGAGCCTTGTACGTCATCAACAGTTGATCAGGAGTAAAACACTTTCTGGCTTTCCACAGAAAACCTAGCCTCTGGCTTGCCGACTTTGCGATGTTAGCAACATGGTCATGCCAAGACATATTATTGGACACCGTGACTCCCAAAATCGAGATGGAGGGACTTGGTTCAAGGGTATATCCGGACATTGTGATGGGATGATTTGAGGAATTCACTTTCTTGGAAAACGTGGCACTTTGTGTTTTTTGTAATACCCAACTATTTAGACGTAAAAGTAAATTTGTTATAATGTTTTAAATTAGTAGATAACTTTTTTTAAAACATCACATTTTAAGAAAAGTCGACATAACTCAGAATAATCTATACTTAGGTGTAGAAACTGTTGTGAAAGTATAATTTATTTTTTACGAAAAATCAGAAAATACAGTTAAAACTGGGTGTCCAATAAAAAAAAATTTTACTTTAATACGCCACACTTTATTGGGACACCCTGTGTGTTGTAAAATAATTTTAAAATGAAGCCTTTATCAATATACGAAATACTAAAGTGACAAAAATTTACAAACTTTTACCGTTTCGCTAAAAAACCTTCGTCCCGTTGGTAGTGATTCACCCTGAATAGTACTTGAAAAAACTCCATCAATTTTTGTATTATTTGTTATCTTATTTTTTTTCGCAAAATAAGATTTTAAAATTAGCTTTGGTTAGCATGGGTTCTTTTAGCAAGTTCCCGATTTTGGTGTTTCTCGAACAATTTTTGCTTATACCCTACAAACAGACTTTAAAAAAATAATATAAAGTTAGATTGTCTTTTTAGGAATAATTTGATAAGTTTGTTGTTTACCAATAATTTTACGAACAAATATTTATTTTAATAATTGTGCCATAGATTTTGCAAAGGTTATAGCTTTAGGCAATGTACATTTTGCAACATCGCTTATTAAAACAATTAGTTCGTAAATTATTTGTCCAATGTGAATAATTAATTTGTAGGTTAATATGACTATAATTTGACAAAATAGTAAATATTTTAAAAGAATAATGTATGATTTAAAAGAAAGTTTATGTGGATAAAAACAAAATTTATTTGAATAATATATCTAACTACCATGACTAAACTTATTTTTAACTAAAACAATTCTGCCAAAAATCAAATACTTGTGCTGTTACAACGTCATATAAGAGTATAAAAATATTACTATTTTATTAAAACAAGCCGTGTGGTGTCATTGGACACCCGATGGGAACGAAGTTCCTTACGCTATTTGACAATAGTATATTGCGCACCCAGTGAAGAAAGTATGTCATTCCAACCCGCGTGTAATTTTGAGATGATATACTTTCTTCCTGTGGTGCGCATACTTCTTTTTACCACATCTGTAAAGGAAAGTTCGAATTAAATAAATGTTACTTGATTAAGTTATAAGTTAAATTTTATATATGTTTCATACTCTTCTGTTTTATATGCATTAAAAATTAATTTAATCTTATAACCTACAATTATTAAAATTAGTTAATTTGAGTGAAGATTAAACTTTACTTTATTTATTATTATGCGTTGCTAGGCTACAGTTATAATTATTTATATCTGACAGCGATAAAAAGTAGACACATGCGCACATTTAGTGAAATTATTTTTACACGAATAAAAATGAGGCATTTTCTTGAAAACAGGGAAAAAATTCGAACTTTCCACGCAGGTGTGGTAAAAATATTTTTTTGGTTGTTTATAAATTTTGAATAAGGTATTTTTTTATGTATAAATATTATCTTCTGAGGTTCAATAAATTTACAATTATTTATAAAAACTCGAGCTGTACCTCGAGCGCACTGGTTTTGATGACCGTAAATAAATATTATTTCTATTTGTTCTTGCAGAGAATACACCATTTTAAAATAACTCAAGATGCAACAGCTACAAATAATGGCTAATTTAACGTCACTAATAACTAACTGAATGTACTATTAATATTTTTAAAAAAAAATGACAAAATATGTCAAAAAGGGTGACATGTATTCAGAAGTAAGTTAATTAGACATCTACCATCTTCCTATTCAACAGTAGCGTAGGTCGTTTATGTCTCATGTTATTTCATAAAATTTGTTGTTAACAGCAAAATAAACCGATAGAATAAATTGTTGTTTATATGGGTGAATTTTATTTGATATATCACAAGGTAGGGGTTGCTATTTAACATTTTAAAGCAGGGGTGGGGGATGTTAAAGTTGTGCCATTTGGAAACAGCAGAATAACATTTTTAAACCTCCCCCTTGATTTAAAATTCGGCTTGTTTTTTGTTTTGCTTACATTTACGCAAAATCAAAATTTATTTGGACTGGCTGGTTTTGAAATGAAATAAAGCAATCATTAGATATCGAAATTTTTTAGTTATTTATAAGGTTTGTCAGACAATATGAATTTGACCAAACTGTTTGTTTAGAAATGTAAACCAATTTTTAACAAACAGTTATTACTTCATTAAAAGTTTGACAAATTTTATGTTTCTTGGCCTCTGAGTTGCAGGATTTAAATGATGAATTAAAGTAACTGATACATTTGGTATCGTCTTATGCACTAATATAATACTATTAATAAATAATCAAGTAATCAGTTTATACCATTAATTACAAAAATAAGTATTTACTACTTTACTACTACTATTTACTAGCTTTTATTTTCAAAAAATACATAAATCTTTCTACTTTTATGCATTATTAAAATGCTACATCACAGAAATTAAAAAAAGTAAAAATTGTCAAATTTGCTATTGAATAACGAGATACATACCCTTCTTCTTTTTTCTAATATGGCTTTTGTTACATTCACCAGCATTTCTTTCCCAGAAGAGGAGATCCAGCACTCTCTTCAGTCGTTCTGGAATCATGTTTACCGGGAAACTTGCGGATAACCAAAACCGCCATACTTCCACTGCAGACATCTTCACAATTGATAATTTTTTTTATTACAATTTTTTAAGAAAGCTACATCTTTACCGTGCTCTATGCGCTTAACCACCCAGGGTCGTCGGGCCCATTAGCCTTACCGTTGAGGACACGGTCTTGGCTACATTCTTTAAAATTTCTAGCCATTTTTGAATACCCATTGCCATAGGACTATGAGATCTTTTCCTACCGGGTTGTTCATTTTTGCGTTTTTAACAAGTCTGTTGACCTCTCTCTTTGGGTATGTTTTTTCCAGAATTTTCGTCTTTGTCTGATCTACCTTCCTATGTCCTGTATTTTAATATAATGATGTGCTCGTTCCGTACTTTATTATGCAATGTTGCCTTATCGGGGGATTTTCCCCAAATCTGGGGGATTTTGAGCAGTTGGGGTATTTTTTGGGAATACTTTTATCTGGGGTACTTTGTTGGGGAAAAATTTAACGTTGAAACATTTTTTTGTGTTTAGTAGGAAGCGATTGGCTTAGAGGAGCCCACAATGCAGGTTTTAAGCTTATTGTGTTCCGCTGCTGACATCCTTCAGCCTAGTTGGCAGTTAGCCAACTAGCCTCCTGGCTAATCTTGATCAAGGTTGAACCTTATACTTAAATGTAAAAGGCCTCGTATTAAGTTTTTAGCCCGTGCCCCATCAGTGACTGCGCCACCTATCAAGGGCGTCACAGTTAAATATGACGTATGATGCTGTTTTCTCCCTATCTTCACAAAGACTGCACATTGGGTTCTCCAAAAAGATCCTCATGATATGCAGATGTTTTCTTAGATAAAACCCCTAACGAGCCCTGTTAACAGCCTGAGTTTTTTCCTGTTCAGCTCTAAGGCCTGAGTAGCAAGGTTTGGTTGCCCCATTTTTTTGCTGTACCTTTTTTTTCTTTTTTTTTTGAGGTGGAAAAATGCGTTTTCGCACGCCATTTTGATCTACGAAGGTTGTGTGGGACTCAGTATTCTAATACCCAATAAAAACCCACCCCAGAGTGTATGTGTAGGTCCCTGTCCGGAATTACGTTTTCGGCATACCTCGGGAAAGAGATCTGCCTTCTTACTCCGCTTGGTACATTTGTTCCTCGTTTTCTTTCACACTCATTCCAGTTATCCGGCTTCCTTATCATCCAACTGATTGGGGGAATTTCTCCGATGACTGCCAGAGCTTCAATCGACACCGTTCTATAAGCTCTCGTTGCTCTCAGCAGCATTTTTCTCTGAGTAGATAACAATAACCCCTTATACTTCTCCAAGGCTGTCACTTTCTCCCAAATTGGCGCAGCATATAAAATTACAGACGTGACCACTCCCGCCAACATCCTTCTGCCCAAAGTATCCGGGCCCCTCATGTTTGGCAATAGCCTAGTAATTGCAGCTGTCTGCCACCTGGCCTTTTCACAGGTTCTTCTCACATGCTCGTTAAAGATGACCTTATCGTCCAACCAGACGCCGAGTTACTTCACAAACTTAATATGTACTACAGCTGTTCCTTCCATGTCAAACACAATGCCTTCCGTCTTTCTGGGGCCCCTCAGGATTATTGCCTCGGTTTTCTGAGTCGCAATGTTCAACCTCTGGTTGCTGATCCAATAGTAAGTAATCGACATGGCCATATTGGCCCTGTACATCAGATCCTCCTTGGAGTTCGCTACTACCGTTAGGGCCAGACCGTCTGCGAAAGCCGCCGTCATGCACCCCTCGGGCAGGTCAAGTTTCAAAACACCGTTATACACCACATTCCATAAAAGGGGACCTAAAATAAAACCCTGCGGGACACCCTGGAACATACCTAACGGTCTTTTCCCAACTACCAACGATCTTTATCTAAAGAAGTCAGATATTACTTTCTTGCTGTACCTTAGGCTATTGTTTTCTAGTCAGCTTCTTTTTTGCTGCCAGGTTAGTATTTATTTGAGGAATGTTAATTTTTTTTTTATACTTATTGGTGCAATTTAATGAAAAAATGTTAAAGGGGGATTAGGAGATTGTAGACCTTGTTAAGACCAAATTAGTAACAAAAATAACATTAAATAAACCAAAAAAATTTGGGGAATATATTTATTTGAAAAGGTGCGCATTTGGGGGTTTTTCCATGTCAGTCAGTGGATTTTTGGTTAGCCGACCTGGTATTTTCGTTGGGGTGAAATTCGGTTAGAAAATAGTAGGACCACAAGTGATCCTGCTATTACCGTATCCAGTGGTGCTACGTGGAAGCAATCACCCAATGGCTGATTTTACCCATCGTTCCACGGCCTCAACCTATATGCATGCAATAAATTACAAACAACAAGCTAAGCAGTGAGACAATGGCCAAAAGCAACCAACCCCGCCGCTAAAGATGTAACTTCCCAAAATTAGTGATGATTCATAAACGGTTGAAACCTATTTAAATCGGATGATAATAAAAAAAAATTTACTAAATGTAAAGTTGTTAGCAATAAGAGTGGGGCGGTTTAGCTAGTCCGCAATGCGAAACATGTCGTGCCAGTCTACCGGTAAACATGATTCCAGAACGGCTGTAACTTTGCAAACATAAATATTACCTAAAACTCATAAAATTGAAGTTGTCTGTAATTGAAGTGGAGCGGTTTAGAATGTTCGCAAGCTAAAAAAGTCTGAAAAATCATCAAATTGGCGAAAAAATGAAAAACTTGAGATTTTGGATGTATAACTCAAAAAATACTACTCGCAGAGATTACGTGTACCTAAGCAAAAGTTTTCTTATAGAGAGACCTACAAAAATAACATTAAATAAACCAAAAAGGTTTGATACATACATACATACATAAAGTCACGCCTTTTTCCTTCCACTTGCTACGGTTCGTACACACATCTTTTGCTTCCTCTACTTTCATCAGTGCTCTCATACATGATCTTCGGTTGTTGGTACTCTTGACCTGGCCTTTCTTCAAAACAATGTTGATCTGATCGAGATATGTTCTCCGAGGTCGACCTCTACCGATTTGCCCATTCACACTCGCCTTATAAATTTGTTTCGTCAATCTTCTGTCATTCATCCTTTCTACGTGTCCAAACCATCTAAGCATTCCTTTATCTATCTTTGTGATCACATCTTCTTTTACACCACAGCGTTTTCTTATCTCACTATTCTTAACTTTATCCAACCGAGTCACTCCGGATATACTTCTCAGACTACTCATCTCCGCAGCATTAATCGTATTTTCATGCTTCTTCTGCCAAACCCAACATTCACTACCATACATAAGTGTAGGAACCAACACACCTCTATGCACCGCCAGACGTGCCTTTTTTGACACTTTCTGGCTATTCATAAAGCTATGCAGTGCCCCATTCATTTGTTTTCCTGCCAACACCCTTCACTCAATGTCACTGTCATACTTTCCATCTCTAGTAAATTTTGAACCCAAGTACACAAATTCATTAACTTGTTCCACTCTTTCTCCCTCAATCGAAACCCCACAGTTTGTCATGCTTTCTTCTCTTTCAAAAACCATTACTTTTGTTTTGCTTGCATTTACTTTCATCTCTTTGATTTTCAGGGCATCATGCATAACATTAACCATCGCCTGCAACTCCTCTTCAGATGACGCTAGTATGACTTGATCATCGGCATAAAGAAGGCATTTGACGATCAAATCATTCATTTTTAATTCATACGCACTCTCTTTCAGATCTTTTAAACAATTGTCTATGTATAAGGTAAACAGCCATGGCGAAGCCACACATCCCTGTCTCACACCTTTTTCGATGTTAAACCAGTCCGTACAAGCTTCGTTTATCCTGACACAAGCAGTGGAATCCTCGTAAAGTGATCTGACGGAATCCCGCCGATTGTTCTCAAGAAATGTGCCCCCGAACTAACACCTGTTCTTTGCAAGTTGTTCAACCACTCTTACAATTTGGGAGTATTTCCGTCCAATTGGAAAATTGCAAGAGTACAGCCAGTCCCTAAAAGAGGCAAAAAGACCCTACCTAGCAACTACAGACCTATCGCACTGCTATCTATTATTTCAAAGGTCATGGAAAAAGCCATCAACATCGAGCTCATGAAATATCTAGAGGACTGAGGAATTATCAATGATAGGCAATATGGCTTCCGCCATCAGAGATCAACTGGTGAAATGCTCACATACGTCTCACATATATGGCAGCTATCTATTGAAAAGTATGGAGAAACTTTAGCTGTGGCATTAGATATCTCCAAGGCGTTCGATCGAGTTTGGCACCAGGGACTCGTCGCCAAGCTTCCATCTTATGGCTTGCCCCCTCAGCTGTGTTCTCTGCTTGCTAGTTTTCTCTCAAACAGGTCTCTCTATGTAGTGGTCGATGGAGTTTCATCTGACACTCTACTCATAAATGCTGGTGTTCCGCAAGGATCCATTCTAGCACCAACACTATTTTTACTTCACATCAACGACCTGTTGAAAGCAACTTCATGTCCCGTACACAGCTTTGCCGATGATAGTACCCTCCATACCGCTTTCTCTTCCAGGGCCCCTATATCAGCCCGTGAAACCAGAAATGAACGAGGAAGAAATGTTAACAATATAAATATGGACTTAGCAACAATTCTCGAATGGGGATCCAATAACTTGGAAGAATTCAATGCAAACAAAACACAAGCATATCTTTTCTCTAGAAAAGCCGATCTCACTGTGCCTAACATAACTTTGTCAGGAGTAACCATACCACTGAAGTCATCCATATCAATGCTTGGTATTACTATCAGCAATAACCTTTCCTGGGAAAATCACGTGAGGTCCATTGCCAAAATTGCATCCCAAAAACTTGGTTTTTTGTTTCGTGCCAAGAGCTATTTCACCTCCAGTCAGCTGCTTATGATCTATAAGGCGCAGATCCGACCTGTACTGGAATACTGTTCCCATATTTGGAGTGCGGCACCTAAACATATCCTGAAGCTATTGGATTCTGTCCAAAAAAGGGCAATTCGTCTCGTCGGTGATGCCTCGCTTACAAACTCGCTCACTTGTCTGGAACACCGTAGAAAAGTTGGCGATTTGTCTCTATTTTATAGATATTTTCATGGGCGATGCTCTTCTGAAATATCAACAATCGTTCCTCCTTTGGCAGTCTCTTCGAGATTAACCCGTCAAGTTCAGTCATCACACCCCTTCGTGGTCACTTTGGAGACCTGCAGAACATCACTTTCCAAAGACTCATTCATCCAACGAATTGCGAGGCTTTGGAACTCATTGCCTAGGGAGGTGTTCCCCGAGGCATACAACCTCTAGAAATTAAAGAAGAACACCAACTCCTACCTTCTTTCACTTGGTTCCCACGATGTTCTCTGAACATTACAGGATATCCCTTTTCGTGGGAACCAGAACATAAAAAAAAATGTGGTCTTCTCGGCGTTAATGAGCAAATTTAGTTCTTATTTTGCTTTGGTGTTGATAGAGTGTAGTAGATACCAGATAAGTTGGTTTACAATTCTAAATAAATTTTCCTTATAACAGTTTTCGAAATTGTCAAAAAAAGCTCCACTCTAATGCACCATTAAAATGCTCCAACACAGAAGTTAAAAAAAGTAATTATTGTGAAATTTGTTGTAAAAAAAGAAATAACTGTTTATTAGAAATTAGTTTACATGGTCCAAGGGCCAAGTAAAGTTTTGAAGGGTATTTCAGAATGGCTAAAAATTTTGAAGGATGTAGCCAAGACCTTGTTCTTAGCTGCAAGGGTAAGAGCTCGACGACCCCGGGGTGGTTTAGCGAAAAAATGAAAAAAATAAGATTTTGGATGTATAACTCAAAAAATACTACTCGCAGAGATTAGGTGTACTTAAGCAAACGTTTCCTTATAAAGAGACCTACAATTTAAGACATGACAGACCTCACTTGGACCAATAGGACCAGAGATATGGCTTGTTAAGTTAAAAAACGCATTTTTGTATCAGTCGCGATTTTTCTAAAATAACTCAAATACCACTGAATTTAGGTGTAGGCATTGTATAATGTTGTGCATTAAATTATAGGTATAGATTTGAAAAATATGAGGCATTATAATTTGGTGCCCAAGTACGAAGATTTGGAATGGTAATTACAAACAACGACGCTATATTTATAAAATACAATACATCTATAGCATTCAGCCAAGTTTTGATCGATCAGTGCCACCCAACGACCCCGGATAAATTGTTGAGACTACTCGGACATTGTTCTACATACATAAGCTACAAAATAAACCCAAATTTGATTGTTCTGATATCATCCCTGAACTTGTCCGCAACGTAAATTGTATAGAATATATAGAAAAACCGTTCAAATGACTCGTTTTTCGAGTATATCTATTGGGCCTATTGTTGTCAGATCAGTACCAAAATGTAAAAATTAGTTTACGGTACAAGTGTCAGATTTTTCATTAAAATTTTGCAATTTCAACTTGGTTATCTTGGCCTTGGTGGGGTAGGCCTGATCGCTGTCTGAATAGAATTTGGGTTTCTATCTATATGATATTACATCTGCCATGTTTATCTATTGATGGAAACCTAATCTTGCTTTTTATTGCAACATTTGGCTGTGTTTAACAATTAGACCGTAAGCTTTGTATATCATGTCTCAAGACTAATCATCGAATGAATCAATGCCTCGTCAAGAAAATATGTTGGGTGAATGTTTGTCAGCTGAAACATAGTCGATTGCTGCACAAAGATTCTTCACTACAGGTGAGAAACGAGCGATATAAGAATGAAAATGTACAGGATTTTCATCAGGTGAGAAATTCTTCTATAAATTTGAGAACAATACCTGTAATACTGAGAGGTTCTCATGGTAAAATTTAAAATTTTGCTCTGCTTCACGAGCGATCAACAGTAACTCTTTTGGACAATGAAATTGCTGAAAAAATCGGTTTGCAGGGCACTGTTGAACCATTTTGTATGCAAAGGACCAACAATCAAATTCAGACTGACAAAAATTCCAAAAGAGTACACTTGAAAATAAAGGGGAGTTTTATAAATTCAAAATCTTATTATTTGAAAGATGTAAGAACTGTCAAATGCTCGAAACTTCCACGACAATCTTTAGATATGAATATAGTTCGGGGTGAATGGCCTTATTTGAAAAATATACCAATAAATCATTTTTCGATGTATCACCCAAGTTATTAATTGGTACCGACAATTACGATCTGACAATGCCGCGGAATTACATAGAGGGATCAAGGTATGGACCTAAAGATAACAAAAAAAAAATTGGGATGGGTTGTAAATGGATCATTGATTAAAGGCAGAATTAAAGAAATATATAATTTTTATATTTGTGAAAGAAATTTCGACGATGACTCACTTTACTCTCTCGTTGAAGACTCTTTTAAACTAGACGAATCGGAAATTCGACATGGTAAAACGAATACAAGTGAATACGGCTATGTATAATTAAAAGGTTGACAGAAAGACGTGAAACACGATTTGAGACAGGTCTTCTGTGGAAAAATCCTGATATCATTGTACCAGAAAGCAAAGGTATGGCACTAGCGAGATTGAAGTATCAAGAAAGAAAAATGGACAAAAATGAGGATTTTGGTGTAGCTTATTGTAAAAAAATTAAAGAATATCTTGATGCGGCAGCAAAATCACACGGTCTTAGTTTGAACGACATGCTTCTTAAAGGACCTGACCTCTTGACACCGTGCTAAAGGTATTATGGCGTTTTTACAACGCAAAGTTGCCTTTTTCGGAGACATCCGTGAAATGTTTCACCAAGCCCTTTTAAGAGAAGAAGATAGGACATTTCAAAGGATACTGTGGAGAGGAAATGACAAAAGTATAGAACCAAATACACTAGAAATGACTGTGATGACTTTTGGAGCAAATTGTTCACCATGTTTGGCTTTTTAACCTTTGTTGGAGAAGTGGTAGCGTACCAGACGTCTGGTGCAAGGCCGTTATCGTGCCGCTTTACAAGAAAAAGGTTCGCAGCAGGACAGTAACCAAGGTATTAGTTTACTCAGCATAGTCGGCAAACTGTATGCAAAGATCTTGATTAAAAGAGTAACGAATAAAAATGAGAAGATGATATGGGATGTGCAAGCAGGATTTAGAAAAGGAAGAAGATGTATGGATCAGGTCTTTTCATTACGAGGTAAAGTCGAAAAACTCTTGGCTAGAAGTCAGAAGGTCTATTGCGCTTTTATAGACTTGGAAAAGGCCTATGACAGAGTGGTGAGGAGTGAATAGTGGTCTACATTGTCTATGTATGGGGTGAGTGGTAGTTTAATACGAGCACTGAAATCACTTTACGAGGATTCCACTGCTTGTGTCAGGATAAACGAAGCTTGTACGGACTGGTTTAACATCGAAAAAGGTGTGAGACAGGGATGTGTGGCTTCGCCATGGCTGTTTACCTTATACATAGACAATTGTTTAAAAGATCTGAAAGAGAGTGCGTATGAATTAAAAATGAATGATTTGATCGTCAAATGCCTTCTTTATGCCGATGATCAAGTCATACTAGCGTCATCTGAAGAGGAGTTGCAGGCGATGGTTAATGTTATGCATGATGCCCTGAAAATCAAAGAGATGAAAGTAAATGCAAGCAAAACAAAAGTAATGGTTTTTGAAAGAGAAGAAAGCATGACAAACTGTGAAGTTTCGATTGAGGGAGAAAGAGTGGAACAAGTAAATGAATTTGTGTACTTGGGTTCAAAATTTACTAGAGATGGAAAGTATGACAGTGACATTAAGCAAAGGGTGTTGGCAGAAAACAAATGAATGGGGCACTGTATAGCTTTATGAATAGCCAGAAAGTGTCAAAAAAGGCACGTCTGACGGCGCATAGAGGTGTGTTGGTTCCTACACTTATGTATGGTAGTGAATGTTGGGTTTGGCAGAAGAAGCATGAAAATAGGATTAATGCTGCGGAGATGAGTAGTCTAAGAAGTATAGCCGGAGTGACTCGGTTGGATAAACTAAAGAATAGTGAGATAAGAGAGCGCTGTGGTGTAAAGGAAGATGTGGTTACAAAGATAGATAAAGGAATGTTTAGATGGTTTGGACAAGTAGAAAGGATGGATGAAGGAATATTGACGAAACAAATTTATATGGCGAGTGTGAATGGACAAGTCGGTAGAGGTCGACCTCTGGGACATATCTCGATCAGATCAACATTGTTTTGAAGGAAGGCCAGGTCAAGAGTACCAACAACCGACGAGCATGTATGAGAGCACTGATGAAAGTAGAGGAAGCAAAAGATGTGTGTAAGAACCGTATCAAGTGGAAGGAAGTGGTCTCTGCCTACCCCTATGGGAAAAAAGCGTGACTTTATGTAGGTATGTATGTATGTTTGGCTCAATATGTGAAGAATCGGAATACCTGTGATTTTGAGAGGGAATATCCAGCAGCGTGAAATGCCATTCTAAATAAGCATTACGTGGATGATTATTTAGATAGTTGCGACAGTGAAAAAGAAGCGTCAGAACTGATTCAACAGGTTATCTAAATTCATAGGAAGGGAGGATTAGAAATTTGTAATTGGCTATCCAACTCCAAAACAGTGATGTCAAAACTCTCAAATGATCTTGTTTTGAAAAAATTGAAGAAATTTCCTTTTACTAATTCAGAGCTTCCAATTGAACGCGTACTAGGTATACAATGGGATGCAGAAAATGACACATTCATTTTTAGACTAAATTCTGACAAAATTTTAAAAATCATCGCAAGCAATGACGAAATTCCAACAAAAAGACAGGTTCTATAAATTGATAATGACCATTTTTGATCCCCTGGGTTTCCTCAATAATTTTATCATAGGGGGAAGGATTCTCTTACAAGAAATTTTGCGATATAAAATTGGATGGGACGATAAAATCTCTCTGAATATTCATAAAAAGTGGAAAATATGGTTAGACAACTTGAGGAATATTTCTGATTTCACAATACCCAGATGCTATTCTTCAAATATAAGTCAAGCAAAATCAATCCAACTTCATACGTTTTGTGACGCCAGTGAAAAGGCCTATGCCAAGAATTGAAAGTAATTCTGGTATAGATGTTTCCTTTGTTGCTTCCAAATGTCGAGTGTCGCCTTTTAAAACTTTAACTATTCCTAGGTTGGAATTGCAGGCAGCAGTGGATAGAAGCAATCTGGCAAGGTACGTTGAAGATTGTTTGGAGATAAAAATTGACGAAATCTTCTTTTGAATGGACTCTACCATTGTTTTGAGCTGGATAAAAGCCTATGCGGGGTAATACAAACAATTTGTTTCGAATAGAATTCAGATCTTCTTCTTAACGTGCCTTCTTCACTGAAGGTTGGCTACAATTTTGGCAAATCTCTCTCTGTCCTGTGCTGATCTTAGTAGTGACTCTGAATTCAGGCCAGTCCAATCCCTAACATTATTTAACCACGAATTCTGTCTCCTGCCCGGTCCTCTATTACCTTTAATTTTGCCCTCCATTATCAGTTGTAGGAACTTGTATCTCTTGCCTCTGTATATGTGTCCCAGATAGCTTGTCTTGCGTCTTTTGACCATTTCCAAGATTTCTTTGTCCACTTTCATCCTTCCTAGAACGGTTTCATTGGAGATATGCTCTGTCCATGATAGTTTGAGCATTCTACGCATTACCCACATTTCGAAGGCTTCTATTCTACGCATCGATCGTATTCCCATCGTCCATGATTCGCTACCATATAAGAGGATTGAGTAGATATAAGCTTTTACGAATCTGTATCTGGTGTTTAGCGATAATGTAGGGTTTGTTAAGAGTCTCTTCATTTTAAGGAATGTGCTTCTTACGTTTTTTATACTGCATTTGATTTCTGTTTCCGGTTTAAATCTCGTGTTATCCAGCATCCCAGATATTTGAACTTGTCGACCTGCTCTATTTGTTTGTTATATATGTTTATATAGGTGTTCACAATTGCCTTTTGGAGATAGTCATTGTTTTTGTTTTTTCTGTATTTATTTTGTGTCCAAAAGTGTCGCCTTCCCTTACTACTGCGTCAATAAGGTTTTGAAGTCCTTCTTGACTATTGGCTATTATTACTGTGTCGTCTGCATACCGTTTGTTATTCACGAGTCTCCCGTTCACTTTTATGCCTTCTTGGATGTTTTCTAGCGCTTTCTGGAAAATCCTTTCTGAGTATATATTAAAGAGAGTCGGAGAGAGTATGCAACCCTGTCTCAAACCTCTTTTGATGGGTATATTGGTGGTGAGTTTATCTTCTACTCGAATCGATGCTGTTTGTTCCCAATACAAGTTTTTAATCAGGTTGATGTCGCTTTTGGCTAGCCCTTGTTTGTATAGGAGGTTGATTAGTTCTGTATGTTTTACTCGGTCAAAGGCTTTTTCGTAGTCTATGAAACTTAGGTGTACATCTTGTGTTTGGTCTCTGCATTTTTGCAGTAGTACATTAAGCCCAAACAGCGCCTCTCTCGTTCCAAAGCCTACTGCTTTTAATTAAACGACAGTGAAGACATTTTTTGGAAACTTTGAGTTAAAAAAGTACTCATTTACAGGAGACATAATTTATAACGCGGACGAAACAGGCTTAACCACTGTTACTGAGCTACCCTCCATTATCGCTGAACGTGGAGCCAAGCAAGTAGGTCAGGTTACCTCAGCTAAACGGGGGCAGCTTGTAACAATGTTGGCATTTGTTTTTGCTTCAGGTAATCACGTACCTCCGATTTTCATATTTCCTAGGATTCGGTTTAAGGACTTTATGCTGGAAGATTGCGCTACCGGAATCATAGGCTTATGTCACCAAAGTGGAAAGATTACATCTGATAACTTTTGCCTGGCATTCAAACGTTTTGTGGAAAAAGTACGTCCATCTAAAGAAAAACCGGTGTTACTACTAATTGTCAATCACTAAAGTCACATTAACATCTATGTCATATATCACGCCCGTGAAAATGCCGCTATAATATTAACATTTTCGCCACACTGCAGTCATAGGCTGCAGTCCTTAGCCATATCGGTATTGGGACCATTCAAAAATTATTTGAAAGTTGCCCAAAATGATTGGATGTTATCAAACTCGGGTAAAAACCATATCAATTTATCAATAACCAAAATTAGCCAACTCTGCTTTTATCAGTGCTTCTACACCCAAGAATATTTGTGCTGGATTTTCAAATGCTGGTATTTATCCATTTGATAAAAATATATTTGGGGAACCAGATTTGATAAAAATATATTTGGGGAACCAGATTTTTTATACGCTTCAGTAACAGACCACGAAGATCCAAACAAACAAGTTGAACCAGAAGGGTCAAATCTAGAAGCTGGACCCTCCACTGACCTACACCAGACCTGCTTCACTGACCGATTTATAATAATATCACCTGCTTCCGTTAAACCATTTCCATAGGCACCTCTTAGACAACCTAATCAAAGAGGAAGAAAAAAAAAGGAACAAGTCGCATTATCACTGCCACTCCAGAGAAAAATTAAATGGAGGAACATTGAAAAAAATTAAACTATACTATAAGATGGAAATAATAATCAGTGACATCAATCACTAGTTTAGAATCACCAGTAGAAGAGCGACTATAATAATACAAACCATTATTGAATGCTCTCTAAGTGCCGCTTGTTTTACATTGCGACACAACATGTTGGCATAAAATGCGCACCGTTGTGAAATGTACTGCGGCCCGAGTATCGGAGCTTACGGAGCATTTGAAACCAGCCTCTATTTTAATGGAGGTTTGCGGTCGATGCATAAAATTTTGTACTGAAATTTTTTGACACCCGCGCGGAGGTTGCAACACTGAATGGTCCATTACGTTGTCGGGTCGGGTAAAGACTTTTTGCTCAATCGTGCTTGCGGGTGGTTTTATGTTAAATACATACATACATACCTACATAAAGTCACACCTTTTCCCATAGGGGTAGGCAAAAACCACTTCCTTCCACTTGCTACGGTTCTGACACACATCTTTTGCTTCCTCTACTTTTATCAGTGCTCTCATACATGCTCGTCGGTTATACATCAAATAACAACTACTCCTCTGACTATATGTCACGACAGGCCTTTATATTTATTTAAAACAATGTTGATCTGATCAAGATATGTTCTTCGAGGTCGACCTCTACCGACTTGTCCATTCACACTCGCCTTATAAATGTGTTTAGTCAATCTTCCTTCATCCATTCTTTCTACGTGTCCATACCATCTAAGCATATCTTTATCTATCTTTGTACCCACAACTTCTTTTACACCACAGCGTTAACTTATCTCACTATTCTTTACTTTATCCAACCGAGTCACTCCGGCTATACTTCTCAGACTACTCATCTCCGCAGCATTATTCCTATTTTCATGCTTCTTCTGCCAAACCCAACATTCATTACCATACATAAGTGTAGGAACCAACACACCTCTATGCACAGCCAGACGTACCTTTTTTGACACTTTCTGACTAGTCATAAAGCGATGCAGTGCCCCATTCATTTGTTTTCCTGCCAACACCCTTCGCTCAATGTCACTGTCATACTTTCCATATTTCGTTAACTTTTAACCCAAGTACACAAATTCATTTACTTGTTCCACTCTTTCTCCCTCAATCGAAACTCCACAGTTTGTCATGCTTTCTTCTCTTTCAAAAACCATTACTTTTGTTTTGCTTGCATTTACTTTCATCTCTTTGATTTTCAGGGCATCATGCATAACATTAACCATCGCCTGCAACTCCTCTTCAGATGACGCTAGTATGACTTGATCATCGGCATAAAGAATGCATTTGACGATCAAATCATTCATTTTTAATTCATACGCACTCTCTTTCAGATCTTTTAAACAATTGTCTATGTATAAGGTAAACAGCCATGGCGAAGCCACACATCCCTGTCTCACACCTTTTTCGATGTTAAACCAGTCCGTACAAGCTTCGTTTATCCTGACACAAGCAGTGGAATCCTCGTAAAGTGATTTCAGTGCTCGTATTAAACTACCACTCACCCCATACATAGACAATGTAGACCACTATTCACTCCTCACCACTCTGTCATAGGCCTTTTCCAAGTCTATAAAAGCGCAATAGACCTTCTGACTTCTAGCCAAGAGTTTTTCGACTTTACCTCGTAATGAAAAGACCTGATCCATACATCTTCTTCCTTTTCTAAATCCTGCTTGCACATCCCATATCATCTTCTCATTTTTATTCGTTACTCTTTTAATCAAGATCTTTGCATACAGTTTGCCGACTATGCTGAGTAAACTAATACCTCGGTAGTTTTTACAGTCCTGCTGCAAACCTTTTCCCTTGTAAAGTGGCACGATAACGGCCTTGCACCAGCCGTCTGGTACGCTACCACTCCTCCAACAAAGGTTAAAAAGGCGGTACAGCAGACTAGCTACCACGTTTTGTTCAGCCTTCAGCATTTTAACTGTTATCCTGTCGTACCCAGCAGCTTTACCCAATTTCATACTGTTCAACGCTTCCACAATTTCTGTCGTACTAATTTCACTTTCATTGCATTTTTCACTCATGTTTTCGAATGGGGCCTGTACTTGTGTATCCTCTCTCTCAAATAAACTTTCGAAGTATTCCTTCCATCTCTTTAATACGCATTCCTGTCCTTTAACCATGCTACTATCTTGGTTTCTGATTCTTTCCAGTTGCGAAGTATGTTAAATAATTGTTTCAAATTTGAATTTGTAAAATGACACGGGGAGAAGCTTCGACAAGTCTTGTCTCGCCTGCCAAAAAAGTGAAAAGACATTGAACATACATTGGTAAAAACTTTGTATGAAAGTATTCGTGCTTGAAATCCGGATTTGTGTGCGGAAGACTTGTGCGGGAATTTAACAAATTTGTGTTCTCGTACAGTTTTTAGATCTCTTAAAGTTGGCAAAAAAAGAAAACAAGAGGTAGAAAGAAAGTTATTTTAAATGATCACATAAAAAATGTGATTCGCCGTAAAGTGCAAAGTTTTTTTTTAGAAACCAAATGCTAATCATAAATAAAATCAAGGCTGAAGTTAATGCTGATAATTATTTACCCAAAATATCCTTTGGAGTTTTAAAGCGAACATTGCGCGATTTAAACTTCCGGTATTTAAAGCGAAATCGCTTAAGTTTTTAATCGAAAACGACGAGATTGAGTTGTGGCGAAGAAAATATTTAAAAGAAATACGTGACCATAAGCTTGAAGAAAAAAACATAAATTATACTGACGAGACATGGTTGAATAAAGGAAAGAATTTAGTTCACGGACCTATCCACCATTTTTTATTTTAACCAACTAACTAAAAATTCAATAGCTAAACCACGTTAGAAAATCACTAAAAGTAAATAAAACCTTAAATTCAACCGTACTATTTTAATTTAATACTTTTAAAACTTCAAAACGAGCAACGTATTTCGGCTTCAAGGCTGTTCTCACCTCTTTTTCTTCCAGAAACAATTAAAAACGAGAAATATAAATACAGGTCTAAGGTGCGAAAAATCCAAACGTCTGAGCAGCAAAAAAAAATCCAATGGCTGAACCGTGAACTCAAATGTTGAACAACCAAAAAATCCAAAATAAAGGCTATAATCCACCGTCTATACGGCAAAAATGGTATATAAAAAAACTGGCGAAAAACAATAAACGCAGTGGACAACCAAGTCCAATTTGTTTCCAAATTATTTCCAACCAAAAAAAAAGGGGACAATCGACCAACCAAAATATACATCTTGGACGGACAACCAACCAAGAAAAAAACATCATGGACAGCCAACCAAAGAAAAAAAGTGGATAACTAAAATAAATTAAGCTCATAATAGTAATTGCGAATAATATTCTCGACATTAACAACAAGGCCTTTGTTATTAAAAATTTAAACAAAATTGAAATGAACCCAAAAAATTGTCTTCAATGCCGGATTTTACCCATAAAAAAATTTTTAACAAATAAATAAAAATATACATTATTTCCCCAAAGAAAAACGTACAGCATATAATATTGGAAATAATAAAATAAGATCACTGTTATTCTTGGAAAATAATTTAACAAAATAAATTCAACTCACCCATTATAACACGAGTCTAACGGCGTTAAACTTATATAACAATTACCGACTTTTTTTATATCTAGACTGACTCTCGCTCGATCGTTAAATTGCAAGTGTTGGCTCTAATAATTTTATATCACCATCGCAAGGAAAAATTCCCTTTACACAGTCCAATATCGGGTGTTTTGCCGTTTAAGATGCCCTTTCAAAAACGTTGCCTCATCTGAAAATAAAACATTATTAATGAAATTGTTATTTAATATATTATCGTTTTGATGCATCATGTATTCGTAGAATTCAGCCAACTCATGGATGAGACGTACTTTATAAGGATGATATTTTGCATTTTTAAAAATATTTGATACTGAAGACTTTCCAATATCCAAATCCCGAGATAATCCCCGCACTGTACACTGTACAGTGTTGATCAACTACTGCTGACAAAATTACATCTAGTTAAATATTTACATTAAGTGTAGATCCGCCTTGCTTCGGTACATCCCTAACTTGTCCTAATTCCCTATATTTTCTTTTTATTGTGCTTACCGTAGATTAAGAGATATGTTCACGATCTGGATGTATTTCATGAAATAATGTGCATACTTTTTGTTAAGTCCGCAGCCTTTCGCTAACACCAATCATCATTAACATTTTAATTCTCTCTTTCAGTTAAAGGCATTGTGACAAAACAGTTTGTTAAATAGGTACGATTTTATAAATTAGATTAACAATACGGAATTGTACCTGGATATTTATGAGAGTTTTTAACGGCAAATTAAAAAAAAACAAATGGCAAGAAATACTTTTAAAACTTTTTCCGTTTAGTCGAGCGGCTTCGATTACTTATGAAAGTGGATAAATAGATACGTTGTTAAAATAACAAACAACTTTTGCGTTTTTTTTTCACACTGTACCCATTTGAATAACTCGAAAAGTAGTTGATTGGTGTTCATATTATTATTTATTATTTAATCAAGGGTTGGAGTTGATTTCGAAAAAATAAAGGTGAGTAAATTTTATAGTGAATGGCTGTATTCAATTAATTCGTTTTGTTTTGGAAATGACTTAATTGTCAGTTTTTGAAAATAATAATGTGAGTTACTTTTATTTATATTATTGCATTCAAAAGTGTATAGTTTGAATTTAAAAAACGAATGTCCCCCTTATGGCTAATTATATGTCGGTTAACCATCTGATCTTTATGTTTATGCAGAAAACGTACAAACAAAAAGTGTCCTTTCACTAGTCTTACAATTTTAGCTAGTCTTTTATTAAACAATAAATGTTTAAAGAGTTACTACAAACATTACTATTTTCGTATTTAACAAGTGACATAAAAAATTTCATGACGTTTTTTCGTTAAATGATTATTTACAGTTCCAGTAAATACCAAACTCTCAGAGTCTCTTATAGCATCTTTTAAAAAAAAAAAAATTTAAAGTAAATTCTTCCAGTTATCTACAACAAAGGACATAGACAATCGCTACTGATAAGCACGCGTACACATGCCGCATCCAACGGCACCCCTATAAAGCAAAACATCACCCTTATATATTTATCAACTTGGAAATGAGTTATTTCTGTTTGACCGATATTTTATACGTTGTGTGTACTCTTAGCATCTAATTAATTTATTTCAAAATGGTAATGGTCCCATCTGCTTTCGTCTGCGCCATTTGTAGTTCGGGGATGGCCGGCTGCCGACGCAGAAGGCGTCAGTCAACTTTGGAATAGATCAAGACACCTGTGCTATTTTTATTAGAGGTTCGCGTTGCGATTAAAACAGCTACAAAAAAACAGATTCGAATAACGGCTCATCGCTAGTAGCAAAACCGAATATAAATTTAAAAGATATAGGTTTGGCAGAAGAAGCATGAAAATAGGATTAATGCTGCGGAGATGAGTAGTCTGAGAAGTATAGCCGGAGTGACTCGGTTGGATAAAGTAAAGAATAGTGAGATAAGAGAACGCTGTGGTGTAAAAGAAGATGTGGTTACAAAGATAGATAAAGAAATACTTAGATGGTTTGGACACGTAGAAAGGATGGATGAAGGAATATTGACGAAACAAATTTATAAGGCGAGTGTGAATGGACAAGTCGGTAGAGGTCGACCTCGGGGAACATATCTCGATCAGATCAACATTGTTTTGAAAAAAGGCCAGATCAAGAGTACCAACAAACGACGAGCATGTATGAGAGCACTGATAAAAGTAGAGGAAGCAAAAGATGTGTGTAAGAACCGTAGCAAGTGGAAGGAAGTGGTCTCTGCCTACCCCTATGGGAAAAAGGCGTGACTTTATGTATGTATGTATGTAAAAAAACAAAAACACATTCCAAAAAATCAAGAAGTCACAGAATAGAAAAAACGCTTTTGTGATCAATTTAAAAAGTGCAAAAAAGTACGACGAACTTTCTTAAAAAAGTGCCACCTATAATGAAATAAGGGGAAAAAATGTAAAACAAAGGATTATCATCATATTAATGAGAACCTAAAAATATTGCAAATTAATTCAATAGATGTTTTATTGAAATAACAAACCATTTTATATGAATTTGTTGGTAAAGAGTAATAAGTCCATGTTTCTCAGACCAACAACGCCTGTTGAAATCTCAGGAAAAAACACAGCAGTGGAGACGATAAAATTCCATTGAGTTTTGTTAAACTGGCTTTACCATTTCATATCTTATTAACAACTCGTTTTAACAAGGTATATTTCCTAAACAATTGGGCAATTGCCAAGTATCTATATATGTATAACAATTAAATTATGTTTGTTTGTTTGTTTGTTTGCCCTTTATGCGTTTCTAAATCGCTGGACCAATTTTAATAAAATTTTCAGACAGTCTTCAGATTAACCCGGCGGGTGTTCCTGCGAAGTTTGGTAGTGATCGGATTAACAAATGGGGTGGGAAGGGAATGAAATATAAAACTATTAAAAAGGACCGATATTAGTGTCGAATTTATAGTTTTCGGTGTCACTAAATTTGATAGTGACATTACCAAAGCAGGCAAGCTCACATTCGGATAAGACAACGTCTGCCTTTTTGTAGATGTGCTAACATAATTGGGAATGTTACTTTAAAACTCGACGATCCAGAAAACTATAAATTCGTCACTGATATCGGTCAGTTTTGATAGTTTTTATAATTTAACTCCCTTCCGCCCCTTTCGTAGAAGTGCTTTTGTTTTATACAACCTTGACCCGACAATTACGAAAACAATAAAATTATTTAAATCGGTCTAACCATTTTCGAGTTTTTGGCAGACTAACGTGGGGCAATTGATTTTTATAAACATCTCCAAAAGACGCGGCGGGGGACTTTGTTTTATCTACAGGTATGGGAAAATATTTGTGGAACATAGAAATTTTGATGCAAAACGTTGAAGTGTACGGTATCCAGTTGACCAGCACAATATCTAATAAATATTCGCGATATATAATCAAGTAATTAACTACACTACTCTAATTTAAATTGTCCTCACTTCGGTGACATGTGTTTGCTCCGTTAGCAATCAGTATGAAAATGATACTTTCTTCTCCTTTTTATAAACAATTTTCGCAATATAAATGGCATTATAAAATATTAGAGTCCTCTTAAAAATAATTTTGCTAAATTATATCACACCTTTTTTATCAGGCGGATCGGTCAAAATTTTCTGAAATTGAACACACTTATTTAGTGACTTTTATGTTTAAACAATTTATTTATAAAAAAATCGTACTTCGAAATCAAGCTTAGTATTTTTAGACCATCGCATATGGCGCGTCGTGTGTGATGGATAAAGAAATATTTGTAACCAGTGCCTTTATCTTTGTTGCTCGACGGTACAGCTTTGTGTAAGGCATGGTCCATACTATGGTACAATGTTATGTGCGGTGTAAGGTGCGGTGCGTCGTTATGGACATACTCTAACAGGGTTCTGGGACACAAAAATGAACTTACCTATAAGGTTCTATGTGTATATATATATATATATATATATATATATATATATATATATATATATATATATATATATATATATATTCTTTGAAGAGGACCTAGATGTTTTTACGCTTAATATCGAAAACATGGATGAATATCGATCATTCCTACTGTCAACTAAATATCACTGTAAAAGAAAAAAAAAGTACAAAATTATTGCGCTTTATTTCTAAAAACGATCTTAAATAAATTAAATTTGCATCATATTCAGGTCAAAAAGTGGGGACAATTTAAATTAGAGCGGGGTAGTTAATTACTTGATTATTTATCGCAAATATTTATAATATTTTGGGCTGGTCGACTGGCTACCGTCCAGGTCACTCTTTTGCATTGAAATTTCTATGTTCCTCAAATTTTTCTGTATATAGAGATAGAAGATGGATAGATAGATAAAGAAAGGAGATGTATTTTATCTACAACAATCCTGCATTTAAAAAGTAAATAATAGATATTTGTATATAAACAAACAAAACTATTTCTTTGTTTACAACATTGATAACTTATACTGCCGGATTACGTGTAAAAACGAACATATTATGTTTAGACGTTACACGTGACAGGACAACATCCAATTGGCGGTGTGAAAAGCATTGAGTAGTTAAAGTGAATTCCAGCAACTTTTAAAGTTTAACCTTGTGCTTTATTAATAGTTCTTCCAAACGCTAATTTAATTGGAAGTTAGAGCCGTTTGAACTGATAAGGCAATTCTGAGGGTATCATCGGTATACTTGGTATTAAAATATTTTCTTCAGTTCCGCAGCCATATTGTACATTCGATAAAAAAAACTTTTAAAATGAACTTCAGTAGGGCCTCGTTAATCCGGAGAGGCAAAAACAAGACCCTTTGCGGATTATCGAGGCGTCCGGATTAAAGTATGCCATATTTATTGGTAATAAAACACATGTTTAACCTTGGTTTCTTTAATCAATTTTTAAACTAAAGCATATAGAAAAACAAAGACAAAAATGAACATGTTCAAAATTACAACCATGTAAGAAAAACAGTAAGTTAAAATAAAACATTAGTTAATTCATCTTGAAAAAGTCTGTAATACTCTTCTGTTTATAATTTTCGCACTTCATTTCAAAAGCCCGGTCTCTAAATCGACGGAGAAACATAACTTCGTGGCTATCATATTCGTTGTCTTCAGCACATTTTAAAGCAGTGTTTAAAGCTGCGCCTCTGAATTACCAACTTTTTCGGAGGCGAGAACTTCAACGCTATTGTCCTCATCTTGCTCATCGTCCTAACACATTGCCGCTCGCACAATCTCCTCATCAGTTAACACTTCATATCTTTGTAACTTGCTTTCGGCTCCACCAGCAGCCCATTCTTGAGCTTCTACTTCACTTATTTGAGTATCATTGGGTTCCCTCAACCTATTAAAAATCTGGGCTAAAGAAACATCATCATCTGGTTCGTCATTATCAGTGAGAAATCCAGGGTGTAAATTCTTCCATAAATTGTTAATTGGGGATGCCTTAACATCGGCTCAGCAATTATCCAAAAAAAAACTGTGTCCTTTAAAGATATCGATTTTAATGAGTCCATGAGGTTCTCAGAACATAATGCAAGACAGTTAACCAAAAGTGATTTGCGGTCATTTAACTTCACATTTTGTATAACGTTCTGATCCTTTGATTGTATACACGCCGTGGTGTTAGGCGGCAGGAACATTGCAAAAATTTATCCGTCTTCAGACACAAGTTTATTTGTCGATGGATGCCCAGGACAATTATCCAACAATAACAGTACTTGAGGAGGCAAAATAACAGACAAAAGATGGCGATGGACCGTTGGAATAAAAGACTGACGACGGGTTGGCTCATGGCAGCCCGCACCAACACCCACCTCCCTCGCGAACCCCATTGCCCGGCCGGATTACAGCGATCACCGAACAAGCGGGTGTCTGTATTAACGAGGCCCTACTGTATTTTGAGTCTTGTACCGTTGCACAGTTTAGATGGATTTTAATTTCTTAGCAATATAATAGTTAAACCTACTTTTAATTATTTGAGCGGCGGAATTTTAGTAGTCGTCAAAAAATTAAAAAATTCAGTTCGATTCAGTTCTCCCTATCTTCGACTGTGTCAACTGAGTAGTAGATTTGTGATGATGCGTAAGTTTTGAAAGAAGCAAATCATTTATTTTATTAACTTGCTCATTAGTATTATTTCCAACAATCAAAATACCGGAACTGTCATTGCGCTTAGTGATTAATACGATTAAATTTAGGATTTTATTGAATGATTCATGCATCGTTCGGCGCCTACCATATTTTGATAGTTATTTTTGAAATGTCAACATAACGTCAAAAGCTTTTAGTTGGCATGATTTTTCCGACATCATCGTCATTATTTAGCCAATTTACAAAAAACTTTATTAAAGTATACTAACCTAACCCTGCCTTATGAATCACTCCATTCATAGATTAAAACTGTATGAAAATCTGTTTGGTAGTTTTTGAATTTATCGCGTTCAGACAGACGCGGCGGGAAGACTTTGTTTTATATGTAGATATTGCGCTGTATATATAAATGTTTATTTGAAAATAAATAAATAAGTAAATAAATGGGTATGAAAGATGTCGATTGAAAAATGGTCAATAAACCTCACTCCAGCATCATGGCATCGCTCTCCAAATTTAACCTTTAAAATAAATAAGTATCAAGACGCACCTTGAACACTGCAGTGTCGGTGATGTTATCCAAATACTGGTGTATCTATATCTAAAAGCACCAGGTCGTAAAAGTTGTTTTAATAAACAAATGTTATTAATAGAGCTGAAAAGATAGTGGTAACATTACGCAGACGCACGTTTTTAAAATAACAATCGAGTAACTTTATGAAGTTGGTTTTCAAATTTTAGAGTGGCCAGCAGTACATATAGATTTAACATATACCTTTTATCCAGAGAAGACGCAACATTCCATTCATAAAACTCTGTTTGTTTTGTCGCAATGATTACACGAGAGTGGCCATGAGTATGACAAATAATACCAATCGATTCTCTTTGTCCCGTTATCGTGCTGGCAACGCTGTAACATTATTCTGGAGTTACGGCCACGCTTGTAATCAGTGACGTGCTGTTTGTTTAAAATGAAAATATATCTATCGGGTAATATTTAGTTTTTTATGAGAATATGTTTATGAATAGGTGATACTTGGTTTTTTATCAAATTGAAGTGCTAAAATTATTTTTCTAAACCCCAAAAGTTGGGCGCCAAATTGTGTCACCCCAACTAAACTGTTTTTTTAAAGTTACAAAAGTTAGGTGCCAATTTTGTGTTGCGTTAAAGTTTCCTTTCTAAAGCCAATAGTGTGTAATGTTATGAGTTACTTTTATAAAACTAAATTATTCCAACTCAAGGGCTACTAATTGTGTACTAATACCCGTTAAACTAAATTATTTTATCAAATTAAAGTACTGAAAAAGAATTTTAAATAATTTTACCTAACCATCTGAAATGAAAAAAAAACTTAAATAATTATCATTAATATTAATTGGACAAATAAAATGTAATGTATTTTAAATTTTAATTTTAATGTTCAAATTATTTAATAACAGCTAAGTAACCTAAAGAAAAATATTTAAATATTGTACTCAGGGTTCCGTTGCTCCTTGAATTCTCGATTGGATTAAATTTGAGGTGATGTATAGATTTCTTATGAAATACTACTATAAAATGGATCAGGAAGGTATATAGTTCTTCAAATAACAACGAATGAAGAATAATACCACTGAATAAGTGTTGCTAAATAACTGGGAAATAATGAATAACCTTTTTTGAGAATATCTCGAAAAGTATTGATTTTCACATCGTTTGGTTTTGAGATTTGTATTTTACGCCTCAAAATAATACCTTTTTATTTTGATATTGAAATCGTCATCGCTACACCACTGGATGAAAATATAGTATACAATTAGATGTTCTAACTTAGTTGGGGCTTAAATAATCCTGTTTTTTACACACTTGGCAATGACGAATCATTTCTTCCACTAAATTTTACTGAATTTTACCAATAATATGTTGAAAATTACCGATAATACTCCAAAATCTCGTTGCAACAGCGCTACTAATAATAGCCGGTTTCGTAGTACGCACAGATCTCTGCAAGTGAAACGATTCGGACAAGCCGTGCGGCGTTGTCGCTTATTGAGCGACACATTTTTATGATCTAACGGAATGAAATAGTTCAATGGTTCAGCATTCCATAAAATGGGTTGTATTATTAAGGTTGTTATAATTCGTGAAATATTAACGAGATAGCATTATGGTTACAATATTGTTGCAAATATAATCAACAAATACTATGAATGATTCAATACCAATCACAAATCTCTTGCCATAACTGGAGAGCTGGCAACATCATAGCACAACACATTCCAGTCGGCCGTATTAAAACAATACAGTCGACCAGAAAGTGGGGATGTATGATCGTGTTTAAAACTAAATAGTTCCGTCTCCTCTGATAATAGGTCTATAAGATTTAAACACTATAGAGCATGTTTGGGGCTACTTAGAACGATGCATATGTAAGATCTCGTAATATTGCTATAATAACCTAGATTATGCCAATAAAGCCTAGATCAGCAGTAATGAAAAGAAAAAGAAATTAAATTATTAAGAGAAAATACACCAGAACCACCTTTAAAGTGTGTATAAATCTGTTTCGTCGTTTCGTCAATCTTTCTTTATCCATCCTATCTACGTGTCCAAACCATCTAAGCATTCCTTTATCTATTTTTGCAACCACATCTTTTTTCACACCAAAGCGTTCGTTCCCTTATCTCACTATTCTTTACTTTATCTAAGCGAGTCACTCCGGCTATACTTTTCAGACTACTCATCTCCTCAGCACCAGTTGACGTATGACGTGCGTCTACTTACTATACTTCAGGATGTACGATGTACGTCAAATACACGTTGTTAGGTATATATGCTTTTTACTTGGATTTTCTGCTTGCACTGAAAAAAATATTTCAAGAGAAATAAATAAATATTGAAAATATTAAAAGATTGAAAAATATTAAGATATTATGATCGGCCGGCATTGTTGTCGCTCGTTTAGTAAATCTAAGGAATGGAGATATTACTCAATTTCTTACTCAAATGCATATTTTTGTTGTGACAATCGCTCGCCGCGTAAATATCACTAAACTGGTTAATTTTTAATGAAGCGGCAAAATCCTCATGTGTTTACAAAAACCCTTTTCAACTGCACCAAACACAAAAACATATCAGCACCGCCGAAGAAATACTAGAAATACTTTTTATTATAGCTTCATTCGGGTTCGAACAAGAACTGTTCTATAACTGTCAGGAGTTTACGCAGTAAAATTGGTCGCGTTCGGGTTTTGTTGTACTGTTCTAGAACTGACATGTTATGCGTTCGGGTTTTTTAAGAATCGTCCTGGGATAGTCCTAGAACTATTCGAAAAACCAATACCTGTCCTCGAGCAAGAACCGTCCTGGGATTCGTCCTGGACAAGACGCATGGTCGTAAGCAGCATTTGCCATAAGAAGAGAAGAAGAGACCAAAGATTTTGTGTGCAATGGGATCAAACCCACCCATTCGGCATTTTTCAGAGCCATTCCTGACGACAATTTCAAGTAATATTAAAGGAATTTCTGACGATAAAGAAAAGCACTTCTTTGTAAAAGAAGTAATTGTGATATTGTATTTTTATGGGCTCTATAGCAGAATAGTGTTTTAGCATATTTTCACACACCAGATATTAATATCTATAGTCCGTTCATAATTTGTCGATAGCACAAAATGTGCGTCCAAGTCATAAAACGGCCGTAATAGTCGTAAAATCATAGGCGGAGGTTCCTGAGGTGTTTATTCATGTCCGTACACAATTTGTTGATAGCTCACTGCAAGTTTGACCCTCATTAGGTTTAGTACGTTTTTGATCGCATTTAATTTACGGCTCGTTGGTGTTTCGGCGTCTACGGCAGTAATTAACGTCTCTAATATTTATTTTGCGAATTTTGTGCAGTGCGTGAGTAACTTTTTTTCATATTCCTACAAACATATACGTACCTTTCGTTCCTGCTTGTTTTGTTTGATTGCTTGCGATGGCTTCGTCATCATCATCAACATCATCAAGTTTTACACCGGTACTGTTGCGTACAGTCAGTAAGTCTGTCTATTCACCAAGAGAGAAGACTATTGTTTTGAACGTTCACGATGCTCTGCTTTCTCAGAATCCCACAAACACTGTTCAAAACATAATCAAGAGTTGTGCCCACATGACGGGCGTAGGGAAGTCAACAATATATAGGTTCCTATCAGAAAGAAAAAAACAGGGTATAGCTAACCCAAATACAAACGAATACTTAAAGAGGGGGAGAAAACCTATTGAAATTGATGAATTTGCCAAAAATGGTATTCGAAGGAAAATTCACGAATTTTTTTACAAAAAAGAAATACCCAACTTAAACAAAATTTTACAAGAAGTTAGAGACGACCCGGATTTGCCTCATGTCGGACGAACCAAATTGTGGCAAGTTTTAAAAGAATTAAATTTCCGGTGGGAGAAATCAGACCGAAAATCACTTTTGATTGACCGGGAAGAGATAATATGTTGGAGAAGAAAGTATCTAAGATCTATACGAAAATTTCGGGCTGAAGGAAAGCCAATTTACTATCAGGACGAAACGTGGGTAAACGCAGGTCATACTCTCACAAAAATTTGGTCAGATAAAAATATATCAAGCTCCAGGCAAGCCTTTATGGAAGGTTGGTCTACTGGTATTTCCCCACCCTCTGGTAAAGGCAGTAGATTAATAGTTTCTCACATTGGCAGTGAAAAAGGATTTGCTAAGCATGGTTTGTTGGAATTTCAATCCAAAAGCACAAAAGACTATCACGAGGAGATGACAGCTGATGTTTTCGAAGAGTATTTTGAGCAGATGATTGAACATATACCACCAAACTCAATTATAGTATTAGATAATGCACCTTATCATTCACGACTAGTAGAAAGACTTTCAACGACTGCGTGGAAGAAACAGGATATCATTGAATGGCTGCGGAATAAGTCCCTGCCTTACAAAGATGGAATGGTTAAAGCAGAACTTTTAAAAATTGCCCGGCAACACAAATCTAAGTTCAAGAAATACGTAGTTGACAAAATGGCGGAAAGACGAAACATCACAGTCCTTAGACCCTACCACTGCGAATTAAATCCAATTGAACTCATTTGGGCACAAATGAAAAGCTATGTGGCTAGAAAAAATACGTCATATAAAATACAAGCTGTACGTGAATTGTTATATGAGTCTTTACAACATATTACAGAACAAAATTGGCGAGATGCAGTAAGACATGTAATAGAAGAAGAACAAAAAATGTGGGATCTTGACAATATAATTGATGCGACTGTAGAGACACAACCGCTAATTATTAACCTGCAAGACGACTCGGATTCCGAAGATGATCCTGTTTATTTTGAATTTGAATAGTTTTGTAAGTAATCGTAGTTTATATCATTTAAAAATAGGTATTAATTAAATAAATGTATCTTTTACAAATTGCAAGTAACTTTTTATTTTTAAATAAAATAAAAAAATTTTATTAAAATAAAAATACAATTTACAGTACCTACAGTTTAAGAATATTAATATATTTATTTATTTAAAGTAACGTAATGATTTAATCATATACTCTACGACACTGGTCAGTCACTTCCACTCAAAATACCTACATAATCGGATTAAAAGTTCTATAGCTGTATTGTATTTCTTCAGATACAAGGTGGGTTAGTCGAAAACATCTTAAACTGCCAGTTTTAGGTTGGTTTATGTTATTATATCATACTACCTGTCCTCTCTGTATTTCAGTTCTCTAATGAGGGTCAAACTTGCAGTGAGCTATCAACAAATTGTGTACGGACTATAGTTAATTTTAATTTTTTTACCTTAATGAATATAATTTTCTGATATTCTAGAATACCTAAGGATAGATGCAATGAATGGTTGAAAGCTATTAGAAGACCTTTAGAACCGCATCCACCCCCTTCAAGAAGAGAATGTTCAGAGCATTTTGCTCTAGAAAGTTACTTGAATGTTCGTGGCGAGCTCAGAAGATTGAAAGCAATTCCAACTTTAAAGTTGAAAAGTCAATGACGTAAGTTTGTAATAACATTTATGAATATATATAAGTGGATGAATGCTTTTTGTTTCCGTATTTTACCTGATATTCCAGAATCTTATCTTATCATATCAACAGGAGAATCCTAATGACTTGCAGAGGTGAGTGCATGTATGATTAAGATCATTATCCAAAGTGTACTAATGAAAAAAGAATAATATTGACTTGTTTTGTAGGAAGAGAAGGACAATGAAGGATTAAGAGGGAGCCCAAAACAACGAAGAAAATTGTTGAGAATGTTTCATAACTATAGGTAAGAGCTGTCATTAACTAGCTAAGAACAGACTCAGTCCATTTGTCTACATCATAAAGAAGGCGACTTTTTTAAGATTTTAATGATAAACCGTGACTTATGATTTGGTGTTAATTGCAAATATCTTAAAGTTGATGGTGCATTGGCATTGCTATAATTTAAATTGCTATAGTGCAAGCATATTCTTAAATATAATTGTTATTGTGGTACTGACCTGGTCTTTTCCCAATATCATAGTAACCCAGATTTTATGTTCATCAGACCACAAAATAAGTACATAAAACGAAATTGATACACAAGATAAACTGAGTCTGTACCTTGCATCGCCCGTTTCTATATCAAAGCAATAGGATTACATTCAGGAACTTAGTCCAAATGTACCCTAGAGTATATTTTCCACACTGAGCTTTTCATAAACAGCAAGAGTCCTTCTTAATGTCTTACCTCAAATATCTGAGCATAACTCGAGTATTATTGAGCATGTTATTATACAACAAATTGTTGTGACTGTTTAACAAGGACCAATATAATGTTGTTTTCATGAAATCCACTTTATTTTAACTAGTCTTAGGTCATCCTATTTCTAGGCGGGAAGAAATGGGGATTTCAAAATGACAAATTTTTTTAAGACATCTAATTTACTTCATTATAACAATTTCATAAGAGATTTTCTTTTCAGCTTATCTCCAAGAAAAATGAAGCAAAATTTATTTAATATTAAAGAACAAAAGTCCAAGATTGTAAAAAGATTAAAAGTCTCAGAAGCTCATGTAAAAAGACTTACTACAAAAATAACGCACCTTAAAGAAGTTCTTAATGACTTGAATTTTAAAAAAACATGATGTCAGATGAATCATTGACAATTCTAAAAAATACTGTGAATCACATACGATATGCTTTGATGAGGCGGTTAGTTGGAAATCTAAAAAGGAAGAAGACTAACAAAGCACTGTTTCCACCAGAATTGCGTAGTTTTGCAATGACATTACAATTTCATTCCTCTAAAGCTTATGAATGTGTAAGAAAACATTTGGCTTAGCTTTACCTGCACCCAGTACCATCAGAAGTTGGTTGTCCAATATTCATTGTGAGCCAGGTTTTGCTCAGACAGCATTTGACACATTGCGAAGAAAAGTTGCCGAGAATACAACAAAAAATCTAAACACTCTATGTTGCCTTATGTTGGATAAAATGAGTCTCAAAAAACAAGTTGAGTTCAAATTCAATAAGATATGAGGATACGTTGATCTGGGGACAGGAATTGATGATGATGAGATGAAATATGCAACCGAGACTCTAGTTTTAATGGTTTTATCTGTAACAGAGAATTGGAAAATTTCAATAGTCTATTTTTTAATAAATGGTCTTGTAGGAAGGGAAAAGTCGAACATTATCAAAACTGCCCTCAGAATGCTATCTGAGATAAATGTAACTGTTGTTTCTGTTACTTCTGACGGACCCTCAGCTAATTTTAATATGGCACGAGCATTAGGTGCAAAGCTAAAAATTAATAACAGAAAAGGTATCCAGCCATATTTTCTGCATCCTCCAACAAAAAATAAAGTTTTCATCATACTTGATGTTTTTTGAAGTTAGTGAGAAACAACTGGGCAAGACTTAATGTAATATTGGATAAGGGTGGCAATGAGATTAATTTCAATTACATAAGGAAACTTTATGAAACTCAAGAATCAGTTTCTTTGAGAATTGCTTCTAAACTCAGAAAATCCCATATAAAGTGGACCAAACAGAAGATGAAGGTAACTTTTTAAAGAGTTAATGAAGGTTTCATTTTTTAATGTGTTATATTTTAGGTTAATTTGGCTGCCCAAACCTTAAGTAGCAGTGTTGCAGATACATTGGAGTTTTGTGGTGATGATCTGTGTTTAGAAGATTTTCGACATGTGGAGGCTACAGTGAAGTTTATCAGAATTATTGACAGATTATTTGATCTATGTAATTCAAGAAATGCTTATGCTGGTGATTAGGGACCATTAAGAAAAAGTAATGAATTCTTTTGGAGTTAAATTTTCACAGAATCAATTGAATATTTAAATGGTTTAAAAAACTGCAAACTCTATTTATCTAGGAATAGCACCCCAATAAAAGGATTCATCAAAACCGCCACTTCACTGATGGATATCTATGATACATACATTAAAACTAACATTTCAATTGATCACTTGTTGACCCACAAAATGAGCCAAGACCACCTGGAATTGTTCTTTTTCACTATAAGGTATGTATAATCTTGCCCATGCCCATATTACAGAACATTACTTTAAATAATGATTCTGATTTGATCAAATATATGTCCTAACTACTAGATTGTGATAATGAACTGAAATACAATTTTTACATTCTCCAAAATTATAATAAATTAACTTACTTTGTACAAAATGCCTTTTGAAATTAATGAAACTTTTAAATGCTTAAAATGATGCTGTCCTTGTATCATTACCTCGAAAATTACTGTTTTTTTTCAGATTCAGAAATGGTTCCAACAACAATCCAACGCCATTTCAGTTCAATTATACGTTCAAGAGATTGATGCTGTACCATGACATAAAACAAAGTGGAGGAAATTGTTTATGTCTAGACACCACTTCAATTTTAACTGTTAGGAGTTTTTCTAAACCAAAACAACAAGAGGTATCAATTGATGAGTTGAGTTCCATGAAGAAATATGGATCTGATGATGCAAAAGTTATGGACGATCATGATTTTGGCCAAGAATTTTCACCTGTGTTCGATGTCATTACTGAAAATGTGTTGGTATACATTGCTGCTTTTGTAGTTAAAAAAATCAAAAGTACTATGAAATGTAACAAATGTGTTTTAGCATTAGAGGTTGTTGTCAATAACACAAAAGATGACTGTCTAGATTTTACCAAATTGTTAAGAAGGAAAAACAGAGGTGGGTTAATTAAACCTTCTGATAATGTTGTTTCAATTATACGCTTCGTAGGGTTATAACTTAAAATGTTCTTAGCAACGACTGGTAATAAAATGCCAACACAATTTTTTTGTTGAAAAGTTCACTCTTCAATGTTACCTGAAATTTTTGGACTTCAATAAGGAGGTTTTTTCAAATCTGGATGACCACCTTCTAGATTCTGTAACTTTTTCAGAAAGCCACACATCAATTCTCGTAAAGCTTTTTATACGAATGTGTACAAAATTGAGATTCCATGAAATTTCAAGGAAACAAACCGAAACTGAAAGGGCTACTGCAATAAGAAAACAATTGACCAAATTATTATTGTTTAGAAACCAATAAAAATATAAATTTTACTTTTGTTTATTATTTCTAATACAAAAAAAAGGTACATCCATAATAGTTTCCACTTTTATTAGTTCAAATAGCAAAAGTTCCATCAAGTGTGCATTGGATGAAACATCCTGTCCTCTGTGATGCCTACTTATGGCAAAATAACACAAATTTTGGCTAGAGTATTTTTTAAAATGTCATAATTTTTAACGACTGAAATGTTCTTTGTTGAAGTATAATCACCATTACATTAATTAGGTACATACTTTTTTTCTTTTACTCCTACAAAGTGAATTTTTCAACATTCCACCTGCTTTTGTATTAGACCCATTACATTTACCTGAAGTACGCCAATGTGATTCTGACAGATGACAGACACAATGCGCATGCCCTATGCCCAGCAATTAATGGATCAATTTCAATGATAGGGTTTTGACAGTCTAGTTTAAGGTTATGTCTGTGGACCTGCCGCATGATCACAGGGTGTATGAAACCCACATCACTAGATAAACTGCAACGCGCCGCTGGCATGGAAGCACCCCACATACGACGATCATCAGCTGAGTATATTGAGCGTTTTAAACAGACTTTTGACCCCAGACACGTCATGAACGGACGTACGTCGTACGTCCGAACTTAGAATCGCTGGGATTATTTACTTCAAATAAGAATGGTAGCTGGAGCTGAAAAGGTTAATCTTTCATGCTTCTGCCAAACCCAAAATTCACTACCATACATAAGTGTAGGGACCAGCATTCGTTTATGGACAGCCAGACGTGCCTTTTTTGACACGTTCTGGCTCAAATAAATTGTCATAATAGGAGTAACGCCATTAGACGCCGATTGGTAGATTTAAATACGTTTCAAGTTATTTTTATTTCGTAGTTATTGTTAAAAATTAATATAAATTAAAATAAAAACATTGCATATGGTCCTTCATTAACATTTTTTACATGTTATTCACAATTTTTTTATAAATATTTTATTTGCATATTTCCCAATACTTTTTGTGACGAGTGTATATCCCATCTCTATTAAACATAAGACATCTGTACTGCTTCCATAAAAAATTTGGGGTCTCTTAGATTAATTTGACAAGAAATGTAATTAATATGCTTATTTTTTATGTTTACTGAGACCTTTGCTAGATTTTCTTTACAAAAGTGATTGGAACCTCAATTTAGTAAAGAGGTTGTTAATGTTATTTCATTGAATGCTTGTCATATTAAAATTCGTGTAGTTGAAGTTATATTTAATTTTTCTCTTTTCATAATTTTATATCAGTAGTATTAATATATATATATATATATATATATATATATATATATATATATATATATATATATATATATATATATATATATATATATATATATATATATATATATATATATATATATATATATATATATATATATATATATATATATATATATATATATATATATATATATATATATATATTTTACGCTGTCGAAACTTAAAAACCTTTTATAGTTTACTGTAACAGCATTACAGTTTTCTATAACTTTTGCATTACTTGCATTATGGTTATTACTTTATAATTTCCAAATCAAAATATTTCGAAAACGGTACGCAGTATCGAGTTTTGCAAGAAATACCTTTTTGGTGTAAAATTAATTGATGTTTAAGTTCACTTAAAATTTTGATTAATAAATCTAATTTTAAAAAAGTTATGTTTAATACTACTTGGTACGAACCGTGTAACTAGCGCCCTCTATGAGAGTCAGATATAAAAACTAATTCATGGGATGTATCAGCTTCTAAAACATATTCGTATAAAATTCCATTACAATGTTTCCACTAGTTTCGTCAAAATCGTAATAAATGTATATAAATTCGATCATCCCAAACAAATACTTGTGCAACGACTTTCATATAGGCTCTAGGGCTACGCTGGATTTCATAAACCACATAATTTTTTATTACCTTACATGGTTCTTCCTAAGATGGTGTTAACTTGGGAGACACAACTTTCTTTCGATGTGGATTTTACAGCCATACTCGATCTCCTTCTTTGAATCCCTTTGAATTTGCTCTAAGGTCGTAGCGAGCCTTCATTTTATTGCTTGTCAACCTCAATCTCTTCCTGGTAGTTTCAAGGATTTTAAACAAGTTATCCTGAACTTCTTTCTCTTCGACACATTGTGACCCGAACAACAAATCACAGAGCTGGAGTGAGCTTTATAAAATCAGCTGCTCTATAGACCATCAAAAATAATGGAATACGTCAATCTCAGTCTTTCTGATGCTCCTCTACTACTTTGGAACGATACCTGAATGCCTGAATTCAGTATTTGATTTTCAATGATTTTCAATATGTTTGTAGGTAGTCAGTGTAGTTAATGCACAGCAAGCCATTGTTTTGGTTTACTAGATGATAATGTATTTGTCTGGCATGAATTCTGAAAAATGATTATAGCAAACAAAACTTTATACTTTTATTTTAATAATTTATCATCAGTACATACCTTAAAAATTAATTAAAAAATGTCACTGTCAAGATGATGAAATTTGGCATAGATCACTGTTGACGATTGAATTCTTCTCTTTTGTTAACCATAGTCACAAAATGTGATCAAAACATATCCACGTTTGTGCATATTTTCAATACTCCTGAGTTAAATGTTAGATAATTGAATTCAACGTGACATTATTAATAAATTGCCTTTAATTGAAAACTATTTTTCCAAGACTTGTATGTTGACGTCAGAGACTGTGTCCGATATGGTCGTTTTCTTTTCGAGTAAGAAGAACTAATTTCTTATCGATATCGGAAGAAAGTAGCCATTTTGTATTAGGTTGATTTTGCCTCGTGCCACGAGTGAGCATTTGAAATTCGCTTTTAGTTATATAAATTTTTGATAAATTTATCCATTTGTGTTGGTGGAACAGAATCGATATCTCACTAAATTGTTGACCTTCTTTGGTTTTGGTGCCATTTTCCTATCCAGGAGGATTGTGCTGACTGGCACGAGATCCCCATTGACCTATAGAACATGCCTTACATCATAGGTAAGTCTTTCACATTTTTATATTCAGATTCAGGATTGTATGGGGAAGAAGTTGGCTATCCCTTTCGGACTCAGCACAGCAATAACAGAGGTGTTTCTGTCGTAGTTTTTAACAACCACTAGTTGGGAACAGAAATGTTTAAGTAACTTTTAGCCAAAGCTAGGGATAGCCAACTTCTACCCCAACAATAACAGCGGTGTTTCTGTCGTAGTTTCAACAACCACTAGTTGGTAACAGAAATGTTCAAGTAGCTTTAAGCCGAAGCTAGAGATAGCCAACTTCTACCCCAACAATAACAGAGGTGTTAGTTTCAACAACCACTAGTTGGGAAGCCAACTTCTACCCCATAAAAAGCTATGTAGGCACAATGAGATTCCCTCATTGTAGATAATGGATTACTGAAACGAGTTTGGAAGTCGGCCGATGGAAAGAAAACAACTTTCCAAATGGTTGTGTCCAAGACAAGGATTAATGAAGTTTTGGAGGAGATCCATGGAGGAAAATCAGGTGGTCATCTAGAAGTTATTAAAACTCTGGATAAAATAAGACAAAGGTTATATTGGGTCCAATGTCGCGACGATGTAAAAAGTTGGTGTAGAAGATACCCAGTTTGTAAAGCGAGCAAAGGTACTAAAACAAGATCTAGAGGCAAAATGGAACAGTACAACGTAGAAGCTTCTTTTGAACGAATTATCATCGATGTAGCAAGGTCATTTCCAATAACAAATGACGGCAGCAAATACATACTGGTTGCTATGGATTACTTTAGTAAATGGGTTGAAGCTTATGCCCTGCCTAACCAGTTGCAAGAGTCCTGGTAGACAACATGTTCTTACTATTCGGAGTACCTATGGAGCTACATTCCGATCAAGGAAGGAATTTCGAATCAATCTTATTCAAGAAAGTTTGCGAATAAATGGTAATCAGCAAAACCAGGACTACTCCACTACATCCACAGTCAGACGGCATGGTTAAAAGGTTTAATCGAACTATGGAAGAACATCTGTCCAGCTGTTTACGATTCTACGAAGCTCACTCCAGCCAGCATAATCTTCGGAAGGGAACTTCGTTTGCCCTGTGATTTGGTGTTCGGGTCACCAAGTGCCGAAGAGAAAGAAGCTCAAGATTATGCAGATGAGCTACAGGATAGTTTATTCAAAATCCATGAAACGGCTAGGAAAAGATTGAGGTTAGCAAGTAATAAAATGAAGGCTCGCTATGACCTTAGAGCAAATTTGAAGGGATTCAAGGAAGAAGATCAAGTATGGCTGTATAATCCACAACGAGAGAAAGCTGTGTCTCCCAAGTTGACACTATCTTGGAAAGGACCATATAAGGTTATAAAAAGAATAAATGATGTGGTTTATAGCATCCAAAGCAGTCCCCGAGCCAAGATGGAAGTCGTCCACTTAGATTAAAGCCTTACAATGGTGAGGTTGCACAAGTTTTTGATCAGAAAGATCAAATTTGAGAGGGGAATGATGTTACTATTTGTGAGGCCGGCCTTGTCGACTGTGGACTTGAGGTGATAGCGCGCCGACAACAATTAGGTAAATGCATGATTATGCCGCAGGCGATTGAAAAAAAATCCCGTTAAATTCTAGAATACTAAAACTCGAGTTGCTTCTAGTAACAATTTGGATAAATATAAAAAAAGGCAGCGGTCGCGTGTTATACAGTTGTGAATTCCCAATTGATTTGAAAAGTCAAATTTATTGTGTAGAAACATAAGAATAAAAATAAAAATTTTAAAAAGAGTAGCATATTATTTAAATACTTGATTAACTTAAAAAACGGACATAAGAAAAAGATAAATTAATTTTTTGGATAATTTTATATTGTTGCGGTAATTTTGTCCATTAGGAGTTTATTTTCTGTATCCCTGATTTTTTTTTATTTTTGTAAACATCCTCATCTTGGAATATTATGTTTCTGTCGATTTTTCACCTACAACCCCGATTGGAAGTACATATTTTGGAAATGACACCCAACTGCCCAGCAACAGAACATTGTACACCTGTGTTATCATTAAAGTTTGCAAATTGTTTATTAAAAAGTAAACAGTACTAGGGTCATGCTCTTACTTTCTATCGCAACAAGAGCAAAAGTTTTACTTTGTTTTGTCACGGTGTCACGGTGTTTTTAAGTTTTTTAACTACCACCCGTATATTTGGAGAATTTTAACTCTTGAAGCTTTAATACGTCGTAAACTAACTAAAACATTTTATTTAGTTTTGTACGATAATAGTGGCAGTTCTTAGACTTAACGTCAGCGGATACGCATCCACCTGTATCGTAATTCCGAAATCACTGTTGCCCCATTCATTCTAACAAAGTAGCAAGCCATTATTATTATTATTACCGACTGGCACCTGCTTAGATTTCCGAATGACCGGACTTTCAACCTAGCCGCTTTTAAACGGGGCTGCATTTGGGAATTGGTCGATTTGAGGTGAGTGTGAAATTTAGGCACTGCAACTACGACGGAATTTTTTATATTTAGAACACACCTGTTGTTTCTAGTAATCCTCTACCTGTGCAACCGGACAGAGCCGGAATCGTATCACTATTGACGAAATGTCTCAAAATAAAAAATAAACTGGCAGTCATTGGGACTGCCGACGGACTAAGAAAAAACTTAAAGCTATAAAATAAGAGTAGTTTTTTTGGATTTTCAAATTAATTGCAGCATTAAAAATTAACATTACTTTTAGGTCAGTTTCAAAACAGAATTTTTTAATCGATCATTTAGTTACAATTTATGCTAATATTTAACCTATTGGCAAAAGAATTAAAAATGTAAAAGTTTCTGTTTCACGGATAAAATTTAAACTTTTGCTATTGAAAAACCAACTTTATTTATAAACTCCTTATACATTCTTACTATTAAGTGGTCAAACAAAATAAGTCTCAGTTTTGTACATTTGTTCCTTTCTTGCATCATGTTAATTATACATACTATTCCCACATCCTAATTTATCTCCTACTCCATTCTGTCTTGTCTTAGTTTAGGTAAAAAATTTTGTGGTTAAGAGCAACTTAGTAGCACTTGTACTATCTAAGTTGAACTTCGCCTTTTGTATTTTTAGCTGCCACCTTTCTGATTCGAACCAATTTACATGTAACTAAGGTGACTATAAAGATGATTATTATTATTATTAGACTGAGGCCTTACTAGTTTGTTGCGTTGTTTTAAATCTATATATATATATATATATATATATATATATATATATATACGAAAGGGGTGAGAAGCGATGAAATATAAAAACTATGAAAAACGGCTGTTGTTAATGTCGAATACATAGTTTTTGAAGTCGCTGACTTTAATATTAACATTTCCAGTTATGTTAGCACGCATACAAAAGGGGTGGGAAGGATGTGAAATATAAAAACTATTTAAAAAGCCGATTTAGTGTCGAATTCATAGTTTTCGGGGTCGCTGAGTATGATAGTGATATTCCCAAAGCTGGCAAGCTAACGTTCGGACAGGACAACGTCTGCCGGGTTCTGCTAGTTATTATATATTTTAAGTGACATGCCCAGGACATGCCACACTATGCTTTGCGTCGTCGCACGTGACGTTTCAACGTATCGACTAACGTGAGACGGAGCGGGGGGAGGGTGATGCACTGCGCTGTCGGAGCTCCGCTGCGACGACGGACAGTAGTGATGGGAATAACGGTTCTAACTCGATAACGTTCTAGTCTGGAACGAAGTTAAAGGGCGCGCTTGTTATGGAAAGAACCGAATACCTATAACAACATGTACATTACATAATATTATAGTAGTGTGTAGTTTTAGAATTAGGAGGATTATCGCTTCTTTTGTCTGATATTCCACACGTTATTTGGTATTGTTTTGATGTAAGGAATACAGACAGAATCCTGTGGACCATTTCTGAATGCTTCTTGGATGTTTTCGGGCACTTACAATTTTATTTTTTGTTTATAGTATATTTCCAACTGGGACCCTATAAATGCAAAACACTATCTGAGTGGTCCAACAAACTTTTATGATTTCTAAATGGTTCGCCACAGCTGTTATAGTGTGGTTTATTATATTTTTGCTGAGTACTCTGTTTTTATTTTGAGTGGTTAAACATACTTTTTAACTTATATGATTTCTAAATTAAATGGTCCCTAACAGCTGTTTTACTTAGTATTACTTACAGTGGTTTATTTTTTTTAATGTTTTTATTTGGAAGCCCGCCGTAAACAAAAGGTTTTATCATTTTTTACTTACAGGGGTGTACCTATTATTATTATATTATTTTTTTGTATGTACTTATACTTTACTTGGACAGTGTGGAACAGCCAAATGGAATAAATTCGATAACGAATAAATGAGAGCGTATTGGGAAAAACGCTTGGACACGTCGATTTGTATTTTTAGATGCGCATTTTTTTCAAAAAAAAAAATTATATAGGGCGTGTCATGTGTCAGTGGCCGATACCAACTTTCTTATTTTAAATACAACCCCCTGTATATTATTTATTTTTTGGATTCTTCAGAAAATTCCAGACATAATTCATGTACAATGTCCCATACCTATCTTTAACTGTTTTGGAAATATTAAGTGTTTTCAGATGAATTACAAAAATAAAAATTAAAAAAAGAAAATTATTTTATTTCACAAATTCGCTACATTACACTCAATACATTGCCGCTATTGGTCTAATGAGAATCCCTACTGGATGAGAGAGGAACATACGCAATATCCTGAAAAATGTAATGTTTGGGCAGGAATTGTTGGAAATCATATCGTAGGTCCCTTTTTCATTGATGGCAACTTGAATGGAGATAAATATTTAGAACTGCTCCAAAATAATGTCGTGCCAACTTTGACAAACTTATAACCTGATCCAGCAAACCCACAAGTTCCTGCCAATATACTATGGTTCCAGCAAGATGGAGCACCGCTCCATTACCAAATCAATGTCTGGCAGTACCTGAACCAAATCGGTGGATAGGGAGGCGCGGATCGATAGAATGACCAGCACGATCTCCTGATCTGACGCCATTAGACTTCTTTTTTTGGGGATATGTCAAAAGTATTGTATACAAAACTAAACCACTCGACTTACATTGACTTAAAAAGACGAATCACGCTTGCAATTAGAACAGTCACGCCTGAGATGTTGAGTAACGTTAGAAGACATTTCTATACCAGATTAGCATGTTGCCAAGACGTTCACGGCGAATATTTTGAACATCTCTTACATTGAAATTAATGGTTTTTTTTTTTTTACATTATTTGTGAAATAAAATAATTTTCTTTTTTTAATGTTAATTTTTGTAATACATCTGAAAACACTTAATATTTCCGAAACAGTTGAAGATAGGTATGGGACATTGTACATGAATTATGTCTAGAATTTTCTGAAGAATCCAAAAAATAAATAATATACAGACGGTTGTATTTAAAATAAGAAAGTTGGTATTGGCCACTGTCACATGACACACCCTATATAATTATTATATAATTATTTTTTTTTTGAAAAAAATGCGCATCTAAAAATACAAATCGACGTGTCCAAGCGTTTTTCCCAACACGCTCTCATTTATTCGTTATCGAATTTATTCCATTTGGCTGTTTCACACTGTATACAATAACCATTAATATTATATAACGTTTTATTACGTAAACGTAAAATTCTATACGAATTGCGTTTTTGTGTATAAGTAGATGTATGGCAATTATGGTGTAATCCGTTGATATTTGCTCGTGTTCCATTGATATGACTTAAGGATCTACAGTAAGGTTAATAAAATGGTCTAGTTTCCACATTTTTTCTTCTTCTGCTCAGCACATGTTATTTTTTTGGAACGTTCCAGTCTAGAACGTTATCGAGTTAGAACCGCCCTCTTGGGTTGCGACGTCGTGCTCTGCAGGCGATGTTAATATCCTGCTTCAGTATGAAACTTCTATAAACTAGATATTTATACTTTATTTGTACCCTCCGTTTTTGACTTTAAACCAGATGATCTTAGAAAAGCGTATTAGTACTTCCAAAGTTGCATCTGAGGCAACCCTACTATACATGATTGCCAGCGCGATTAATCCCCGATCTCCGACATTACGGTTAATATAAATTCGTTTAACTGAAGAGCGAGGATGCAGACTTCTATTCATATCCACTATCTTTCTGGTCTCTTGATTCATTGACAATACCTTGTTTACTATACAATAAAAAACACCAAACGAGTATGTCAATATTGGTACAGCAAGAACGTTTGTTGCGGTACTTTTGTTGGTATCGGAGAGTTGTGTTTTCCAGATGCGCCGATTATTATTAATATTATATTATGGCCTGTAGCTCGACCCTCATTAAATCTTTTAATAATCCTTCGACTGCAAGTACCTGGCGCTCTGCGCAAACAACTAGTCCCAAATTTGTTATACTATTCAAAAAATGTAGTAGCAGCAGGTGTAAGTTTTCCAATGTCTCTCGTAAAATCGACCTGATAAGAAAAAAACGCGAAGCGACCTTTTTCAGGTTCATCAGCACCGTTGACGTCACACAGCGGGGGAAATGAGGTGCACTTTTGAGCACACACACACAAACATACCAATGTTGTTTCCACAATCAAGCGAGCCTTTCCGCATCTTATAAGGAATAGCATTTGCGGCATTCGACTGTTTCCTTATATAGCCCACTGCGAACGTGACCAATTGTTGTCGACCATTCGGATACACGGAAGCGCGATTGTCAAATCTATTTAAAAAATTTATCATATGATCTTCGAACACAAAACAACATCAAATAAATATAAAAACAGATCGTGGTCGTTCGAAATGGTGAAATCAACAATTTTGGTTTTTCTTCCTGACGTTTCTATCCGTTTCGAATTTTAACTTTGTGGTGCTGCGAAACAACCCTGCTAAGCTTTTTCTCAAATTTCGGAGCCAGGATATTCTTCTTTTACGAAAGCGCGATTGTCAAATCTATTTAAAAAATTTATCATGTGATTTTCAAACAAAAAACAACATAAAATAAATATAAAAACTGACCGTGGTCGTTCGAAATGGTGAAATCAACACTATTGGTTTTTTTTATTGACGTTTCTATCCGTTTCAAATGTTTGCTATCATCATGGCAATTTGAACTTTGTGACGCTGCGAAACAACCCTGCTAAACTTTTTCTCAAATTTCGGAGCCAGGATATTCTTCTTTTATCGGGTCCTTGTTTTCCTTATATTTGCAAGCAAGACAAAAGTAATGGTATTTGAAAAAGAGTAAAGCATAAAACTGCAAGCTACCGATTGAATGAAAAAGAGTGGGACAAGTGAATGAGTTTGTCTATTTGGGTTCAAAGTTTACGAGAGACGGTAAGTATGATATTTAGTGAAGGGTGTTGACATGGAAACGAATAAATGGGGCTCTATATAACTTTTCGAGCAGCCAAAGCGTGGCAAAAAAGGCACGATTGGCTGTGCATAGAAAAGTGCTGGTTCCTACACTTATGTGTGGTAGTGAATGTTGGGTTTTTCAAAAGATTAATGCTGCGGAGATAACTAGTCTGAGAAGTATAGCTGTAGTGACTTTCTTGAATCAAGTAAGTGAAAGTATGATAAGAGAGGATGAATGAAAGAAAATTGACAAAACAAAATAATAAGGTGAATGTGAATGGGCAAATCGGTAGAGGTCGACCTATGCGAAAGTATCTTGACCAGATTGCAATTGTTTTGAAGAAAAGCCAAGCCAATAGTACCTACCAACAACCGACGAGCATGTATAAAGTAGAAGAAGCTAAGGACCGTAGAAAGTGGAAAGAAGTGGTGTCTGCCTACCTCTACAGGAAAAAGGCGTGACTATATGTATGTATGTAATTATTTTAAAGTTAATCAATGTTTTTATCGAATCCAAATTAAAATTTTAGTATTTCTGCCCGAAGTTAGTTCTAACGACGCGCTTATCGGTAACCGTTACAAAATATTTAGGATACACCATTGGTACCCAATTCGGTTTAAATCGGAACTCGAAGTGGTGATGGTGTTCTTATGAAGTGGAGACGTTGCAAGTCTGCCTTTCATTAGTGAAATATCTCTATTTTGTTGTAGATTCTCTGCATGAACAAACCTAATGTCATTGTGGTGACTTCCCAAGATCAACTGACTAAGTTTTTCTCGTAACTAGCGAATACTCGGTAAAGACGGCATCTCGGCGTTAGCATATCTTGCTTGTTGGCAGCCACTTTGGCCGGCGGCGTCGAACAACATCTGGCGCCATCGTGGAGTCCGTTTGCTGGTTATGGTCAGGCGGCCAACTTTTCAGTCTACCGGTTGTTAGAACATGCCGAATATGCCCCGATGCTCGTAAAACGCGAAACCTTCTTCAGCGCAGTTCTGCAGCACCACACGTACACCTACTCGTAGAACAATGGCGTAATTGTATGCTACTTTATTTCGCAATTCGATCTGACTCTTGCGGCAGGCGCGACGTGAGGCATTCGCGTCCAAATTTATTCTTTAAAAAAACCGAAATGTCGGAATGGGCGCTACAAAGAAAACTTTGGTTTCGTAATGTGCCAACCACGGCTTAAACTTGAGAAAGGATGGTTCAATATTCACTCGTTAAGTTACTTTTCGATATATATACGAGAGAGATCTGAAAAGTTTCCGACCTAACAAAGATACAAGACATTTTTTTCTTTAAATTTATTTTTATTTTTCTCCATGGTCTCCTTGTAAGTCTACAAATTTCTCACAGCGATGCTCCCATCTCTTTAACCTGTCCAAATAGAATTCGGCGTCTTTCTCTGCACAATAATTGTTTACGAAGGTGATGCCTTCTTTATTTGACGAAAATTTCTGTCATCCGGGCGCAATTTTTAGATAAGGAAACAAAAAAAAGTCGCTTGTGGCTAGACCTGGTGAGTAAGAACGGTGGTCAAGCAGTCCAAACTTTAATTCGTGGATTTTCGCCATGGCAACTATTGAGGTGAGACGGCGGCATTGTCTTGGTGAAACATTATTTGTTTTTTCTACAAATCTGGCCATTTTCATGAGTGCTTGTCGAAGACTTTTAATTTCAAAATCTTGCCGCAATGTAAACATGTGTCAGTCTCGCACTAAACATGATTCCAGAACGGCTGTAACTTTGAGCACATAAATATTGATAACTAAAACTCATAAAAACCATATTGTTCGCAATTGAAGTGAGGCGGTTCGCAAGCTGAAATAGTCTCGTAGAGATTAAGTGTAAAAGGCAAAAGTTTTCTTTTGAAGAAATCTACAATTTAAGACTCAACAAACTTCATTTAAACCAATAGGATCGAAGATATAGCTTGTTATAGTTACGTCTTAAAGAACGTATTTTTGTACTAATCACGATTTTCTAAAATAACCTAAAAGCTACTGAATTTGGTGGAACTTTTAGGGTTTCTAACTATATGATATTATTTCTGCCATGTACATCTTTCGACAAAAACCCAAATTTTGGTAATTTATTCCAACATTTAGCTTTCTACAACAATTAGAAATGAAAAAAATATATAAAAATTTTTTTAGTTTCAATCAAGATATCTCCGGTCCTACTGGTCCTATTGAAGTCTATTTGATCTAGTATTGTAGGTTTTTTTATTGCAAACAGCTTTCCTATTGAAATGCATTAACCTCCGCTTCTTTTGGTCCAAATGAAGTCTATCAAGTTTTAAACTTTTAATTTTGAGAAATAATAAGAAAACTTTTGCCTTTTTACACCTAATCTCTACTACCATTATTTTTTGAGCTATACAGCCAAAATATCATTTTTTGAATTTTTTTGCAAATTCAATAACTTTTAGTAGTTATAGTATTGTTCCTCCGATTTTGCGAATCTCAAATGTTGACATATCTCCACATTTCAAGGTCCCCAGAGTCGAATTTTAAGTGGACGTCTGTGTATGTGTATGTTCGTATGTGCGTTCGGAATTATTATTCGCCTCGATTATCTCGAGAAGAAAAAATGATATCGACGTAAAACCAATTGCTTTCGATGCATAATTAAGAAACTTAGAATTGATTAGATTTTCGGCAAAATCGGTCTTTTTTATGGAGATTCAATAAACTGAAAAAAATGGTAAACTACCTGACAAAACAAACCACCTTAGTAGTTTTGGTACATGGTATTTGAGAGAGTGGTGTCTCCAGCTAATGGGATTATAGCTACTGGAACTCATTGACCGATATTTATTTTTTAACATCCATCGAAGTGGCAAAGTTAAGTAATTCTTTGTTAACATTAAAATATAAATATTATAGAAAACTATAATATTATTTTTGTCAGCGAATAAGAATAAAAATATATAAATCTGATTTTTAAAAACCAGCTAGTTTCGCCGAATGTTACCTATACTCTAGGCATATGTGGGGCGATTATATATCAGAAAACAACTTTCCTGGCTATGTGCCTCACGACGAACATTGAATTATATCTGATAGATAATCGTGCATAATCCATTTCGGGTGATATGCAGATGTTTGTTAAGTAACAGAAAGAGATTTTTAGCTAGCCAGGGTACACTTACCACTACATATATTCCCATTGGAAGTGTTTTTCGAATATTGTTAGGCCGTTACATAGGTCAACGGTTACAATAGACCCCAGCGGTTACAAGCTACCTTTACCGCGTTCACGCGGTGTGCCCGGCGTGTCCCGGTCGCATGTTCGTAAGTAGCAGACGCGTTAGCCATCCAGGCGGGATCCGAATGAGCCCGAACGCTAGCGCGTATGTAGCAGACGTATTAGTCCTAACGTGAACTAACTCGTCTGCTACATAATATAAACACATGCATGCATGCGAATCTGTAGTCCTTCCACATGCACCAGTGAATTAATTATTTTTATTGTCAGTTGACGATTTCGTCGTGAAGAAGAAACACTTATTTTATATTATTGAAATGATGGCTATCCATAGTAGTGTATTTCCGTCGTGCTCCAAGGACAGCAGCAATTCACATATACACATTGAAACACCATCAATGGAACAAGCATCGGGAAAAACAGTTGAAAGTGTTGAAAAATAAGATGGGGACATGGAACAAACATTTGTGGCTTCTGCAGAAGAAGTTGAGGATATGAAAATTAGGTGGTCGGAATTCTCACAAAATGTAACGAACAATTTAGTGGACGATCCAGTGTAATTTTACCCTGCCATAAACACATTTCTGAAAAATGTGGAGAAATATGCGAAAACAAGCAACTCACTGATTAGCGGACTACATACGGCTTTCAAATATAATGGTATTCCAGCGAAACACAAAAAAAATAAGCGACTAATCTCCTGAAAAGGGCAATACATTCTTATTCAACCAACTTCTCTTGCTAGAAGGAAAATGGGAGGGAAAAGGAAATCGGGTAATACGATTAAAAAAAAGCGCCACATTCTTTGCAAGTATGTGTTGATCGTAATATTGGTCTGGGAGAAAATAAATTCAGGAAATAATTTCGAGGATTATATTCAAATTTTCATTATTTGTTCCATCTCTAGATTAATGTTGATTTTTTTATTCAATTAAATCGTCCAAACTAGTTCGAATGTGTTTTTTCTTTCCGTATTAGATTCGCTACCTAATGTCCGTGTCTCACGGGCACAATTTGATCAAACATATCTGTGATGTCATCAATGTCGTCATGTCAAACAGCAGGTGAAATTTAATTTGACATGTTGGATGAAATATTTAGGTTAGGTTGTTTGTTTTCGTCAGGTTTTCATTTTTCATCATTTATTATTTTTCTGCCAATCTGAAATAAAAAAATGAATACATAGGACTATTTTGGATAATTATAGGAATCTTTTGTCTTGCTCCTATTCTAAATTCATGCTATAGGATCTCACCTCATTTCTGCATGTATAAATTCACGCATAATTATTTGTATTTATCTTTTCACTATATGGCTTGATTTCATCCATTAAAAAGCTGAAACATCTTTCATCCATCCTTAGGTAGTTTCTGAAACTATATTAGGATCTTCCAGTCTGACTTCATTAAAAATCATAGGTAGGACTTCCCTACCAATATTTCTTCTTTGAAGCCATTGTCTTGTCCATATCTCCCTCTTCTTTTTATCACTCTCTGTATTACAACTACAGCACAAAATATCATAAAATAAATTTTAATTTAATTTTTCCTAGTGATTTTTCCCATCATAAAAACCTTACCAATATTTTTGTTCAAAAGTCTTCAAATCGTGTGACCAGGATTTCTTGACGTTTCAAACCATTTGAGTCAAACAGGCAAGAATGACGTCACATCAAACAAATTTGATCAAATTGTTGGACCGTATGACACAGACTTAATGCAATGCTGCATCTATCATAACCCGAAGCAGACGAGTTAGTTCACATCAGGACTAATACGTCTGCTACATATGCGCTATCCGTTCGGACGCTGCCGATCCCGACTGGATGGCTAACGCGTCTGCTACTTACGAACATGCGTCCCGGTCATGACGAGGACGCTGAGCATGTACTTCTTCATTGCCCCCGATTTTACGACGAATGCCTAGCGGCGGATCTCATCGGATAAAAAAAACACACGCACATTCACGATTTGTTTACAAATCTATCTGCTTTGTTAAAGTTTCAAATTTCAAAATCAGAGAGCGTATTGCTTGGCTTGAATCGCAAATAAGCAAAAAAATTTAAGTACCATATAACATATTTAAATTTTACGACAATCTGTGTATAATTCTGTAATCATTAAACAATCTTAAGGTTTCCAAAACCCCTCCGTCTTGAAAATTTTACGAATCTATGAAAATTTTAAGTTTTTATTTATTGACCTATATATAATGCTGCGTAATAAAATAACATACAGTGTGGAACAGCCAAATGGAATAAATTCGATAACGAATAAATGAGAGCGTGTTGGGAAAAATGCTTGGACACGTCGATTTGTATTTTTAGATGCGCATTTTTTTCAAAAAAAAATAAATATATAGGGTGGTCATATGACAGTGGCTAATACCAACTTTCTTATTTTAAATACAACCCCCTGTATATTATTTATTTTTTGGATTCTACAGAAAATTCTAGACATAATTCATGTACAATGTCCCATACCTATCTTCAACTGTTTCGGAAATATTAATTGTTTTTAGATGTACTACAAAAATTAACATTAAAAAAAGAAAATTATTTTATTTCACAAATTCGCTACATTACACTTAATACTTATTTCCCATTTAGCTCTTAATATTGAGAAAATAAGCAAACACTATTAATGCGTTCCTTTTTACTGATATAAAATAAAAAAAATACAAAAACAGTTTTGTTTATTTTCGTATAAAACTTATAGCCTTAGCACCTTGTTGTCTGTCTGCATGATGAGAGAGGAAAATACGCAATACATTTTGTAATACATCTGAAAACACTTAATATTTCCGAAACAGTTGAAGATAGGTATGGGACATTGTACATGAATTATGTCTAGAATTTTCTGAAGAATCCAAAAAATAAATAATATACAGGGGGTTGTATTTAAAATAAAAAAGTTGGTATCGGCCATTGTCACATGACACACCCTATATATTTTTTTTTTGAAAAAAATGCGCCTCTAAAAATACAAATCGACGTGTCCAAGCGTTTTTCCCAACACGTTCTCATTTATTCGTTATCAAATTTATTCCATTTGGCTGTTTCACCCTGTATGAATTTTTTAGTAAATTCCTCCCGTCTTAAAACATCTGCTATGCCAATAACAACTGCCACCTGTTAAAATCGTAAAAACTTAAATTTTTCTTCATTTATCATCGGCATAAAATTTTAAACAAGTTTATTAATTTGTCTCTGCTCATAATTATAATATGACACTTAATAATTAAAAATTAAATAGGCTAATAATTATTAAAATCTCTCATTTTAATAATTAAATTATTGTTTTATTATAAAATCCACTTAACTCATTTGATTAATTTAACCTGTAAAATTACTGTTTAAAATGTTACTGTCATGTAAGCCCCATCTGAGGAGGAGTTGCATGTGATGTTAATATTATACATGATGCCCTAAAAACCAAAGGGATAAAAGTAAATGTAGGCAAGACGAAAATAATGATTTTTGAATAAGTAGAGAGCATTACAAACTGTGACGTGCTGACTGAAGAAGACGGAGTGGAACAAGTGAAAGAATCTGTATACTTGGGTTCAAAGTTTACAATAGACGGAAAGTATGACTCTAATATAAAGCGAAGGGTGTTAGCAGGGAAACAAATGCACAACTTTATGAGCAGCAAGAAAAAAGGTACGACTGGCTGGGCATAGAGGAGTGCTGGTTCCTACATTTATGTATAATAGTAAATGCTGGGTTTGGCAAAAGAAGCATGGAAGTACTCGTAAGATCAATACTTTGGATATGAGTAGTCTGAGAAGTATAGCTGGAGTGACTAAGATGGATAAAGTGAGAAAGTGTAATAAAGGAACGGTTTGGTGTGAAATATGTAGCAACAAAGATGGATAAAGGAATACTTGAATGGTTTAAACACGTAAAGATAATGGATGAAACAGATTTATAAGGCGAGTGTGAATGGGCAAGTCGGTAGAGGTCGAACCCGGCGAACATATCTCGATCAGATCTACATTGTTTTGAAAAAAGACCAGGTCAAGAGTACCAACAACCGACGAGCATGTATGAGAGCACTGATGATAGTAGAAAAAGCGAAAGATGTGTGTAAGAACCGTAGCGAGTGAAACGAGGTGGTCTCTGCCTACTAGTACGGGAAAAAGTCGTGACTATATGTATGTATGTATAGTTTGTGACCATATTATATGGAAAATAAAGTTTTAAAACATTTTTTTATCTACTAGGTAAAAACTTACTTGTTTTACTTACCCGTTACTACAAAAAAATATTATCTTGTTACTTCAGCATATCCTTAGATAGCTGCATCTGGTAATCTCCTTCTTGGTTCACATGGTTCTCCATGTATTAAAAACTTTTTATCACTAATGAATAACATTTTTAGAACATTGTTTTGACTTATATTTTATACAATGCTGGTTTTTGACACGCTTATATTATGGTCAAATTACAATTACATCTTTATTAATCAGTAAAAGATTGCATAAGTTTTTAAAAAAATAATTAAATAAGTTTAAACACGTTGCTTTAAAACTTTTTAATGGTATGGACAACTAATTAGGATATATTTAAATATTTTTTATTAATGTTTCATAAAGCATCCTTTTTAACTAAGACTAATTTTCAGAGTTTAATACAAGGCTTTAAATTATTCATCAAAATGTTAGACAATGATCTAATGTTCCTCTTTATTTCTCTAAAACCACTTTATATTATTTTACACAATGGTCTAAAGCAGGGATTCCCAAAGTTTGCGATATGAACCCCTTGGAGTCGAAATCGGTTTCCCAGGTGTCGACATAAATGAAAACTGATTATGGGGGTCGACGAAGTCTAAAAATCGACCTCTATTAAGAAACACAAGTTCTTTTTTGAAAGTTTTGATTATTTTAGTAGGAACATGTGTGGAGCATTGGTGAAAAATAACTTCTATCATCATACCTAGTTACAAAAGACTTCAGTTTGGTTACAAACATTTTGACAAAACGAAAAAACCGTTTGAAAATCAACGAACGCGGAGATTTAAGGTCGATTTACAAACTTGACGTTTCGTTCGCCGCTCGCCGTTGGGCTAACGTCGGCCGTCCGCCACTCGTAGAAAGAAAATTCTACCTTTTCCATCTATTAAAAAAAAAAGATCAAGAAGATTTAAGGTGACACTAAAAATGTCTGGTAATTATCAGTACTACAAAAATATGAAGACGTGGGATCCTGAAAAAAATTTTAAGTACACAAGAATGAATGTTCCGCTATTTGAAAAATTATTGCTGAAAGTAAAATTCAGATTAAGCAACATAGATCAGATGTTAAAATACCTGAGGAAAGGCTGGTAATAACGCTACAGTGAGTTTATATTGTTAATAAAGCGTTATTAAAAATATCTAAAAAAAAACTAATTTCAGATATCTATCACAAGGTACAAGCATGCCTCTAGCATGGATATTTCATATAAGACTTAGCACAGTCCATTATTTCATTCTTGAGACTTGTCAAGCTTTTGTGGGACATTTTAAGCCCAGAGTATTTGAAAACTCCAGATACAGAAGATAAGTAGCTAAGTATTTCTTAAGGATTTAGTAAAAAATGGAATTTTCCTCATTGTTTATGCTGATAATGATTAAAATGAAGGTTAGAGGGATGAACAAGAGCCTCTATGCTTAGTTGGTCGAGTGGGCACAAATGTTGCTAAGTGTTACATGTAATTAATAAGAGATGCCTTGTGATTATATCATTTCAGATGAAGGGCAGGTATCCTGTCAAGAGAGGATAATGCTCATTTAATGTAAATTGAAAAAATAATTTGTTTTAGTAAAATCTTACTTTTTTAATAAATGTCTTTTTATTTTATTTAAATTAGCCTAGCCTCTGTAATAAGCTTTTTATGTTTGTATTTAATTTTATTTAATAGTAAGTAGTGTACTAAAGTGTCTGCTTTAGTTTACTACACATAAGATGCCCACTTAAAACACATGTATTAATATTAAACTTTTAAATCACTTAAAAAAGTGTTTAATACCTTAATTTTATTGCAACAAAGGAGGCTTTACTTTATTTTATCATTTTTTAAGATTGAACTAGAGAAGTAAAATATAAAGCTTGGGTAAATGTAACAGTACAATATTTTTTTCGGGGTGGATAGCGGGTTTAGGACAAAAGTAAACAAACTTCTCGCTCTTCTTAAATCGCCGACGTTTCGATCTTTATTTTAGATCTTTCTCAAGGCTACACATACGGAAAAAAAAACTCTATAAGAGGTAAAATTAATCAACATCATTATTCTTATGTTTCAAAATTTACTATTTATGCATAAGATATTAATAAAAAGCAATTTCAAAGTCAGATTAGTCACAAATTAATCCCTTAGATTCAAATATACAAGGTTAATCTTTGTTAACAAGTAAAGAGTTTTATTAAATTTATTACATACCTTTTTAATTCGTGGAAGTCTTAAGTCTGTAATGTTAATTTTTTTTTAAATCGTATCCATCACAGAATAAAGGACAAACATGTCTACAATTAACATTCAGCAAATAAATTAATCACATAACAAAACAATATTAAAACTTCCATTCCTTCAATAATATTAAAATCACATACATACAACACAAACAAACTGAGGCAAAAAAATATGAGTTTATGTTAATTTTATTTTAATGAACTATTTATTTTTTCTCGCTATAAGAGTAAAAGAGAAGAATTTTAAATTTCCTTATTTCCCTGGACTGTCTGAAAACATTCAACAAATTATAAACAAAAAGGCCCCACAATGCAAATTGGCATTTTATAATATTAAAGTAGTTGGTTCGATTTATTCTAAAATTAAAGATCCTGTTCCTAAAGATGTGTGGTCCAATATAATCTATAGAGTACCTTGCGTGAATTGTGACAAATGTTATATTGGACAAACAAAACAATACCTTAAAAAAAGGATAAACCAACACCAATATGACTGTCGAGAAATTAATAGACATAAGTCGGAAAAACGGCATTAAGCAATCATCATTTCACTACTTAATTTTAATTTTTCGTCAATAAAAGTTTTGGATCGTGAGCCGAATATCAAGAAGAGGGGTTTAAGCGATATGATTTTCATTTTCTTGAATGATACTATAAATTGCAGAACCGATGAGCCTGAATGCACAATATAATAATTTATTTTTCCTATTTAAAAATCAACAAAGATAAACAGCTGTTGGCGTTGATAGTATATAGACAATTAGCGAGAAAAAATAAAAATAGTTTATTAAAAGAAAATTAACATAAACTCATATTCTTCTGCCTCTGTTTGTGCTGTCTGTATGTGATTTTAATATTATTGAAGGAATAGAAATTATTCGTAATTAGTTCATTTGCTCAATGTTAATTGTAGACATGTTTGCCCTGACTTTGAAATTGCTTTTTATTAATATCTTATGCATAAATAGTAAATTGTTAAACATAAGAATAAGTCTACTGATGATGTTGATTAATTTTACCTATTATAGAGTTTTTTCCGTATGTGTAGCCTTGAGAAAGATCTAAAATAACGTTAGCGATTTAAGAAAAGCGAGAAGTTTGTTTTCTTTCGTCCTAAACCCGCTTTTCCACCCAGAAAAATAATTGAGAAGGACATTAACCAGAATAATAGTACAATATTTATTTAATCGTATCAGAAGCATCGTACATAAAATTAGCAGAAAAACATAGCAAGTATTAGCAAATACAGATCATAAGTATAAACAATAAAAACAAAATGTTGGAAACTATACTTCTCCGAAATAATAAAATAAAACCTTTTTCAAGGGTGAAATTGTGTTCACCAAATGTTACTTAAAAAGGAAAACTTTTACTTTCAAAATGAAACAAACCTAAAATGTTAAAATATAATATCTTACAAAGAATGATTTTTGTATAGACGAACTCAATATTTCAACACAAAATATATATTATGAATACACTAGTCATGTAATTTTATTTTATGATGTTTTGGACCAGAACTTAGCCACATCCAGCGCTTCCGGGGTAGCATTCACCAAATCCTCCATGGTGCAGGTGCTTGGGCACTGCTCACACTGCATGAGGTGGGTAGTGGTTTGAGTGTGTCCACAGTCACACAGTGCCGATTCATTTAAGAGGCCCCATCTGCGCATATTCTCTTTGGATCGTGTGACACCAGAGCGCAATCTGAGATTTGCATGTCGTTCACACTTCCATATGACCGGGAAGGAATTCTTCGTTTGGAACTGACCATTCCCTAAGTTAGGTTAGGTAGGTTAGGTATCATGTGAGTGGGGCGTGGTCGCCCCTCCACCGCGACACTTAGTAGGTCTATTGTGGCTCACCCCTAGAGGTCACAGTTCACCGCACAATCCAGCCCTTCTCACGAAGTTCATGGTTCTATAGGGTGAGATTTTTTTTAAAATCGGTAGGCTCTAGGTTGGTGTACCATTTCCTAAGGTGCGCGTTTTCCTCTCGCCACATTGCCAGCTTCACTTGCTGCGGTGTCTCGACGATGTTCTCTGCTGTTTGCAGAAACTTTTTCTAGATTTTAGTCGGCGGTTCTGATGTCTGGTGGGGCCACGCCTGCAAGGCAGTATAATTTATTAGCCAGGGTTGGTCTCAGACAGCCTGAGATATTGTGGCAGGATTAATTGAGCGGTATGTCCACCTGCTTGGCGTGGCTAAAGTTGTACCACACTGGGCACGCGTACTCCGCTGTTAAATAACACAAAGCAAGAACTGTGGTTCTAACTATTCCAGGCTGTGCCCCCCATGTGGTGCCCGTTGGTTTGCGCACAATGTTGTTTCTCGCGGCTACTTTATGTTTAGTGTTCATGCAGTGCTTTTTATAGGTGAGTGCTCTATCCAGGGTGACGCCTAGGTATTTTGGTGTTTCGCAGTGCTCCAGGGGCACTTCATCCCAGTTAAGCTGCAGGCTTTTTGCAGCTTGCCTATTCTTAAGGTTTTGCCTGGGTTGGGTTTGAGGTGGTTTCCCTTATAGTAGGTAATAAGCTGTTCAAGGACTGCTTACATGTTCTGTTCGAATCTATCTATTTGAGTGGTAATGGCGCGATCATTTGAATTTTTAAAACTTTAGGTGCCTTGGGCGAGAGGCTGGTCTTTGGTATAGATGTTGAAAAGTATTGGGGCCAGTACACTTCCTTGGGGGAGATCATTTTTTTGTGTCCTCCACCGGCTTCCCTGACCCTGGAAATCCACGAAGAATCTTCGGTTCTGGAGGAGGTTTCTAATCAGTAAGGTTAGTCTATAGTCCCTACTCAGTGCATATATTTTCCCCAGGAGCAGTCGGTGGTTGATTGTATCGTAGGCTGCTGATAGGTCTAGAACGACAGCCCCGGTAATCTTCCTGTTCTCAAACCCGTCCTCTATGTGTTGCGTTAATTTTAGCACTTGTGATGTACAGCATTTGCCCTGTCTGAAACCTTGCTTGTTGTGGGATCAGGAGGGGCTCGATGACGTCCGTGATTCTGTGGAGTATCATCCTTTCCAAAACCTTATACAAATGGCATAGCAGAGAAATTGGCCTATAGTTTTTGGGATTGTCGCGTTCTTTGCCTGCTTTAGGATGGCAATAACTCGGGATTATCTCCAGATTTTTGAAATTTTGCAGGATGTCATGCAGTTATTCATCATGTCGACTAGCCATGTTACAGGTCCAAAGTGTTTTATTTGCTCGACGCATATATCATCAAGGCCAGCTGCTTTCCGCATTTTGCGCTTACTAATCGCCTTCTCCAGTTCTGCCAAAGTAAATGGCTTGGAAAATTCTTTGGTCTCCTGAGAGGGTTTTCGTTCTATGCCCTTCTTTTTTGTCTTCAGATTGTCAAAACTTGGTGGTTTTCCATTTGTGAGATGCTGATGTGCAATTTGGTCTGATGTAACGTTGGCGTGTAGATTTGATTTGGTGGAGTCGTTGGCTAGGCGTTTCCAAGCCTTTTGACTATCTCTGCCAACATCAGTTTGGTCCATTGCTCCCTTCTTACTTCTGATATCAGGGAGGTAATAACTCTTCCTTTGGTTTCTTCGCTAAAGGGGTTTCTTTCAAAGGGCGTTTGATACTCTTCCAGTAGGGCTACTGCTTCCTGGGTAAGTCCTGGTACGTAACTTGTTTTGCATTCCCTTGAAATAGACGCTCGGGAACAGGTTTTGACGGTGCCCACGAAGCTCTCATAGTTCTCTGGATCTGGGCTATATGTCTGGACTCTTCTAGTATTCTGGTGAATTTAGGCCAGTCTGCCTTTCTGAAATTATATCTACTTCTGAACTTTATTCTTTGTGGTAAAACTGTTAGCAGCATTTGGCACATTATTTGGTGGTGTTGTGTATAGAAAACTGAACAAAATAATCTCAAAAGAAATCAGAAAAGATCTAAGGAAGTACAATACAAATCTAGTAACTGAAACAATCGAAAACAACAGAAGTCTGAAAGTGATGAGAAAGAAACAAATGAGTGGCAAGAAAGAAATATGCAAATTGCAAGACAAATATGGAAAAATAACAACAAATAGAAAGGCTATCCTTAAGGTGGCTGAAAATTTCTATACAAATCTCTATACTAGTCAAAGACAGCAAAACGAACCCCCACCAAGAGTAAAAACGCTTATAAATAAAGGGACGGAAGTGCTGATGCCTATAACACTATCGGAAGTAAGAGCAGCTAGTAACGAAATGAAAAAGCACCGAGCCCCGGGTAGTGACGAAATAGTTATAGAAGCGATAAAATCTGGAGGAGACCCCCTTTATCGATCACTGAGAGATTTGCTAAATAAATGTCTAGAACAAGGAACAATACCAGACGATTGGAACAATGCAGTCATAATCCTATTACATAAAAAAGGTGACATCACTAAACTAGAGGATTACAGACCTATAAGTCTTCTGACACATATGTACAAATTGTTTATGAAAATTCTAACGAAAAGATCAACACCTAAATTGGACTTTTACCAGCCCAAAGAGCAGGCAGGTTTTAGAGCAGGATATGGCACAAACGATCATTTACAAACCATAAAAAGTTTAATTGAAAAATGTATAGAATATAATAGACCACTGGTTCTGACGTTTATAGATTACGAGAAGGCGTTTGATTCAGTAGAACTGGATGTAATATTAGAAGCACTTAAACAAAGTAGAGTGGATTATAGATACACGACTTTAATTAGAAATATATACCAAAATGCTACATCGAATATACGCCTGTACGAGAATACCGAAAAATTTCCCATCAATCGTGGAGTAAGACAAGGTGATAACATCTCGCCCAAGCTATTCACAGCGGCTCTGGAAACCGTATTTAAGAGTACTGAATGGCAGAATATCGGCCTTAACATTGATGGCCAAGGACTAAATCATTTAAGCTTCGCTGACGATATTGTTCTAATTTCAGACAATCTGCAAGACACAGTATTCATGATAGAAACACTTAAAAATTCATCTGAGAAAGCTGGACTAAAAATGAACTTCGAAAAGACAAAATTTCTTACAAATATGGTAATGAGTGATAACATAAACATCAATGATAATGTTATACATCAAGTACAAACATATAAATACCTAGGACACGAAATAAAAATAGGAAAAGATAATCAAACGCATGAAATAAACAGGAGAATAGGCTTAACCTGGGCGGCATTCGGAAAGCTGAGTCATATTTTAAGAGGCAACATACCAATATGTCTCAAACGTAAAGTATACGATCAGTGTATCTTACCGGTGCAAACATACGGTGCAGAAACCTTAACAATAACAAAAAAATCAGTAAGTAAGCTGAGAATAAGTCAACGAGCAATGGAACGTGCTATGTTAGGGATAAGCCTAAGAGATCACTTACCAAGTAAACAAGTCCGAAGACGATCAGGAGTTCAGGATGTCATTGAAAAAATCGCGAACTTGAAATGGAACTGGGCGGGTCATCTGGCGAGACTTCGAGATGATAGATGGACCAAACGAGTCATGGAATGGAGACCAAGAGACAGCAAAAGAAATCAAGGAAGACCTCCAACTAGATGGGCGGACGATCTAAGAAGGGTGACTAAAAACTGGATGCAAGTTGCCCAGAACAGGAGAACCTGGAACAATTTAAGGGAGGCCTATGTCCAGCAGTGGACGCAAACGGCTGCATGATGATGATGATGTTGTGTATGTGGGATGGACTTTAAGCACTGTTGTACTATATCCTCACCGACGAATAGGTTATTCGGGTTATATCCGAGACTCCACCTCCCGCTGTTGAAAGATGGGGGAAGTTTGCTGTCGTGGATAAGTGTCAGGTGGTTTGACTCGGCCCACGCCACAACGGCTTCACCGTTTTCGTCGTCTTGTGCATATCCACATACGTGACTATGACTGTTAAAGTCGACGATGATGAAAGGCGTTTTCTGTTTACCGAGTTTTACTGGTGGTTCAAAGTGAAAATCTACATTTGGGGTCTTCTACAGTGAGGTCACCGTGTATTCGCCAAATTTTACCGTGATGATCTCGATATCTCTTTCTTCGGTGTGATCTGCCATCCTCACTTGGAGGTCCGGTTTGGTGAATACGCGTGATTGCGCGTGCGGTCTTTATGCTACTAGTTTCATTCCTGGAACCTTGGGGCGTCGGTGTTGGATGTCCCCATGCGTTTCTTGCACGCAGAGTACGTCACATTTGGTTTTTTGGACATAGCTCGCTCAGTATTTGTTCTTTGCAATACGAAAGACCTTCTATGTTTACAGAGATGATCGTCAAAGCCGGTTCTGATAAGAACCTTTCCGGTTTTTTCGAGGTGGCTTCTTTTGTGTCCCCCAACAGTACAATGTAGGAGCACCCTTTAAACGAATTGCCATCGATGTAGCTAGGCCATTTTAAATGACAAATGGCGGCAACAAGTCATGATGGTTGCTATAGACTTCAGTAAATTGGTTAAAGCTTATGCCGTGCCTAAACAAGAAGCATGTACAGTTGCAAGAGTCCTGCTAGATAACATTTTCTCACGATTCGAATTACCTAAGGAGCTACATTCCGATCAAGAAAGAAATTTCAAATCAAGCTTATTCAAGAAAGTTTGCATATTGATGAGACTACTCCACTACATCCACAGTCAAATGGCATGGTTAAAAGGTTTAATCGGATTATGGAAGAACATCTTTCCTTAGTAGTGGGAGAACATCAGAAAGACTCGGATCGACGTCTTCCATTATTTTTGATGGCCTATAGAGCAGCTGTTCATGATTCCAAAAAACTCGGCGATATTAAACATTTGAAAGCTTCCGAATAGACGTTTCCATTCTCGAATAGTTTGTTTGCCTATAAAAAGAAATATCGCCGATCGAGTTTGAAGTAAATTGAGAAAGTGATATTGTTATCGAAAGTAGAAAGTTTTGTAATTATCCAAGTGGTATTTTAAGTAAAAATTGATTGTATAGAAATATTAAAATAAATAGTTTAGTTATTGTACTGAGTGTTTAAAATCTGAGTGTTTAAAATCTTCGAACCCCAAGATTAAATATCCCAACAATATCTTCCACAAGGTTATGTGTATAATGTAGTGATTTCGGTTTTCTTGGCGTTTTGGGTTTTTTTGAGTTTAGAAAAATCATTTTAACATTTATTTAGATGAAAAAATCTTATTAGTAATGCTTTTGCCCACGCCTTTGTTCGATCCATCTCAAGTATGCCTAAAAGCATTAATAACATACAAAATCTTTTTTAGGAAAGGCATTTAAGTGTAAAATTCTTTTATATTTTCTGAAGGAACATTTGAAACAGCAGTTAGTATTGTGTAATGACCCTGGTACTAGGTCAATTTTTTTTGCTTTTTAAAAATTAACTTTAAAAGGTAGATAATAAGTTCATACTTATTTCATCAGATACCTAACTAACCTGAGTAGTTAAGAATCCTTTAACAACAATCTTAAGAGGGTAATCTGAAAAATATTCGACCTTAATGAGGCACTCGTCAATAAAAGCTAGGGAATTTGGTTGCGCATCTTTTGATATTTTGGGCAGCTGAATTTATACGTGGCCGTACCAGCTTGGTAGACGATTAACGATCGAAACATCCAAAAACTGCAACCACTGACGATAATATCGCTAAAGTTTACCAAATGATGCTAAACATCCGTCGAATAAAAGTGAGGGAGATAGCAGAGGCTATGAATATGTCCAAAGAACGTGTTTGTCAGATATTAAATCATTAATTAGGCATGAGAAAGCTGTCCATGAATTGAGTACCGCGTTTGCTCACGTTAGAACAAAAACGTGTTCGAATTAATTAACGAAAATAAAACTTGGATTAATCATTATACGCCTGAAACAAAAATACAATCAAAACAGAGGACTGCGAAGGGGGAATCGGCTCCAAGAAAAGCAAAAACTGTTTTTTCGGCTTGGAAAGTGATGGCGACTGTTGTTGGGATAATCGATTATCTTCAAAAAAAAAACATTACAGGAGCATACTACGCATTATTACTAGACATGTTTAACGCTGAAATTGCGGAAAAATGGCCACATTTACAGGAAACAAAATTTTGATTTACCAAGACAATGCGCCGTCACACACCTTAGCGGTTGCCATGGCGAAAATCTACGAATAACGGTTTAAACTGCTGACCATCCTCCTCACTTACCAGATTAAGTCTCAAGCGACTTCCTTTTGTTTCCTTATCCAAAAATTGCCCTTTGCAGAGAAAGACGCTGAGTACTATTTTGACGGGTTAAAGAAATTGAAATATCGCTGGGAGAAGTATGTAGACTTACAAGGAGACCATGGAGAAAAATAAATTTAAAGAAAAAATGTCTTGTAAGTTTGTTTGGTCGGAAACTTTTCAGACCACCCTTGTATATCCATTTATGGAATTTACTCCACTTGATAAGTTTTGCCTGAATTACAAGAAATTGGCGTTTAAACGTAATTTTGCTAATGTTAAGAAGCGAAATTGCAAGGTGCAATCGGATCGACCTGCATGCAGCGACGGTGAAAATTTTATGGTCTCGCGCTGGCGCTGGTTTGTTTGAAAGTGTCGCGTTCTTCGTTTTAAACAAAGGGCTTTGTTTGTAGCCGAACGCCACAACAGCCTTCGAGTACCAACATGTTTGCCCCCTAATCACCTGCTCGCCATAATAAAAAATTCAGCAAACGAAACCTACATTTGAAAAAATGTATATTTGGACCGAATTGTGCGATTTCACATGTCAACCAGCATGAATATGCAAGCAAATCATCAGCCGGAACCAATGGCCCAGAAACGAAGTGTTCTATTCATAAATTAAATTCCTGGACAAAATTAACGCAACAACATATTAAATCATACAAATTGCTATAATGAATTAATTTTAATAATTTTTTATAGAAATTGGTTAGATTAAAAGTTAAAAAAAACGTATTTGGATAATTTAAAATTAATATATCTTCAATATTTCTCTAAAAGCTTGAAATTAAAATTATTCTTTAGACTTAATAACAAAATTGTAATGTTGAAAAAAATAAATTATGGTGCAAATAGGACACTAGTAGCGAAATTTATGGTGTAAGTGCGATATTAGTAGAGTGTGTTGCCACCTCTACTTTGGATCACAGCGGATTTATGCGTCTAGGCATATAATATAATATAATATAATATAATATAATATAATATAATATAATATAATATAATATAATATAATATAATATAATATAATATAATATAATATAATATAATATAATATAATATAATATAATATAATATAATATAATATAATATAATATAATATAATATAATATAATATAATATAATATAATATAATATAATATAATAAACACCTTGTCGTGGTGGAGGGGTTTAGTAGCTACAATGATTCTGAGAGCGATGCCGGCGGGAGTTTCATATTCCTGGTAGGGCCACTAATGCAGGGAAGGTCGAAGATGAGTAGTGAAACTAAGGACAGCTCAACAGGAGCCAACCTGTAAAAATCCGGAAGCTAAGGTGTAAGATATCGTGCCGAGAGATGAATGGCTACACGTAGTTAGTCGCTAACGATTCCCTGTGAGCACTTGGCGAAACTCACTTGTATTTTAGCCTTGCTATGGTAAGGGAGCACTGCCATGGTTTGCTTTTTTTTTCTGCCCTACTCGTGGGATTTGTATAAAGCTACCAAATAAATCAAACACTACAGAGATACCTCTCTCTATAAATAGAGGAAACACGAGCCAGGAAGAGGCGCTTCCACCCCGGTTTCTGGTCGTGAAAAGAAAAGGTGATTTTACCAAAGTTAGCCCTTTTCTCATTCAGAAAGCACTTTTCGGCATTGTTGGATCACAAAAAATGATCAAGAAATCTAGGGACGCTCTACTAGTAGAAACCGTTTCTGCATCTCAAAGTGGTAGACTACTGGAGATTTCCAGATTACAAGATATGGAAGTTGAAGTATTCCCACATAAATCATTGAATGAATCCAGAGGTGTTATCCACTGTCCTGACCTTCTGAACTGTTCTACCGATGAAATAGAAAAGAGCTACAGAATCAAGGAGTGACTAGGGTATATCGAATGAAAACGAAGAGAGATGGCCGACTTGTTGATACTCCCAATCATGTATTGACTTTCAATAGCACAACCCTTCCAAAATTTGTTAAAGTTGCTTTTTACTATTTGCCAGTTAGAATGTACGTTCCTCCACCGCTGAGGTGTTTCCGTTGTCAAAAATTCGGTCATACTTCCCAGCGCTGTCAGGAGATGCAGGTTTGTGTGTGTGGAAAATCTCTATCGCTATAAACTGTCTCGTCGACAATACACCAGAAAGCATTGATGCTGTACTTTATGTAGATGATCTCACAATATATGGTCATGGATCCTGTATGGATCAACTTTAAAATACTATGCAGGGGCAATTGAATAGACTGGAGGGAATAGCGAAGCAGAGAGGTTTTAAACTTTCTACGTCCAAATCACATTCCATCCATTTTTGTAGACTGAGAACCACGCATTCACACCCCCAGCTATATCTACAGAATCAGGAAATTTCAGTCCGAGAAGAAACCAAGCTGCTTGGTGTGATTATGGACAGCAAATTACATTGGAAACCACACATCGAATATTTAACTACGAAATGTCGAAAAGTACTGAACTTAATGAAATGTATGGCTAGTATAAGGTGGGGCTTCGACAGAAAAATACTGGTAAAAATATACCATACACTCATAGAAGCAAGAATTGACTATGCTAGTATAATTTATGGATCTGCTCGTCCCTCAAACCTAAAACCGCTTGATAGGATACAAATTGCAGCTATCAGACATGCAACAGGTGCCTTCAGGCTTTCCCGTCGAACTTGAATTATAAACATTTTCAAGAACCTGAAGATATTTATGCCCATCGTCCCACAATCACCAGACCGGTTCACATCCGGATGTTGCAACTAACGGATATTACTCCTTTCCCACCAGGCCAAACATTGCAGTAGCAGAACACGACCTCGCCACTTGGAAGAGATTTTCCCCTAAAATAAATGTTGCCATAGGTAAACATAAAAAGGAGAACATTCCTGCATCAGTCTACCGCTCACTTTTCATGGAACAGCTAGCCCAATATAATCAGCACTTGATCATTTATACGGATGGATCTAAGACCAATGAAGGTACAGGGGCAGCCTTTTTTGTTAACGGTGACTCCTTTTCGTGGTCCTTGAATCCTGATTGTAGTATATTCGATGCGGAATTGTATGCAATATGGCAAGCAATTCTTTTCTTCTCTTTCGGTCGAAATGAATAGTGTCTGATTTGTACTGATTCCTTGAGTGCCGTGAACTCTATTGAAAACCTTTTTTCAAAGAATATATGGGTAGTAAGAATCTTGGAACTAGTAACCAATTTACAAACTCATGAAAAATATGATACAATCTTGTGGATTCCGGGGCATTGTAATATCATGGGAAATGAAAAAGCAGACTATAAAGCAAAAAACGCGACAAGCAGAGTCGCAGACGAGGGAATACCAATCTCCCTACCCGATATCAAACGAAGGTCAATTAAGAACAAAAGCCCGAAAGCCTCACAAGAAGAGAACAAGTTGCATTATGTCGACTGAGAATAGGTCACACAAATGTTACTCTCATTTACCTCTTATCAGGATCAGCAAGACCCATGTGCGAATTCTGTCGAACACGCCTCACTGTACCACACTTATTAGTTTGTCAAAATGATGGACAGTTGAGAGGCAATATCTCTATGCGACCTGAAATCGAAATAGCATTAGGAAATAAAGTAGAGGATATCGAAAAATTACTCACCTATTTGAAAAACACAGGAATGTTTTTAAAATTGTGAAATCATATGTGTGAAGAGCGAAATAACCAGCGCAGTTGACGCTCTATAAAAATAATAATAATAATAATAATAATAATAATATATATATATATATATAAACAGAAGCAAAAATAATACAACGAACCAGGAGACGACGGAGCAACCTCGGTTTCTGGTCGTTAAGAGAAAAGGTGTTTTTGCTTCAACAAATCCCTTCTTGATACAAAAATTTATCTATGGACAAGTGGGATAAGTAAAGAATTTAAAAAAAAATTAAAGCAGGTTTACTTATGGAAACGACCTCTGCAGCCCAATCGAGACAAATTACAAGTTCACCATACCCAGAGTCCTCATAAGAATCACTCTAATATAAATCTTTCTTCTTTTACCATTGATTCAAAATGGCTAATACAATCATTCAATGGAACTGCAACGGTCTAATAAATAATCTGAGTGAAATCCAAATGATCAAAAATAAGAACTCTCCTATAGTTTTAGCAATTAAAGAAACCCATCTCAAACCCAATGAGTCATTTCAATTCCGAGGTTTCCAGTGCTTTCGCAAAGATGTCCATCCCCAACATAGAGCGAGAGGGGGTGTCGCTATTTTCGTCCGGTGTAATATCCCTGCAACAGAAATCAGATTAGCGACTGATCTCCAAGTCACTACAGTTCAGATTGAAACTCCATTGAAAGTTACTATATGTAACATATACTTACCTGACGGAAATTGGTAAACCCACCACATCCAGGATATTATTGTTCAGTTACCTCGCCCATTCCTAATCGTAGGTGATTTTAATGCTCATTCTCCTACTTGGGTAGACCCTATCCAAGATACTAGAGGCCGACGAGTAGAATCTATAATAGATTAAAATAATTTATTACTGCCATTGTGAATGCCGCTGAGGCTAGCATTCCAATGACGAGACCATCTAAATCCCGTCGTCCTGTTCCTTGGTGGAAAAATGATATCAAAACAGCTATACATGAAAGGAAAAAAGCCTTTCGTAGCAGTCCGTCTACGGCAGTTCTTTGTGATGCTCCCATTCCACCTCTCGACCTAAGGAGAGATCTCCAAACAATAACATACTCTACCAGAATTCTTTCTCAACTTTACCACATCAATCATTCTATTTTTTTTTGTAATAACAATTATTCAAATAGACCAACGATATCCAGAGCAGTGAGAATTCGCTACCGTGAAGCCTGTGAGAAATATTCGATAAACAACTACACAATCCAGAACGATCTACCTCTCTAATTCCACCTTGGCAATTTTCCCTACCAGAAATAAATCTTCAGCTGTCATTATCGAAAAAGAATGACACATCTCCATCTATATATAGGACCCTATTCACAAACGAACTAAATTCTTACGATGGTAACCTCGTTATATACACGGATAGATCGAAAACGAACGAAGGAGTCGGTTCAGCAATTGTGATAGTTGAGAATGAATATAAATGGTCTTTGAACTTTTACCGCTCTATTTTTACTGCTGAATTATTTGCAATTTAGCAAGCACTCCACTTCTTCTTATTCTCCGAGTCTCAAAAATGTATCAGTTGCTCAGATTCATTGAGTGCCATTCACTCATTACAGAACATCTTTACAAAATGTGCTTATGGTATAAGAATTCTTGAATTAATCACACATTAATCAATTAATCACCAGTCATCAATTGGGAGAAAATGTACCATACTATGGACACCCAGCCACTGCAACATTTCTGGCAATGAAAAAGCTGATATAGCTGCATCTCGTGACCCAGAAGATGAAGGAATCCCTATCACTACCCAAGACATGAGGGCAGCTATGAAGGAGATAATCAATAAGACGTGGAAAGATAGATGGTCAAGATATGATACACAACTGAAAATTGTTAAACCCAATATAGAAAAATGGAATTACCCCAGAAAATTGAATAAACGAGAACAATTCATAATTTGCAGACTAAGAATAGGACATTCCCACTTAACTCACTCCTACCTTCTAGCAGGTGATCTTAGACCTAGATGTGACCAATGCAATGAGAGATTTACTATAGAACATATCTTTAAATGTACAACGTACACTCATCTTAGGAATACAGAATTTAATTGAAAATATATCATGGAATACAGAGAATTCAGAAAGAATTATTGCTTATTTGAAACATCTCAACGTATACAACAGAATATAAGATCTATGGCAGCTATATGATCCTTGCAATCGAATGCTGCGCAAACAATAAAAAATAATAATAATAATAATAATCCCCTGTGGGACCTTGTAGCGGTGGAGGAGCTCAGTAGCTACAATGATTCTGCGAGCGATGAAGTAAGGGAGTTAATAGAGAAATGCAAGGTATAGCAAATCATATTCCAACATTTAATAGACCAATGTTACCAGATAAGATTAAAGTTGCCTTCTATCGATTAAACGTTAGATTGTACGTAGTATTGTCAGAAGTTCGGACATACATCTTTGAGATGTAACAATCAGCGAAAACGTGTTTGTGGCAAACCAATGCTTAAAGGATCTCCTTGTGGGGAGCCAATCGTCTGCGTAAACCATTCAGCTCGTTCAAGAATCTGCCCTGTTTTTTAAAAAAGAAACTGCTATTCAAGAGATAAAAGCCAAAGAGAATATCTCATACTTTGAAGCAAAGAAGAAAATTACAAGTCTGACACCCACTCCAGGTTTATCATACGCCAATTCGGCAGCAAGTTCATCTAAAATTGAAGTACCAACTTTAATCAAAGAATTAGTTCCTACACTTGTCACCGCTCTGAAAGAAATTTTCGTGGCCAAAGAAGTAAGCAAAAAAGCTGTTCCCAGAACTTCTTTTACCCCTCTTCCTCTAAACCATAGGCCTACTATTGAGTCGGATAATAGCCACATACCCGGATGTTCGGACGCAGGTTCCGAAAAGCGCAAGAGGAATGAATCCAAAGAATTGTCCTCGTCAGATATTTCTCTAGTAATTCCTCTAGTAAAGAGAGAGACAAGAAGAAAACAAAAGGATGGCCAAAAGGTAATCCTCGAAAAGATTCTTCTTAAGAATCTCATACCCATTGTGATATTTCTGTGATATTTACACTTTTAGTTTTCAATTTAATCTCAATAACTGTCTTTTATATTCACGTATTTTTATTTTAATTTTATCTTTTGTATTTTTGTTCAAATAAATTTCTATATTATTCTCTAATGGAATCTATAATTCAGTGGAACTGTATTGGTTGCATTCTTCACTATTGTGATCTAAAGTTAATTTTATCTGACAATGACCCACTTTGTGTCTGTCTTCAAGAGTAAGATCTAAAGCCGAACCAACCGTATTCAATTCGAGGATACGAAATAATCCGAAAAGATACCGAACCTGTCATTCGAGCAAATGGAGGTGTTGCTCTTCTGACTAGAAATGATGTACGTCACTCACCACTTCATCTTGCAGTCTTGCAGGCAGTTGCTACTCATATCCTTGCCCCTGTTACGATGACTATATGTAACCTTAACCTACCTGATGGAAACTGGCTAAAGGAAGACCTGGAAGATCTTATATCACAACTACCCATTCCAGTTTTGTTGGTAGAAGATATGAACTCCCACAATCCTCTTTGGGGCTCTCATCGACGTGATCCACGGGGGGATATCATTGAACAATTGCTAGAAAAGGATGATTTGATCTTATTGAATTCTGGTTCGATGACATACTTCAATTCAAGATCTAGAGATTTTAGAGCGATTGACTTATCGTTGGCATCAGCTAGATTAGCCGCTCATCTATCTTGGAGAGTTCTCGATGATTTACACAATAGCGACTATTTTCCGATTGTTATATCCACTAATAATCGAAAGAACCGAATATTGTCACCTCCTAAATGGCTCATGGATAAAGCTCAATGGTTAATTTTTGAACAACATCTCAAAATACCTAATGAATCTGATAATGTGCACCAGGAGGTTCATAAGTTCACAGAAATCATCAAAAGAGCAGCTAATGAATCAATACTTATAAGGACACAATTTCCAGATAAACGAATGGTTACCTGGTGGAACTCTCAAGTCAGGTATGCCATTCATACTAAGAAGAGAGCTTTTTAATAAATTCAAGAGGATCCCCTTCCAAGAAAATCTTATTTCATTTAAGAGAGCTAGAGCTGCAGCTCGACGCTCTATCCTTCAGAGTAAACGTTCTTCCTGAAATACATACGTATCATCGATATCTACAAATACATCTTTTTCTGAAGTGTGGAGGAAGGTTAAGGCAGTTGCTGGTAATAATGTTTCACAGCCACTAAAATACCTTCGCACGCCAGATGATTCTATCTCTAATTCCCCTTCTTTGATCGCCGAATTGATGGCAAGGCATTACTATGCGGCAAGCAGCAATCAAAATTACAACCAAGAATTCCTACAGTCAAACAGGAACTAGCCCTAGACTTTTCAACATTTGAAAATATGAATTATAACTTACCTCTCACTCTCGTCGAATTCAATTTTGCTCTCTCTTGTTTTAAACCCTCCGGCCTAGGCCCTGACTCTTTGAATTATAAAATGATCAATCACCTCCCCAATGATTTTAAAATGTCTCTTCTTAACTTACTGAATAAAATATGGCACTCAAATACTTACCCATCCCAGAGGAAAGAGGCTATAATTGTCCCTATCCTGAAAGATGGCAAAGACCCGCTATTACCTTATAGCTACAGGCCCATTAGCCTTATCTGCTGTATGGGAAAGATCCTAGAAAAAATGGTGAATAACAGATTGGTTTGGGTGCTGGAATCGAATGGATACCTAGTTGACCACAAAGCTGGCTTCAGAAAACATCGCTCTTCCATATACCAACTAGTATATCTTGAACATGTCATACAGGAATCATTCAGGAAGCAAGAACATGCCATGGCAGTTTTTTTATCTCGAGAAAGCCTATGACATGATCTGGCGTTTCGGCATTCTGAAAAAGCTTCATACCTGGGATTTACGTGGTAACTTACCTCTATTTGTATCTTATTTTCTTTCTGACAGAACTTTCAGAGTGAGAGTGGGTGATACACGGTCCTCGCTTAAACTTCTAGAGAATGGGGTTCCACAAGGTTCCACTCTTAGTGCCACACTCTTTGCTATTGCAGTAAATCATATAGCCTCTTCAATTAACCCTTCGGTTGGAAAATGTTTGTACGTGGACGATTTAATGATAGTTGCTTCTGCACCTACCGTTGGATCCGCAACACGAAAGCTACAACGATCAAGCGACCAAATTGTACGCAACGCAGAAAATGTTGGTTAAAAATTCTCTAGAGAAAAAACGATTTGTGTACATTTTTGTAGATTACGTATACCTCACTATAATCCTAGATTACATATTAATGACACTCCAATCCGAAATCTAAGGTGAAAGATATCGTGCCAAGAGATGGATGGCTATACGAAGTTAGTCACTAACGATTCCCTGTGAGTACCAGGCAAAACTCATCTGTATTATAGCCTTGCTGTGGTATGGGAGCACTGCCACAGTCGACCTTTTTTTTTCTACCCTATTCGTGGGAATTAAATGGAATTACCAATCATAAAAAAAACATAGAGGCGCTTTTCTCTCAAAACAGAAGCAAAAATAATATAACGAACCAGGAGACGACGGTACAACCTCGGTTTCTAGTCGTTAAGAGAAAAGAAGGTGACTTCGCTTCAACAAATCCCTTCTTGATACAAAAATTCATCTATGGACAAGTGGGACAAGTAAAGAATTTAAAAAAAATTAAAGGTTTACTTATTGAAACGATCTCTGCAGCCCAATCGAGACAAAGAACAAAACTGAAGAAATTCTTGAATTATGAAGTTGATGTAATTCCCCATGCAAGACTAAATTATTCTAAAAGTGTAATTAACTGTAGAGATCTCCTTAATTGCACAGAGCAAGAAATACTTGAAGAAATGAAGGACCAAGACGTTACTGAGGTACGAAGAATCAAAAGCAGAAAAGATGGGGTCTTTGTCGACACTCCTAATCATATTTTGACATTTAACTCTCCTAAGGTACCTAGAGAAGTAAAAGACGCATTTTATTTATTGAAAGTTCGACCATTTATCCCTGCTCCACTGCGCTGCTTCCGACGCTAACTTTTCGGTCATACAGCACTTAGATGTTCGAAGTAACATTTTTGTGTTTTTGGAAAACCATTACACACAGGGTTACCATGTCAAAACCCTATCAAATGTGTTAATTGTGATGGACCCCATTCTGCTAGATCAAAGGATTGTCCGATTTATAAGCAGGAGACTGCTATCCAAAAATTAAAAACACATTAAATACAACTTCTCCTTCTTCTACTTGGTTGAGATCATATGATCTGTTAATTCCGGGCTTGCCGTTGTATTAATTCTTGAGATGTGGACTGCCAGCTGTCTCTCCATCTCTTCGGTGGTATACCGGGCGGTCGGTACTGGTATTCCCTCGATAGCTATGCGGGGTAATCTATCTTCGTCCATCCTCTTGCCTTCTTCTCTGCCTTCCCCATCTTACGATATCCTGTACGCCGCATTGTTCTCTTATATCAGTGTTTCTTACGTGGTCTCTTCTGGTTTTGCCAGCTATTGTTCTCAGCACCCTCATCTCGGCTACGTGCAGCATGCTCTTTGTTTTGTTCGTGGCTTCTCTTGTTTCTATCGCGTACGTCTTACGCATGTTTTGTATATTTTAATCTTACTGTCCTTCCGCATGTACCCGTTGGCCCAGACAATCTCTCTTAGGCAGCCTGATGTTGCTGATGCTTTATTGACTTTGTCCCTTAGATCTTTTGTTGGGTCGTGGCCGCTAGACATATTCATCCCGAGGTACTTAAATTGCATTACCTGTTCTATGGGCTTATCTTCAATTACGAGCTTTCATCTAAGTGGTTCCCTGGTGATTGTCATGCTTTTTGTTTTCTCGACCGATATGGTCATATTAAGCTGTCGGCACACTTGGTGGAACTTGAATAGCTGTCTTTGTAGGTCGTTCTCGTTTTCTGCGAAAATTGCTGCGTCGTCGGCATAGCATACCATGCTGATACGTTTGTTACTCATTCTGTATCCCATATTTAAGTTCGCTACTTCTTCTATAATTTTGTTCATAAGAAGATTAAATAAGAGTGGGCTGAGGCTGTCTCCCTGTCTGATTCCTCCTGGTGTTAGAATGCTTTTCGTGATATGTTGCCCTGATTTAACTTGAGTGGAGTTGGCGGTGTTGAGGTTGCAGATTACCTTTACTATGTTGGCTGGTGTTTCTTTTTCGGTTAGGATATTGATGACATCGCCTAGTTTGACCTTGTCAAATGCTTTGGTTAGGTCGATGAAACAGATGAATGCCGGTGTAATATATTCTATTGCCTTTTCCTTTATTTGTTTGGTGGTAAGTATGGCGTCAGTTGTCGATCTTCCCTTTCTAAATCCCTGTTGTTCTTCTCTATTGGTTATGTGATTCTCCAGTTTGTCCTTTATCGGGCCTGTGAACAGTTTCATTGTTGTGCACAATAGGGTTATTCCTCTGTAGTTATCGGGGGATGTTTTTTGTCCTTTCTTGAAAATGGGAATTGTTATGCTCGTGTGCCACTCATTTGGTATTTCTCCTGTGCTCAGGATTTTATTAAACAGAGCTGTGAGTGTTATTATGAGCTTAGGGCCCCCGTGTTTCAGAAGTTCGTTCGGTATATTATCCGTACCTGGTGCTTTTCTGTTTTTAGCTTTCCTTAGTTTTTCTTTTACTTCCGCCCTTGAAACCGTTGCGCTGGCCGCCGTTTGATATTCAATTTCACGTGTTTCATCAGCGCTGTACAGTCTTTCGAAGTATTCTTCCCACTTTTCTATAGAGACTCCTTTACTTTGGACGAATTCGTTTACCGGTTTCTTTCTGTTCTTCAACATCTTCCACACCTTTCTTTGGGCGCCATATATGTCGTGGTCCATGTCGCTTGTGAATTTAATCCAGTGTTCCCTTTTGATAGCTTTAATTCGTGAGTTGACTCTATTCCTTGTTTGTATGTATTCCGCATGTTGTTGTTGGGTTGGGGATCCTTTGTATGCTAGGTAGCTTCTTCTTTTTAGTTCTGCGAGTTCTTTCACTTCTTGGCAAAACCAAGGTTTAGTACAGTTTGTCGCGTTTGTATTTACTTTCCTTTTTCCTATGGATTCGTCAGCGGCCTGAAGAATGGCTTTCTTAATTTTATTCCAACAGGTTTCCACATCGCATTCGTTGAGGTCCAGCTCGTTTATTTTATCTGTTAGCCTGTTTTCATACAGTTTACACGTGCTGTCCGATTCCAGTGATTCTGTGTTGTATTTTTCAATGTATACGGGCGACTTTTTGATTCTACTGGGTTGTTCAATTAGAAGTTTACATAATACGAGATTGTGATCCGTTCCTATATTGGCTGAAGTCAGTGCCCTTACGTCGAGTACTTGAATCGGTTCGATGATTCTGTTGGTAATAATGTAGTCAATCATTGATTTTTGACCTCTAGTGTTGTTGAATGTATACTTGTGTTGTGCCTTGTGCGGAAAGTAGGTGTTATTAATTCTCAGCTCGTTTCTGGCGCAGAAATCGATTAGTAGCTCTCCGTTTTCATTGATAACCGGTTCATTATATTTCTGCTTGACGCCTGGAAGTACCTCATCTCCTATTCGAGCGTTAAGATCTCCGAAAATTATGATTTCATGGTTGTTATTTATTTTGTCTACGGTGTTCTGAAGTTCCTCGTAAAATCTTTCTGACTTTTCAATGGGCTTGGATATATCTGGTGCGTATGTGCTAACTAGGTGTATTGACGTTTGATTTAGGTTTAGGGAGATTTTAAGTATCCTATCATTGATATAATCTATTTCTTCGATGGCCTGTGTATATTTTTCGTGCAGTAGTATGCCGACTCCTGAACTTGCCCTTTCGTGCTTATCTTTGCCGCTGTATATTAGAGTATATTTGTCGAACTTATCTGTCCCCTTTCCTTTTCGCTTTATTTCTGATATTCCGCATATGTCGATCTTGTGTTTCTCCATTTCAATAAGCACCTCTTGATCTCTTCCGTTCCAAGAGGTTACGTTCCAGCAGGCCACTCTGGTAATCTTGCGTTTGGTTTTCCATGTTCGTTTTTTCCTTTTCATAGCGTGGATCGTCATCATAGGTATCCGTCCTGGGTCCGAGGCTATTTCTCCGGTTCTGTGAGCTGCATGTTTGTTCTACATCGAGCAGGTAGCTGGCCTTACTCGACAACCCTCCTCCTTTATCCGGGCTTGGGACCGGCAGTGGAGTCGACGTTGAGCTACTCAATCCACCCATTGTCGACAGCACAGGCGGAGTTAATATACAACTTACAGAACGATATTTCTTAAACAATTAAAAAATACCCGGACCATTTAATTATTTGCACTGATGGGTCACGAACAAAACAAGGCACAGGAGCCTCTATAGTAGTTACCAACAGCTCACTCTTATGGACCTTAAACTCAATGAGTTCCATTTTTATGGCAGAACTCTATGCAATGTGGCAAGCCTTGATTTTCTTTTTTTTAATAAGAAAGACAAATGTTTGATCTGCACTTATTCATTAAGCGCCACCGAAGCTTTAAGAAATGTTTTTTCTCGAAATCCGTGGGTTATAAAAATATTGGAAACAGTAACCTCTTTAAAAAGTGAACATAAAAAAGTCACTAGGATATGTATCCCGGGACATGCCAACATTAGCGGTAACGAACAAGCAGATTCTGCAGCTAAACTTGCAACCGGAAACACAATTGATGGTGGAATCCCGATTCCGTATAGTGATATTAAATCTACTATGGAACAAAAGAGCCACGACATGTGGCAAAACCAGTGGAACGGTTTTTAGTTCAACTAAGACTAGTTAAAAGTAGTGTAAGAAAATGGACATACCCGAAGTCTTTAACAAGAAGAGAACAAGTCAGTGTGTGTAGGATGAGGATTGGGCACACAAATCTTACCCACATTTTCCTTTTATTAGGTGCACACAGACCTCGGTGTGAGACGGTGTCGACTTACTGTTTCGCATCTACTGGAATGCCCAATCTTCCAAGATAATCGTACCCAAAATAATATCCACCCTTCAATAAAAGTAGCATTGAGATACTCGGACATTGCAACAAATAAATTAATAAACTTAAATAAACTTAAAAGTACAGGATTGCTGCACAAATTGTAAACCATAACTAGTTAGCAGAACGAGCTAATGGCCTTAGTAGTCAAAGCTCCACCACAAATAAACAAAAAAAAAATAATAAGCTGGGGGCAGTTCCTTCCGAAACCAGCCAACGGCACTCAGACAATGTCCTTTGTGTCTCCCCGTGACAGTCATTAGCGATCTACTACAGCCGTCTTCCTCCAAAAAAGGAGCAGGTCTTTAATCGATAATTGCCTTAATTGCTCGGGCCCAAGTAAAGCTAAGCCCAGCACAGTCAGCTTTAGTTCAACGTACGCCGGGCATTGGCCGAGGATATGAAGGCTAGTTTCCTCCTCTCCACATAATCCACAATTAGGGCTATCGGTAAGCTCCAGGTTGTGCATGTGATATTTAAGGGTACCATGACCGGTCAGTATGTGTACTGCTAGTTTGGCATCCATCCTACTCAGCGACGTAATGCTTCTGGCTAGGCACTCTTGGGGAGATTCCTCTGTGAGTGCCCTTGCCTGTCTGCACTTGTTTCTGGTTTCTGTTTTCCAGTACATTAAGTTCTGGTCCCTGAGCCAGCCCCGAATTGCCTCTCTGTCTAGACAGAAGGAAATCCCTAGTGCTGACTCTGGGCCCACGAACTTAGTCTCTGATCCCGCTTTTGCTAACTTATCTGCTTCTAATTAAATTTTGAATAAAATTAACCATTTTGTGATAATTTTTAATTTCAACAGGAAATTGAGTTCCAAAAAAATAGTGGCTGGTCTTTTACTGTTTAATCCAGCTTTATTTAACCCTCTTCTAACTGTTTTAAAAGAAATTGTGACATTGTGGACAGCTTCGAGAACTAGTGACAGTAGCGTATTGTTTAATAAAACGTTCATCTCGGTCGTTAGAGCATCGTTTTTGCAATTGCCCTAGCCTTCTCCTACCTCATTAAGCGTCTTACCATACGACTTATTTTGGAACGATTTTTGCCTAACAAATTAGCAATATAACTTTGACAATATCCCTCATCCAATAAAACTGAGGCCCGCACTACTAAGAAAAAGATAAATTGGATAATTTTATATTGTTGCGTTAATTTTGTCCAGGAGTTTATATATCGATCAGACAAACGCACTACAAGAGCTAAATAAATTAAGGCTAGATTTATAAAACATCAAAACTTTGATATACAATAAATACGAATTGTCGCTAAGAAAATATCAATAAGTTACAGTGAATTCTAAAAGTAGCATTGTCCTATTCATAAGACCATCTTAATTTTTGGACCTCCCCACTCTCGCAATAATAATTAAAAATCAAGACGGCTGGAGAAGTCGACTTTTTTATTCTATCCTAACAATTAAAAAATTTAAATTAAGACCACCTTAAGACCTTCGTAATCTTTCCTAACAATTCAAAAACCAAAACTTAAAACTACCTTACGAATTAGTCTTCCTTACTCTTCCCTAAAATGGGAAATCCAAATTAAGACCACCTTATTATCTCCTTAGGACCTTAAGATCTCTTCCCTGAAAATTAAAAATTAAAATTTAGGACCACTTTAGAAATTAGACTTTAACACTCCTCCAAAATCAGAGAAATTTAAAATTAAAACCTCAAGACTTCTTACCCAAAAATTAAACAATAAAAATCAAGATTACCATAAGAATTAGACTTCTTTATTTAACACTAAAAATTTGAAGATCTCTTTAAGACCTCTTTCCCAAAAATAAAAATTTTAAAATTAAGATCACCTTAGGAATTAGACTTTCCCTTCTATTCTTCCTTAAAAATTGAAAATTTAAAAATTAGAACCACCTTAAGAGCTTCGCAATCTTCCCTTACAATTAATAATCCAAATTTAAGACTACCTTAGAAATTAGTCTCCCCTACTTCACCCTAAAAATTAATAATTCAAAATTTAAGACTACCTTAAGGCCTCTGCAACCTTGACTAAAAATTTAAAATTCAAAATTGGATTACCTTCAGAATTAGACTTCCACACTGTTCCCTAAAATAAGACATTTAAAATCAAGACCGACATTCTTAGGACATTAAGACCTCTTTCCTTAAAATTAAAAAAAAAACAAAATTAACCATACCCTCCCCTAAAATGAGAAATTCGAAATTAAGACCTTAAAAATGCAAAATTCAAAATCAAGACAACCTTAGAAATTAGGCTTTTCTTAACATTGGAAGTTTAAAAGTAAGACCATCTTAAGACCTCCTCAACCTTGCCTACCTTGTGACCTTTTTCCTTAGAATTAAAAAAACAAAATTAAATTTTTTTCCAAATTAATAAATATATGAATTATACTGTCACTTTCCCCTAAAATAAGACCTCCTTAAGACCATAACATGTCCTTCGTAAAAATTTAAAATAAAGACAACCTTAAATTTTAGACTTATTAAAAATTAAAAGTTTAAAAGTAAGACAACCTTGCGCAAATATTTTAAATTTAAAATTAGGATAACATTAGAAATTAAACTAAAATTAGATCTTCAAAATTAAGACTACCTTAATACCTTCGCATTCTTTCCAACAATTAAAAATACAAATTTGAGACTAGTAGACAATAAACAGTAAGATTCAAATTCAGAACCTCCTAAGGAGTTAGACTTTCCCATGCTACCTTAAAAATTACAAATTCGAAATTAAGACCTTCTTAAAACATTGAGACCTCTTTAATAAACATTAAAAATTTATATTCATGACCTTCTTAGGAATTGGATTTCCATATTCTGCCTTTAAAATTCAACATTTAAGACCTTTAAAATCTTGCCTAAAAATTCAAAATTTAAATTAGAATCACGCTAAAAGTTAGACTTCCACAATCTTCTCTAAAATTAGAAATTCTAAATTAAGACCTCCTTAAGAAAAAGAGACCCTTTTCCCAAAGATTAAACATTCAAAATCAGAACCTCCCTAGGAATAAAACTTTTCCATTCTACCTTAAAAATTGGAAATTCCAAATTGATGCCTTCTTACACATTGAGACCCCTCCAATTTATTTATTTATTTAGATTATAGCTACAACACAGACAAGTTTAAATACAATAAAAAATAAAACAAGTAGATACAATACATTGCATAAAATTATAGTAGGTAACAAAAGCACTATTTTTCTTGCGCCTGTGGTTTTTCTTGCCAGGAGATCCGGAGATTATTTGGCGCCTCTTGTGTTAATACATTAAGCGTTACCCAGAGCTCACCACGAGGAAGCTAACTAACTTTACACCCCTCCAATAAACAGTAAATATTTAAATTCAGGATCTCCTTATAAATTAGACTTTTCTATTCTACCTTAAAAATTATAAATTCGAAATTAAGACCTTTTTAAGACATTAAGACCTCTCCAATAAAAATTAAAAATTCAAATTTAGGACCTTCTTGGAATTGGACTTCCTATTTTAACCTAAAAATTGAAAATTCTAAATTTAAGACCACCCGAAGACCTCCGCAACCTTGTCTTTCTTCTTTAAGTGCCGTCTACTAGACGGCGACAATCAACTAGAATTGCTCTATGTCCTGTGCTAAACGGATAATCGTACTGGCCTCTCTTATATTAAACCACTGACGCAGATTTCGTAGCAAAGAGAACCTTTTACGCCCGATGCCTCTTCGTCCTTTGATTTTTTCCTCGACGATTAGCTGTGGAAAACTGTATTTGCTGTTTCTAAAAATATGGCCAAAATAAGCTGCTTTCCTTCGTTTTATTGTAGTAACAAGTTCTTGTTTTATCCATTCTCTCGAGTACTCTATCATTTGTTACTCGCTCTGTCCATGATATCTTTAATATCCGTCGGTATAACCACATTTCAAAAGAATCCAAAGGTGACATGGTCCGTGCCTTCAGGGTCCACCCCTCAACTCCTTATAACGGTGTAGACAGTACACAGCATTTGGTCGCTCGACATCGAGTAGTCAGACTCAGATCCCGGTTGCGAAGTAATATTTTCTAAAATTAACTAAAATTTAAAATTAGAATAACCTTAAGAATTCGACTTTTACACTTTTTTTTAAAAATAGAAATTTAAAATTAAGACCTTAAGACAAAAAAAAATTTACCTAAAAATTAAACTTTTAAAATCGAGGCCTCCCTAAAAATTGGAAATTCCAAATTATAATTGGAATATCAAAAATAAGATTACCATAAGACCTTCGCAATCTTCACTCATCACTAAAAATTTAAAATCAGGAGCACCTTGATCAGACGAATAAGATTTTCACACTCTTAAAACTGTCACACTCTCCTCTTACATAAAAAATTCCAGTTTAAGACAACCTTAAGATCTTTTCCCTAAAATTAGAAATCCCATGAAAGAAACATCACTTAAACAGTTAGACCTCCCCAAACTTAAAATCAGGACCACCTTAAAAAATAGACTTTTCCATTCCTCTCTAAAAATAATTCATTCAAAATCATAATCACCTTAACATCTTGGCACTCTAAAATTAAAGATCCAAAACCAGGACCTCCTTAAGAATTAGACTTCACCATTTTACCCTAAAAATTGAAAATTCAAATTTAAAACCTTCCTTAAAATTAGTGTTCTTTATTTCACCCTAAAAATTGAAAATTCGATTAAGTATTAGACCTCCCCACTCACCCCTATGAATTAGATATTAAAAGTCAGGACCACTTTAAAAATTAGACTTTTGCGCTCTTCACTAAAAATCAAAAATTCAAAATTAACACCAAGTTAAAAATTATACTTTTCCACTCCTGTCTAAAAATGATTAATTCAAAATTATAATCATCTTTAAAATCTCCATACTCTTCCCGAAAAGTTCAAAATTAAGATATAATTAAAAATTACAACCACATCAAGAATTAGAGTTCGCCACTCCCACTTAAAAATTATTAATTCAAAATTATATATATCTTAGGACCGCTAAAAAACTAATTTCTAAAAAATAAAACTACATATCCTTTTATCGTTAGTTAGTTAGTACTTTAGTTTTGGACTAAAATTGTAGGATATTTACATAATTAATTAATGACGTTTAATGAATAAACGCATCCGTTTCGATACCTCGTGAACAATTGTTGAAACACATGTCCGTATTGTTACAAAACCATCCACCCCTTTTGAAAATAATCCCGCTCACAACCTGCCGAACTAAACGAATACGTTTAATCTGCCAATTGCGACTAATCTTTAATATTATCCGACAGATAAATTATGACGAAGCGGGTGTCGAACACTCGTACGTAGTGCCCTGCATGTCTGTTTAGATGTAAACCACCAATTACGGAATTGCAGAGCAGGTGTGTAAACCTTTTCGACTTTATAATGTAAACAAAAAGCTTTCGAGAGGGAGAGGATCAATTGCACCAAACTGTACTATTGGTCCGCTGTTTTGCAGTCCTATTGTTTAATGAAACCGATTGCATATACGAATTACTAATAATTTAGTATATAAGCTATAGCGTATTGTTTTTTGGAGTAAAATTTTCGCTGAGTTGAATTATGATACTTAAAAAAATGTACATCACGATTAAGGAGGTTATTTATGGTGTTCAAAATTATACAGATGTGGAAAAAAAATTGCGGAACATGGGTTATTTCAATGCATATCAGCGAAATGTACTTTAGTCAGTCGACCAGCACAAAACATAATAAATATTCGCGATAAATAATCAAGTAAATAACTGCAAAACTGTACATTGATTTGTTCCCATATTCGGCGACATGTGTTTACGCCGCCGTTAGCAGTCAGAAAATGTTAGCGATAGTGGGTACGTCTAACTTATCAGGAAAGAGACTAAGACGTATGCAAGTAATCAAATAATTTCTCTTCTAAATCTAAGTGCTGTGTTCATTTTTACCATAACGGCTTTAAAAATAAAATAAATATATAAAAACATAACATTAACTTCTGAAAAATTCTAAAAAAACTCTAAAAAAACATTACAAATCTAATTTAATAGAGGTTTAAATAAACCACCTTGTTGTGCCAAACAATAGCCAAGTCTGTGGAACAGGGATAATCTCATATAGCTGAGTAAATTAATTGTAATGTTGGCACTTAGTTGAATAATTTTCTCTCTTAAAATATTAAGATTTGCAGCTCTCTCAAATTCGTGTCGATAAGCTCATTCTTTTAGATACACCCAAAGAAAAAAATCATTTGGAGATAAATCTGATGATCTGGAGGCCACGTGATCGTACCACATGTAGATATTAAACGATCAGAAAACGCCGTTTATTGAGTACGCACAGGAATACTCAAATGCTGGTTTTTAAGACCAATATCATACAAAGGATGGATTGTTTTCTATGTTAAGAAAACGATGACTTGTCTGTAAATAATATGTTTTTTAGAAAAATATTATTTTCATTTTGCTTATCCATGTTGGTTCCACAAAATTCCATCTGTATAAAGTGGTCCTCATAAACATTTGCTGAGTTGTTTGTACTTTAAAACAATGGTATTCATTTTTTTCAAAATATTCCTAACAGTTCTGTCACTCATTTAATTTTTTGAGCAATTTGTCGGCTCGTACAGGGCTCACCTGCTTCAACGGCGACACACAAATATATTTCTCTATTTTGATGCTCTTGATTAATTGGTTTTACACGTGGTACATCGATATTTTTACAAGGCATTTCTGAATACATCCGCATTTCTTAAACTTTTGAATAATTCGACAAATGGTGGACCGAAACGGAATTGGTCTATTTTTAAACGCAATAATAAACAAATTTATTGTTTCTTGAACCGAGTGACCCCCAAAATACCACTTGAAAATTTGTATCTTTTCTTTCCTTGTGTACATTTTAAAAGTCGTAGGAAATTAATTATTTTCAATTGTTATGGCTAATCTTCGCAACTCTAAAGAGCCGACCGGCAACTAATACGATTGAGCCAATATGCTTGAGGCAAGTCGTTAGGTTAGATTTTTTTAAAATCGATAGGTTCTGGGTTGGTGTAACCAAATATGTTGAACCTTATTATTCCCAAGCCGGGGCATGAAAATAGTATATATTCAGCAGTTTTGTGTTTCACGCAGCAAAACCGACAGTCCGTTTGTTGGTTCAGACCTATCCTTCCGAGGTGGTATCTTAGACGACAGTGTCCTGTAAGCAGTCCCGTTAGAATTCGCAGGTCATTTCTACTCCGTTCTAGCATCTACTTAGTTGTGTTTCTCGAGGGTTTAGGTAGAAACGTCTTCGAATGAGTCAACCCTGGTATATCGGACCAGTCCGAAATAATTGTTTTGGCGGCACTTGCGCTGACTCCAAGTTTTTAGGAAAGGAAACATTCCACATTATTCCAAGTTAAATACATAATTAATCGTTGCAAATATTTATTATATTTTGTACATTTCGCTGATATGCATTAAAATAACCTATGTTCCGTCATTTTTTTCCATATCTGATTACACTTTAATAGTTGGGTTAATTCAAATAAGGTACATTTCAACTTGGCCAGATGTATTGGGAACAGCGCATTATCTCACTCGCTTACACATAGATCGCTCTTGCTTTCTTTATAACTAAGTTACATAAAAAACAACCCAAAAAACTCGTTTTATCTTATATCTCATCAACTACTGTTATCTGCATTAACTAAAAGAGATGATTTTAAAAAATTTATTGAGCATAATGTAGACGGTAGCGAACAAATAATAAAATATAAAAAGTGATAAATAAAATGTTATAACGCTAGATGGCAGTCACGTACCGACTACATTGCTATTGACCAACTATCTTATTTCTCCTTAAGCATTGTCTTTAAGATTTTTAGGTACGCGTGCCGAACATAGGTATACGTCACCTCCCCCAATATCTGACATAATCCCGTTGGTGGTCTCGACCTAGCTGGTGTAGATCCAATATTGTTCCGTTTACTTCTTTATACGACAGAACGGTTTGTATATTTACCGAATTATATCTGGCAATCTACAAACTAACGAAGTCATTGAAGAATTCGCGAAAAGTTATCCGAGATGACTCTTTATATGTGTTAGGCAAAATAACATTTTGTGTGTTTTTTTAGTGTTTACCTTGATAAAACCTACCCTACCAAACCAAAATCCTGAATTCGGTACTGTACAAAGTATTAAGGATTACGCTACTTGCACCAGATTCGGTTTAATTCGCCAGTCGATATGCGGTCTGCAAGTGCGCATTAAATTATTAATTTATTTATCAATCGCTTATTTGCAACTTGCAAAATAAATCAAAAATTAACTCGATGACATAATTTTAAGGTAAGAAAGCTTAATTATTAGACACACGAGTGCAGTTGATCCGGTACTAATTCTACCAAAATTGAATTATTTTTTATTTCTACGCACACGGATCACATTTCAACAGCTAGGACAAACTTGTCAAGAACGTTAAGAGGTTAACACAAATTATTTACGACCCTGCCTACTTATATGTTTTTCTTTCATGTACAAAATTTCGTAAAACTGATAATATAATATTGCACTTAACAGACTCTATACAAGGTAAAACCGTATAAAATACTTCCCGACGTGATCCGCAAAAGATCAAGGTAATAATTCGTTGACTCATGCATAAACAAATATAACATATAAGGATACAGATTCTGCACGCACCAGATCTCGCTTCAAATCGTAAATGTGACTTACTCTGGTTTACACAATAGTTAAACAACGCCTTCGCATCCTGCATTCGGAAATTCTATCCTTTTAGAGTTGTTTGTCGTTGTTGGTGTCGCCAGTCTAACCATTTACTGCCGCCGGTGCTGACTTAAGTCGCCAAAGCGCCAAGCCATTGTACATACTTAAATATTATTATATCACAGTGACTCACAGCCACACCATTCCTACGGCAATTTCTAAAATTTTGTTAATACTGGAATTAAATAACTCTATTCGCGAACTTACTTATATAGTTGAGGCAAAAATGATTTTTCCTGATTCACAAATTCGGCATCCCAAAGAATTAAGCCGACAGGAGGTCCAGGATTAGACAAATTGGATGTAACAAACAACTCAAAATATTCTTTGCCGGCACAAAACCGTTTTATTTACCGGCATGTAATATAAATCGTTTTCAAAACATTTAGCAGATTTGCTAACTTAACCTAACCTAATTTTTATTACTTTTAAAAGTCCAAAAAGCCATCTTTAAAAAATGATAATTCAAATACAACACTGGTATAAGAAAAAAATTTAAAGAAATCTAGTTGCTTAGGAATAACAAATGCACTGTGCTCTTGGGTATATATGAATACAGTGTTTTTGTGTATATACAGATATGAAAAAATATTTGTGGAACATAGAAATATAATAAATATTCGCGATAAATAATTAAGTAATTAACTACACGACTCCAAATTGAATTGTCCCCACTTCGTCGACATGTGTTTGCGACGTTAGCAATCAGTATGAAACTGTTAGCGACGTTGTGTATGTTTGACTTATCAGGAAAGATGTTTTTAGTTACAATATATCAGGAAAATATTATTTTGTCGGAAACATTTTTGATCTAAAGATTGTTGCTTAGGTAATATCCCGAGGCAAATTGAATCATTCAATTTGTTGAAGGAAGTTATAAGCAACAATCTTTTAAAGAAAAATAATGATGCTAAAAAATAATAGAAAAATAATATTTTAATTTTAATATTTAATAATAATATTTGATTAGACTATTTTTCAAAAATAACCCCAAAAATAATGTTTTTTATTACTTTAAATTACAAACTCTTATTGGCATTAAAATAGAAATTTATGCAATGAAAAGTACAATTCTGGTAAATAACAGAATGACTAGGATTAGTTACCGGTGGGTGAGAAACGATACGGTAGGCATCTCTTCCGCAGGTATGGATAGGGAGCTTCCATAGCGAAAATCATTAGATGCTTCAGATCTAGATAGACTTTTTCTTGTGATGCTCACTATTTAGCTGTAGATAGGTTGAAATTTACGCTTGAGTGTCCAGAATTTTTTATTATTGAGAGCTTTCCAGTGCCACATTTTGCTAGATTAGATATCGCTGCAGATCGATGAGAATTATTGGTGATTTCTCTAGTTTTTATATCGATACCAATTTTTTACGAGGTTACGGCTGTCCATTTTGATTTTACATTTTTTTTTAATGGGAACATTCTGATACTATACTGATTTAGGACTATGCCATGCCAATTTTGTCCTCCAAAATCAATTGTAGCAGATTATATTTTCCATTTCTAAAAATATGGCCAAAATATGCAGTTTTTCTCTTCTTTATTGTGGTAAATAATTCTCTTTCTTTATGCATTTTTTGTAAGACGTCGTTGTTCGTCACCTTATCAGTCCAAGAAATTTTAAGCAGACGTCTGTAGGTCCACATTTCGAACGCTTCTATTTTATTGATAGTGTTTACCGTATAATAGTATTGACCATACAAAACATCTTACATAACGCATGCGTAGGTGACAGGTTTAGATCTTATATATAAGGGAAATAGTCGTTGAAATTTTTAATGTTTTTATCTGACCTGGTGATTGGAAATTTTTATGATTTGTTAAACGTGTACTTAACGCAATATTTTACAGATAATTTGTTTTTGGTGTAATAATCATTAGCTGGTTATCATTAATTCGATGTGTACATTCAATATTAATGCATCTACATCTAAAATACTCGCGGCATTTTCGCAGTCTATTAGGTATATCTACATACACTATTTGAAATAACAATCGGTACTATACGATTTTAATGTAGGTACCCACTACAATGATAACCCAGGATTACTAATTACTTTTTTAGAAATCTAACTGTTGTGGTATTGGTTGGGGCTAGTAAACATAAAAACATGAATATGAATCAACAAGCCAAATTAGAGCTTAATAGTTAGTTAATTAGTGATATTTGTTTAAATTACTTACCTACCTCTCTGTACAATAATAGATTTAGAACAGATTTGGTTGCAAAATTACCCGTGCTCACAAATAAAAATATTGACTCTTAATTTTTAAAGTCTTTTATGAAATAAAGTTCGTTAACTACGAAATTTGTTTAAAAACATTAGCGGAATTTACTTTCGTACTTCTTAAATGTAAAGTTGAATACTGGTTATCAAGTTTATAACGATAATTTGAAACCGCCGTATATTCGTGAAATATGCTTTATATAGGTTAGGAATCATGTGAGTGGGGCGTGGTCACCCCTCCACTGCGACTCTAAGTAGGTCTATTGTGGCTCACCCCAAGAGGTTACAGTTCATTGCATAATCCAGCCCTTCTCACGAAGTTCTTGGTTGTATGGGGTAAGATATTCCTGGAATCGGTAGGTTTTAGGCTGGTACAACCAAATATGTTGAACCTTATTCTTCCCAGACAGGGCCATGAACATAATTTGTGTCCAGCAATTTCGTCTTCCACGCAGCAAAACCGACAGTCCGTTTGTTAGACGACAGTGTCCTGTAAGCAGTCCCGTTAGAATTCGCAGGTCCTGCTCCATTCTAGGATCTGCTTAGTTGTGTTTCTTGAGGGTTTAGATAAGAACGCCTTCGAGTGAGTCAACCCTGGTATATCGGACCAGTACGTGATTATTTTCCTCTCCACCCAGTCCGAAATAATTGTTTTGGCGGCACTTGTGGTGACTCCTAAAACTGGTTCTGGTCCAGTGAACGCAGATTCGGCCCCCTGTTTTGCAAGAGTGTCATCTTTTTCGTTACCCTCCACCCCCTGGTGCCCAGGTACCCACAGAAGGGTCACCCTGTTGTTTGTATCAAGGTACTTTAAGGATTCGATGCAATTCCATACAAGTTTAGAATTTATCTTGTTGGAGCTCAGTGCTTTTAAAGCAGTCTGGCTGTCTGATATTATACTTATGTTTTTGTTTGCTAAAAGTCTGTTGGTCAGCTCTCTTGCACACAATTCTATAGCGAAGACTTTAGCCTGAAAGATTGCAGCATACCTGCCAAGACTGGTAGATATTTCAATCTTTAGTTTCCTGTTGAAAACACCGGCCTCAACTTCAGCTGGGGTTTTTGAGCCATTTGTGTACATTACGTATGCAGTCTCTGGAAAGAGGATTTCCCCCCTTACCCATTCATCATTCATCTCTCTTCGAAAAGAGGACTTTGAAGGACTTTTCCTCGTGTATTTTTGTGGCTTCCATGTCAGGAACCATCCAAAGAATTTAGTAGTTTTTTGTTTCACTCAGTATCCCAGAGTGGTCCCCGAGAAAGTCCCCTTTAATTTGCCTTTCCAGAGACAGGAATCTGTAGGAGACTATTCTGGCCTCCTTTTTTAAAAGAATATCTAGGGGCTGGATATTTAGGAGGTGTTCCATCGCTGCCGTTGGTGTGCTCCAGTTATGGCCATGCATGCCTACCTTACCCTAACCTACCAATTTTTATATGGATCGGTTAACCGATATAGAAGTTGGTATGCACAGCACCACTATTATTTTTAATCACATTCGCGAATTTAGCGTGGTTTAATTATTCGTTTTTTAGACAAGGGTTATTTTATATTATAGATCTTTGCAAAAGCGGATCATAAATTGTATTGAAGTAAATGGTGGGCATTTTGAACATTTACTTTAAAGTTTTTTAATCTGTTATTGTAACACATTTAGAGAATAAAATTGTTTATAAAATTAAAATTCATTGAAATATTTTAGAAGCAAATAACTCGATAACCGATCGAGTTACATGAATCAAACAAGAGTAACCTTTTTTGTAGAATTTAACGCTTTTTAATATTTTACCTACAATAAAAAAACTTGTTTTGATTTACTAAACACATACAAGTGTAACTAGCGACCTCCATTAGTAATGCTAATTTTCCAAATTGTAATCCTCTTGTCAAAAAATGTATAGAAATTGTGAAAACATAAAAAATAATTGCGAAAATCAAAATCCATATTTAAACTTTAAACACCCGGTATCTCGGAAACTACTAATATTTGTATCAGGCATGTTGGGCAGAATCATCATATTTTGAGGTCTAAAATCTACAATTCAGAGATTGGACATTCTTAATGAATCACCCTGTATACAGAGAATATTGATAATTAGTTATTAAAAACGGATATATTTGACACATGCACACTGTTTTGTTTACGGTTTCATATGTTAATTTTTAGCATTCAATATTATTCCAGAATTAGTTAGGCTCAAAATATAATAACGAGTCTTGCTGTTTATATATGTATATAGTTAGCAACACTGTAGTCGCTAGCTGTAATTTGACAAGATCATAAATTTTGACATCTTCGATATTAGACGTACATGGAAGGTTTTGACATAAGAATATTTTATTTGTTTTGTTTAAATTGATTTAAAAAATGTTTTAATGTTTATTTTATTTTCTTCATTTACGTTATCCTCAAAATGTTCTTACGTGTGTTGTTATTTAAATGTTGAGAGTTGGCAACACTGATGTCACTAGCTGCAATCTGACAAGATCGTAAATTTTTGACGTTTGTAACGTTTTGAAATACAAACACCATTTGTTTTGTTTATAGTAAGTTGAAAAATGTTTAACTGGTAATTTTATTTTATTCATTATTATTTCAGTGTCTATTAGTTATTGTCAAAATGTAAATATGTTTATGTAAATGTTTATTTATAAACATAGTTGGCACATAGTTGATACTGATGTCGCTAGTTGTAATATGATCGCAAATTTTGACATGTGTGACGTTAAACGTATTTAGATCGTTTTGACATACATTCTTTTGTTTTAGTCAGTTTAAAAAACTTTTGTCTATTACGAAGATGCTAGGATTGCTAGGATGTTGATGACACATCAAATACATCAAATAAATGATAGCTATTTATCTAGTGGGTGTTGGACGTTTTGGCGTCAGTGTGGCGGCTTCGAGTCCGTTACAAACGGCGTGAAACCATTTAAGATGGCCTCGACGATATGTGGCTCGTTTCGGTTACGTTCGCTTATCGACCTTTCTTCGAGACGTATTCTCAGAAATCAGTTGGTGCCGCCGCTAAAGAAACACAAGCGCTCGTTCGCATATAAAATGACCCCAAATTTTTTCTCTTTTACTCGTTTTCTTTGTTTTCTTGTTTTTGGAACATACGGAATTGTTTCACAGCGTGCTATTAGGTATAACTACTTCACGGAACGCACGCAAAAGGTGTAGGAATGACAATGACATTTGACGTTTGATTGTTGACATACGACACAAAAACGTTACGTCAGAAATTTTTGTGATATTGTGCATCTAAAAAAACATTTTTCTTTTATAAAAAGTATCTCTTGGACTGTTGTTTAAACGCTGTATAATCTATATGGAAATACATGATAGCACGGTTTTTATGGCAGAGGCTCAAAACGGTTGTTATAAAGGATTGTTCAATGCAGAAAAAATGTAAATATCGATGCGTTCTTATCTCAGTTCCATAGATTGAAAATAAGCAAACCTTAAGAAATAAATCAAAATTGTACGCCATAGTGACGGAGAATAAAAATTTACTTTACCACAAAAAATAGTAAAATGTAAAACTACCTACTTTTACTTTTATAAAATACTAGTGGACCCAGCAGAAGTTGTCCTGTCCGAACGTTGGATCACTATCTAACTCAGCGACCCTGAAAACTATGAATAAGACACTAATATCGGCGTTTTTAATAGTTTTTATATTTCATTCCCTTCCCATCCCTTTTGTATGGGTGCTAACATAATTGGTTATATCTCTATCAAACTAAGCGTCTCCGGAGACTATTAATTCGATGCTAATATCAGCCGTTTTTGATAGGTATTATTTTTTATCCCCTTTCCACCTTTTTAGTAGAGTTGCTAACAAAATTGGGATTATCACTATGAAACTTAGCGACCTCAAAAACTATGAATTCGACACTAATATTGGCCATTTTTGATAGTTTTTAAATATAAACCTTTTCTCACCGATTTTGTAGTGGCTTATTTCAAAAACAAATATTTAATGACACTCAAACGATTTTTAAACAACTACGCGTCAAAATGGCTGAAATTTTGGTAAGTACGTGTCAAAAGATGCGCAATCACATACTCTATCTTTTATTGACGAGTGCTGCCATCTTCACGTTAAGGCCGGAATCTTTTGAGACCATCCTCGTATTGCTTCCACCAACAAATAATTTCTTCTTTATCTATGGGCACAGATTTTCTATCGTGCTTCTTCCAAACGAATTCTAATTCGTGTAAAATTTTCCTCGATTTGTTTCTTTTCATGTTTATTGGTTTCACAGTACCGTCTACTTACATGGGTTTTCTTCCTGTTAACGTTTTCGGTGCTACTGTATGACTTCCATCCTTTCGGTGCTTTAAAAGTCTATAAATTTTAATTCTCCCTTTAATTTCACTGGAGTAAAATTAGACGTTAGTGCCATTTTTATTGCACAAGTTCACTTAATGAATGTCATTTTTTTTATCACCTATTAGCACAAAACTAACAATTATGCGTATAAGGATCAGATAGTACCTTTTTGATTAAATTTTATCAAACACGTGCAATTTTTTAAAATTAGTTACGCATAATATTTAAAAAAAACAATTAAGTTTTCATACAAGTACAACAATAAATAAATTATATCTATAATTGGTATACAAATATGCGTTATTGCGTTATAAATATTAATTAAGATCATTTACTCATGTAAAATCAGCACAGTCATAAATGATTAAGCTGCCTAACTAATTTTATTTATTTCAACAACAGCCACTGAAATAAATAAATTTAAACAGCATTAAAAAAAATACTAATTTGTTGAAACGGAAACGGCAAGAAAACAATTGGTTGGACCAGATGTAGCCCTCGATACGCCTACTATGTTGAAAAGAATTCCAGATGCGCACTTGACTCGTCTGTTTAGGTTAACTATTAGATTACAAAGTAACATCTGGAGACGAGCAATACTCGTACGTGTAGGGGAGACGTGCGTAATTTTTTGTTTCTAATGGGTGGATACGAAAATTATAGAAAAGATGCAAATTTAATATTTGGACATTTTGTAAATAAAATGTCAATTAAGGACCATTGAAACGATTTTATTTGAATTAATATTGATTTTTAACAATATCTACGAATTAAAAATAACGTGAAACGGAATGTATTTTAATCCACCAATCAGCGCCTAGTGACACTCACTTATAAGTCAAGTTCATCAAAGCAGACTCCAGGAATTTACCAAAAGTTGGTGTTGACATGGTTGTATTTTTTTTTGTCGATTGTGCAGAGTTTTCAAGTGTAGAAATCAAAGGGACTAAACTACTGGGGTATATATAAATCACAGTCACGTCAGTAGTTAAATATATCAAATATTTTAGAGTGTTGCATTTCTTGTAAGAAGAATAGGTCAGAGATTGGTGAACAGCATAACTGGGAACTTGTATTTTTATTTCAAGGCAATAAATTATACATAATGTTTCAGAATAAGAATTTCTAAAACTAATCGGCCAATTGGGAAGAACCGTCTCTCGTGATGATTTTATAATGAACTTTTTTAATAAGCCCATTTTTCAACAAGTTCTTAATTATACTCTGCTTACTGTCGTTTCATGTTAATCAAAATCTTCAGCTAAAATTGAAAATGACTTATTTAACCACAGCTTTTTACAAGCTTTTATTTAACTTGCAATGTACGAGTATGTATATTTATCCGGGTGGAATCTTGCAACTCAATTTTGAAGCAGATATCTTCAACCGATTGAGCTGAAATTTTGTATAAAAGGTTTAGTTTGGATGACAATGCATGGTTAGCTGTGTGACGTCATTCTAAATCCAACATGGCGGAACACCCAAGATGGTGGACTAGTTATTTTTAATGCACTCCTACAATATGGGTATCAAATGAAAGGGCTTCCTGAAAATAACTCGAAATATAAAGTGACGTCACTCTGAATCCAATATGGCGGTCTTGAAAGATGTCGGACTAAGTTTTTTATGCTTTCTTACAATATGGGTATCAAATGAAAGAGCTTGCTGAGAGTCGAAAACTACAATCTGTCCAAAATTTTGGTATACTAGGGTTTTCGGAGTCCTCGATTATGATATTGAAGTCAAATTGTTCGGGTCTGTAGCATGGATTTACAATCTGTCAGGGAGAAGAAAAATTCAAAATCAAAAGTCAAGCTTACGTGGCCTTAAGTAGGTTAAATTATTAGAAGGTCTCCTTACTGAAGAGCTAGACTTTTCGAAATTAACCGGCAAAAGACCTTGCAACAATGATGCGTTGAATGAGATAAACAGACTGAGAAACCTGTCAGGCGTCTCTAATATAATTTGTTACATGTAAAGTGCATATTTATGATATGCTTTTAGAAGATCGGTTGTGCAAGGATAGGTTTTTATTTGTATTTATGTTTTTAGTTTTAGTTAAAATTGTTTTAGTTTTATATTATTAGTTTTAGATACAATTTTTCATAAACATTTTTTTGTTGTTGATTATATTTCAAATTATGTAGTTTTAAAAATAACAAAACTAGCCAACATGTATATTTGTTCACCTTCGAAGTAGACATTTCTAGGATATATTTTTTTATAATATGTACCTAGATCATTTCTACAACTAATATGCAATTTTGTCATTAAAATAAAAAGTAAATGCTTTAATTTTGGGAAAACTTTTATTTATTGTAAAGTAACAAATGAACAAATACAAATTAATAATAATAATTAGGTAACTTAAAAAATAAAGAACTTTTAAAAACTAGTCTTAAGCTTTTGTCTAATGTAATAATATACAGTAAAAACACTTTAAAAAATTTATAACTATGTACATGTTTTAATAAACCTACTGGGCAAAATGTTGAATAAAATTTCTTCAAAAACTTTATTCACGTTCATCATAATTAATATTTATGTTATGTACAAAATCATTCTGAATAATGTTTTCAAAATCATTAATATTTTTCCTCAAACTTATGTAGCACAGCTGTTACACATAAGTATAATCGCAAGAAAAGTGTCCATATTTGTTTGAAAACACTGAAGACATGAAAAACGTTTTTTCCATGTTCCAAGTAATCTTTTAACATTTCTTTATCGCATTCTAATAGATAAGAAAATGTAAGTAGGTACCTGGTTGCAAACTAATAATTGTAAAATTAAAGGTATAGGTAAATGTAATTAGTTGCTTTATGCAAGCCTCCAGTAACAAGAGGCATGCATTTTCATGGGATTTTTGGCATCCCGAATATATCTCTTTGGAATACGATTTGGTTCATTTCTTCGCCCAACATGTTCCAAAAGGTCTGAAAACATTCTGTACAATGCCACAAAACTGAAAACAAATATAATAGCATTACGTTCACTTTCAAAACGTTAAAAAAATTAGGTAAAGATTATTAGAAATCAATGCTCGAGTCCAACCAGTACTCCGAGCATTTATTTGTGACTATAAAATGCAAATCTGTACTGAAGCAACGAGTCCGCCTTAGTATCACTTGAGACTCGACTATTAATACTATAGTAGAATCGCAATCTACACAGACTAATAAAACTGCCCGAGGTCATAATTTTAGGTGTGGGTATAATTTTTTACTGGGTACAAAAACACAACATCATACAAATAATACGACAGGTATATGCAAATCGACAATATATAAAATTTGCAATGAAGGAAAAAGTGGTGTTAAACCTACAAAGAAAATGCAAGAGGTAAAAAAAAGTTAAATTTACAGAACAAAATCAAAGCGCAATAAGAAGAAAAGTGCATGAATTTTATTTTAATCAATAAATTCCAACGGTTGCCAAAGTCTTGGCCATAATCAATAAAGATCCATATTTCCCTAAAATGGGACAGACAAAACTGCGAAAAACTCTAATAGATTTGAAGTTTAAGCGGACAAAACTGAACAAATAAGCAACACTAATTAATAGTAATGAAATTATTTGCTGAAGATGGAGATACCTTAGAACAATTTTTAATCTACGTGCAGAAGGCAGACCAATATTTTACTTACAGTCAGTAAAGTGTGGCAGGATAAAAAGATTCAATCTTGACGACAGGCATTTTTGGAACGATCATCTACAGGACTGAAGACGCCTTTTGATAAGGGACGACGCTTAATTGTAACACACATTGAAAGTGATAACGGATTATTAGAAGGTGGTTCTTTAATATTTCAGACTAAAAAAAACATGAGATTCTCTCGAAGATATGAATGTTGACGTGTTTGAAGAATATTTTCAGCTGATGATTGAACGTTTACTAAAAGGTTCGGTTCTAGTACTGGATAACGCTAGTTACCATCCCAACAAATTAAACGTGTGTCAAATACTACATGGAAAAAACAAAATATAATTAAGTAGGTAACAGACAGAAATATTATTTTTCCGGAAAAATCAACAAAAGCAGAACTACTAAAAGTTATACAATTAAACAAGCCTTCAGTACGTTATGCATATATAGCTCGGCATAACTCGAAATTTAAATTAAAAGATGTTCAATTATTATTAGATAGCGACCTATTACAAGTGACCACGGCAAATTGGCAGTTGATCATGTATTAAAAGAAGAAGAAAAAATGTGGAATCTGGACAAAATCTTAAGTGTCGATACAACAGTGCTTAATTTCAATAAATAATGGCTCATCAAGTGACGATAGTAACTCAGAGACTTTTACGTTTACTAAACTTTAACTACAATAGACAGTAAGCATCAGAAATGTATGTTCATATTTTGACAATAAAATTAATGTAAGTATATATTTAAAAGGATACAAAGTAAAATAAAAAAATATAAAATTGTCATTAATATTTAATAAAATACAGCTTTTTATCATTTACATAGTAAGCAACAAAACATACGAACACCTCATAAAGTTCATAAATCGGTCGGTCATTGTTGTTTCCATAATACCGGTTGGCAAAAGTAAAATTCTTAAATTCACAACTTTTTTAATAGCGTACTCATTTGGGACTTCGTTTGGGCCACCTGTGCTGTATATCTACCATCAAATTTGGTTTTATTACTTCGGCTCGATCGCGATTCTAGTATAGCCTAAGCCTAAGACGTTCAGACTAATATACAGTATAAAATGGATGTCTCTTGTGCTATTTGGGAAGGTACTTTATGAAACAAAATGGATTTATTATAGAAGATATCTAGTATCCAAATTGTTTTCGTTCATGTCATATTTTTTAGTGGAATTATAAGACAGTTTTTACTCGATGGTCAACGATATTTGCTGCAGTCGCCCCTACTGTAAATATTTCACCTTCGTTCCTCTCGCCCCGACGAGTCATTTCTTACACAACGCTCAAATTTGGGATAATTTTTACAGTTACACCACATGGCGTGGACCGGAAGGGTAAAAACATATAACCACACAAGTGTATCTGGTATGAAACTTTTTTGGGTGTTTTTTCTTCCAAAGGATGAATGGTTTGAAAAAACCGTGAATTATACAAGAGGATATTAAGAAACTTGAGTAAATTATTAATTGTTAATATTTATATATGTTTTTAATTACTGTTTAGGGACATTAGGGCACTGCGGGATGTAAACAAGTATGAAGGACGGTATCATGTAAAGGGCAGATTGTGTTTTAGTTACTTTTCTTGTGATTTTTTCAATTTAGCTGTATTGTTAAGTAATTTTGTAAAAAAAGTGGCTTAAAGTGGGTTGTGAATATATATATATATATATATATATATATATATATATATGTGTCAATCAGTGCTTAATTGTTTAAGTATAATTATGTAAATATTGCAAACTAGGGGATAAATTGCGCCAATATTTACTGAACAGTGTAGAAACAACTTTTACCTTCTCTTTGAATAAAAAGTATATAAACTGGACAAAATTAACGCAACATATTAAATTATAAAAATTGCTACAATGAATTAATAGGTACTTATAAAGTGAATTAGCTTTAACATTTCTCTAAAAGATTGAAATTAAAATTATTCTTAAGATTTAATTACAAAATTGAAGTCTTAAAAAAATAAATTAAGGTGTAAATAGGAGTGAAATTATTGGTGCAAGCCTCTACTTCGGATTCGAATATATGAGTCTAGACATGCTACGGAATTTTTACTTTTTCTAAGCCCCAATGTTGGGCGCCAATGTGTTACTAATGAAACTCTTTCTAAAAGCCCCAAAAGTTGGGCGTCATTGTGTTATGAAATTTAATCTTTTCCGAAAACTAAATTATTCCAACTCAAGAGCTGCCAATTGTGTAACGAAATTTATATTTGTGTAATCTAAAAAAATTTACTAATGAAATACTGATTTAATAAATAGCTAAAGGTATAAATACTGAAAAAGAATTTTTGAATATTTTTAACTAACTGTATGAAACGAACAAGAATCAAATGCTGATAATTGATTTTAATAATTAAACAAATAAAATTTAATGTATTTTAAATATTTAAACTATTTATTAACTTCAAGAAAAAATATCAAAATACTTTACTCAGGGTCCCGTGACTCCGTGATTTCCCGATTGGATTAAATTTGAGGGGATGTATAGATCAGTTCGCGGATTTGTAAAACCGTGTTTTTTCTGAATATATAAAACTAACTAAAAAACTAAAATTACCAGCCACGTAAGGGCACCAAGAGATTTTATAAAATGTCACTAAAAATGAATTACCTCCAAACAAATCCAATCGTATCATTTTAATTTAGTACCACAAAACGAGCTAAATAATCGCCGTATTTCAGCTTCAAGGCAAAACAAACTTCGTTCTTATCTCTCAGAAACAATTAAAAAAAACCTAAAGTGCAGGTTTATTTAAATTAAAAGAAAAAATGTTTACAAATTGCTGAAAGAGATACAAAATATAAAAAAATATGAATTTATAATTATAACAATAACCGTAATAATAAAATAAAAAAAATTCCCCCGGTAGATGTCTTCGAAAATCCAATTTTTCCTTCCATGAAAACATCTGCATCGTAGTTTTCAAGGGAAATCAACCAATTTTCCAATATTCCTCTTAAATAAAATGCTGAATTTTGAATTTTATTTTAATATCATTAATCCCAACTGGTAACTGGTAACCATAAAATAACCAAAAAAAAACAGCTAACAGGGAATAGAAAAAGCCATTGAAGCCATCGACAGCAGTGAAAAACATCCGACAGAAAGCAGCGGCTGACAGGAAAAAATGACCAGTCATAGGAGCCGTCTTCAGCAACAAATAAGCCTCCAGAAAAATATCCTTCAGTAAAAAAGCCTCCAGAGAAAACGTCTCCCAAAGAAAAAAACTTTATCAGAAAAAAGAACGCATCCAGAGAAAAACGTCTCCAGTCAAAAAGGTCGATTACATTTAAATTGCACACATAGAAACTCCAAGTATAAAATAAAAATGTACTCGACCTTTTTAACTACTAAAAAAAATCAGCTGATGATGGTTCTTTTAATATTTCATTCTTACCAGCGCTAGTACAGAACACTTGGTAGGGCTTTGAAAAAATTTAATCAAATTGAGAGGAAAAGTCCCCGTTACAATGCTTAATTAAATTTTCTAGGTGTATTTGACGTATAACATTTTTCTTAGGTGATCCCATAAATGCTAGATCGGATTCAGATGCGGGCTTTTTAGTGGCCACTGCTTAACTGTTATACCAACTGGATTTAGATAATCGAGTACCTTTCCAGCTATGTGAGGTCGAGCGTTGTCTTGCGTAAACAGGAAATTGGGTTCCAAAAAGGACCGAAAGATATCATATGTTTTTATAACTTTCACTGAAGCAGCTAGTAAAGCAATAGAAAAAATATACAAGTAGACACAATATATACAGACTTTTTTAAAGCTTTTGAATCTTTTCTGAGTAACAAAATAATTAAAAAGTCTTGGTTTTAGTACAAGCCTACGTTTTTCCAATTCTACTGAATAATACATCCCAATTTGTTGAATGTATGAGACATAAATCTCAACTGTTTACGGCAAGTAGTGGAGCTCCACAAGGCAGCAATCTAGCACCATTATTATTCACGTTATTTATTAACGACACAGATGAAACCATAAATAGCAAGATACTATTGTTTGCTGATTACTTAAAAATTTACCGAAATAAACGATTAATTAATGATTGTTAATTATTACAAAATGACTTAAGGTATGATTTTTAGAAATTGAAATGAATTTTACAATAAAGAAACGTGAATACGGTCTATTCCACATAGAATACTTTAAAATAAAAATAACGAGCCTACAAGGTAAAGTTCGTATGTGTGACAGCTTTAGACTAAAAAACTACTGAACAAATTATCGCGTGGTTTTTTGTAAAATTTGTGGAGAAGGTTTGATGCTGTTAAAATCCTCGATCTGACCAATCAATAGAAAGAAAGTTTCCACTGAATTTCCTCTCGTCATTTAAATATCATTTTCTTTGCGTAATATCACGAGTATTTAATCAAAAATAATTAAAACACCCGATGCGGAACGTTTTCTTGTGTTGGCCGTAAATTTTTGTGTAATTTGCCAACTTTTAAGAAAATAGATAAGAATAAAAATAAATACCAATAAATTACGGCTCAAATTCGTACAGGGACGGTATCGCACACATTCTGAAACACGAGCCACTAAAACATTTTCCTTAATCAGAAATAATTTTTCTCCTTTTCTAATTATATATCAGTATTAGTATGCATAGCTTTATGAGCAGCCAGAAATTGTCAAAAAAGGCACGTCTGGCTGTGCATAGAGGTGTGTTGGTTCCTACACTTATGTATGGTAGTGAATGTTGGTTTTGGCAGAAGAAGCATAAAAATAGGATTAATGCTGCGGAGATAAGTAATCTGAGAAGTATAGGGGGAGTGACTCGGTTGGATAAAGTAAAGAATAGTGAGATAAGAGACCGCTGTGGTGTAAAAGAAGATGTGGTTACAAAGATAGATAAAGGAATGCTTAGATGGTTTGGATACGTAGAAAGGATGGATGAGGGAAGATTGACGAAAAAAATTTATAAGGCAAGTTTAAATGGACAAGTCGGTAGAGGTTGACCTCGGCGTACATATCTCGATCAGATCAACATTGTTTTGAAGAAAGGCCAGGTCAAGAGTACCAACAACCGACGAGCATGTATGAGATCACTGATAAAAAATTGACTTGCTTTAGCAGAAATTACATTTATGTGGTTTCATTCACAGCATAGTCATAAAGCTGATGTCATACAAGAAGGCTTGCACCTGTCAAATACTCATATTTTTGTTTTTCAAAAATTAATAATACGTTTTCATTGGCGTTTATAATTAATTTAAATAAATTAGGTAGTTACGTAAAAATCGGTGTTTCTGAAAAGTGATATCCAATTACAGTGGTGGTTGGTTGAATTTGTTAATTTCCAATCTTACTCTTCGTAGTAATATTTTTCTTATTCCAGTGTTGTATTTGGATTTTAAATTTTTTAAAATGGCTTTTTGGAAGACATTTTAAAGTGATAAAAATTATGTAGCCCCAGAAATTTTTTATTTATAATTCATATTAGATTATTTAACCTAAGCTGGCTTAAATGGTTAATTTGACACATAGTAATAGACACCACTGGGTGCACACCGTATTTCCTGCTGCCAAAACTTTGTATTAACTCATTCTAGTTAATTCAATCACACCTTTACGCATTTAACACATTGGTGACCTCGACGTGATCAATCGTAGTTACAAGGGGGAAAGTTGTGTGTGAATGTGAAGTGTGATAAACGAGTGTGAATCATGAGCATCACTGAACTCAGCGGCGCAATTCTGGCCCGTCCTCAAAAAGTTAGCCGGAAATTCGATCTTACAATGGTTTTTATTAGAAATGTAAAAATCCCGATTACCAATACCAACGCAAAGAGTGCTGGCATCTGTGAGTGATCAATCCGTAGATAACCTAGTCTAGACTGCCGATCGTGTGATGGAAGTCCGAGATTCACACAACTCGATATCAGCGGTTGTAAAAACGTCGAAATCACGAGCAAGTGAAGACCACAGGGGAAAAACTTGTTAAGTCACAATTTTAGAATTTTTCAGGAGAGCTTTTTGAACACCAAAGTTGTATAACTGCCAAATAATATTTTTTTTCAATGTGTTTATTTTTATTATTTTAAATTTACTTTGTTAAAATGTATATTTTATGGAAAATTATTATATTTTTTATATTTGTTTAAAATAACATAGAAAAAAGAATTCAAGTCCTGGTCTTATCAAGATTTTCCCGTGTATTTACAGATACACATTTATAATTTTTGTGTTACTTGTGGTATATTAATAAACTAGTACTGATGGGGAAAGATAATTCATGACAAAGTGAAAAAAGAAAGAGCAAACTTCATTTGCTTCCTTTTTGCCAACTGGATAAACATAAAAATAACTTTGTTGCTTGAAAGGACATGAATGTAAGTAGAAAGTTGCTTCTTGTAATACATGTCATTTGTTTCTATGTTTGGACATGGAAAGTTTCTACTATAGTCCATACATATTGCTTCTTTGGTATGACATTGCATTGCGACCTGTTTGGTCTTTTTCTTTCTGGCATAAAAAGTCTCTTGCTTCTTTAAATGAACTTTGTATTTTATGTCTAGGATACGCTGCTGTTATTTTGTTCTTTTGGCTGAATCAGTATCATTAGGTTTCAACTATAACGAAGAGCTCTATTTTCCGCAGTAAACCTGTCACAAGTTGAGCATGTATCAGTTCGTGGGTAACCAAAGACTATATTAAAGTCATTATTAAAAATTGTTCTGTAGCTCTCGTAGGATACTGCATTCTCTGGATATTTTTCCTTGTACAGATCAAAAAATTTTTGTATCCTCAGGCTTTTATCCAGATAAACTCTGTCAGATTTTTTTAAAGTATAGTGGCTGTTCCTACTTTGAAATAAACTAATGTGCTCTTTAATTACTGCTATAGATTCTTCTTTTAACTTCTTTGGTCTATTTTGATGAGTACCTCTTAAATCTCAAGGTACTGCTACATCTTTTTTATTTTTGTAACTAGACACTCTGCCTTACCTCTTGTACTCATAATACCGTGTAAGGAAATAAAAACTGTCTTGCATACTGGGATTTCCTCTACTAATCCGATAGTTAACAGAACAGTCGCGGTACCTAGCTGCTGTTTCGTCTTTCCTAGGCCTTCTTCTTTAAATTGGGATCAAGGATATTAGGCCGGCGAAATAAATGTTTATTACATCGTTATTTTGGATACTGTCCATGTTTTGGGTTATTTCTGTTTTCACAATTTCAGACAGAGACTTAACACATTTTGTACTGCATGAACAAGGCTATCTTTTTTCATGTGTTTGCAACTTCAACGTTTAACATCTTTTTATCTTCCAAAACTCTTTTTTTTCTATTAATTTTCACTGCATTACCAGGTCCACCTGAATCGTCATTTTTGCTAACGTTTGCACCTAACAACAATAATAATTATTATTACAAAGCCTCAATATGTCAGAAAAATACTCACACGTAACCTATAAATTAGAAAATAACACTTTTTTTGTTTGACAGATTGAGTACAGTAGGTTAGCCAACCAGTAGGAGAGAAAATAAATTCTCAGGACTTGTCAAGTTCTTCCCTATATCACATGGACTTACCAACTTTTTTCTCTGTATGGTATAATTTAAAATACTCATAGCTATGAAGCTTTTAAGTTATTCCCCAGTATGATATTACTGTTGTAAGATATTGACTTTGTTCTATTTAATGGCAACAAATGTTCTTCAAATGATATTTCTGCAGAGATAGCGATGCTGCGTGAAGAGTTAAGAGAAATGAAAGTGATGGTAAAAGCAATTACTAATAACCAGCCTCGAGGACGCTCTCGTAATAAATCAAGCAGAAGACTTAACAAGAGTAGCAATCGCAGCAGAAAGCAATATGATACTTGCTGGTATCATTATAAATTCGGTGATAAGTGTCGACTCGAAAAGTGTCTTCAATAGCTAACGCCGATCTTCCGATTTGAGCATCCACATTGATATTGTCGGCCCATTGCCAATGTCTCGTAATTGTAAATATTTATTCACAATCATTGATAGATTTTCTCGATGGACGAAAGCTGCACCAATAGCAAATATCGATACAGACGATCGCGAGAACTCTGATAAATGTGTGGATTTCGCGGTATGGCTTTCCGTTGAGAATAACGAGTCAACGGGGCTGGCAATTTGAATCAAATTTATTTAAAGAATTAATGCGCACATTGGGTATCACTCTCCTGAAAAGCAGCCCTTATCACCCACAAGCAAACGGCATAGTTGAGCGCTTGCATCGACAATTAAAAGCAGCGATAAAATGTCAAGAAACTGACAGTTGGGCCGAAAAACTACCATTCATTTTACTAGGCATTTAAACAGCGCTAAAAGAAGATCTAAAGGCATTGGCAGCTGAAATTGTATTTGGCTCCACATTACGTTTGCTCGGAGAGTTTTTCGTAAATTCATCCGAACAAGATAATTCCACTTTTATAAAACAACTCCGAAAACAGATGCAAAATGTAAAGCAGACGCCTGTTGCGAGACACGGGACGAATAAAGTATTCGTTTTTAAAGAATTTTATACGTCTCCATACGTTTTCCTACACAATGATACAATTAGAATTTCGCTCCAATGTCCGTATGAAGGCCCATAGGAAATGAAAGACAGAGGAGACAAACATTTTGTAATAAAAGTTTACAACAAAGAGTATAACAAAGTTAGTATCGATAGTGTAAGAAATAACAATATCCTATTTTATTTCAAAAATACATTTTTCGTAAAACGTAGTGAAAACTATCAATCTATTATAAAATGCGTCTTTACCCTTCAGTCTCGTACCAAAGACTGCTAAACTACCTGCTATATCCCGCACCCCTCTTCGTCTTCCTATTTTAGGTACCCAGCAAAACAGATCTTTCTGTTCAAGTAACCCTTGTTTATGACTCCACCGATGGACCTTGCATACAGGGTGAATCCAAATATATCTTACAATAGATTAGAACCAGCATGTTATTTCTGATAACATTATATTTGATATAAATCTTAATAGAAATACATTTGATAATGCCTATGATAATATTGATAATATATGATGATATATATGATAATAATAAAAGCGATAATGACAGTAAACCAACGATAATAGCGAACAAACATCTATCGATACGGACTTGACAAAGAATAAATTTCAAACACGTTCAGGAAGAAAGGTCAGATTCCATGATCGTCTACAGAGCGGATTTTTCTCTATAAAAAATAATATGTAAAAATGTCAACAACAAAAAAATGTATGACGCGATTGATCAACTAATTTATAATTTATATTACATATAACTTAAAGAAAAATTCCGCGTAATTAATTATATCTAGTTTATAAATAAAATGTAAAAATAAAAAAAATGTAAGCTAATAACTGGTAGGAATGTGGCGAACATACCGCCCAATTGGAGGTGCAATAAAAACCCTAATTCATTTGTGAAGCAGACACGCATTTATGATCAAGTACCCTCTGATGGTTTTTGATATGGATAAGTAATCCTTCGGTCGGTAGGCCCTGTAAAAATATATGGCATGCAGCCTTTTTAACGGGCCGACCAAGCCGGAGATAATGGAAAACCCTAAGCTGGTAAAATAGTTGCAGACCTGGCAAAGCAAAGCATCCGTAGCTTAGCTACTAAGAACAAGTCAGTCGATTAACAGATACCATCATTCCAGTTAAAAGTATTTGTTATTAATTCAATCACATCCTTACGCATAGTCCTATTTACCACAATTATCTGTAATAAAAAGAAACGACATTTAATGCCATTAATTACAATGTTGAATTTTAACAACAAGTAAATTTTATTGTTTGTATAATAAACTAACACGACTTGATTGATAGCACGTGTCTTAATTCTTCTTTTATATCTTCTTTTCTGTTCAACCGTTTAGATAGCCTACTATATCGACGCTTAACAGAGCGCGGCAATATTCAAATTAAAGCAAAGAATTTTCTTTACATTTATATTTCCATCCGAATTGACGTCAGAAATAATATTGTTACAAATCCGGTCCTGTCAGCAACCGAAAAATCGACAGCGTCGAGGGTCCGTATTGTAGCCGCCGACGGGGCCTAGGAAAGTCGCGCAACCTCTCGAATCCGCGTCGAATAATGGAGAAACAGGTAGAATGATCTGAAACTGTGATATCGGAAATATAAAAGGGGAAACGATCATAACAAGAATCAGTATCGGCTTATGTGTTTACGAATTATTAAATGTAAATAGTTATATAGAATTGTAAAAGTTGTATTGCTAAGTAAATATCTAAGTGGTTAATAAAAATAGCAGTTATTGTATTGAAATAAACATTGTTTTGCTATTGGATCGAGAGTTTTAATCGCTGAACTCAAGATAGAACTAAAAATCGTATCAATATTTCCTGTTTCACAAATAATATAAAAACACCCAATTTTTGTTGCACATCCTTCTTCTCCTTTAATTATTCTTAACTATCAGAAGAAACTTCAACTCGGTTGGAATGTACATACATACATAAAGTCACGCCTTTTTCCCATGGGGATAGGCAGAGACCACTTCCTTCCCCTTGCTACGGTTCTTACACACATCTTTTGCTTCCTCTACTTTCATCAGTGCTCTCATACATGCTCGTCGGTTGTTGGTACTCTTGACCTGTCCTTTCTTCAAAACAATGTTGATCTGATCAAGATATGTTCTCCGAGGTCGACTTTTACCGACTTGTCCATTCACACTCGTTTTATAAATTTGTTTCGTCAATCTTCCTTCATCCATCCTTTCAACGTGCCCAAACCATCTAAGCATTTCTTTGTCTATCTTTGTAACCACATATTCTTTTACACCACAGCGTTCTATTATCTCACTTGGAATGTGCACTGAAGTATATACGTATTCATTTAAAAAATATAAATTAGAAAATTAATAAAAACTTTCTGGGACTACATAGCTTTCATTACTATTAAAAGTCCTCCAAAAAGTCAATTTTAAATATTAAAAACCAAATACAACACTGAAATAAGAAAAAACCTCTTTAACACAACGACGCGTGCCAGAACAACGAATAAGATTGGATATTGAATTAATAGGAAATAAACAAATTCAACTAACAACCACTATAATTGGATCACTTTTCCATGTGGGCTTTTAAAAACAAAAAATTAGTGCGGTGTCAATAAATAGAAAACAACGCACGTTCAATTGAGCCAATCAGAGACACAAACATTTAAAGTAATAACAAACATGTACGTTATAATCAGAATAAGGAGACGTTGCAAAGGATAACTTAGTTCTGTGGTATATATAATTAACAGTGGTTTTTTTGGATTTTCAAATTAATTGTTGTATTAAAAATTAAAATTTTACAATTTGTAAATTAAAATCATTGAATAATAAATAATCTCATAAAAGTGGGCTGTCAGCTCAAGGCCACTTTTTGACAGAGCGATAGAAGAAGAAGAAGCTATATTATTTTGACTTTTCCTAACAGCCGCTGTCACCTGCTATATCGAAAACACTATCGAGGGTAAAGATGAGGTGAACAATTCCATAGCGCTCAAAGTTATGAAAAAAAGGACAAAGGATGTTGTGCATTTTTTATTTTCTTTTTACTTTGACGTAACTTTTTACTGCATATTTGTTTTATTTAAAAATTATTGCACCTTTTTATAACACATTTTGATAAACACTTTTTTAATAAAAGTACCATATGAGATTGTTCTTCTTATCTCTTCTACCCTTTATATTAAAATCATTAAATAATAAATAACTTAATAAAAGTGGGCTGTCAGCTCGAGGCCATTTTTTGATTGACAAATAGAAGAAGAAGAAGAACTTATGACGTCGCCCATCTGATGCTAACGCTGACATCAGGTGACGCGAAACCATAAGTTTGCCCCCTGCCAGATTTTGCTTTTCTTCACCATACCATCATCTTAGGCTATGTCCATAACGACGCACCGCACATCGAATCGCACATAGCATCATAAAGTGGAGTCTGCATTAAGACCGCATCTACAGCTTTCTCCCTTTAAATGAACACTTCTTCTCGAAGGTGCCCGAAGCTGTCAAGTTGCAACGTCGAATCGTGTACACTCGTATTTTCCCCCTCTCTACCTACAAACATACAATCTTAATCCCTACTGGACTCTACCACAGTATTATCCCGCACATAGCATTGCCATCGAATATTAACAAATGACCAGAAGTTTCACTTCTCGCTGCCGGCGGCGGTTGTTGGTCTGACGAATTCTACATAATGGACTTTGGACTTTGTAATACAGGTTGTCTCAGAGTGAGATATTTGTACGAGAATGGAATTTCAGGCGATAGTATACCGGCTGAAATCGATGCGGGTAGTCGAATTTAATTGTTTGTACTGTTTGTTAGTATTTTAAAATTAAACTATTGATACTTTGTTTAAAAATATGTACGTTCAAGTACCCAATAATAATTATTGTGTTGTTAACGGTTGCAAAAGCGAAACAGAACAAGGGGACGGAATTTCATTTTTTTGTTGCTCGAAAAATCACATTAGGTACTATTGGTCATATTTTTTTATTATTATGTATCTATGTATGCTTAATTTCTGCGTTCTAAATAAATAATTTTTTTATTATTCTTTGGTAATTTTAGGTGTCAACATCGTTTTGCCGATTTCCCCTCAGAGCAGTGCTATGTCTTCTCAAATAACGCTGAATATTCCATTGTTAATTCTTCCCCTAACAAAGTAGTAAGTTTAGCAAGAATGGACTGTAACAATTACTTTACAAAAAGCGACCTTGTACATCTGTATTTTTTGTGTCGTATAAATGCATATATTATTATTTAACAATGCTTTTTATTTAACTGAACCATACTTTTGCCTAAATATAAATAAAGTTCTTAGTTATTTATTTAATTACTCTAATTAACAGGAATCCAATAACTAATTAGAGAAGAAAAAAGTAAAAATACAATACATATTTAATCGTTAGTAACAACACAATTAAATTAACATGACAATTAACTTAAAACAAGAAAACTGTTAACCTAAAAACTGATTTAATTTAGTGAGTCGTCTAAAAAATTACTATATATTATTGTTGCACATTATAATTACATGTAGATGTTTTCCAAATAAACCCGTTTATTTGGATACTAATCCTTTGAAAAGCCCCTCGTATTTTTAATTAATATCTATCGGAAGCATTTCACTCAAATGGGCCCCAGTAAGTAATAAAGAGACTGGTTATTAATTTTTCTTTATTCAACATGTATTGCGCCATACCGCCATATGCGATGGTGGAAAAATAATTAGCTCGATTCCCCGGAGTACGATGCTCTGATACCAGGCTATGTGCGAGGCGATGAGCGAGGGACCGTTATGACCAAGAGCATTTACTTTTATAACAACATTTGCTGTTACGGATGCTATGGTACAATACTAAGTGCGGTGTGTTTTATTTTGATGAACATTTTTCTACAAAACAATAAACCCTACTACATTTAATTGAGTGTAGATTATTTAATTAAAAATTATTATAATTCTATCAAAGTCGGGTTCCAGGTTGATGTAGTATTAGTTGTACTTGTCCTAGCACTTTACTGGCAGACCCAAATGGATACCTACTATCACGCTATCGGGTTAGACAAACATTTCGACAACATCTATTTCACCTGTTCCAAATTTCGTAAGACTTTCGCATACGAAGCGCCGTAAATACTTGTCATTTTCGTAGGCGACTAATATCGTTTATTTCGTGATCTAGAAAATGAATTGCGGCGCAAGTGGACGCATACTTACCGCCCGTTCCTCTTCTCGTAAGTTCGTTTTGTTGAACACGATGTTTTATTTATTATTGTAACAGTAATTAATGCTCCGCTGTGGCATTCCTATTTGCGTGAGAACAAGAGGCTGTGTATTCACTTGCGTGTGTGTGGGTGTACGTATCATTTACTCGCTCGCCAAATTCCTCAACTGCACTTTGCACTTTCCATACAGCTTTAATGGTTTTTAATAATCGAATCAATTTGAGATTGTCGATCGAATAATTCGCGACGACAGTTGAATAAAATATTGAAAACTGAAATTCCGTACATAAAAGTAAGCACTACTTGAGTTTAGCTGAAACCGAAAACAGGTTATCATTTTACAGCACTTGACGAGCTGAGTCCAAAAACATTAGTTTTACTTGAAGAAAACGAAAGGGACAAAAGCTACGCCCCTTTCCATTTTACATGTTAAGTTTATGGGAAAAACTTTTTCCCCTTTGAAAATGCAAACGGTGCGCAGCCAATATAGCTTCCATCAATAATAAACTCCTGCCGGTTCTAGACGAAGGAGGAGAAGGATGTCACTTTAAAATTGCTTTTAAATGCTTTTCTTAATTGATTTTTTTTCGCAAGGATTGCGTTTTGCAAATATTTATCTGTATTCTAAATCACTGAATCAACAAAAATATGTATATTTGCGCAATGTTTTGACACCAATAAAAGGATTGGGTTATATGTTCAGAAATAATGCAGAAATAGTGTAATCCTCCGATGCCAAACCAAATTCAGTATTTATTTTCGACGATGTGATATGTGAAAAACAAGATATTATCAGATCATATTTTTGTATGGGGCGTCAAAAAGATGTGGACTGTTTCTATCTTGCACAGACCTATTCACGAGTTCCAAAACAGTTGGTGCGTGATAATACATACTTTATTATAATGTTTAAGCAGCATGGGACCGATCTACTTCACATATTTACTGATCATGTGTCACCAGATGTTACATTCAAGGAATTTCAAATCATGTGTACGAAATGTTGGGGCGATCAGTACGGATTTCTGATCATTGATAAAGATAGAAAGATACATGATAGACGTTATCTTAAAGGATTCGATTAATAAAAGAAGTACATTCCAAAACATTTCCCAAAAATGAAGGAATTCTTATTTCAGGTAACTTGAGTCGCGAATGAGAGGTCACGCTTCTTTACTACTTTCTACTTAGAGGTTATACACAGTCAGATAACAATCTTGTTCGGGGGTGGTAAACTTTGATAGAAGGTTATCTAACGATTTCCAAAACAATATTAAACTCTTCTGGAAGTCCATAAGAACAGCCAGAGGTCAAAATACTACCTTGCAACTGGAAAAAAATCAGAAACCAAGATGATAGTATGGTAAAAGAAGAGGAATGTTTATTAAAGAGATGAAAGGAATACTTCGAAAGTTTATTTGAGAAAGAGGATACACAAGTACAGGCCCCATTTGAAAACATAAGTGAAAGTTGCAATGAAAGTGAAATTAGTACGACAGAAATTGTGGAAGCGTTGTACAGTATGAAATTGGGTATAGCTACTGGGTACGACATGATAACATTTAAAATGCTGATGGCTGGACAAAGCGTGGTAGCTAGTCTGCTGTACCGCTTTTTTAACATTTGTTGGAGGAGTAGTAGCGTACCAGACGTCTGGTGCGAGGCCGTTATCGTGCCGCTTTACGAGGGATAAGGTTTGCAGCAGGACTGTTAGAACTACCAAGGTATTAAGTTTACTCAGCATAGTCGGCAAACTGTATGCAAAGATATTGATTAAAAGAGTAACGAATGAAACTGAGAAGATATGGGATGTGCAAGCAGGATTTAGAAGAGGAAGGAGATGTATGAATCAGGTCTTTTCCTTACGAGGTATAGTAGAAAAATTCTTGGCTAGAAGTCAGAAGATCTATTGCGCTTTTATAGACTTAATAAAGGCCTACAATAGAGTAATAAGGAGTGAATTGTGGTCGACATTGTCTATGTATGTGGTGAGCGGTAGTTAAATACGAGCACTGAAATCACTTTACGAGGATTCCACTGCTTGTGTCAGGATAAACGGAGCTTGCACGGATTGGTTTAACATCGAAAAAGGTGTGAGACGGAGATGTGTGGCTTCGCCATGGTTGTTTATCTTATACAAAAACGATTGTTTAAAAGATTTAAAAGAGAGTGTGTATGGGTTGAAAATGAATGATTTGATCGTCTTTACGCCGATGATCAAGCCATATTAGCGTCATCTGAAGAGGAGTTGCAAGCGATGGTTAATGTTATGCATGATGCCCTGAAAATGAAAGGAATGAAAATAAATGTAAGCAAAAAGTAATGGTTTTTAAAAGAGAAGAAAGCATGACAAACTGTGAAGTTTTGATTAAGGGAGAAAGAGCGGAACAAGTAAATGAATTTGTGTACTTGGGTTCAAAGTTCTAAGTTCAAAGGTGGAAAGTATGACAGTGACATAGAGCGAAGGGTGTTGGCAGGAAAACAAATATACAACTGTATAGCTTTATGAACAGCCGGAAAGTGTCGAAAAATGCACGTCTGGCTGTGCATAGAGGTGTGTTGGTTCCTACACTTATGTATGGTAGTGAATGATAGTAAATTTAATATTTTGATTTGAATTATTTCGAATTTCTACTAAAGCCCAACCATTAACCCATGTGGTTAAGGTTTCTGGTAGAACACAATTTTAAATGATTTGTTGTGGAATTAATATTTCGTCGGATTTAGTAGTAACTGGTATTTTAATTTGTGTTAGGTACTGTATTATTTAGTAGTAATAATAATTATACTTGGGGGTTCGCATCAAAATATTCTATTTTTATTTCTGATTTAGGCGTGACTAAATTTGAAAAATCTTATTGTACATTTAAAAATTTAATAGTATTGTAACTGAAAATTCATGCTTTGAAGAAGCGAAGGAGGTTGAAACGACAAACGTGTCGTGTGTTTTCAATTTTTCCAAATATTTTTTTATTATTTCGGGATCTAAAAATTATTTTGTAGCACCGGTATTAATTAATAATTGGATTTTTGGATTTTTTTTTAATATAAGTTAATATAAGGTCTTTTAGACAAGTCTTCGTCACCACCCTATGCATGAACGTTGTTACATGATTATCATAGTGCCGATTGTCCCACTTCAATAATAACAGTTATACTAATACCTTTTTTGGCATCCTTTTAAGTAGCGACCTTATACAATCAACGATACAAGGACAACGAAATGTGTAAAAAGTGCTATCGTGACGTGAGTTAGTGCCTTTCGTCCCAATTCAATAATAACAGATATACTAATGCATTTTTTTTAGCTTCGTTTTCGTTACGACCTCGTATAATCAACGATACGAGGATATTATTAATAATTTTCCCCTCTTTTCGACGTACGACTTTGAGTCTTTGTCACAGCCCCTATATAAACAATGAAAATATTATTAATGATTATATCCCTTTTTTGACGTACGAATTTAACCGAGTTCGAAACATTGAGACATTGAAAGTTCTAGAAAATTTAAAAAAAACAATTAAGAAAAGCATTTAAAAGCAATTTTAAAGTGACGTCATCCTCCTCCTCCGCCTCCTCATCGTCCTGCGTCTAAAACTGGCAGTATTTACTACTTATGTCCTTTTTTGAAGTTGATCGAGTATTTAAATAGGCTATACATATTTTGTCTTATTGTTAATTTCAGCTATCAAAACAATTCGTTTAGATTTACATGTTTAAAGAATTTGTTAAAAGATTAACAAATTTGTGCAGTAAAGTAAGCTTATTAATTGTTTCTTGTTTTAAACTAATAGTTACGTTTTTTTGTGGTAGACTGTTAAATTTTTGACTGAGGTAGGAAAATATTCGGCAAAAACGATGCACTAACGGCCGAGACGAACGTTTTATTAGTCAATACTCTTGAATCAACATTATTACTAGTTCTGTCATCAGAAATGAACTCGAAGCTGTGCGCAATGTCACAATTTCTTTTAAAACAGTTAGAGGACGGTTAAATAAAACGGAATTAAACAGTAGATCAGCCACTGCACCCTTGCTTACTTTGTAAGGTTTCCATTTGGCGGTGGTTTCGTTATGTTCTGGGATGGTGTATGCTTTGACGTTCGCATAAAATTACCTGTTCGTACGAGATCCATAAATGCTAATTACCATATTGAAAATATTGTAATAGAACATGTGATGCCTTTCGGTCTTTTTTGGAACCCAACACACGCTACTAATGTTGCATTTACACTATTAATTTCGCTACTAGTGTCCTATCTATACCATAATTTATATTATTCAACATTACAATTTTGTTATTAAGTCTTAAGAATAATTTTAATTCCAATCTCATAGGGAAATATTGAAGTTAATTTAAAGTATCCGAATACCTGTTTTCTAACTTTTAGGTTAGGTTATGTGAGTGGGGCGTAGGTCGCCCCTCCACTGCGACCTTTAAAAGGTCTATTGTGGCTTACCTCTAAATGTTACAGTTACCGCTCAATCCAGCTCTTCTCACAAAATTTATGGTTATATGGGGTGAGATTTTTTTAAAATTGGTAGTTTACTTCTCCACGCAGCAAAACCGACAGTCCGTTTGTAGATTCAGACCTATTCTTCCGAGGTGGTATCTAAGACGACAGTGTCCTGTAAGCAGTCCCGTTAGAATTCGCAGGTCGTTCCTGTTCCATTCTAGGATCTGATTGGTTGTGTTTCTCGAGGGTTTAAGTAAAAACGCCTTCGAGTGTGTCAACCCTGATATATCGGACCAGTGTGTGAGTCTTTTTCTCTCCGCCCAATCCAAAATGATGGTTTTGGCGGCACTTTTGGTGGTGACTCCAAAGACTAGTTCTGGTCCAGTGAACGCAGGATGTCGGCTCTTTCTTTGCCCTCCACTCCCTGGTGCCCAGGTACCCACAGCACCAAGGCACTCCAGGGATTCGATAGCGAAGATTTCAGTCTAATAGATTGTAGCATACCTACCGAGACTGGTATATATTTCAATCTTTGGTTTCCTGCTGAACTCCATCTGGGGGTTTTGAGCCATCTGTGTTCATTACGTATTCAGTCTCTGGGAAGAGGATTTCTTTCCTCATCCATTCATCTTCTTCGGAAAAAGGACTTTAAAGGATTTTTCTACGTGTGTTTGTGTGGCTAGCATGTCAGTTACCACCCCAAAGATTTGGTAGTTTTTTGTTTCACTTAGTATCTCGGAGTGTTCCCCGAGTCGCTCACCTTTAATTTGAATTTCCAGAGATAGGAATCTGTAGGAAAACTTTTAATGTAACCAATGTTCATAAAAATTATTAAAATTAATTCATTATAGCAATTTGTAGAAATTAATATGTTGTTGCATTAATTTTGTATAGAAGTTATATATATATATATATATATATATATATATATATATATATATATATATATATATATATAATAATCTCTTCTTCTTTGTGTAGCGTCGAAAACGACGTCTCGGTTAGTTTTGTTACACTGTCTGTCCATCTAGATGGGGAGCGTTCGCGTTTCCTCTTGCCAAGGGGTTTTCCCTGGACAATCAGTCTCTCGATGTTGTCGTGACGAGTTATATGTCCGAAGAAGTTCAGTATTCGCGCTGATGTCAAGCTACTGAGACGGTTTGATGGTCCAATCTTGTTCAGCACTGACACATTGGTGGGATGTGCTGTCCACGGTATTATTCGCCACACCCACATTTCAAAGGCGTCGACCCGACGCCTGTCGGTGGCCTTTATAACCCATGTCTCGGAAGCGTACCAGAAAATGGAGAACACTAAGGCGTGGACCAGTGATTTCTTGGTATTGATGGATATATGTCGATCTTTCCATATTTTATGTAATTGGCTCTTTGCTGTCTGGCCAAGTTGAATGCGACGGCGGATCTCCATCTCGCAGCTGCCGGAGGAGTGGATAAGGGCACCCAAATAAATAAACTGATATACCACTTCACAGTTGGCAATGTGATGCTGTCTTATCCGATCTACCAACTATCAATACTTTAGATTTAGCATAGTTGATTTTTACACCATACTCTTTTAATGTTCTCTCGAGTCGTTGTATCAATTCTGTAAGTTCTTCTGCTGAGTTAGCGATCAGAAGAGTGTCGTCAGCATATCTAAGATTTGAAAAAAAATTTAGTAACAATACTGATATAATAATTAAGAAGAAATAAAATTATCTCTGACTTTAACTATAGTTTTTTGTAACCAAGCAGGGTTCTTCGTTAATCATCGAGTTTGTAGACGTTCAACTCCCACTTCCTCGAATTTGGCCACGTGAAGTGTCTCTCAGTAGTAATTCTTTTTTGCTGTGAAATTATATTACGCTGCACCGCGTGCAGTTAAATCTGACCCGCATCCGAACAAGTCGCGAAACGCCCTCTCTTTTCCATTCGCATTTTATATTAAAATACAATACGGCAAAACAAACAAGCGGTGCCAAGCCGTAGCCGAGCAGAGCCAAAAGCCAAGGCGAAGTTCCTGAATGGCGCCGGTGTTATGTCGCTGTCGCCACCGACGCTACTTTGCAAGCGCCGATTACTATCCATCTCTCTCCATTGCCGAGTATAAATCTGCACACCTGGCCTGCCGAGATCTGCGATGCAACAATATAAGCTTGTTTATTTTCGTAAAACATCCGCAGTTTTTTTGCTAAATTACCGAAAATAAATCTGTGACTAGTTTACTTACATCTATTTTCGACTTTGTTTTATTAGAAATAATACATTGCCACGCTTATGCAACTACCTGATATTTTGGCGTTTGCTCGAGGTTTTTAAAATGGTAAAAGTTGGAACATGTAAAACAAAAATGGTTTGAAAAGAGCAACTTGGCTGCGTAGAATTTTTCGATAAATCAAGAGAAGTAAATTCGTACTTTTTACTTGGTCTTTGTTACAAATGAATAAACATGTTCTTAGAATAAAAAACGTGTCTTGGGAGTGCACAAGTAACCACTACTCTGGACAAAAAGGAATGACACTATTTTTTGAATATTGATGTGTATTTATTTGATAGGTTGGTGTCAGTAGCGGATCCAGTGAAAAGACTAAGGGGCTCAACTGAAACGTATTTTGCTGTGTTAGCGTAAGGTATCTGAGCATTATTTAGTCTAATTGGTACATGATGGTCTCTCTTGTTGGTGAAGTTTATATGCACTGATTTTATTTCATTTAACTTTATTCTCCATCTATAAGTCCACATAAAAATCTGGTCAATGGTGGTTTGCAGTTTGGTTTTTCCACATGACAACAGCTAAGTAAGCTGTATCATAAGCAAATATAGCTGTAGTATTGAATTCTAGGTTCGGAAAGTCACTAGTGTATAATAGATAAAGGTAATATATTACTTTGTGGCACTCCCGCTTTGATTTCTTTTAGTTCAGAATATGCTTCTTTTTGTTTTATTCTGATACTAGCAGACCCGGCAGGCGTTGTCCTGCCAAAACATTGGCTTGCCTGCTTTGAAAATATCGCTATCAAACTCAGCAACCCCGAAAACTATAAATTGGACACTCATTTCGGCGTTTTTAATAGTTTTTATATCCCATTTCTTTACCACTCCTTTCGTAGGGGTGCTAACAAAATTGGTTTTGTCACTATCAAACTCAGCGACCCCAAAAACTATTAATGAAAGATACGTTAGCTGTAACCCTGGGCCACAAATAGATTAAGGGTTATGCACAAAAGATCTGATGGGTCGAGGTGTTTGAGAGGCTGCATAGCCTTCACAACCCCTCCTACAACCTACAACCTAGGTTAGCTGGACGTCATTATATTTTAACAAATCACTCGCGAAAAACTCCCTCAATGAAAGATAGGTTAGCTTGATGTCCTTTAATGTGTACATTTTTTGTTGAATACAATTAACACTGTCTCTTTGACAGATAAAGTCCCTGAAAATATACAACTACATGAACAGGAAAATATTAACGTGAATACAGAGCACAACATAAGGGAAAACTACCATTGACGCAGTTTTTGCATAAAATATTGCCAAGTTCATAGTGTGAAGTGTGTGCGTAGGGACTCCACGCACCAGTTTTTTTCTTTCAACCTCACCCGTTTTGTTGATTCCATCGCTACCAAACTTCACAGGATTACCCGCTGGGCTTATCTGAATTTGTCCAGTTATTTTAGACTCCATATTTCAACACCCTCCTCTCACTTACCAAATTTCAGTTCTGCAGAAGCTACAGTTGAAATTTTTTATTTTTTATCTTTGATTAACTTTTGTAGCTAGCCAATCCAGCCAGGCTTTCTTCTTTTCTGACACTGCTTTTTGAACCTCTACGCAGATTTTCTGTAACTTGCATCCTTTCCTTCTTTTACGTACACCGCATACTTCAATAGCAATATCCACGATTGCTTCCTTGAATGGCACAATTCTTTAACCTCACATGCTTCATCTAAACTGTCAAATTTCTCGGTCAATTTACTAACGAACTCCTCTTTTATACCTTCTTCTTGCAAATTCTCAACTTTTATACGCTCTAGTACACTACTTGATTTCTGCACACGATGGCGCCACGGCTTAAAGAGACCTCTTATTCGGCTCATTACTAAGAAGTGGTCTGTGTCAATACCTGCACCGCGGTATGCCCGAGTGTCCATTACTTTCTTTTTCAATCTTTTATCCACAATTACAAAATCAATTATACTTCTCTGGTGTCCTTCTTGTCTTGTGTACAAGTGGATCCTTTTATGGTTAAACATTGTGTTTGTTACCACAAAATTCCGTTCCAAACATACTTCAAGTAGACTTTCTCCGATTTCAATTACTCTGCCGTCACCGTAAATTCCCAGAACACTGTTATATCCATCACACTTTACTCCAACCCAAGTATTAAAATCCCCCTACATTACAATTCTTTCATTCTGGTTACACTTATTTAAAATATCTGTTACACTATACCAAAACTCCCGCCTCTCTTTTTAGGCTTTTAAAGATTGGTTCCACTGCGCATCTTGTGGGGCATAAACCCCTAGCAAAAAGATACGAGTAAGACCAACCTTCAGCCTCACCCAGAGGAGTCTTGGGCTTACACATTGAAAGTCAGTCACACATTCATTCATTCTAGCAGAGAGTATCACACCAACGCCCTGAGAACCTCTGCTGGTTTCCGGAACTCCTGACCAGTAAGTTGTATAAGGTCCATGTGTTGTGGTTTCACATCCTTTACGCTTGGTTTCATTTACACAAAGAACATCAATCCGTTTTTCTTCTATTACCGTGTAAATTTCATTAATTTTATTATTCAATTCTTCCCTCTCATTCAAAGTAGCTGTCAAAGTGACAGTCCGCAGTCCACGTTTCGCCCTCACAGGAAGCATGACATGACAGGTGGCGACGCCTATCGCTATCGTTTTGGTTATAGTCAATAACGGCTATTGACATTAATTTTTTTAAAAATATAACCCCTTAACCCCACACATTTTTCATTATATTTAAGGTCGGACTCCTCGAAGGCCAAGAAAGAGTCTGAATATTCCGCTGCTGCAACCAATAAGAATCAAGTAGTATTAACGGGATAGTTATCGTGTTGATAAATATAGTTTCAAATAAATACAGCATTCATAGACGGTAACATTATAGTTTATAAAACATTTTTGATGCCTCTGCATTTAACCTTCCCAAAGTTCGTGTGCAAATTCCTATTCCATGAAAACTTATCCACTTCACATATTAATTGAGAAACTACCTCTGTTAGCAAACTCTACCATTGAAACTTTACTAAAATACTTTTTCGTCTGTAAAAACAACGTTCTGCCATAAATTTGGATTCACACCATAAAACTCCAATGTAAAGCCAACCCTCTTTTTCTTATTAGCTGAAGTGAGGTAAGGTTTTTTTGTAGCTGGATGGTTTTTAAGGTTTCAATTTTGTTTTATATGCTTTTGTGCTGTTCTAACACACCCGGAAAACCTTTTTTCTTCTTTCGCAGATACTGCAGTATTAAATGAATTTTCACTAGTAATACCACTAGAGGTCAAATTATTTCCGGAAATTTTCTAAAAATATTCATGAGCGAGAAAAAATTTCCTGATATTAATTCGGCCGCGCGTGGTATTCGGTAAGAAAATTCCACACCGAATTGTGGTGGAAAATCAAATATTTTTAAAATTTATTTTTCGATTCTCAACAATACAAATTATTTTCTTCATCAAGTCACCAGCGAAACATAAAATGTGTCGTCGACTTGATTGTTGAGTTGCCATGGTAACCAAGTGAGACCCTAACCTCGAAATTATTATTTTACTTTTGAAGCTGTCAAGTGGCACGACGTAAAAAAATGTTTCGCTTCGGTCAAGAAAGCAAAGAAAATATTCACCAGGAGATTAAGCAGTTGACACCCGCGAATACCAGGAAGTCGAAGTCAAGCGTATGGAGGCAGTTTACAAACTTTTGCGCAGAAAAATTGTATAATATACCTGTGGGAGACTATGGGTTCAACATGCGAAAAAAGAACTCCGAAGACTACAAGGAGAGTGTTATCAAAGTCAAAAATGGTCTGTTATTGTAAACGTCAAACAATTTCCAGTAGAATTCGCTGTTGGGTATCCCACGAGAAAAAAATGTCCAGTAAAATACCTCCGTTGCCGTGGTGATCTGTCAAAATAACGTATTTTGATTGGTTCAAAATTGCAGGTTTTGAATTTTCTAATAAACATCTTACGAGATTATTATCCTGTTATTCCATGCTTATTTTTGGTCCTTCAGTTCCTGGTGTTCTTTCCAAGCTCTGTGTTTCGAGCCAGTTCTTTTTAATATATTGGATGGTGCTTTTTGGTACACCAAATCTTTCTGTAACCCTTCTTAAGGACCACCCTTTTTTAATTAAAGTCATAAATCTCATTTTTTCTGTTGGTTTTAAGTGTGGAATAATTATAAACAAACTTTGACTTTTTTTATTACTAGTTAACTCCTTTGAGGTATTCCTAGCTGTGAAAGAAGTTTAAAAGACAGGTTAGCTAACTTGAAATCCGGACATCAAAATGATATTTTGTAATTTAAAATACAGATTTACAATGTCACAAAATAGTGTCCGGATTTCAAACTCCCTAGTACCTGGTCTATCGTTAAGTCATTCTCGGAACCCAAATTGTTGATCAGGTCGCTTGATTTATTGTTAGGTTTTTGTTTAATATTTGGGCGAGCCAGAAGTATTGGACTGTTTTCCATGTTTGTTTAACTCTCGCAGCGCCCTCTTAAAATGGACGTCCTAAACCCGACTCACTGCGGATGGAAAAAATCTGTTTAACCATTTGAATCGTAATTTTTTATTCGATTTTTTAATATTATATTAAATAACTCACCTGATCGTTGGCGTTCCCACAAAACCTTCTCGAAACGACTTTTTTCTTTCAAACTACCTACCCACTAATCCGATAACCTAACGAAACAATTAATAAAGAAGCAACCACCTTCAAAAGAGACCCCGAAGAGACACCTGTCTCTTCGGGGATTCTTAAAAAAACAAATTTGCATCACAAAAGGGCACACAAAGAGTCCTATAAAAACATCACTTCATAATTCTAACACAAAGAGACGCATTTTTCGCAGGTTCGGACTTAAATTACTTCGGGCACCTTACAATGTATCAAAATTCTATTACTGTTGGATTTTTAAACTTTTTATTTAGAAGTTGCACGTTTTTTAATTAAAAAAAATTTATTGTGTTGCTTTTAGAAAACTCCATTTTTACATTCTGTATAAATTTTCGTATTGCGTGAAGCATCTTTATTACCTTCTGACGCAAGTAGCCAAGGGTGTCGTAAGAAATTTCTTAAGGGAGTAGAAAAAAATTCTATTTTGGATTGGAAACAAAACTGGTTAACTTTGAAAATATTGATAAATTTATTACTCCAAAACAATGCATATTAAACGTAAATTTAAGAAAAAACAAATTTATATTTCGTTTATCTCTACCAAACTTATCATTAACTACAGTTCACAAAAGCAAACAAAAGCCGTGGAAAATATGCCAACTATTTTCAATGTTATCGCAAACGACCAATCGCGATGCTAGGTTTGAAAGTTTAAAGGTTGGCGCGTATAATCGAAATATTACAATCGAATGATTTTATGAATAATACAATAATGAGTGCTGACAGCTGTTATTTAAAACATTTGTTGTTAGCTTGCCAATGTTTTAATTTATTACAATTTATTTAACTTTCCTAATAGTACATCAATACAATTGACCTAGATCTAATTTTGCTTTTTTACAAAATTATTAGAACAAAACTAAACTTACTAATTGGGTTGACAGTTGACACTTAATGTTATCGATAGTCGGTTTTCGATGTGAAATGAAATATATCGATACCAAAAATACAACAACAGCGACATAAACACGCCCACCAGGGCTTTTGTTTGCTTCTGCTAACTGTATAATTTTGATCTTATCGTCTTTGACCTTTTGTTTCTGTACACTTGGGAGACATAGTACATACAATTTATTTTCGGTCATCGTTGACCGTATCCATGTTTTTAACTCTTCGAAGAGTGCTAGAAGATCTTTTAATTGTGCATGTTGTTGGAAGCAAATTGGGAAATATCTTCGTTGGTTTGAAAATTGCTGGAAAATAGTCACATTGTTCTTTAATTACCTCACCAAATAATGATTAATCGGTTTAGCGTTATTTTCACATAGAAAACCAGGAAAACTTCAAAATTTTCTATTTTGTACACTTTTGAATTCTGGTTTACCTATTTGCTGCAGTAATGGTTTCTTACTATCTGCGATAAGTGCTGAATGAAGATATGACCGAGACAGGCTAACATCTTCTGAAAATCTAGTTTTTAAACTGCCGATAAGAAAGTCCAAATAAGGGATATAAATGGGAATTCTGAAATATTCTTCAGCTGTCTTAGTATTAATTTTTGGTAAGTGCATCTAAACTCCTGGTCAAAATTAACGCAACAACATATTCATACAAACTGCTATAAAGAATTAATTTTTTTATGTACATTGGTTACATTTATAGTTAGAAAAAACGTATTCGGATACTTTAAAAGTGAATTAACATCAATATTTCTTTATAAAATTGGAATTAAAATTATTTTTCTTAAGACTCAATTACAAAATCTTAACATTAAAAAAATAAATTATATTGTAAATAGGACAATAGTAGCGAAATTAATAGTGTAAGTGTGACATTAGTAGCGTGTGTTGCCTCCTCTACTTCAGATTTATGCGTTTAGGCATGCTTCAAATTAAATTTTGGAGTATATCTTAGAGAATTTGTTCCCATGCTGTGATAATTGCATTTTCAAGTTCCCTTAGGTTTCTAGGGGGTACCTGCACCTAGATGCAGGTATTTGACGTTAAAATTTTTCTTGAGGTGATTCCATAAATGCTTGATCGGATTAAGATCCGGGCTTAACTAACTGGTACACCAACTTGATTAAAATAATCTAGTTCGTCCCCAGCTATGTGAGGTTGAGCGTTGTATTGCATAAACAGGAAATTCTAGAAATTCTTCTCGTAAACTATTGTTGCTGTCCACAAATCAGACTTCTTAAGATAAATGCTAGTGTCGCGAAATATCAGCGATCTCGTTTTCCAGAATGGAAAATGCAAGAGAATCGTTTATTACATCATCCACAAATAAACATTTTCAGGATAGGGCAAATGTCCCTTTTGCCCTTCCCCCTAAACGACGCCCATGCAAGCAACGTAAAATTTGACGTTTTTTACGTATTCGGAACGCTTTGACAAACTCACGTACACGTAAAACTTTCTATAAAGAATAATTTCTTTTTATAAAACTAATAATAAAAAAGATTCCCATATAGTTCCGACTTAGGTAGACATACCTTATATAAAGAACCACGCCCTTATTTCGACTGAGATTAGCCGGAAGCCTCGAAGTTTATTAAATTTTTTACCTTCAACACAGCAAAAACTGAACAAAAACATTTAAAAAAACAAGGAACTTAAGTTTCTTCCCGGACCATCATAACTTGTTTGCACGAAACTCACTTAAGATCTAGAAGACTTTCTTAATAGTAAGAATTACTGTGGCCTGCGTAATCGCTGGACTTAAATCCTATGGAGCATGTAATTATGGGACAGCATGTGTGCGATATGCTTTAACGAAAAGTTTTGAGAGGTGGCAAAAAGTTTCAGTTTTCAGAACCGCCAACAATTATTTAAGGGGTTAAGCCACTGTGGAGGCCAAAAAATAGATTTTTTGAAGATTTTTTTCCAGAAAAACTATAAAATAAATCCAAATTAATTTTAATCTTCAAGTATCAGAAATTGTGGCAAAAAGTCTCAAAATGCTAGGTTTTGTGTTGAGAATTTCTACTGATTTTTCAATTAAAACAAAAAAGATTTTATATTGTGCTTTCGTAAGATCCATTCTTGAGTATTGTTCGGTTATATGGGACCCATATTATAATGTAAATATCGATTTGATTGAGAATGTTCAAAATAAATTCTTGAGGAATTGTGCTTTTCACTTTGGTATTCAACGAAATGAATATGAGTACAGTCAACTCTTAACCAAGTTAAATATAAAATCATTGAAAGATAAGAGAATTTCTATGAACTTGAGTTTCCTCTTAAAAATAATAAATAATGAGATCAACTGCCCAGAACTACTTCAACTAATAACTTTTCATATCAAACAAAAAGATACGGGAAATCCTGATATTTTTCATATAAATTATTTCCATACCAATTATGCTATGAACAGTCCGATTCCTCGTATTCTGAAGCTGGGAAATGAATGTCATAACTTAGATTTGTTTAATGTGTCACTTCAGGTCTTTAAAAATCAATTGGAAAGGCTATAGCGTTCCCGAAACTTTTCTTTACCTTACCATTTTCTTTTGTATGTACCGGATTGGTTACATCATTTTCTTTGTTAATACCAGATTTGTTTCATCTTTTAGTAATATAGTAACTAGACATAAGGATTCATTAATACTTTGTATTTCACACTTCGCTAAATGTTTTGTAAAATTCTAGTGTAGACATTAGACATAAGAGTTCAATAATATTTTATAGTTTATCACACTTTGTTAAATGTAAATTGGCTTTGCCGTTAAATAAATAAATAAATAAATTACAAAAGGGTGTTATCATATATATCAGTGACTGTATACAATAATTTTTTTGAAGCGATTAATTTCAAAATGGCGGCTGTGCCGCGATGACGTCTCCTGTATTTGTTGAGTTATAATAATAAGCCAGAAACGCTGAGGTGTGAAAGAAGATGTGGTCACAAAGATAGATAAAGGAATGCCTAGATGCTTTGGACACATAAAGAGGATGAATGATGAAAGATTGACGAAACAGATTTATAAGGCGAGTGTAAATGGACAAGTCGGTAGAGGTCGACCTCGGCGAATATATGAAAGTAGAAGAAGCGAAATATGTGTGTAAGAACCGTAGCAGGTGGAAGGAAGTAGTCTTTGCCGACCTCTGCGAAAAAAAAGTATGTATGTATGTATATATGTATATTGATTTGTGGTCAAACGTACATTCATAGACAATGTATTTTTCAAGATATATTCAACATTCCAAGTGAATCGGTAGAAAACTGTCTGAGTTGTTTCCGGCTAACTTAAAAAATGCAGTTTTGAGTCCGTTCGCTGCGTACCAGGTGGTCTTTTTCTAAAATTCTAAACCGATTACTTAGAGATTTTTTTCGGCAATAATATTTTGGGTCCTAGGGGACCATTAAACAAGCATAAATAACCTTATCAAGATAAAGATAATTTAATTATATCCTTATTAATTTATTTTATTTTGGAATAAAATCGAATTTAAATTGGAGTTTTACAATTGGTTATTTTCAAGATTTTTTATATGTATTTCGGTCGAAGTTTGAATAAACTTTCTCAAAGTTAACTTGTTATAATGTATCAAGTGCAAAACCTCAATTTAGTTAAAAATTTCCAAATTAGAACAGAATAGATTATCTCCATGTGTGTAGTTTTTCATTGTAGTCAATACATTTTGTCTGCCGCCCGAACTTTCTTGACTGTAGGCAAAATGTCGATACATTTGTTGGCGTTAAACGAAATATTTTCATTCCAAAACTTCCCAACACTTCTCGAGCTAATGCCATGACCGCTGGTCCATTAAAAGACTGGCGCCAGACCGACACAATCTATTTCTAAAATTTGTAAACGCAGCACGATACCCGTACAGGTAAGTACCGACGATGCACAGGGGCGCATCGTCGTTTAGTGCTTTCGAAGGCCCCTTTCCCTCAAAACGAGCCCGGCATGTTTGGCTGTTTGTTAGATGTCTTGACCAATCTGAGCTGGACTCGAACGGGAAAATTGGTTTTTTTTAGAGGGACTAATGCATTGATATGCGTATGTAGACTATTGTTTTCGACCGGTGTTCGATTAAATCGGACTGTATTGATTTAATTGATTAACAAAATATTTTATCCCGATCGAATTTTGGACAAATTAAATGAGTCAAACAAATATTGGAATAAACAATAATTACCCAAAAAAATAGAGCACACATTTGTCGTCTTTTCGCCCCACACCCTGATGCTCGACGTGGGGTAAAAGGCTAGTGAATATCGTAAGAGGAAAAGTGGTAGGGATGCCTCTTACCCTTTAATGTTACTCATAAAATTGCGAAGAGCTGGCACAGATTCTTCTGTCTCGCATGTTGATAGCGAGAATGAGTTGAACTAATATTTAAAACTAAACAATAATGCGTATTAGAATAATTCGACTGATGGTAGGTACTCGAACACCTCGACAAGGATAATATATGATATTATCACGACTAGGCTCAATCTTGTACTGAATATGGTTAATCCGACGAAGCTTATTATCATACTTCATGTACTTACCACGACTAGGTAAGTAAGATAGTAGTATAAATGCATCATAACTTGAGGTTTATTACAATAAGTATTTTATAAATAAGCTGTACAAACACTTAAGCTTTGTTTAGGGTTATCAGTGCATCCCCCGTTCGGCTTTTTAATCAGACCGATGCTGATGCCGTTGTTCGAGGTTATATTTATTCTTTTTATTAATTTTATTATTAAAAATTACTTGGCGCTCAGCAGCATTTCAGCTTTAGTTAAATAAGTTTAATCAGATATTTTTAGATATTAAAAAAAATGAATAGATAAGAGTTTTTTTTTTCAATATTGCCTACTCTTTCCCAAAGGAAAGTAGTAACGTTACAACACACGCTACTAATATCGCACTTACACCATTAATTTCGCTACTTATATACACCATTTTTTTTTTTAACATTACAATCTTGTTATTAAGTCTTAAGAATATTTTTGATTCCAATCTTATAGAGAAATATTAAAGCTTATTCAATTTTAAAGAATCTGAATACGTTTTTTCTAACTTTTACTAAAACTAATGTCCATAAAAAATTATTAAAATTAACTCATTATAGTAATTTGTATGATTTAATACGTTGTTGCGTTAATTTTGTCCAGGAGTTTAGTTAAAACATTTTATTTATTCAAATAACGATTAAAAAATTTTCAATAAATTTTCTATAGTGGTATTATTTAAAAACGTTGCAAATACATTTATTGAATTTCGTAAACCTGCTGATGGTATATGTTAAAGCATAGAGTACCCCCTTCACCCTATACCCCCCTAAAAGTACCAAGAACATCCTTAAGTGAGCTTACTGCAAACGATTTATGATGGTCCTGGAATAAACTTAAGGGGTCTTTTTTAATACGTCCCCGCTTTTTCAATTTCTTTTCTATAGCCAACGGCTGGACCGATTTTTTTGAAATTTTCAGCCCATTTTAAGATTAGCCCGGCAAATGATCGTTTGAAGTTTGGTAGCAACCCCGCATTTTTAATCTGAACGTGAATCTAACTTATATAATTGATTTGTCAAATTTAACAATAATGATAATTATTATGATTAAAATTTATGGTTTTTTTATATTAAAATTGGAACGATACAGGATAGATTAACATGGCCACTGCGCAAGAATAACACATGTTAACATTAAGATATATTGTACTCTTTTATTAGGTGTTTTTTTTAAAAAAATTTGTTGAATGTATTAGCAAGGCCCCTGCGCAAGGATGTTACGAAAATTGTAAAACATTCAACGGGTCTTTTCTAATACGTCCCCGCATTTTCAAAGTTCTTCACCAGGTACTGTTGATGTTAGGTTAGGTTAGGCTAATAATAATCGGTATTAATTGAGACAGTAAAAGATAAAAAATTAGCCTAAACTAACCTAACGTCCTAACCTAAAAATAACAGGACCCAGTGAAGAACTTGGTGGCTACAGAAAAAAAATTCAAAATGCGGGATTGCTACCAAACTTCACACGATCACCCGCGGGGCTAATCTAAAGATTAACTGAAAATTTCATCAAAATCGGTCCAGCCGTTATATTTTAATGTTATAGTGTAATTCTTGTGCAGAAGCCGTGTTAATCTATTCTGTATCGTTCCAATTTTAGTATAAAAAAACCAAAAATCATAATAATAATAATTATCATTATTGTTCAATTTGACAAATCAATTAAATAAGTTAGATTCACGTTTCGGGGTTGAAAATGCGGGGTTGCTACCAAACTTCACATGATCATTTGCCGGGCTAATCTTAAGATGGGCTGAAAATTTCAAAAAAATCGGACCGATCAGTCCAGCCGTTGGCTATATAGAAGAAATTGAAAAAGTCGGTATGTATTAAAAAAGACCCAACCTAAGTTCCATGTGTTTGCAACAGTTGCATTTGTTGCCGTTACTTTAGGGTTCCTTGTTGCAGCTAATTGCATTATGGTAGTATATATTTCGTGCTTTAATGTCCTAAACCTATTTATATGTGTTAACCATGTTTACGTACTGCAAAGTAAACATGATACCTACTTATTAAAATTAGCATTTTTCTATTATAAACCCATTTTGTAATGAAATTTTCGTTATAAAACGCATAGACTACTAGACATGTATTGTAACTGATGTACAGACTGCAACTGGTCCTAGGCCAAAGTGACGGTGTCTGACATTTAAAAGCGCCAATTAAGATTAACTTTTTTTTTAAAAAGTGCCAATTGCAAATTCGATGCCAAGACGGTGTTGCGATGCCAATAACAATGTTGCAAAAGGAAGTGAAGTCTGGGCATCCACAAAAATTGCATACCTTCGACTGGCGATTGCGATAACTCGGGCTAGTTCTAAGTTTATACGATCAGTGCGAGCGTTTCGTATAATTATAGAACAATAGTTTGGAAGGTTACATAAAAAAAGACGATATTTCTAGAACGAGTTTCTTTTACAAAAATGTGTCTGCTACATTTATTCAGATTTTCTCGATGCTGTGGATTATCCTAGCAAATCGGCTTTCTGTGAGAGTTAAGGGTGATTAAAAACTTATGCCAGAAAATAATTATTAATAACCTTAGGGTCCGTTTCACCGGTCTTGGCATGTCATCATAACAACTACATGCATTAAGTTGATTCGACTTTCTTAGTTTAACTCTAATCGCTTATCCTCCAGTGGCGTAGCGAAATGTACAGCGTTAGTAGGCTAACAAAATAATAATTATAAAATAAAATTAAACAGTAGTTTACGTACGTAGGGGCGACTTTTTGTTAATATTTATTATTTTATTTTCACAGTAACACAGCATTATAATAAAGGACAATGCTACTAATAGAAAAACTACACTATTGTCCATACATTTCTATAAAAGAATTTTATAACTAAATTACAAAGAAAATAGTACTATTGACTCACAAACCTAATGCAAAAAAAATTAACAAAACACAAAATACCAGATGAATGGAGGTCGAGCACAACAATATTGTTAAGATATTATCACTAAAAATATTAAAAAAATTGTCAAAAAACAAGCGTTATTTACCCCGTTGCTAAGAAAATAAACAGAAACATTTGCGATTTCTAGAGAACTGTTAATAACATATTATTTTATTTTTTCATGCAGGTAAACAGCTGATGACACTAGTGCACCGTAAAATTTTCCGTGCGGGCGCTAAATAGGCATGTAAATATAATGTTTTCAGGTAGGTATAATGAAAAATCAGTTAAATATAACAAACCAGCATTTATATGTTTCATAGATCTCCAAAAGGCATTCGACCGAGTTCTACTTGCGAAAGCGATAGAATTAATCCATAATAAAGGAATCCCGCAAGATATTACAAGGACCATAAAAAATATTTATACTTCGAAGATAATTCAAGCGAGAGTAAACGGGGAATTAACAGAACCAATACCGGGTATCAGTGGTATCAGACAAGGCAATTCGTTAAGCTACCTGTTATTTAACATCATTATGGGCGAAATTATTAACGAAGTACGCAAAGGCTACAAACTAGAGGACAAAAAATCGAAATTTTTGGTTATGCAGACGATGCAGTCTTCTTTGCAGAAACCTACAATCTATTTTTAATAGAAAGGCCAAAACGCTAAATATGATCATTTCCAAGCAAAAAAAAATACTTACAACTTCAAAAGAACCACTACAATGTAAATTAGAATTAGATGGTAAGAACAGCAGGTTATGACCCTTAACTATCTTAAAATAAGTATAGCTAATGACGACAACATTGGAAATGAAAGATCGCGGGATGTTTGAATGACACGACATGGAGAAATAAGTACCTACAAATTGAAACAAAAGCAAGAATATACAAAACAAAAATACTACCCACACTGCAGAAAAACCGAAACGGCATAAATGAAAGTTCTCCGTAAAATAACTAATAAAACACTCTACGATAGAAAGAGGAGTGACAACATTAGAGAAATATGCTAGGTAGAACCAGTCAACGATTGGGTGCAAAAACGAAGAGTAGAATGGAACCAACATATAAATAGAATGCCCAACGAAAGAAACGTAAAAATCGCTAGAGACAAATCACCGATAGGAAAAAGAATTACGGGACGTCCTAGGAAGCGATGGAGTGATAGCCTAAGATGAATGAAAGAATAAATTACGAAGAAATAATAGGCGACTGCCTAAAATAAGGCTACTCCAAGAACATAGGCATCAGGTATTAAGATTGCCTTCATATCACTATAAATACTACACTATAACTGCAACGGGACTGCAATATACTGTTTCCACAACAAACGAATACTACCTACTGTTCATAATGTATCGTTAATTACAACATATTGAACTTGAAAAAGAAGCTAATTAGCAATAGTAAATCAGTCGGCCTCTTCACTGGAACTGTCTTCATTATTGGAATTTTCGGCTAAATCAATGATTACCATACTTTCATTTTCGTCATATGTGATAATTTTTGCCCAGACGTCTTAAATTCATTTCTCACTACGTTTAACACAATCCGCCTATACTGCGGGTGTTACTTCTGCTTATGAATTCCCAAACTTGTTCTTCATTATGACGATCAAAGTAGGTACTGCTTACAAATGTCCCATACCAACTTAATTGGATTGTATTGACAGTGGATATGAGGGCAAATTTAATACCTGATGCCCATGTTCTTGGAGTAGCTCGTCTATAACGTACCTGGTATTTTGTGGCTTACGTTACCGACAAAGACTTAATTGCTCTGACTTGCCCGAATTGTCTTCAAAATTAATTTTTCTCCTTGTACCTCCAATTTTTTCCAATAAGCTTGGGGTAACTTTTCTACGACAGAACTATAGTATTGGACATTATCCGTAATAATTAATGATGGTTTCTCTAACGTTGGTATTAGTTTTTCAGAGACCTACTTTGCAAAAACCCCTTATTCATAGAATCGTGTTAGTTTGCACCCTTCGATTTCGTGGAAAACAGTAATCCAACATCTTCAATAAACCTTTGGATTCTTCCGGCATGTAACACAACAAAGCGTTTGCCTGTATTTTCGTGATATGTTCTGATGTTCTTCACACTGTCAATTTCATATAATGTCTCAAAAAATACAGTCGTTTGGATACAACATTTTACATATCATGCGTCTACAATTTTCTAGTAAATATATATGAAAAGTCACAATTTTTCATAAGACGCCACAAACTTGTATAAGAACCGTCGTAGAAGTGCTTGTTTTCCAAATCTTTATTTAGACAAAAATTTGCCATCCCAGATCTAAGTATTCCGCAAAAAAAAACAATTAAAATATTCTAGGGGATATTCTTACGATTCTTCTCGGATAAATATCCAGCTGTACTTTATTATCCGACAATATAACACTAATAATAATAACACTAATAATTTATAAGTAAAAGTATTCGCTATCAATTTATTTACATTATATTAGTAGGTTTATTACAAACTGACGCACGTCATTGTCTGCTAACATTAATTGGCTAAGAAAACGCATTTACATAAAACCGAGAAACGTTAAGGCAAAACCAGCAAAAATCTGTAACCCAGCCCAGCCCAGCCCACAAAGTTTATTCAAATGCAATTCGCGACAGCTAGTTTAAAGAGTTTCAATTAGCTCCATTTACTGACGTCGGCAGAAAAATCAGCTCCTTTGTAAATTTTCCGAAAACATTGAAAAATTGAATTTTCATGTACTTGATTTTCGAACACGAATTACGCCTGTAATAAAGCCTTTTTCGATGAATGAACCACACGAAAAAACTGCTCTCGATCCAAACTAAACTGCTCCGTAGTCAGATCCTCGAAAGGTGCATGTAAAAATAAAATAATTGTTAAACAATAGCTATCGCGAATTGCATTTGAATAAACTTTGCGGGCTGGAGTGGGCTCGGTCGTGCATGCGCACTTCGCCTGACTGCGACAGAAAATATACGAATCAATTGTTTAACAATTATCTTTTTTGCATGCACCTTTTGATGATCTGGATTGGGCTCGGTATGAAATTACGAGACATGAGTATTTTTTAGACCCCGATGAATAACCTGTATTTACACATAATCATACTTTAGCATAACATACGTGTCTCGCACAAGTGAATTACGCACAAGTGTATTAGAGAGAGACGTATATTAAATACTACGTCATAGACACACGCCAAGAACGGTAACGGTAAGGATATTTCAGAAAAAAGTTGCAGCAACGCAGAAGAAAAAGATAAACGCCAAATACTCCTACAGCCAAGCGGCTACAAAAACAATCAGCTTCATGCAAGTTTACTCCAAACTTGACGAGGATTACTTGGAAATACTACTAAAGTCAAAACATACTGGGTACCAGGCCACAAAGGTTACAAGTGAAAGTGGCTGAATTACTAGCTCGAGAAAAAACACACGTCGTGCCCCAATTGATGCTCCAATTGGTTCTTTAGTATAACGAAAGAAGCACCGGTAATGAGACAGGTCAAAGAGTTCATTCAAGAATCATCGCCAAAATTTGACAGTACCTACTAAGCCAGAATAGACAATTAATCAGGATCATAGTTGGGCTCCTGAGAGGGCACTATGAACTCAATAAACATATTAACAACAACGAACTGGCAGACACAATCAGATGCAGGTTCTGTCAAGTGGATAAGGAAACCTCTGCACACTGCGAAAGTCTGGCAAAGCGATGGTTTTTGACGATAAAAGAATGTATAGAGGACCAGAAGTCTGTTACAAGGAGTGGTTAAACTCTACCGACTTTGCCATTCACACTCGCCTTATAAATCTGTTTCGCAAATCTTCTTTCATACATTCTCCCTACGTGTACAAACCATCTAAGCATTCCTTTATCTGTGTTTGTTACTACATCTTATTTCATAACACAGCGATCCTCACTTTATTCACCATACTCACTCCAGCTATACTTATCAGACTACTTATTTCCGCGGCATTGATATTATTTTTATGATTCTTCTGCCAAACCCAACATTCACTACCATAAATCTATGCTCAGCCAGTCGTGCCTTTTTTGACACGTTATGGATACTCATAAAGTTATACAGCACTCCATTTATTCGTTTCCCTGCCAACACCCTTTCAACTTGGAACTCAAGTATAAAAACTCATTCACTTACTTATTCTACTCTTCTCTTTCCATCAGGACCTTGCAGTTTGTCATGCTTTCTTCTCTTTTTCTTTCTTTTTCGATGTCAAACCAGTCTGTGTATGATCCGTTTATCTTCTAATAATGATCTTTCAAATTTCATTCAAGGAAAATGGTAGACAATTTGGTAAAATATTGGAGGTGCTGGTGTTTTTGTTAATAATGGCTATCAGAAACACGGATTTCATTCGACTGTTAATACGCCACGGAACAAAGTTAGCGATTAGTGTCAATTATCTATAAAACAACACGCTAAGTGCAGCTGTAATTTTGGTTCTTTTTACTTTCGACACTCGAGTAGTGAAGACGTGAGATAAATTTTTGATAGTTTGTGTGTTTCTACCATTAGGAAAATAATTATTATTCATTTTGGGGTCTACCACATTTAAAAAATTGAAATATTAACATTTTTTAAAAATATTCATAAATTCCGTGAAATAGACAAATTTAAAAAAGGTTTATTTTTCGATGTTTTAATTTTTCTGAGTGAGCATTAGATCTAAAATACCTTCGAAAAAAGTAAAGAGTTAAATTAAATCCTAGTGCTTATTGGGTTATTACTCAACGAGGCAACTCAAAAATCGTGTAACTTTAAGGCTAATTTTGCCGGTTACAGAAAAATTAGAATTTTGCACTTTCTATTGTAACACCCTTTACTAATAACTTACAAGGATAGTTCACGAATTGTTGTCCCTAACATAGAAGCAAACACATAAGAAGAATAACACTAATTTATTTTTCAACATAGTCATATGCAACGTTTATACACTTGGTATATCGGTGTTTCAAACCCTTTTGAAAAAAATTCAGAACTTTGAGTCTTCTGCCATTCATCTACCGCTGACATCACTTTGTTATCACCAGCAAATCGGATTCCACGAAGGTGTTCTTTTAATTTTGGGAATATATGGTAGTCGCTGTGGGCTAAATCTGGAAAATAACGGGGTTGTTCAAAAATTTCAAATCCCACTTTGTGAATGGCAGCAATTGCAACATAACTTTTGTGGGCCGGAGCGTTGACCAGGTGGAAGAGCACACCTCGAATCAATTTTCCTCTTCTCTTTCCTCAGATCGGTTTGCGTACTTTTGGTATTAACTTCGCATAATATTCACATGTTACAGTACGCCCACGCGGTAAATAATCCACGAAAATAACACCTTGCAAAATCCCAAAAAACTAGTCATGATTTTACCAGCTGATGGGACAACACGAAATTTTCGAGCGGAAGGGGAACCCCATGCTTTGTTTTTTGGATTCTGGATCAAAGTGATGAACCCATGTGTCATCGACCGTAAGAAATTTTCGCTTAAATTCATCAGGATTCCTGTTAATGATCTCCAAATTAGTCTCCTCTGCAACCTGCCGAGCACGCTGACGACAGTCAGCATTCGTGGAACCCAATGTGCAGAGAGTTTTTTGAGACCCAATTCCTGATGTTAAATTTTTTTAACGCTTCCAACAGAAAACCTACAGGTTTCTGCTATAGCCTTGACTGTAATTCTTCTGTCATTTAATACCACGTCATGGACTAAATTCACATTTTCTTTGGTCACCACAGTTTTGGGGGCTTCTGCACCTGGTGTATGTTGGCAGGACTCTCTTCTCAGTTTGAAATCTCGTGACCAGTTCTTGATTACCTTGTACGAAGAGGCCACCCAATACTTCTACCATGTCCTTATTAATTTCTTGCGGTGTTTATCCCTTTTTCCAGAGGTACTTTATTGCACCTCTTATCTCAATTTGGTTCATTTTTATATAATCACGCACACTTTAATGGAAAAAAAATTAATATTTAACATACACGAACTAATGCGCTGATGCTAATTGGCATACAGTAATGTCATACAATAAGCTTTTGCCTGATACTTAATTTACATTTGTCATTCAACGCCAACTATGTTAGGGACAATTCGTGAACTATCCTACTTGCTACCAAAACTAATTTATTTGTTAATTAAATTAATGACATTGTAGAGGTATAAAATTAAATCAACTTTTAAGTTTTTTTTTTGAAACGAGTGTTTATTTAAATTATTAACTGCATAAATGCAAAAGAGAACTGTTTTTTTATACAATAAAAGCTAAATATATACCTAGAATAATTAAAAAAATTATTTTTGCTTCAAATATGGACAGTAATTAGTCAAATAATTTTTTTAAATGTTATTAAAAAGATTTAAACCACTGATTTCTAGCTCTATTAAAACTAAAAAAAATTTAAAACAATTTTTAAAGTCTAAAACGATTAATATCAAATTTTTAGGGAAATAAAAACATTTATTTTCACTTTAGTTGGCAGCATATGGAAACTTTTTATTATTAATTTTACAAAAAAAAGTTCTGCTTGGTGTAAAGCCTAAAATACAACCCTCGGATATCAAAGTTTTTTAGTCATATACGAGGTCTGTTTTCTTGCTCCCCAAGCCGAAAGTAGGTCTTTCCGGTCGCATTTCAGTCCGAAAGAACGACTTTTATGACCTGCTTACTTTTGCGGACAGATCGAAGTACAGCGCGCTCTCACCAGAGTGGGTTACTTTGCATAGTTGGGTACGACGGCAGTTTACACAGCTTGTGTATTCATTCGACCTTACATCCTAATAACATTGTTGTAAGTGAAAAATAAAACGATATAATAAATAAAAAAAAGAGCCGGTCCTGGCACTTAGGTTAAATTATTTTAATTTTAAAGCCGTCACTGGTTAATGTATTTCGGTTTTTGCAAACTAACAAGCTGATAGCCGATATTTAAAACGTATAAGTTGGGAAATTTGAGTCGACAGAAGGGAAAATATGTTGCTATGACCATGTTTGTGCCTGTATAAGTGTCTATAAGGCATTGGGATAGTTTTATAAATCACAACTTGCCACGTCTTTTTCGTTCTCTATAGAGTACTCTGCCAGCGGTCTCTCTACTGGCAAATTATGCCCGAGCTCAGCCGTAGAGGGTAGAAGAAAAAAATATAAAAGTGAGCCGCGCCACCGACTTAGACGGTTCAAGCCGGAAACCCCTAGGTCTTATAGGCACTAGCAGAGCCACACGATAAACAACTAAGATTATGGTGAACCAAATAAATAAAATTATAGCTAAAATATATTGGATACTTTACTCACACAATAAATCAAAGTACACAGCTCAATAGCAACATTATAACAAATATAGTCAAAATTAACAGCTATGGTAAATTTTCTTGCTAAAACAAACCAAAAATTTAAAATTTACAACTTTATAAAATAACCAAAACAGAAGTAAGAGTAACAGACTTTACTAAGTTACAAAAAAAAAAGTAAAACGTATATAAATCAACTCATTAATAACACTAAATCAAACGTTTACATAAGGCTGCTAATTTACTAATTTTTTTACCATTTACATAAAGATTTTCACTGCCAAAACAATCGAGTTTATTTAAAAATATTTTTACAATGGTTATCAAAATTGTAGGATATTTACAAATAAGTATGAAGAAAATATATTTTTACTTGGACATAAAGAATTATTGAGAAGATTATTTTAATCCAAGTTTAGTTTTGGCATATTATCTAATGCAATAAATAGTTTCCAAGAATGTACTATATTAATAAACTAAAACAAAACTTAATCGTGGTGTCAAAATAAGTCACGGCGTTATATATTTAAAAATAAATCACTTATAATTTTTGGGTATACGAATTCACAATGTACTATATTAATAAACTAAAACAAAACTTAATCGTGGTGTCAAAATAAGTCACGGCGTTATTTATTTAAAAATAAATCACTTATAACCTTTGGGTATACGAATTCACTACTCCTGGCCGATTTGATTATGGAACGGCACCTGCTAATTAACAATGGCTTCCCTCAAATAAATCCCGCATGCGGTTATTTTAACTCGACACCAAAATCCAAAATATCAACAACGAAGGTAAGATAGAATGGTCAAGTTAAAAATTAAGTGGTTTTTCTTCAAAATCCAATTAAGATGGCCCAAATACAGCCAGATATGAAAGAAAATCCGTAGAGGTTCTGCACACGTGTTAATATCACACCGTCCCAAAAATTCTCACCACACCACTCCCAAGACTGCCACCAAACGACTGACTCCAAACGACTCTACTTCCCAGGCCGGATATCAAGAAATGACACGGAACACGCGTTAACCAACAATCTTCGCAAGTCCATGCTCCATCCACACAGAAATGCAAACCAAACAATAATATAACTGACAACACACAACAATCGAGGCCAAAACCCAAAGCAAAATCTAATGACGAAAAACCCCCCACTCAATCTCCATCGATTAACGAAAAATGCCACAGCCATTAACAATCGAATCCTATCACTACAAGGTATGCAACACTATTTACAACGAATGATATATTTAAGTTACAACAAAATACGGTACCTGAGGAATACGAAACTATCAGAGACACAATTATAATGGAACTGTAGAAGGGAAAAAAATAGGCACGTGACAAACTATTAAATTAAAACGAAGTTAATTGACATAGAAAGTTGAATTAACAGAAAATATTACAACAGTAGCTATCATTGAGTCAATTTTTTGTTCTCTTGGGGTGGAAAAGATCTTCATCCTCGCCTTCATTTTTATCTTTTTTTTCTCCAAAATCTTCTTCATCGGACCCTTATAGGGAAACGGTCAAAGGATCCTTCTGTTCTTTTTTATCTTCGGAGTCAGCGTGAGGGACCCCACTCAGGCAGTTTCCCTGGCAATTTTTGCATGCTGGGGAACATTTGAGGCTTGCTTTTTTGCAGCCACACTTCGCACTGGCACAGTCTTTCGTGCGTCGGCAGAAAATTATTTTTAGGATATCCTCCGGTGCAGCTGCTAACTCACTAAGCACAGAGACCAGGCAGTTGTTCTCAATCTTTCACCCATAGATCTGAGGAGGCAGATCATTTCCCAACCACAGCTGAATGTGGAATGTTTGGAAGGAATGCTGTTTTACTGCTCCCTAGGTGGGAAGAAGACAAGAGATATCAGGCTTGATGGTGGCCACCGATTTCAGAAATGACTCGAAATTCGGAAAATGTGTCGCATCTAGTTAAGGCGTGCAAAAACATCACGTCCTTAAAACCTTGCTGCTGAAGATCTTGGGACGAAAAGGAATCCCTTATCTTCCTACGTCCAGGCTTTATGAAAATAATGTCCTTATGCGCATTAGCTTTAGCAATCAAGAGGACTATGAGGTCGATATCTTCATCCACAATTCCGACAGCTGTTTTTTCGACATATATATTATTGAAGGGATTTTAATGCTCTACAATCCTATGACTGGCAATTATTTTTTTGGGTGCATCGTTGAAGAGTCAAAAAGAGCAAAAAATGTGAGGTAAAAATGTTTTTTCCAAAATTACAGACTTTCAAGAGCGAATATCTCGAAAACTATACAAGATATCGAAAAACTTAACTGAGTAAAACTTTTCATTTTGTATGGAACAGCCACGTTACTAGGGCGCATAGTTTTTGAGATATAAGCGATGTTCGTAAATATTATGTATGTCTGTTATTCCCAGTTTTTATTGCGGCACAATTATCTTTATAGTAGAGTCGTGTAGCTTTGATTAAAGATTGGTTCATTTCCAGGATTCGCAATTCTGTTCATAGTTGTGATATGGGGATACTGTCATAAGCTTTCTCTAAGTCTATTAGGGCTATTTTTGTTTCTCTGTTATCTTGGGTACGTTTTTCTATGGCAAATTTCAGTGTGAAGAGGTTATCAATTGTCGATCTGCCTGCTCTAAATCCTGACTGTTCTTTCGGTTGTTTATCTTTTATGTCTTCTTCTATCAAGTTCTTAAGAATTCGTGAATATATCCTTCCTATTGTTGGTATCACTGCTATACCCCTGTTATTTTTTGGATCATCTTTAGGTCCCTTCTTATATATAGGTATTATATAAGAGGTTCTCCATTCCTTTGGGGTTTCTTCTCCATTTAAGCATCTTTCGTATAGATTTTTTTAGCATTTGTGTTAGTTTCGATGATCCGTATCTTATAAGTTCGGGATATATTCTGCCAGGTCCGGGGGATTTTCTTATTTTTGTGGATTTTATCGCCTCTTGTACATGTGTCATCTTGTTTCAACCATGCTTTATTCGTACCAAAAAATGAGTAATAAAATTGAGTGATAAAGTATGAATTAAATAAGATATTTAGTTCCAAAGAATTATCGCTTCCAGTATTTATATTAAAACAATCACCATGTTTAGGAAAAATGTCAACAACAAATATTAAATCGAATCCTACAGTCTGAAATATCTTAGAGGTCAATATATTGCTGTTACATCTTTTAAATTAATAATAATTTTGTTAAAAAATATATTACGTTATATCATCTTATTTAAACTTGTAGTTCAATTAATTATTCAAATAAGGTCAAAACTTAGTTTGTCAAATTAAGGATTTTTTTGACCTCATTTACGTAGATTGGAATGAAAATGCAATTCATGATATATTTGAATCTTTACTAGTGCGTCATATGCATATAAAATAAGTCGTCATGTTTGAGACAAAACAAAATTTAAATTGCAATTTAATATTACGACCTACGTTTTAATATTAAATAATTATTTAATTTACTTTTATCCAATTATTTTTGCTTTTACTATAAAAGCTCGAACTTGAAAATCTTAGGATTTTTCAGTTAAACCAAAAATTTACCATATTGTCTTAATTATTGTAGAAATTCGAACTATTCTAAAATTATGGTCAATTTCGGACTTTTACCAGCATTTACTTAGCAAATCTTAGTTTTTACCTTACAGAGACACAGCAAAGGTAAAAAAATAATCATGTAAAATATCATATAAGTAGTAAGTATTTTTTTAAACAATCAAGTGATTAGCCAATTAGATAATTTATTTATTTATAATTCAAACAGGCCTACAAGGACTTATTACATGTTTGGGATAATTGTGTGATGGTGTTAGTAAAATGATAAACAATTCGAATTACTGTTTACTACGTTTATTTATCGAAACGAAAGAAAAACTTGGCAAGGAAAGCGATGCGCGCCAGTGTCGGAGTCCGTTGAGAGACTGTCCATCGGTGTACGTCTGTCCGTCCTTTTTATCTTCGTCCCCCCAGGTGCCTAAGGTCCAGTGTATATAGGCGGTGTGTACCTCCGTCCGATCAGGTCGTTAGTTTTATAACGGTTCGTAGAGGATGCGTAAATTGGTGGTAAGGAATTTAAAGTCGTAAAGATTTATATCGGTACGGCGAGTGTACGTGAGTGGATGAAAAGGAAAGGGTCGTAAAGGTTAGAATCATCTAAATGCGTTATTAAAAAGGAACAGAACCTAGGGACGTAAAGATTAGGGTAGTATATGTGCTTTACTGAGAAGGACAAGACTTGGGATGAAAATGGTCTTTAGTGAAATTAGTTGTCGGAATTTTGTGTATTCAAAAATGGAAAAGTTTTGTTTCGTCGTCTGTGCATAAATTGTCTGTATGGCCGCTACACATGAATAAAAAGTTTGAGATATTATGAATTTACATCCTTATTGTATGGCTCACAGTCTAATACATGAGATTAATTGAAGTTTCTGATATACTGTGTAACGATCTCTTTGAAAACATTTAATAAAACTGTCCAATGTATATCCATCAATAAATTGATTGCATTGGCTAGTCGTAACATGATTATACGCGGGGACCTTAGAGTAGTACAGACTATGGGTATTTTGAACATAAGAGAATTGCTCGTTCTTTTCTGCAGGCACATTAAATCTGATCTGTGAGAGAAGTTCAGGATAGTTGACTTTATGATTCAGTGGTTTGAAAAGAAATATTAATTTATTTTGGTTTCTTCTGTTGCCCAGAGGCAATATTCTGAACTCATTTCTCAATTATGTAGTTCTAACTATTTTGTAGACAGGAAAGATATGATATTTTTTGTACAAAGTACAGGAATCTAAAAAATTTGTTTTGAATTTTTTCTACTTCAAAAAGTGTAATTTGATATTCTTCTAACCGAATTTCTGATCCGAATTCAAGTTTCGATCTGACTAGAGTGTAGTACAAAATTTTAATAGCTTCTATATTGGAAAAATTTGATTTTTGTCTTACTATGAAGCCTAACATACGGTTTGCTGATTTTATTATATTTTCCACATGAATTGAAAAGGATAGTCTATCATATGTTATACCCAGGTCTTTCATGTCCCTAACGCTTTGTATAATCGACACGAAATTCGGTTAGATCGCGCAAAATGAATAAAAAAATTGCAGGTTGCCCGAAAAACTCTGAATAAATTTACCGATTAAAAGAAAGCAGGGGCAAACCTTGAAATTATAATGTTAATTTGTTTGTTTAAAAAATATTATATTCTTTGGATTTTATTTCTTTTGGTTCTCCAAATGAAATATTAGAAATCAAAAATGGTAATTTAATTAAAATTAGCAACTAATCTTTGTAGATATCTCCGTTTAATTACTATGAAATGGTTTTTTTATTCCATTTTCTCTAATGTTCTTACAATTATTGTTTTTAAACCTGAAACATCTTCAGTTAGTTATATTTGAACCTTTATTGAGTGTGATACATAGATTCATATTGCTGTTTGTTATTCCTGCAAAATTTTAATAATACGTATTTTTAAAATGTGCGATATTAATATCTAAGTCAAAAAGAAACAAAGTGTTACATTTCTCTCTTATGATAACAAACGTATAGTGAGAAATGTTTATAAGGGACTATGCCCTGAACTTTCTGTATTTGAGGCTATTACAGAAACGGTTTTTTTTAACGAAAGTTGCAAAAGCAACCAAACAGATGCAAAGAACGTTTTAAAATATTGAACAGTATAATAAACAAAAAAGGCACGACTGGCTGTGCATAGATGAGTGCTGGTCCCTACACTTATGTATGTGTATGGTAATGAATGTTGGGTTTGGCAGGAGAAGCATGAAAATAAGATTAATCCTGCGGAGATAAGTAGTCTGAGAAGTATAGCTTGAATGACTTTGATGGAGGAATAAGTAGTGTAATAAGGGAACGCTGTAGTGTGAAAGAAGATGTAGTAACAAAAATAGATAAAGGAATGATTAAATAGTTTGGAAACGTAAAGAACCGTAGCAATTGGAAAGAAGCGGTCTCGGCCTACCTCCACGAGAAATAAGCGTGACTATATATTGTTACAATCCGGCCCTGTTTTGCGTCCAAGAGTCGATCACAATTAATGAGCGTTTCGAGACCCGACTGGCTAATTCTCGAACATCGCGTCTAGCGGATTCGAAATGGTAGAAGGATTGTTCCGGACTCTCGAGAAAAAGGTGGAATAGTGGCGATTACTCTGGAATTATGATTTAGAAATATAAAAAGGACAGCGGTCGTGAAAAAGTCAGTTTTTAAGTTTTTATGAATTATGAAATGAAATTAGTTGTAAAAGTTGTATCTAAGTGATTTGTAAAAGTAAAGTTTTATTGTGTAAAAGTATTGGAATAAAATTTTTTTTGTTACTGTATCGAGAGTTTAAAATTACCGAACCCAAGAAAGAAGTAAATTTCGTATCAATATGTAATAAACAAAAATAAAAATTCTAACAATTCATTATTAATTGTGTTTATCAATAGTAAAAAAAGGGATTTACTATTTACATTTACCTATTTATTAGCCGACGTGGATTTAATTTTTTCAGCTCTCTATAGTTGCCGAAACTTCCTGAGATTGTCTTTTAATTTCTATCTCTGAATCGGTATCGCATACTCTAGTGAGATTATTTTCATTCTTTACTTTTATAACTAGGGTTGCCACCTTTGTTTGGGCAAATAAAGTATGCGCCTTTAACTAACACATTTAATAAAGATATTTCTCCATACATATCATCCATAATATTATTTAGTTTTTGGAGTTTCAAAGTTTCAACTATGTGAACAAAATGCAAAAAACCGCTAACAATTTTATATCTTTTAGTAAGCAATAAAATAAAACCTTGAAAAGTCAAAATAAGTTTTGTTTTATTCTCAAAAGTGTTATTGTATTTGTCCTTTTCTCACTTCATACTGCTAGGATTGCCAACTCAACATTTACCGTGTCTCTGAGTGAATGTACCATTAGGACTTGGTAAATGTCGTGCTCCTTCTCGAGCTAATAAATTAGCCTCTTCATTGCACTTCTAACCTGTGTGGCCTGGTACCCAGTCCAAGTACCTACAGTCTGTTTTGACTGCACTATCGCAGATAAGTTTTAACTTTATTGTACATTTTAAACTTGCTTAATCATTTAAATCATTTTTATTCGCTTCAATAGTGTTTGGTCTAATTCAACTACACTTGATCACGAAAACTTAAATTAAAAAACTTATAAAATAGTAAATAAAACAAAGTCAAACAATTCACTTAGGAAGGGGCTTGCTTACCCATTGATAAAGATCCAAGTTTATTCGAGTGAAAAAGCGGAATGTATAAATCTCAACCGATGAAGGCGGGATCAGATGAGAAAAATAAATATCTATTGTTATTGCAAGACGTAAATATAGTAAAATTTGACTTCCTTGATATGACACATCGATAAGGGTATAAAATAAACAGTTTTTTTAAAATGGGAAAATATGGAAATGAAACTTCACTAAATAAGAAAGTAGAAGAATATATACGTAATATACTGGTATACCAGGTGTTACAAAAATACACGATGGACATTCACGAGCATGTTGTCTACAAGGGGATAAAAAATAAAATTCCATTAAAAATAATTTATGTAGAGATCATAAAGTCGGACTGAAGCAATTTTAATAATAAATTGTATGTCCAACGTGGCTCAATAGTGCGTTCTCATTTGAAATTAACTGAAACATTAGACAGGTACATGAAATGTATCGAATTCTGGGTTATATGAGGGGTGTTAGAATTCCACAACATTGGCTCATGATGAGTTATTTAGAATGGAATACCTTGTATACGATTACATGTTGTTACGCAAGTTTTTTTTTCTAATATAACTGCGTGTTTGCCAAGATATCCGACTATTTTTGCGATAAACTGATTTTGCAGATTCAAACAATATTTTATAGATCATGATTTCCGAATTTGTTTTTAGGGAACCCTATAAAAAAGTGTTCTAGTTCCTAATCTCCACGTTTTTTTCGAATCTACTGTCAACTATTTCGGGCAGTAAGCTTTTTAAATAAATATATTATATTAATTTAAGTTCCATTTTATTTTTCCAAAATGTATCATTGCGGTATATTGTACGTCCAAACCATGAAAAGTCTATTTCGATATTTGTTACCAGTACTATAGTTTGACATAAAATTAGTATATTTAATTTTTTTGAACCTCAAACACTACTTCATTCAAGTTACACCGTCGGAACGAAAGAGGGAACTGAACTATATTTAATAGGTATTTGTATTTTCAACACTAACAACAAATACAATTTTTTTGCTATCATTTCGGACACCTGCTATATCAAAGCGCATCAACTGCCCGCAATATTTTTTTTGCGTTTTTCACCTATTTGAATGAATCTTCAAAAATAAATTACTGCTTTCTTATTATAAAAAGGTATTTTGAATTCATAGTAAACAGCGATACAAAAATTTTCATTTTTTCTTGAATTTCGATATGGAGAATCGATTGGTTTTACCTTTGACTCTAATCTCTAATTTCTTTTTATGAATTTATGCTTGCTTCAAATATTCCTTTAAAATAGAACACATGGTTGTGAATGAGAAATAATAAATCCTATTCATTCATTCCACAATTTTTTTTCAGCATAGACGAAAGTATGACCGAGGCATCTCTGGGGGTACTTTTTCGAAAAAATTAATATTCTGTAAGAAAAAAAATAGCAAATTTACCCGAAACTGTGCATTTTTTCTAAAAATTATTTACCAAAAATTAAAAAAAACTACTTCCAGAGATGCCTAGATATGACCTTTCCGAAACAGAAGATAAAAAAAATCTGCAATTATTTCAACGACCTTCGAGTAATCTTATTTTCACCGTTTTGTGTTTTACTAATCATTCAAATTAAGATTCAACCTCTGTAAAGAAATGCCACATCTCCATTTGTAGGTACAAGTATAATTTACAGTAAGTCTAAAAGGAATCTTTTTATGAAACGTTCTTTGTGTGATTGTGTCTGCATTCAGTTGTTGTGAAAGCGGCTTTTGTATTTTTCAAGCAAAATGTCGACTGGTTTTGTTCAATCTACAGGAAGTGACCACTTTAAGGATTACCCCATCGGATTTTTCCGATAACTATGACCATATTTCTGGAAGAGTACACGACTTCCATATTTCTTACAATTCATAATTCGAAATATTGAAAAGAAAAAAATTACATCTGTTCGACAGACGTTTGTGAATTCGGTATCTTTGAAGGTTAACAGATACAGTCGAACTTCCATAACCCCATAATACTCGGATAAAATTGGTTGGTAATGGAGAGAGAATTATTTGTAATTTTTAATTAATAACAGGAATATATTGAAGACACTAAAATAATATTTGTCGTCACCTTCCATAAGTCAAATTTGAGTGAAAATCCCCTTATTTTGTGCGTTCTTAAGGTTCGTTTATAACTACAGACATTGAGTGTGTCAAAATTAAAACAAAAAACTCGTTCGTCAATTATAAATAGAGGATTTGATCCCGGAATACCGGTCTTACTCGTATGTTGGTCTCGGTATTAAATTTAACAATCCGGTATTTTACCTACAAAATTCTTGTACTGAGTCTGGATAGTGATGTAAAGAATTTGTTATTCACGAAAGATTGTAATAAAAAAACAGATTACTTATCTGAAAGAATGAACATTAAAATTAAAAATGATAATGAAAAAGAAGACATGCAAATTGAACCAACTAGCAAAAATGTAAAAGAAAATCTTTAGCTGGAAATGGAACACAACATTATCCCCAGAAGCCTATAAAGATCTGATTTTTTTACAATTATCAAGCAGGAGATGAATCTATTTGAGGTAAGTTTCACTCAAGGCTACAATTTGGAACAAACTTATAAATATTTTTTGACCATTCCTTCAACTTCCATCGAGCCTAAACGCGCTTTTTCAGTTTCTGCATATATGTGCAATAAACTGAGAAGCAGGCTTGGAGATGAAACGATGGATGCATTATTATTTCTAAGATTTTATTTTCGCTAAACAACTAAGTAAGTCATGAAGAGTTTGGTTTAATTTAAATTGTGATAATTGATCTCTGTAGAATAAGTATAAAAAAATGTTTGTTTTGAGTTAACCTAAGTGAGTCCAAGTTGATTTTTTTGAAAGTTTTATTTTGGTATTACAAATTATAGACCAAAGTGCCCAGTTAGTTTATTTAAAAAGAAATTAGAAGTATAATTTTGTTTAACTTACTTTTTTAAGACTTAAAATGTAACCATATTACCAAAGAAGAAATGGTGCACTGACTTCAGTACCACTACAACCGAAATCTATCCCGCGATCCTGGTATTATCTGTAGACAATCCCGAAATCCTGAGATCAGAAAAAAAACCGGGATCAAATTCTCTAATCACAAATAACAGACTTTTTAAATAATAAAAAACTACGCACATGGAAATAATCTAAGAATATTCTATTCTGAATTAGACATTTTTAGTTTGCATGTCCCACACATGCAATTAGATTTAAGTCCGGTAATTGCGCAGACTACGACAATGCTATTATCATCAAGAAAGCTATCAACTGTGGCAGCAACTTGTGGTCGTGTATTATCATGCATCAGTATGACATTTTTTCCAAAGAAACGACATTGAAAAAACTTGTACTGCATGTGTTTGCAGCTGTTTCATTTGTAACTCTGGTCCGTTTCTTTTAGCAGCTAATTGCAAAAAAAGATTCTTATTATGGGTTGTAGCTCTATGTGTCTTTCAAATACATCTCCAGTATCTACTTATCGAGCTTATAAGAGGGAAATTACGCTAAGATCTTTTCATGTTCTATTTAAAAATGTATGTAATTTACTTTAAACCCCAATACTATCACATATAACATAGTGTTTCAAACCGATAAAATATAGAACAGTAATAAAAACATGTTTTTTTAAATGTTTTTTCTAAGCTTGTACTGAACTTTAAAAAACACAGTAACTCACATTACCGAACAGCGACTTACTCCTATTCTGGGGAAATACGGGTATGGCAGATCGCTAACTACTATCACAGGAAGATACAATTGTCTGAGTGCCGTTGTGGCCCCACAGTTTTTTATTATTAGATTAATTTAAAGAGATTTTGTATATCGTTATTCAACGATTGCGTGGAGTAAGTTCTTAATTAGTAGACTATTAAAATTGTTGCATAAAATGTTATTGTTAGACTAGCTTTTGCCCACGACTTTATCCGCGTAGAAGTAGGAAATAGTTGTAAAAGGATTTTTAATTGGTTTTTTACGTTATTAATTTAATGTTAAAATATTTGAATACTTATAAAATATAACAATCTTTATTATAGTGTAGGGATTTAAAGGTTAAATAAACATGAAAATAAAATAAAAATTTTGTTGTTTTTATGAACACGAAGCTCGGCCTTTGATCTAGTGAAAGTGACACTGGGGTATTATCTTTTTAATCAAAATACCACACCTACCTCAGTATTTCTTTGTAGATTACTCCCGCTACCTTAAGAGTTTGACCTTGAGCTTTGTTTATGGTTATGGCGAAGCAAACTTTGACGGGAAACTGCTCTCTCTTGAATTCGAAGGGATAATTTGATGGTGTAGGGAAATCCTAGGAATAAATACAGACTCTTCTCGAGAACAACCTGTCAGTATAGTTGCCTCGATTACATTGCGATGCAATGTTTTCACTTGCAATCTGGTGCCATTGCATAATTTTGGTGGATTTATATTGCGCAGCAACATAATTGGCGCGCCACCTCTCAATTTTATTGTGTGTGTTGGGAGACCGGAAGGCTTCAGTGTATTCAGGAACTCGACCGGATAATGAATGGCATCATCAGTGTTTATCACTGAGTCGACAGATTTATATTGATATTTGACCCCTTCGAATGATCTCAAAAGTATTTCATTTATGTTTTTTGGTGTTGGGATGGCACGCTCGCATAACCATTCTGCAGGTTTATCGTGAATCTTATTAATGTTTGGGTAAATTTTAGCTGTAAGCTCTTCTACAGTGGAAACAATTGTACCTAACTCTGTAGGGAGAATTATATTATTATTCAGCTCCGGTAAATTACCATTTCCTATTTTAAGCAACAGGTCTGAGAACTATCCGGCAGAAACTTCTCCCCTAAGATGGATTCTCATATTTTTGGTAAGGTTCAGTTTTGTCACTGAAGACTACAAATGAGACCGCTTTACACGCTTTAACTTCGTTCGCTCGCATTCCTCTGGGCACTACTTGTACAGTCTACCGGAAATCGCCTGCTAACAATACAGTAACTCCTTCCATTTAAAAATTATTGTTTCTAATATCTTGTTAAGATCTATTGAGGGCTTCGAAACCCCCTTTATAGGCAATAGTACTCTTATCCCAAACAATTAAGCTAGGGTATGCGCATCTTTTGACAGTATTCACCAACATTTCAGTCATTTAGGAGGTGCAGTGGTTGTTTGACAATCGTTTGAGTGAGTCAATGTTTTTGTAAAAATGAAAAACATCGAGTATCTAGCTGTCATTAAATATTTGTTTTTGAAAGGTAATATGCTTACGCAAATCAAAGATGAGTTGAACGCAGTGTACGGGGACTCTACACCCTCATTTATCACCGTAAAATTTTGGGCAACTGAATTTAAACGTGGCCGCACTAGCTTGGGAGACGATGAACGTTAGGGACGTCCAAAATTGCAACCACTGACGATAAAATCGCTGAAGTTCACCACATTGTACTAAATGACCTTCAAATCAAAGTGAAAGAGATAGCAGAGACTATGAATATGTCCAAAGAACGTGTTTTCCAAGGCTCTGTTTGCGCAGTTTAGGCACCGGTTCATGACTGTAGATAAAACTTGGATAAACCATCATACGCCCGAAAAAAAAATACAGTCAGAACAGTAGACTGCGGCTTCAAATAAAGCAAAAATTATTTTTTTGGCTAGGAAAGTGATGGCGACTGTTTTTTAGGATAGTAGTGGAGTTATTTTAATTGATTATCCTCAAAAAGGAAAAACCATTACAGGATCATAATTACGCATTAATACTTTACAAGTTGAAGACTGAAATTGTGAAAAAACGGCCACATTTGCAGAAAAAACAATCTGTTTTACTAAGACAATGCGTCTCACACCTCAACGGTTACCATGACGAAAATCCACGAGTTCAGTTTGAACCGCTTGAACCCTCCTTACTCACCAGATTTAGCCTCAAGCGACTTCTTTGTTCCCTAATCTTAAAATTGCGCTTGGAGGACAAATATTTTTATCAGATACGGAGGCAATAAGGATTGTTAATAATTATTTTGTAGAGAAAGACGCCAAGTACAATTTGGAAGGGTTAAAAAGGTGGGAGCATTGCTGGGAAAAGTGTGTAGACTTACAAGGAGACTATGCAGAAAAGTAAAAATAAATTTAAAGGAAAAATGTCTTTGTTAGGTTGAAAACTTTTCACACCACCTTCGTTAGACCAAAAATGAAAACGTTTTATTTTTACATCTAGAATCCAAAAAAAATATACCTTATATAGTCCCAAATATTATTATATTAAGCACACTTTAAGTAATCGTTGACTCACCCTGTACATATTTACATATGCGTTTATTGTGTTAACATCTGCTACATTGTGTATCTTTATTTAAAAAAATCTACATACCTAGGTACTTATTTTTTATTTTACGATATCTCAAACTTTCTTTTTGACAAATCGTTTGAGTTTTCCAAGTTCAACTGTAATAACGAAAATAGGTTATTAAAAATCAAATAAAGGTGGCTATTTGTACATTTGTAATGCTCTGATGCTTTTGTCAGAATACAATTGATAACATCGTTGCAATTTCCGGATATATAAATAGTAACCCTCGCATTATCTGGCTACACCAGTAAAAAATTATAATTTGCGGTTGTACGCCTCTGTTTTGGAACATGAAATAACAGAGACGTCAACGTGTTCGCTGGATTCTGCACATTCTCAAAATATTTTTCGTTCACAATTTCGTTGTAAACAAAATTGTTTTTTATCCGTGTTACACAAATTAGAACTTCGATCGTTAAATTCTCATTCATAAAAATTGGGACTCGTACAAAGTACTTAAGTATTCGTTGCGAAAGTTTTGCCAACTGTATTGCATTTTTATTTTTAAGTAAATTTTTCATTAATTATAATCATGAGCACTGTTTATATATTGCCAAACCTGTACGACTATAGAAATAACATAATTTGTGTACTTTGTGTACTAACTAGCGGATCCAGCAGAAGTTGCTTGCCTGCTTTGGGAATATCACTATCTAGCTCAGCGACCCCGAAAGCTATGAATTCGACACTAATATCGGCGTTTTTAATAGTTTTTATATTCCATCCTCTTCGCATCCATTTCGTTGATCCTATCGCTACTAAACTTCACAGGAACACCCGCTGGGCTAATCTGAAGTATGCCTGAAAATTTTATCAAAACTGGTCCAGCCGTTTTGGAGTTCATGAAGAATAAACATACAACATTAATTTTTATGTGTATACCTACTAGCGGACCCGGCAGACGTTGTCCTACCCGAACGTTGGCTTGCCTGCTCTGGGAATATTACAATTAAACTCAACGACCCCGAAACTATGAATTCGGCTTTTTAATAGTTTTTATGATTCATCCTCTTTCCACCCCATTTGTATGGGTGCTAACATAATTATGAATGTCACTATCAAACTCAGCGTTTTCGCAGACTAAAGATTCGAAACTAATATCAGCCGTTTTTGATAGTTTTTTATTCCATCCCCTTCTCACTCCTTTGTAAGGGTGCTTACAAAATTGGGAAAGTCATTTTTAAAATCATTGAATAAAAAAACTACGAATTCGTTACTAATATCGGCCATTTTTTGATAGCTTTTATATTTCGGCCTCCTCTCACCCTTTTTGTATGGACTTATTGGGATAATATCTGTAAGTTGGAGCAATCAAAACACATTTACAAAATTTTATGAAAATCGGTATAGCGGTTTAGAAACACATAAACGACAAACAAACTTAATTTAATTTTTATATAATTGTGATAAATTAATTATTTTATCAATATAATTTCGACCAATGCATCTGTTTTAAACAATATTTGCAGTGCGCATTCTGTCAAACGCGCCAACTGTCAAACAACTGACAGTTATATCAAACGCCATAATATGGTCGTTAACTTTTCTTAAATTTTCTAATATTCCGCGCAACTTTCTTAATTTTTTTTTTATAAGATTCTTCTGACAAAAACAAACAACAAAAAAAGAATTAGCAAAATTGGTTCAGCCGTTCCCGCGTGATGCCGTAACCAAGAGAAATAGGGATTTATTTTATATAGTATATAGGTATAGATTAACTTTTGCGAATCTTATTTCTTACGTTGGTAAACCACGCGAGTATATTCCAAGCCAGGTTGCATCCATTGACACCTGCGTCGTGTAAAACCTTAGGAGGAATACAAAAGGCAGAAAATTCTAACAAATAGCCAGGAAGCCTTAATAGCCATGGCTTCCACTACAGTAACATCCAAGCTGATTTGGCACTGCCTTTAACACCTAATCCAACAAGGAAACCACAGCAAGGTTAACATAGGCCAAGTTCCCGGACACAAAGAGATTGCTGGCAACAAAAGGGCGGACGTGCTATCCAAAAGGAAAGCTCTTCAAACCTATACTGGACCCCAACGCCACTGCCCGCAGTAAAGTCAAACTGTCCCAGAACAAAGGAAGGAGGAAGTGGAGACAGCTGACAGTGGCCAGGCACAGTAAGCTAATTAAAGATCCGTTTGACCCTCTGCCTGAAAAAAAAAAGATAACGCTCAACAGGGATGATGTCGGGACTGGTAAGAGGATTACTAACAGGACACTGTTCAACTAGAAAACACCTGTACAGTATGGGAAACTTTAATGAGAACCCTATCTGCAGGAACTGAGGAGCACGAAGAAACAGCAACCTACATCATCTTCGATTGTGAAGCACTCTTTATTGCCATTGGGAGACTTACCCACTTACCCCAACTCACTGTTGATATAAACAATCTTTGTATTATTGTTAACGCATTATTTGTTATTTCGTCATGCTAAACCTTGTCTTTTCAGCAAATAGCTAGCGTACTACTGAAAATGTTGTGTTTATGTAGATCGCTGATATCACGTAGTGACCTATATCCTCCTAAATATATACTGGACTTCGACAGTACCAAATAGAGTTTGTATACCAGTGATG